>OZ012737.1:511127524-512327524 GCA_963859935.3 Lathyrus sativus
CAAATACTATTTGGCCTCCATGTCCTTTGCTGACGCTGTTGGTGAGCACCTTGCTGTTGTTGAGCAGCTTGCAATTGTTGTTGCTGAGGAGGATATTGATACCCCTGCTGGTTGTAGGCTTGTTGCTGAGGAGCCTGTTGTTGTGGCATCTGAGCTTGAACTGCTCGGGCAGCTGGCTGATAAGGCATTGGAGCAACATACAGATACTGATAGTAGGGGACCTGATAAGGCATAGGAGCAGGAGCTTGTTGAGAAGCTTTCCCTTTCTGCAAAGAGATGGCATTTGTTTCACCCTCTTTCTTCTTGTATCCGTTGAAAGGCTTCTTGGCATTGGCTTGGCTATTAGAACCTTCTGGGATCTTTCCACTTCAGTCCTTCAATTCTTTCACCAACGATCACCAAGTCAGAGAATCCAGCAGAAACACTACCAATCAACTTCTCATAGTACTGACCTTGCAAGGTACCCATGAAGATGTCAATAAGTTCACGGTCAACAAGAGGTGGATGCACCCTTGCGGCTAGCTCTCTTCATCGTTGCGCATACTCCTTGAAGGATTTGTTATCCTTCTGAGTCATACTCTGAAGTTGAGTATGATTCGGAGCAAGGTCGGTGTTGTATTTGTACTGCTTGACAAAAGCATAAGCTAGCTCGGCACAAGTACACACACTGTTACGTTCCAACTGCATATACCATTCGAGGGATGCCCCAGACAAGCTGTCTTGGAAGCAATGAATCATTAGTTTTTCATCTCTAGCATAGGCAGCCATCTTGCGACAGTACATCTTCAGATGAATGTTTTGGCAACTGAGACCTTTGTACTTTGAGAGTTCAGGAACTTTGAACTTGGGAGGAATGACAACATTAGGCACCAAGCACATTTCCAAAGCACTGAGAGAGTTTGAGCTATGCCCATCCATGACTCAGAGTTTCTCAGCTAGATCTCGACACATATTCATAGCTTCTGAATCTTGAGCGGAAGTAGGACTAACAATGGGGATAACAACATGATAGTTTTGCACATCATCATACTGATCCACCAGATTATCTTCGGTATGAGGAACTGGGATCTGCACGACAGTTGGTTCAGCTTGCAGAATAGCTTCAACAGTAACTCCAGGCGCAGGGATTGGTTGAGAAGTGGTCCCTTCAGCTGCGGTAGCAAAGTTCATCGGCATTCCATAAGGGTTGGGAATAGGAACTGAAAGTCTGGTGGTAGACTCTTGTCCTTGACCATTGTTGTTGACGACAGTAGTTTCATGCATCTCTTCTTCCTTTCGGGTCGCAATGATTGCTTCAAGGATCTGGTCAATCTTTCCCTTGAGAGAATCTAACTCTTCCCTAAAGGCAGCTTGCTCTTGCTGAATCTGCTCTATCATTCATCTTGTATTGGCTCTAGTTGCGTACTGGTGTCGAGGAATCAACTTGATTTACTAGATAAGAAGGAAGGGAGAAATGAGAAACCACTAGAGGAAAGAAAATGCAAGATGCACAACAAATGAGATGCAATACAAATGATATGCAATGCAAGATGCAAGATCCAGGATCACATGATCACAAATTCAAACAGTTCTGAAGTTAGCTGGGTGAACGGATCAAGGACCATAATCACTGCTCAAAGAAACCCCACGGGTAGGATTCTAAAACGGGTAAGTGCCTAGATTCATGGATATCTTTCAAAGATATTACAGCCATGACAAATCCTTATCACGATGATAATATCCTCAAAAGAATCTCCTCTAGGTGAGGTTTTCATATCTTCCACGCGAGAAAGACTTCTCGCAGGCATCAACTACACAACCATTGACACACAGGTTCTAGAAAAGGTTCTCAGAGTCATAGATCGAGGTTAAAAATATTACTGTAAGGAAATAATACGTTCAAGGGATCTCATCTGATTGGGGCGTTCGTATTAATTCATAAAGAATTAACACTACCAACCACCACGGATAAAACAGGTTAATGGTCCTTGGGATCAACGATTCAGGCTCAAAAACGTTATTGCTATGGCAAAGACTCACCACAACAACAACATCTCCAAGAGAATCTACTCCAAGCAGGGTTTTCACTTCAACTCAACATGAAAGAGCCCACGCAAGTCTCCACTATACAACCACAATCTTAATCCTAGGGTTTTACTCGGACTCGAGTGTAGAGCCATCTCACAAACTAACCATAAGCAGAACAACCCAACAATGTCACAAACACAAGTAAAACAGATAAGGATACAAATAAATAAATGAATAAACATGAAGAGAAAAACTGATAAAACAAATCTAACAAGCTCACTACTCGAACTAAGATAGGCTCGACTCTCTCTTGCATGGAGCAATAGTCCCCAGTAGAGTCGCCACCTGTCGCACCTCAAAAATTCATTCGAACATACGAACCTCGTGCAAAAGGCACAGAAATACGATTCGACAGAATCGCCACCGAACTTTATTTATCCCGAATGAATGGGAGAGGAAAATATCGAGAAAACCTCTTAAAAGCGGAAAGGAACACGACCTTTGCAACCTGATGTTCCTGGGTTCGGGAGTCGGTTATGCGAGGGGAAGGTATTAGCACCCCTCACGTCCGTTGTACTCAACAGGAACTGAAGGTGGGAAAATACTTAGAAGGGGGGGGGGGTTGAATAAGGATTTTGAAAATATTATGACAATAAAAACACAAAGATTTTTATCCTAGTTCATTGAACTCAACTACTCCAGTCCACCCTATCAAGAGTGATTTGCCTTTCTCAACAAGCACTTAATCCACTATAACCAAACTGATTACAATATCAACCACTAAGAACAACTGTCTTAGTCTTTTCAAGAACTACTGACCACAACTTGGTCTTCTCAAAGAACTTTTATAATCAAATGTAAACTAAACAAGTGTTTGAAATGCTTCTAAGAAAGCTATATCACAACTGTGATTTACACTTAAGTTTAAGAACGTATGAAACTATTCAACAAAGATTAATATTTTGTATGAGAGCTTTGAGAGAGTTTTCAATGAATTTGTCAAAATACGTCAACTGAAGAAAGTTGTTGAAGGCTTGCTTATATAGACAAAGAAGTCCAAGACGTTGCAAGCTTGAAGACCGTGTGCTGCAAAGTAGCTGTAGCCTTTTGTCTTCACATCACTTGACCTTTCCTAGAAGTAGAACGTTCAGAGAAATCCCTTTTGCCTGAGTTCTTGTGTCTAGCATAAAAGAGGAAAGAGTCGTTTGGCATAACCAACGGATATAACTTTGAATAATCTTCTTCAACAAGTTTCTAATTCACAACAATCAACATCAGAGCCTTGAGTGATCAGAGTCTTTGATGTCATTAGAGTTTGTTGTATCAGAATGTTGCAGCAAGTGTGCTTCAGCGTGAATTTAATCAGAGCAGAGTTTGGAGATCAAATCCTCAGTACTTGCAGTGAACAGTACTATTAGAGTCTTCTGAAAAACAGTGCTTGAAACTCTTCATACAAAGACTTCAGTCTACGCTTCAGATGCTTATGTAGATTCTGCTTCAGATCCTTCTGTAGGCAGCGCTCAGAGTCTTCTAATTAGATACTTCTGACGCTCAGAGCCTTACGTAGTTCAACGTTCAGATCCATTTTTGCTTTCAGAAGAATATCAAATTTAATATCTGCAGCAAAAATACTTGAACAAATTTAGAGTATATAATTTCTTAATACAAAATTTCATAAGTGTTATCATCAAAACATAGAGATATAACTAAGAACCAATCTGTGTTCTAACAATCTCCCCCTTTTTGATGAAGACAAAAACATAAGAAATTTTGTTCAATAAAGAGATAAATATAACTCCCCCTGAGATTATGAATCTCCCCCTGAATTGAATACTAAGAAAGAATAGAAACTTCCCTTTTTGCATGAGTATTCTTTTCAGAATCAGAGCCTGAATGTTCAAAATTAGAGCTTGATTTGGATGAACATTTCAGAATTAGAGACTGATTTGGTTAAAACTTGATTTGGGGATCTCAGAGTTACTTTAAAGAATTTTGTCAGATTTATCATTATTGTTCTGAAAGACCAAAAATTTATGTTAGATGTGATTAGATATGTTTGAATTCCATTCAGGTAAAGTTTATTTGAACAATCAGAATTTCATTTTCTCCCCCTTTTTTTCATAATCAAAAAGAAAACTTTTAAAGACAAATAAAAGGAAATAGGGAGAAAAGATATAATCATATAGTGAAAACATTCAGATTCATTCATTCAAATATTCAGATAGAACAGACAAAACATCAGATGAGAAATGCAAAGTAAGTGCTCAAACATCAGATAAGGAAAACATAAATCTAAGATTGTTTGGAAAGAAGCATCTTCAGAAGGTGGGTGATCTCAGAAGAAGATTCTTCTTGCTTGGACATCAATTTCTCAATGTTGTCAGTCTTCTGATCTTGCCTTGCCATCCAAGACTTTATCTCAAATTGACCAGCTTCCAGCACATCAATCTTATCTTCTAAGTCTGGGTTCTCTTTCTTAATCTCAGAAGAAGTAGACGGAGCAGATTCTGATGCAGGAGTAGGAGCAGAGTCAATATCCATTTGAGTTGCAGATTCTGGAAGCACAGATTCAGATGATTTGTCCACAATCATCAGAGCTAAAGGATTGTCTTCCAGAATGACTTCAGAAGCAAATCCTTCAATAGTCTCAGAAGTAGCAGACACTCCAGAAGATGAAGGTGCATCCTCAAGAAGCAATGTAGGAGATCTGTTCACATTCCAAAGCATTGTTCTGGTAAGTTCAGCGAATCTGATCTTCGCATCATCAGAGCAGACACTCTTCAGATTTGAAGCAACAGTGTTGAATCTGGAGATGAACTTATTCCAGCATTCTTCAAAAGCTTCTGGATTGATGCTTGAGAGACATTTCTCTTCCACAGAGTTGAGACTAATTCTAATTTCCTTCTTGAAACTAGCAAATAGAGTATTAACATCTAATCTGGATTTAGGTTTAAGGTAGGTTTCCAGAGGTGTTGGTTTGGGTTGTTCTGGTGGAGGTGGTATGGTAAAAGTTGGGATGATGAATAGAGGACGAGGATAAGAAGGAAAAGAGGGATGTTCAGAAGATGAGGTGAAATTTCTGAATCTAGATGAGGATGAAGTGGGAAACAGAAATGGTTTAAAATTTGATGCAGAGGGAATGACATCAAATGGTGTAGAAGTGAAGGGGGTAAAAACAAAGTTACGAGAAAGCAGAGGTTCTGATGGAATGATATCTAGTGGTTGTTTAAGATAGGTTTGAAGAACAGATGGAAGAATAGTTGAAGAACGAGGTTTGTATGAAGTGGTAGGGTCAGATGGTTCTATTCTAGTATAAAAGTTTTTAAGTTTTAGACCAGAAGGAATGGGATCAGAGGGATGTGGTTTAAAGGATGCAAATGAAACAAGCTCAGATGTTCTGGGTTTATAGCCACGAAGAGAGGGTGGTGAATTTACGTCTGGGTGAACATCAGATTCAGATGAATCAGATGAGGTAGAAAAGGGACAAGATGTAGAAGATACATCAAGCAGAGTTTTGAGGGGTTGGACATCCAGAATCTCAGAATCAGATATGTATGATTCAGTAGGTTTGAGTTGCTCTGGTTGAGGATTAGGTTGTGGATTGGAAGGTATAGTTGTTGATGGTTCAGATAAAATAGGTTCAGAGGATAGTGGTTCAGGTATTGAAGTTTGTTGAGATTCAGGTTGTTGTGGATAAGGTTCTTGTGGTGTTGGTTCTGCTGGTGTCGAGGTTGGTGGTTCTGGTGGGGGAATTTCAGATGATTTTGATGCATGTGTTTGTTTGTTAGATGAGGGGATATCAGATGGTTTAGAAGATGTTGGTTCAGATGGACACTTTTCAGATGGAGTTGCAATAGGTTGGGGTACAGATGGTCTAGCATAAGGTTTCTTAGGTTTAGAAATACGAGGAGGAGAAGGTGAAGGTGAAGGTAAAGGTTCATGAAGAGTTTGATCAAATGTTAATACCTCTTTTACAGTTTCCAGAATCTCATGTAGACTTGCCTCTGGAGGATTTATCTCTGATATCTTGACTCTCTTAGGCTTGACAGCAACAGCTTCACCAGTAGCCTTCCTCTTGGGTTTAGAAGGTTCTTCTATAGCAACCTTTCTCTTCTTCTTGTGTCTGGCCTCATAAAGATCTGGAGCAGGTTCACCTGCCTTCTGAACCAGATTTGCTGGCAGAGGAATTCCTTCATTCAGACACTCTGTGATGTAATTCAGAACAATCTCCCTTGGTTCATTAGCAATGAACATAGGAAAATTTTCAACTGGAACTCTCCTTTGAGTGACCTCTTCAGAGTTGAATTTGTTTGGAGCAGAAGTAACTTCTTCTACAACTTTCATCCTTTGAAGACTCTTCCCGTTCAGAGGTTTTCCAACTGAAGAGGCTAATTCTTCCTTCATTCCAGCTTCAACCAAATGGCCAACAAGACCATTCTCAGTCAGAATGTCTGAGACAAGTCTTCCCATTGGAATCCAGTTTCTAAGCTTCTGGTGTTTGGTTCTAACCTCTTCCCTTGACTGTTTAACATGCGTCCATAGATGATTAAATAGAAGATATGGCAGATCCACCTTGGTGCTCTGACTCAGACAATACATGAAGTATAACTGATCAGTGTTGACATAATCTGGAGAATTTGAAGATTTTCTGTGGTGAATGCAGCTCATGAAAATCTTAGCCCAGATCCTGTAAACTGGCTTCAGATCCTTAACCTTGTTAGAAGCTACTCTAGATGAGCAAACTTCTCTATATAATTCAGTCATGTCCACACGCCCAGATGGTAGATTAGTGACTCCATCAGTCTCCTCGTATCCTATGAGTTTCCTTATCAAAGCTTCAGTAATGATGATTTCTTTACCCAAAACAAATGAAACTATAAACTTAGGGCAACAAGAAGCATGTATCCAGAATTCCTTTACCAGACGAGGGTAAACTGGTCCCATTAGCCTGTCAAAAAACTTGGTCCAACATTGTGCATCAACAATGGGACGAAGATCATACCCATTTTCAACAAAGGATTCAAAGTTGATGATAGATTCACACAAGACTTCCAACTTGTCAACATGTGTGAGTAATAATCTGATAGGTTCCTTAAAAGGGACAACACCCATGTTTGATGAAGAAACATCAGCCATTGTAGATTGGAACTAAGCTGAGGTTGAAGATGAAGTAGCCATTGTTGAAGATGTTGAAGAAATAGGTTTACGAACAGATTTGGGTTTTGGGTTTAGATGAAGGCAAAAGAACATGCAAAAATGCATATAAGTGTTTATGAGAGTGAAAAGTGTGAAATGTTGAGATTTGTGGAATTTATAGAAGAAATTTAGGGCACACAAAAGGTCACACGCTCAGCACGTACACAATTAGCATTTAATGACATTTAATAAAAAGAAATTAATCATTTCAAACAATTAATGATTCTGACAATTGGGGGGAAAACGAGAAACCAAATATTCAAACAGTACCTCAAACGTCTCTTCAGTATAGTGCACTCCACCTTTTCAGATCTAGAGTGACACGTGTTTACTTGGATGTGCTTCTGAAACCTCTTTGAGAAATGAAACGTTAGCCAACGTTCAGATCCTCTGAGACTTGTTAGTTCAGATACACATAGAAATAATAATTCAAGAAATTAAATAATTGACAGATGAAATACTTCAGAGTTTAAACATTTTGCATCTGAGAGAGTTGCTTCTGATAAATATTATTCTGGACAAAATTCCATACCAATATTTTTCAGAATAAACTTAAACCTATCTTCAGCAAGGGGTTTTGTGAAAATATCAGCCCATTGATGATCTGTATCAACAAAGTCTAAGTTTATAATACCCTTCTGAACATAGTCTCTGATGAAGTGATGTTTAATTTCTATATGCTTAGCTTTAGAGTGTAAAATTGGATTTTTAGATAAGCATATAGCAGAAGTAATATCACAGAATATAGAAATATTACTCTCAAAGATCTGATAGTCTTCTAGCTGACTTTTCATCCAGAGCATCTGTGTGTTACATCCAGCAGCAACAATATATTATGCTTCTGTGGTTGACAGTGCAATTGTAGGTTGTTTCTTGCTGTACCAGGAGATTAAATTTCTTCCCAGAAATTGACAAATTCCAGAAGTACTTTTTCTTTCAACTCTGTCTCCAGCGTAATCAGTATCACATAATCCAACTAGTTTAAATTCATCAGATTTTCTGTAACACAAACCCACATTAGAAGTACCTTTCAGATACCTTAGAATCCTCTTAACAGCTGTTAAGTGTGATTCTCTGGGATCTGATTGGAATCTTGCACACAAGCATACACTGAATAAAATGTCAGGTCTAGAAGCAGTTAAGTATAGAAGAGATCCAATCATACCTCTGTAGAGTTTCTGATCTACTTTCTTACTTACCTCTTCCTTACCAAGAGTGTTGTTGGATGCATTGGAGTCTTTGCTAACTTACTATCAGTCATGTTGAACTTCTTCAGAAGCTCTTTTACATATTTAGTCTGATGAATGTAAGTGCAATCTGGAGTCTGGTTGACTTGAATTCCCAGAAAGAATCTCAATTCTCCCATCATGTTCATCTCAAATTCAGCCTGCATACATTGAGCAAACTCCTTTCTCAGCATAACATTGGTAGATCCAAATATAATATCATCTACATATATTTGACAAATTACCAGATCTTTCTTAAATGTTTTACAGAAGAGTGTTGTGTCCACTTTGCCTCTGATAAAATTTTTCTCCAAAAGAAAATTACTTAATCTCTCATACCAAGCTCTCGGAGCTTGTTTTAAACCATAAAGAGATTTCTTAAGTTTAAAAACATGTTCTGGAAATTTATCACTTTCAAAACCAGGAGGTTGGTGAACATACATTTCCTCTTCTATAATCCCATTTAAGAAGGAACTCTTAACATCCATCTGATATAGAGTGATGTTATTTTGTGCAGCAAAAGAAATGAGTAAACGAATAGACTCTAACCTGGCCACAGTAGCATAAGTATCTGTGTAATCAATTCTTTCTTGATGGCTATAACCTTGAGCAACAAACCTTGCTTTGTTTCTTTCAACTTCTCTTTTTTCATTCAACTTGTTTCTGAAGACCCATTTAGTTCTAATAGTGTTGAATCCTTTTGGTCTTGGAACCAAATCCCAAACGTCATTTCTTGTGAATTGATTGAGCTCATCTTGCATGGCAATTATCCAGTCATTGTCTTGCAAAGCTTCATCCACAGAAGTTGGTTCAATAACTGACACCAAACCAAATAATGACGCTTCAGATGATCTGAGGTAGGATCTTGTTCTTATAGGGTCATCCTTCTTTCCAATGATCACATCCTCTGGGTGAGAGGCTTTGATTTTGGAAGATGATCATCTAATATTTGATTCTTCAGAAATATTCAAGTTGTTCATTTGAGTAGCCAATGGAGTTGCATCTGGCGTTGCTTCTGGCTCTTTCACTTGAATCTTTTCTGCCTCTGAGCCTTCAGAGTCTATGAGAATTACTTCTCTATCTGCAGAATTATCAACCTGCTTTGGCTTTTGATTGCCAAGCTTATCATCAAATCTAACATGTATAGATTCCTCCACGATCTGTGTTTTAGTATTGTATACTCTGTAGCCTTTAGAGCGTTCAGAATAGCCAAGCATGAAACACTTCTGTGCTTTAGAATCAAACTTGTTCAGATTCTCTTTAGTGTTCAACATATAACATATACATCCAAAAGGATGAAAATAAGAAATGTTGGGCTTTCTGTTCCTCCACAATTCATAGGGAGTCTTTTCCAAAAGAGGTCTTACAGACACTCTGTTCTGAATATAACACGCTATGCTTATTGCTTCTGCCCAAAAATGCCTTGCCAAATTAGTCTCGTTGATCATGGTTTTGGCCATTTCTTGCAAAGTTCTATTTTTCCTCTCTACAACTCCATTCTATTGTGGATTTCTAGGGCAGGAGAAATCATGAGCAATGCCATTTTCATTAAAATATTTTTCAAAATATTTGTTTTCAAATTCGCCACCATGATCACTTCTGACTTTAACAATTTTAAAATCTTTTTCATTCTGGACTTGTTTGCAAAAGTCAAAGAACACAGAATGTGACTCATCCTTGTGTTTTAGGAATTTCACCCATGTCCATCTGCTATAGTCATCAACAATGCCTAATCCATACTTCTTGCCTCTAATGGATGCAGTTTTCACTGGTCCAAACAGATCAATGTGAAGTAATTCTAATGGTCTTGAAGTTGAAACAACATTTTTAGTTTTAAAAGAAGATTTTGAAAATTTTCCTTTTTGACATGCTTCACAAAAAGCATCTGAGTTGAACTTCAACTTAGAAAGTCCTCTGACCAGATTGAGTTTATTAATCTGAGATATACGTCTCATATTAATATTCCCCAATCTTCTGTGCCAGACCCATTGCTCATCATTAACAGACATAAGGCATTTTACGTTCTGAACCTTAAGTTCTGAAAGATTGATTTTATAAATGTTGTTCTTCCTCTTTCCATTGAATAGGATTGAGCCATCCTTATGACTAACAACTTTCCAACATTTTTGATTAAAGATTATGTCATAACCATTGTCACTTAATTGACTTATGGACAATAAATTATGTTTTAATCCTTCTACAAGTAAAACATTAGATATAGAGGGAAGATTATCATTGCCAATAGTACCAGAGCCAGTAATCTTGCCCTTCTGATTCCCTCCAAACTTGACGTCTCCTCCAGATTTAAGCTCCAGGCTTTGGAACATAAACCTTTCTCCCGTCATGTGACGTGAGCAGCCAAAGTCCAGGTGCCATGATTGGCGTCTTGACTTTGTTGCTAAATACATCTGCAACAGGGATTATCTTATCCTTAGGTACCCAGATATTTTTGGGTCCTTTTGGGTTAGTTGCCTTAAAAGTTTGTCTGAACTTCTGTCTTTTTACAACAGGTTTGTTCTTACTAACTTTTGGTTTAAACACAGGAACGTTCTGATCAGAACGTGTGTGTTTAATATTATTCAGATGACCAAACTTAAAATGAGAATATAAGGGAGTCTTCTTAATGATAAGTTTATCAACAGGTATTGGATTTAAATCCTTTCCATAGGAAGATTCATATCCAATTCCTTTCCTGTTATTTCTGCTAACTCCATAGATCATTGAAGCCATCTTGCTTCTATCTATGCTTTTAGCCAGAAACTTCTGAAAACTATAGTCATATTCTTCTAAAATATTTTTACATTTTGACTTAGTTTCAGATTCAGAGTCTTGTTGAGCTTTTTCAAAATTGTTTTTCATTTTCAAATTTTTTTCTTTGAGCTCAGCAACTTCTGACTTTAACAGACTATTCTCAGATTCAAGAATGCATTTAAGCTTCTTGCATTTGAGCTTAATCTGGTTGTAGTTATTCAGGACTTCTGATAAAACCTTAATAAGTTCTTCCATAGAGATATCAGAAAGTACCTCTTCTGAGTCAGATTCAGAATCAGATTTAGATCCAGATGATCCTTCATCCTGATCTTCCACGCCAGCCATTAGTGCCATGTTGACACATTCTTCTTCTGACTCTGATGAAGATTCAGATGCATCTGAATCATCCCATGTAGCCATCAGAACTTTCTTTTTATGCTCAGGCTTCCTTCTTGGCTTCTCCTTCTGAAGCTTTGGGCATTCATTCTTGTAGTGCCCAGGTTCCTTGCATTCATAGCAAACAACCTCCTTCTTTCTAGATCTTTTGTGTCCAGAGGAATCTTTGCGTTGATCTGGCTTCTTGAAGTTCTTGAACTTCCTCTGTTTGTGCTTCCAAAGTTTGTTGATCCTTCTAGACAGTAAGGATAGTTCATCTTCTTCTTCAGAAGAAGATTCTTCAGAACTTTCTTCTACCACCTGCAATGCTTTAACAGATTTGTTAGACTTTAAAGCAATTGACTTACCTTTCTTTTGAGGCTCGTCTTCTTTAAGTTCAATCTCATGGCTCCTCAGAGAGCTGATTAGTTCCTCCAATGTGATCTTGTTCAGATCCTTAGCTAGCTTCAGAGCAGTGACCATTGGTCTCCATCTGATGGGCAAACTTCTGATGATCTTCTTCACATGATCAGCAGTTGAATAGCCTTTGTCCAACACTTTTAATCCAACTGTGAGGATCTGGAATCTAGAGAACATAGCTTCTATAGATTCAGATTCTTCCATTTTAAAGGCTTCATATTTCTGGATTAGCGCCAGAGCCTTGGTCTCTTTAACTTGTGAGTTCCCTTCATGAGTCATCTTCAAAGACTCAAACAAATCAAATGATGTTTCTCTGTTGGTAATCTTCTCATACTCACTATGCGATATAGCATTTAATAAGATTGTTCTTGCTTTATGATGATTTCTGAACTCCTTCTTCTGAGCTTCAGTCATAGATTTTCTATCAATTTTTTTGCCATTCCTATCAGTGGGGTGAACATAACCATCAATGACTAAGTCCCAAAGATCAACATCATAACCAAGGAAGAAAATCTCTATTCTGTCCTTCCAATAGTCAAACTTCTCCCCATTAAACATAGGGGGTTTTGTGCTGATTCTATCCCTTTCTTCATATGTGTTGCTGTTGGATGTTGAAGCTTTAGCCATAATGTATCAACCAAAAAATATCAAGATTTTTCTCACTAGATCTTTTCTGTTCATGGTGAAGTGATAGCACACACAAAACCAGAGCTCTGATGCCAACTAAAGGTGAGAAAATACTTAGAAGGGGGGGGGGGGGTTGAATAAGGATTTTGAAAATATTATGACAATAAAAACACAAGGATTTTTATCCTGGTTCGTTGAACTCAACTACTCCAGTCCACCCTATCAAGAGTGATTTTCCTTTCTCCACAAGGACTTAATCCACTATAACCAAACTGATTACAATATCAACCACTAAGAACAACTGTCTTAGTCTTCTCAAGAACTACTGACCACAACTTGGTCTTTTCAAGGAACTTTTATAATCAAATGTAAACTAAACAAGTGTTTGAAATGCTTCTAAGAAAGCTATATCACAACTGTGATTTACACTTAAGTTTAAGAACGTATGAAACTAGTCAACAAAGATTAATAATCTGTATGAGAGCTTTGAGAGAGTTTTCAATGAATTTGTCAAAATACGTCAACTGAAGAAAGTTGTTGAAGGCTTGCTTATATAGACAAAGAATTCCAAGACGTTGCAAGCTTGAATACCGTGTACTGCAAAGTAGCTGTAGCCTTTTGCCTTCACATCACTTGACCTTTCCTAGAAGTAGAACGTTCAGAGAAATCCTTTTTGCCTGAGTTCTTGTGTCTAGCATAAAAGAGGAAATAGTCGTTTGGCATAACCAACGGATATAACTTTGAATAATCTTCTTCAACAAGTTTCTAATTCACAGCAAACAACATCAGAGCCTTGAGTGATCGGAGTCTTTGATGTCATTAGAGTTTGTTGTATCATAGTGTTACAGCAAGTGTGCTTCAACGTGAATTTAATCAGAGCAGAGTTTGGAGATCAGATCCTCAGTACTTGCAGCGAACAGTATTATCAGAGTCTTCTGAAAAACAGTGCTTGAAACTCTTCATACAAAGTCTTCAGTCTATGCTTCAGATGCTTATGTAGCTTCTGCTTCAGATCCTTCTGTAGGCAGCGCTCAGAGTCTTCTGTAGGCAGCGCTCAGAGTCTTCTAATTAGATACTTCTGACACTCCGAGCCTTATGTAGTTCAACGTTCAGATCCATTTTTGCTTTCAGAAGAATATCAAATTTAATATCTGCAGCAAAATTACTTGAACAAATTTAGAGTATATAATTTCTTAATACAAAATTTCATAAGTGTTATCATCAAAACATAGAGATATAACTAAGAACCAATCTGTGTTCTAACAGGAATCTCTTAAGTCTAGTTGTGATGAAAGTTTAGCTAAGATTAGTTCTTCTCTTCTCAATACTAAATACTAAAATGATACTATAAAGGGATAAATACGCTAAGGGGAAAGGAGATGGTTTAGAGGATAGGGTGCTCGCCAAGGATTGGGGCCCTTGTGCCTACGTATGCTCATTCGGACGAGAACGAGAAATTAGAGTGTCGTAGTCCGACTACGGGAAAGGATGGGAATTGGAAGATGGAGGGGATTGTGCTCGCCAAGATCATCACAATCTTATGCCTACGTATCTTACATTCAGACGAGAATGAAGAATCAGAGCAGTCGTAGTTCGTGGTAACAACCACGAAAAGTATACAGGGAAATGAGAGGATGGATAGAAGGTAGCTCGCCAAGATTATCACGATCTTATGCCTACGTATCTTACATTCGGACGAGAATGAAGAATCAGAGCAGTTGTAGTTCGTGGTAACAACCATGAAAGGAAACGAGATTGAATGGGTTTGAAGTGGGTACGGATGACGATTATTCGAAGCTTAAGAAAGACTTCTCGAACCCAAGTAATCGGGAGAGCGAACAAAAAACCTTGGAACTCTCTCTTTTTAATCTTGAAGATAAGGTTGTATGAACGGTGAGGTTGATCGTATGACGACTACTTGAAGCTTAAGAAAGACTTCTCGGACCCAAGTAGTTGGGAGAGCGAACCAAAGACTTAGAACTCTCTCTTTTTCATCACAAAAGAAAGTTGTTTGAGTGGTATCTGAAAGGATGAGTAGTTGGACGATGGTTGAATGTTGTCGAGTTATTAATGTTATTTAAAGGCGTCAATTGCTCACACACGAATAAGATAACTCGCATCCAAATAACCGAAAGCAAGCTCAAAGACTTGAACATACTCTTTACACCTTAAAAAGAATTGAATAGTTGTTAATTGATTGATAGTTTGTTATGAAAATCCGCTTGATGTTGGATCAATGGTTTGACTTATTATCGCGTGCAAAAACGTGTAGTGGACTGGAAATGGTTTGAGAAACGGAACCGACTTGACATACGCATCAAGGGTCGAGTTGTGAGAAATGATACTAGTCCCTGAGGGTTCCCCCAATATCGAAACCACAGTGTAGTGTGTGCAATAGGTTGATGGCGAATGCGTATGAGCACTTGACTTACGAGGGTTTCAAAATGGCTCGATTACGAATTGATAATTAGTTTGAAAATAGTTTGATCCGCTCTAGTCCCTATGGGTGCTCCTAGGAGATGAACCGATAATCAAAGAAATGTGAAACATACACCGGAATGGGAGAGAGGTACATGTAAATTACACGGGATTGCACAAAATAAAGGGATCTCATTGTCAGGTAGCCCAAGAGAAAGCCGTGTGTGTGCATTGTGTCGTAAACTATGCCTTGAGCAAAGTCGGACACGACTCAATGTTAGGGTTCCTGCAAATGACCAATGATCCAACAATCCACCAATTTGGCTTTTAGGATTTTGATAGTTTATTATGTGTTTTCAAATATGGGTGAATGAGAATGAATAATATGAATATGGCAATATGAATAGCATAACAAGATAATATAACAATAATATCCACAATAATATTTGACGGAAATTAAAGTTAGTAGTTAGTTTGGTTAGGAATTAAATCAGGGCAAATGTAATGCTAAACCATCGTAGTTCGACTTATAAGGAAAGTCGGTCTATAGGAGGTGGCGTGAGTTGATATCCATGCTATGAACAAGATAGAGAAATGATATTGAGAACCATTCTCCAATTTAACTCTGTTGCACAGGCGGAAATAGGTGGATCTCGTCTTAATCGCAAACAAAATGTCGATTAATCGAAGGTAGCCTATCACGATCCCAAAGTAGAGAAAATGACCCAAATGGTCATTCTCCATAGATTTGAAATCGAGAAGGTTATCAACTTCAATGCACGACCTTATGAATCGGAAGACATCATCGATCGAAAAAATGAATAAAAAATAGAAATGAATAAGAAAAAAATGAGATAGAAAATACAATAGTCTCGAATAAATTATCATCTATCAATAGTATGACCGATAATAATTCTTAAAAATTGTCATTGACAAAAAATGAGTAAGAATCGAATAAAAATGAATAAAAATTGATAAAAATTGAAAATGATAAGTTAAAAAGAAGTTGGTCTCGGGTTTGTTATTTTTCGTCAATAATTTGACAGAAAAAAAACTTTGAAGTCTCGTCATCGACCGTAAAAAACGTAAGTTAAATAAAATGCCCAGTGAGAAATAGAAATAAAAATCTAACTCTAAAAATAAAATAGTTCCAAAAGAAACTAATAAAAACCTCTAAAAGGAAAATTAATAAAAAATGACTAATATATCTTCTTAATAACAGTATGTATTTTTAAAACAAATATAAAATTATATACTATATTTATAACCAAATTGTTCAAAAATAAAATAGTCCTTATAAATAAAAGAAAATAGAAAGGGGGGGGGGGGGGAGGTATGAACAAAATGGGAGGTTATATGAAGGGTGGATCAAACGGGCTTGAATAAAAAAAAAATAAAAAAACAAATTAAAATCCATATGGTTAGAACGAAACCGTCCGCCTCATTTCCATCTTTTGGCTTATTCACTCAAAATCATCTCCCTCTGTTTCATTTTTCTGAGGTGGTCTCACCTTCTTTCGATCTCGTTTCTTTCTCATTATTTCTGGGTGGGTTTCGTCTGGTTTTTTGAAGATGAGTTGGGGGGTTTTTTTCTGGAAAGAAGTCTTTGTTGTTACAGTTCTATCACTATGTTGTTGAAGGTTGGTTCAGATGAGGTTTAAGGGTTTATGTTGTGATGATTTTGGTTGAAGAAGAGGGGAAAGTTAGGTTAAACGGGTTTCGTTGTTGTTGATGCTGAGGGTGGATGTGAGGTTGTTGAACGGAGAACACAGGAAGTGGGTTTGTTGAACAAAGATGTTGATGATTCTTGGAGGTTTGGGTGGTTCGAAGGGAAGTAGAAGATGGCGGTGAAAGTTCGGTGTCGCGTTTCTGAAGGTGGTTTTAATGGAGGTCCGAATGGGTTTCAAATGGGTGTTCGAAAAAGGAAAAGATTGAAGTGTTTTGGGTTTTATGGTATTGATGATGAAAGTTCGTTTGATTGTTGAACAGGTTATGTTGTTGAGAATGAATTTCTGGGTTTGCAAGTTTGGCTTCATTTGATGATTCGATGGTTTGTTTTGAAGTTGAGATGAAGATTTGATGTTATGAGAGTTGGGTTTTCTGGGTTTCGAGGGACGTTTTGGGGTTGTTGAAGAAGTTTCAAATGCCAGTTTATGTTGATCGAAAGAAGACGACGATGTTGAATGGTCGGTGAAGATGAGCATATTAGCTCCTCCGCCACCTAGGGTTTTTTGGGTCTCGTGCCGTCTCCAAGGAGGGAAACAATGAACAGTGGTTTTATACCACTCAGAGTGACACGTGGCTCTACTTAAAAATTGGTTAATGCTAATGAACATGTTGATTAACTAATTAAACTGATGATTAAATGAAAAGCTTACTCTAAAAAAAATGATCCTAATTAATATTAACTTAACTCAATACAATCCTAAATAATTCTAAACTGACTATCTAGATAATTAATCTAAAAGCAGATAAAATCTAACCTTAATTAAATTATAAACCAAGACTTAATAAAACTAACCTCTAATTAATTCTAGTTAAAAAAAAAATTCTAAAGAAAATCTAATAAGTAAAATTCTATATTAACAATCTATTTTCTATTAAAAGCTATTTTCTAAAGAACAAATATATCCTATTTCTATTTCTAAAAAAGAACTAAAAAATAAAAATAAAAATATTACAAAATATCTAATAACTATTTTCTAAAATCAAATAAAATTCTATCCTAAACTCAAATATTAAAATTCTATTTAAAAAAATTACTAAATAATAAAAAAAACACAAAAACAACTTTAGTCCACATTTCGCATTATCATTGGCCAGAAATGATAAAAAATGGAAAATCCTCCAATGGTAAGCGGATACGTGTCTAAATAAGAAGAAACTATACAGGCAATGCAAAATTTAAAATAGAATCAAAAATGCGAAAATATTTAAAACGGGTAGGACAAATTTAGGGTATGACACATGGTAATCAGACAACAACAAAAAGTCAACATAAGATACATGGAAAATCATCATGGTATCAACAAATAGAATTAACAAGATACATAGAAAAGCATCATGCATAAACATACAAAGATACGCGGCAAAACATTGTGAACAAAATCCACAAACAATCACGGAAAAACATCGTGTGAACCATCAACAATTAATCAAGACACAACATCAATAATTATTCAAGAGGACAAGCAAGTCACATAATAAAATCGGGCAACAAGAGAAATTATCAATTAATTTAAATATTAATGTTTAATAAGATTAATTAATTAATAGTAAATAAAAATATTTAAATTAATTAATAGTTATAACATAATTCTTTTCACATTTTTAATATTATAAAAATAAAAATAATTAAAACCAAAAATCTCTACAGTTTTTAAATATGATTAAAATAATTAACTAGATTAGAAAAAATAATTTTTTTATAAATAAATCAATTTGTATTTCTATTTATATCATGGCAATTAAAAAACAATTGACTCGCATAGGGGATGGGAAGGGTCCTCAGCAGACTCACCAGCTGTCGCATTGCTGTGAAGAGGGGTCGACAAAGACAGAAGAGTCGCCACCGTTCGTTATTTATCCCAAAGAGAGGGAAAGGAAACAATTAGAGAAAACCTACGAAAAAGGAGAAGACAAGTCATCGCAATCATATCTCGGGTTCGGGAGTCGGTTACGCAAGGGGAAGGTATGAGCACCCCTCACGTCTGTCGTACTCGACGGGATCCACGCTTGTTATCTATCTAAAAGGGTGTTAATCTATCTAAGCTACAGGCCACAGGGACAAAAGAAAATAAAAGAGACCCGATAGAGCATCGCCGCTCTATGCCTACGTACTCCCTCGTGCAATGGGAAAGTCAGAGTCAACGTAGTTCGGAAAACTACGGGTGAAAGGTGGGGAAGGTTGCTCGCCAAGACATCAGCGTCTTGTGCCTACGTATCCTCATCTAGTATGAGAAATCAGAGCAAACATAGTTCGGGATAACACGATCGCATGTTGGTTCAAGTGTTTTAACCGAGTAGGGTTAAACCTTCGTTCTAGCAGTTAGGTGTATTGCTGCTCGACCATTGGAGACTTAGGCGTTACCTGTTTGCGGTAGAACCAAGAGTTAACAACACTCTCTTTAAAAATGGTTTCAATTAATCCCGAAGGATAAAAAGGTTTGATGTTTATTTTTGAGTCTTTTATGAAGAAGAAGTGAATTGAATTGTGTTTGTAATTCATGTTGCACTAAAGACTATGACTTAGGAGCGAATGTGTCACATATCGCCCAAAGGGCATACGCTAAACACTCTAGACAATTGAGAGGAGGCCCCCAATCATCATTTCCCAAATGCTTAAGGCTCTTAGCGTACAACATTCATTATCCCTTATTATATGTTTTGAAGAAGATTTGAGGTGAGAAGAGAGAAGACACAACTAAGGGGAAACTAGCTCAACCCTAATGTTATCATGCAATGTGCTCCTATGATTGATATTGAAAAGGGAATAGACTATCCTAATGTTATCATGCTTAGATTGAACACTTAATGTCTCTCCTACTCCCACCTTAAACAAATGGGACTACGAATTCTAAGGGATCATGGCAAAGAAAACCAAGTAAACACAAGATAAATCAATCACAAGTGAAAAGAAAGAAATGGATGTAAACATGAAATGCAACACAAAGAAAAGAGGGAGGAAAAAAGTGTGGGGCAGAAACCACTACAAGCACATCTCAACCTCTTGAAAACAAACAAAGAGATACAAAACAAAAGAGACATTCAAGCAAAAGAACTTAAACAAGTCCAAACAAAAGTGAGATGAAATGGGAGAAGTTACAACTCCTACAACCATTCAAGCATCAATCACCAAGCCAAAAAGGTAAACAAATAAGAAAGAGAAGAAGGCATGATCAAGATGAGGATGGGAGAATAAGCTTGGGCAGCAAGCAACATAAGAAGAATCTCAACCAAATGCATCACATTGATCATGCAAAAAGAAAGCACAAACAAGTTCTCAAAGTGGCATCTCATTCAAGGCAAACTCAAAGTACAAACAAAGAGTACCAAATCATCTTGAATGAGTTCCAAAGTCAAAGGGACAGAAGTGAGAACAAGAGAAGAAGGTTCACAAACCAAAGAAGTAGCAAAGCCAAGGCAAGTTACAAAGTAGGGCAAGGTAAAGAACCAAAGTTCAAAACACTTTCAACATCCAAATGCAAATGGAAAGCCCTAATTAAAAGTAACTTGCAACACAAACCAAGCAAGTGTATGACCTATAAAATTGAAACCAACATCCTAAACATGTCAAGAATGTAAATCAAGAGGCATATGATGCATATGGGATCCATAGGAGTCATTTCCCAAAGGAATTAGGTCAACTAGTTTATATGAACCTCAATTAGGGTGACTTGACTTGCAAGGTTCACCAAAAATAGGAGAATGGTTCAATAAATACCAAATAAAATGCACAAAGCGCATAAATAAGTTGTCAACCAGAGGCCAAAACAACCAAACCAAATTCCAATCAAGACATCACCAAATGAATTGATCAACTAAGGTGCTCCACCTTGAAGGATATTTATCGAGGGTCAAACAAATGCAAATCAAAGTCAAACAAAAATAGGTCAAACCTTGACCAAAATCAGCCTCAAAGGCACCTCAATCCATCATCAAAATGGAGAGGAAGCCTTACTCATAGGTGATGGCAAATGGTCCACAAATCAAGCAAGAACAAATGAAAATCATATTAAAAACACTTCTAATAATAAAATTCAAATTAAATTGAAAAATAAAAGAAAATCAAAATTAAAAATTTCGAAAAATTAACAGAGACTTTAATGTGTTTGAAAATATTTTTTGTTGAATTTTTTGATATTTGGAAGTATTTTTAATAATTAAAAAGCAAAACAGAAAATAAAATAAAAAGAAAATAAAATGAATAAACAAGGGAGGTGTATAAGCAATTCCAGAAACAAAGAGATATAATTCAGCGCGCTTGGGCCCCAAAAATGGGGGCTGACAATAGCACTCTGGGCCCAGATCCAAACCAAACTCATCCAGATTAATGAAACGCGCATTTCATTAATCCGGCGTGGAATCAACACTCCAAATCACCAAGGTCAAACCAAAGGACAACACACACGCATGGTCAAAAGGTCAAACATAAAACACGTCAGATCTGAGGGTTTATAAACCAGATGCCAGAGCCATAGCTCCAGTCGTCTTCTCCGGCGTGGTGGCCGGAGCTCAGACCACCAACCTCAACCAAACTTGACAAAACTGGTACCATTAGAAAGCTGAGCTCTCATAGGTCTCAAATCCAAGATCCATTCATCCAAAACACGCATAAATTGAGAGAATCGAACAGATGAAATTCAAGATGCACATCTGAAAACTTAAGAAAACACGAGCAATAATGGATCAAATATGGCCTACACAAGGTAGGGCTTCAGATGCAACCAAGATCCATTCATCCTAAACACACATAAATTGAGAGAATCGAACGGATGAAACTCATGATGCACATCTGAAAACTTAAGCAAACACGAGCAATAATGGATTAAACATGGCCCACACAAGGTAGGGCTTCAGATGCAACCAATATGAACCTAATTCATGGCCTAAAATGAGAGAATTACGGAGAAGAAGCTTACTGAATGGAGACACTTTGTTGGTGCTTCAGATGCTTGCAAGCTTGCTTCCAATTGTCCAGATCCACTCCAAATTGCACAAGGAAGCTTAATTGCACTTCAATTTTCCCTGAAATTGCTCTCTCCAAGCTCAATTTGCACTTCTGATCTCTTGGGACAAGTTTTTAACTTATATATGTTGAATATCTGATCAATTGGAAGGTCCATGAAGCCTTATTTGGATGCATTTGAAAAAATGCCCAAAATGGAAGCCACTCATGCACACGTGAATATCCTTGCATACACTCATGGGAATCACTTGGTTTTGCAGCTGGTGAGTTGAATTTCATATTGGAATGGACTTGGGCTTTGTATGTGATTCAATTTGTAAGTTTCAAAGTGAAACTTCTTTGTGAAGTAAGTTGGAATGTCACGTGTTTTTTGCCTCTTGGACCAAAACCAAATTGTGCATTTTGCTTGTGAATGTTCCATGAAGAGAATTGAATCAAAATAGGACATGAAAATGGCCTATAATGCATTGAATCCAAATCACACATTAAAGTCCATTTTCACTTGAAATTTCCACCCAATGCTCACAACCATCCATAATTCACACAACCTTTGGGAATCATTATGTAAAATAGGTCCCTAGGAGAAACTTTCATGTTGGTTGAAACTTTATTTGAAGTACACAAGTGCATGAAAATGGCTTATGTAACAAATGACCTATAATCAAACTTTCCCAAAATACCCTTGCATTGTAAGGTCCATAACTTGAGTTCTACAAATGATATAAAGGACTTATAGGACTTTTTGGAAAGATAAGATCATGAGTAAAAACTTTCATGTTCACATAAAGTTGAGGAGAAACATGATTCTAGGTCAAAAGTGCTTTGGAAGTGAGTTGACTTTTGTTGACCAAAAATAAGTTCATCTGAGACCTATAACTTGTTGGCATCATAACTTGAGTTCCACAAACCCAATGGATGAGTTCTAGTAGTCAAAATAAAGCTTAGAACATTACCTAAAAGTTTCATGTTTACAAGAAAATGAGATTGAACTTGTATCATGATGTAAATTGTCCTTGAAGTTAGGGACTAAAGAAGGGGATTTTACACTGAGACCCTCTGAAACCCTGATTTAGTAACTTCTTGAACTCTTGATTCGTCTTTATTTGAACTTGAAGTGACATCCTAGATGTCTCAACATGACTCCAATGACTTAAAACCAAGTCTCAAACTCCCTCAAGTTCACAGTTGACCTTGAGCTAACCAGATGAAACCCTAGGTGCAAAAACTTTGACTGTGACCTCTTGCAAGTGAAATAAATGTTTAGATGATCTCCACAATGGCTTCCAAAGCACTCAATGAGCTTCTCAAACACCTCTTATCCATAACCATGAACTTGTGAACCCCTGATGATCCTCTGTTGACCCCCAAGATAGGAGGTAAGCAACATACATCCATCTTCTCTCTCAAAGAGCTATGACCACCTCCTGATGATTGTAAGCACTTGATGACTTGAATAAACACTCTTGCTTAAGATTGCAACCTTTAAGACTCTTCTCTTGAACGGAACACCTCTCTTGATCCCCTGTAAAGGACAATGCTATGCAAATGCAAATGCTAAAATGAAAAGAAACATAAGCCAAGTAAAGAAAGAGGTTAGTCAAATTTTGGGGTTCAACAACTACCCATATTCAAATGACTTGGACCTGAATGAGTGAAAAGCGAACGACTTTCAAACAATCAAGGTAAAAGACGGTTGAATACCAAAGAACCCAGAAATTTGCCAACCGCAGAAATAGAACTGCAAACTTGTTATTGGAAACAAAAATCTCCGGAAATAACTGAATCTGATAGTTGCAACGACAACAAGCAAACTGATTACCAATCAAGAAGCCTCGACACGCAGTCGAAAAAACATCTGCTAACACGCATGCAACAACACTAAGTCAGAAAGATCATCTGATATCACCATCAGGCATCTGTTTGAACGAAACAGACATCGAACCCGAAGGCCGGCTCAACACGAAGTTGAGAATCTATGCTAACTAGCAGGCATCTGTTAAATAAAAACAGGCATCGAACCCGAAGGCCGGCTCAACACGAAGTTGAGAATCTCTGCTAACCAGCAGGCATTCGCTAAATAAAAGCGAGCATCGAACCCAAAGGACGGCTCAACACGAAGTTGAGAACATCTGCTAAACAACAGACATCTGTTAAATAAAAACTAGCATCGAATCCGAAGGCCGGCTCAACACGAAGTTGAGAACATCTGTTAAACAGTAGGCATCTGTTAAATAAAAACAGGCATCGACCCTAAAGGCCGGATCAACACGAAGTTGAGAACATCTGCTAAATAAAAGCGAGCATCGAACCCGAAGGCCGGCTCAACCCAAATTCGATAAGTGAATATAACAACAATTCACAAGAAACCTCCGCTGGGGAAAGAGAAACTTAAACAAGAAACTCTGTTGGGGAACAAATGATAGGATGAACACATCTATCAAAAGATCTGCCATGGTCTCGATACCACACAGGTTCAAGAATTAACTGATAATATCTCGGGTCTGGATACCACACGCTAAAGGAATATAACAATATTTGTCGGGGTCTGAATACCACGTGAGCAAAGTAAAATCAACCATTTACTGAAGATATACCTGAAAACAAAGAGGTAACAACCTGACTTGTGTTTCAAATGCATATGTTTGAATATGGTGTAATGCTCCATACGAAATGGAAATGCTACACGTTCCCGAGGATGTTATGCACAGCTGCAAAATTCAACGGAACCAAATCAGCAAAATAAATGCTGAAGAGACAAGACCAACTCCGCCGCGGAGAGATGGGATATGCCAATTACGATTGGACTTAAACTGGGAAACACAAGCCCTGGATGATCTCCAAAAAAGAAATTTCCTGGGTAACACTGTTCTGACGAGAACACAATCCACTCGGCTGGGAATCAAATCAACTCTTGTTGAGGGAAACGCCCTGGATGGCCTTCCAGAATATCACTTTTCTGGGGAACAAACAACCCGGCTGGGGACAGACAACCAACCTACTGGGGGAATCAAAGACCCTGTGGGGGAACCACAAATAAACATTGAGATTAACCTGCGCTCTAACGGGGAAAGCATCCCTGAACGGCCTCCTAGAATACCGAAACCTTCTAGGGTATGAAGCAAACATCTGAGCATAAATCTACTCCACTAAAGATCCAAATCCACCCTGCCGGGGATCACTCAATGGGAAATCAACATCAAAATACATCCCAACTGCTAGGGATGCACCAACAAACTTTCTCAGAAACGATTCCAACCTGCCGGGAAGAACATACTCTGCTGAGGAAGGGTATACTCTGCTGACTTCGCTGGGGAATAAACAATAAGGGAAACAACATCAACCTCTGCTTGGGGATTGATTTAGCAATCAAACTCTGAGGTGATACAAAGTCAAACATATTTGGACTCTATGGGGAAACAAAATTCTGACTTTCATCCACTGCTTGGGAAAAAGTTCCACATCTACCGGGTGGAAAGAAATCCAGTCTCGACTCCCTGGGGAGCAAATGCGTACTTATAATCTACTGGGGATAAGCACACATACTTGACCTGCAAGGGGGATATCAATCTCGACCCTCTAGGGATGACTTTATTCTGCCGAATAAATCGAATTTGAACTTCCGAGGAATAAGTGCATATAGACAACTGCTGGGAACAATTGTATACACTCAACTACACACTTAACTTGCATATCCTTTCATGTGGAAACAAACTCTTGCTAGGGACAAGGTACATTCGGACTGCTGAGACTAGATGCACAAATTCCGACTGCCGGGGATGAATGGGTCTCAACTACACACCTTCTTTCTGTGGGGATGGTGATCCTATCGGGGATACACCTCTGAAAAACTTACCCCAAGGGTAACGACCCTGCACATGAACAAACAACAAGATATCCTGCATGATAGCAACTATCTCAGTCATCATACGTGACATTGTTCAAATAAATCAAAGTTTTAATGATTATTGGCAAAGCCTGCAAGTTTATGTATGAAAAGTTTTATCAAAACATCGGGCATTTTTTTTCCGCAAACAAAATAGTAAAGCCAGAGCAAGAACAACAATTTACTGAATAATATGTATATGTTTTATTGACAAATGACCTGTAAATAGGTAGATTTTACAACAGATGCAACCCCTGAAAAGGGGAAGCTGCACAAATAATTTACAGAAATGCACAAAAATATACAAAATGTCGGCAATGTGGCACAGACAAACACCATGTATCGATCCATCTATGACTCGCATGACTTTGATGCTTCTTTGATGCTTCATCTTCTGAAGAGATTGATTTGGATCAATGACCCTCAGGTCCTCCCTCAATCCACTATATTCTGAAGATCAATACGCAGACCGCAGTCATTTGCTTTTCAAAATCCCTAACTTTTGTTTGAATCGCCCTTTTGAGTTTTCAATTCACCAGGATACCCATTTTTGCCAAAGTCACCTTTTCAGGTTTTCAACTTTGCGGGTTTACATCTTTTCTTTTTATCCCTAACTTTTGCTCGAACCCATTCTTTTTATGGTTCGCCGGGATGCCCCATTTTTTCCTGGATATTGTTTTTCTTTCCAGCGGGTGTCTTTAAGCAAAGTATTTTTTAACTGCGTCTAAGTTCACAGGGGATGTGAAATCCTCGCTATCCATGGTTGATAACAACAAGGCTCCTGCAGAGAAAACCTTTCGCACTACATATGGACCTTCATAGTTGGGAGTCCATTTGTCCCTGTGATCTGTTTGTGGAGGGAGAATCTTCTTCAGCACTATCACTACTTGAAAAATGCATCGTGCAACGACGGGGAGGCGAAAAAGATAGACAGAAGAGTCGCCGCCAAACTTTATTTATCCCATGAGAAGAAAGGAAAATATCGAGAAAACCTTAAGAAAGAAATGGATACGATGGTCTCGCAACCAAGAACGGGTTCGGAAGCCGGTTATGCGAGGGGAAGGTATTAGCACCCCTCGCATCTATCGTACTTGATGGGAACCATTTGTTTGTCGACGTGTGAATTTATTTGCTTAAATATTATGCTATAAAAGAGTGTTCCAAAAGGGGAGAGAAAAGGGTTAGAAACATGGAAAAGAGAGGTAACGGGGAGAAGAAGAGAAAGGACGGACTCGGTAGGACTTCGCGGTCCTAGGCCTACGTACTCTCAACGGGTGTGAGAAAGTCAGAGTCGATGTAGTTCGGAGCTACGGATATATGGGGGAAATGTGCTCGGCAAGGATTGTGGCCCTTGTGCCTACGTATCTTTACTTAAAAGAAGTAAAGAATCATATCAACCATAGTTCGGCCTACGGTTTGTTAATGTTTTTTATGGATGATGCTATCGTGTGCATTCTAGCAGTTTAGGTGTTTTGCCGCTCGCATGTGAGGAGACTTATGCTTTACCTGTTTGCGGTAGAACGGACGTATCATATCCTTTTTGAAATGATTAGGTTTTCGCCATGCGAGGCAAGATGTCACATTTGATTTGTGAGGTTGTTTTTAGGGGCGAGATAAGTCCTTGGATAGTAACCCCTTGTGGGTAGTACCCAATTCTTTATCTCAAAGTTTTTATTATAAAAAATGGTATGCCGCATGTAGCGTCTTCGTATTGAAAGACGAGTATCAAGACCACACACACTACAATGAGTATCCTAACACTCGGAGAGGAAGAATACTACGCTCAATCCTCTCTCTTTAATTCAATACAAAGAGAACTTCATTCTCTTATTAAGGATGTTTTTAGTTTTGAATGGTAAGTGCTTTGCGACAGAGAACCCTACGGTAAATGTCAGCACTCGGGATATGAGAAGGCCTATGCCTAACCACTCCACGACCATTCAAGTTTTGTTGTGAAAATGATTTGAAAATGCACTCGGTACGGGATCGAGATTTTAGGTGAGACAGTTGTGGAGAGAGAAGTTGTGAGAAGAGAGGTGGTGAATAAAGTCGCGTCTTCGTATTGAAAGACGAGTATCGAGACCACCCACACTACAGTGAATATCTTGATACTCAGAGAGGAAGAAGTCTACACTCAATCCTTTCTTTTTAATTCAATACAAAGATAATTTTATTAAAAGGAGTTTTGAAAATGCACTCGGTACGGGGCTGAGGGTTTTTTTAGGAGAAAAGGGATTGAAAACCTACAAGCGTCTTCGTATTGAAAGACGAATATCGAGACCACGCACACTACAGTGAGAATCCCAACACTCGGAGAGGAAGAAGTCTATACTTAATCCTCTCTTTTTAATTCAATACAAAGAGAGATTTTTTTATTTGGAAGTGTTTTGAAAATGCACTCGGCGCGGGACCGAGGTTTTTAGGAGAAAAAGATGTGGATGAATATAGACGCGTCTTCATATTGAAAGACGAGTATCGAGACCGCCCATACTACAGTGAGCATCCCAACACTCGGAGAGGAAGAAGCCTACACTTAATCCTCTCTTTTTTAATTCAATACAAAGAGAGATTTGTTTTTCTTTATTGAATAGTTTTAAAAAGCCTAATAACAAAAGAGAAATAAAATAATAAAAAGAAAAAATGGAAAATAAATTAGCTCATTAAAATATTAAAATAATGATTTTTGGTATTTTATGATTTTTAAATAAATAAAATAAAACAAAACTAAAATAATAAAAAAAGGAACAAGGTATTAAAAAAGAAAGGGGCTCTACCAAGAGTAGAACCCATGACCTCAAGGTTCACAAGTCAAAACCTTACCACCCCAGCCAACGCGCGCGTGTGATAATGAGTGGAGAAAGAAAGAAAATAAAATAAAAGATGGAGAAATAATGAAAATAAACAAAATGCCCTCGTTGGGGGTCGAACTCAGGACAAAGGCATGGCAAGACAAGGCATTAACCACTGGGGTGGCGATACATCCATTGTATAACACCAACCCAATAATACATGTACCAAAGATGGCAAGATTTCTGGGCAATTGTAAAGCAAACACAAGGCAAAACTCAAAAGGCGTTTTGATCACCACTCTCTCAATTCTTATCCAAATTTGATGAAATTTTAGTCTATCTCACTCAATTTTTCATAAGGAACACAATGGTACCAACCAAATTCTCAAATAGTGCTTACAACTTAAAACACGAGTGAACATGCAAAAGGATGTGCGAGATGCACTTTGAAGAACAAGGAATAAACTAGGTGCCAATACACACAAGTGAGGGTCAGCTCACATTTTAAATGTATTGCTTATGATGATTTTCAAAGAGATGAGCTCAATCTCTCACTGAATTACAAAGTGAATTTCAAGTTGTAAATTCAAATGAAATAACTTAAAGCAAACTTGGGTAAAACTGGAAATTAGCACAAAGATCTATGGCAACACAAGCTACAGACCTAAACCACATCATGTTACGAGTTTACACATATCTAGAATGTAAGGCAAATTAAGGTTGAATTGACAATAACATGAGTTATCAAACAGTGCAACAGAAATTTGACAGCCAAGGATTCTAACAACAATCATAGATGAACTCAACATGTCATGCCTCCACAAAGATGAAATATCAATAGCAACTTCAAACCAAGACTTAATCAGCTTTAGTCAAACAAGATACTTTGTTTACAAACAGCAAATAGAGCAAAATCTTGACAAAGGTTGGAAGTGATAGGTGATAGCAGCATTCTGTAGCATTTGGATTGATAATGAAAGAAGGAAAACAGAACTCAATCAAAGAAATAGCAGCAGATCACAACTTAACAAATGTCTAATTTTTCCTAAACTGCTCAACACACACATGAGTTTCAAACTGATCTAAACAGTCTCACATTCATCATGATTAATAGCACCTTTTCCACAACAAAATCATAACCAAGTGAGTTTTAAAAGAAAGATTTATTCAAAAGAAAGATAGAACACAAAATCATCAGGTGAGTTGCAATCAGTGGTAAGGTCTAAGAACAAAGCCTGGCATATGGATAAAGCTTAAATGGCTCAGTGACAATGCAATGCTTATCAGTCCAAAGCTGCAACAGACCAAAGGACTTGCTATACATGAATTGCAAATAGCTTAAGATCGTGCTTGATGGCATCATGATTAACCACCCTTAAGGGAGAAACTAACAGCCAGTTCAATGCACTAAAACAAACCCAATGGTTCAGCAGCATTGCAGACAAAGTAAGTGCAGAAATCAGACAAAAAAACTTTATAAAAGTAAACAAGGCAGGCCAGGCTCAAACTGATTGAATTCACAACTTACAAATTGAAATGCCAAAGCCACAAACAACAATCCTTTTCACAGATTGAAAACAATTTTATTTAAAACAGTGTAAACAAAGTTGGCATCACAATACCAACACTGATTAGTATATTGCCTCCAATGACAGTTGGAACCTCAAGATGAGTAGATCCTAAATTTACAGTTTTAAACTCAAAAAAGCTCAACAGTAATGTCACAACTTATAACAATGTCCAATTCTTCCTAAACTGTCAACACACACATGAAGTAGCAGTTCACCAATCAAACAAAGTACCAATTTAAAACAAATGCAGCAACACATCACAATGCTCAGCAAAATAGATGCACATTAAAGTAAAGGGTCCATGATCCAATGCAGGTCAACATGAGTTGACAAAGTCAAACTCAAAACAGTCTCATCAGTTACAAATTCTGACCAAAGCAATACTCAACTCATCAAACTGTCCAACTCATAGCATGATAGGACAGTTTCTAATCACAAACAAGTTTTTAGTTATGAGAGACAAATTTTAAAACAATAATGCATCATGAGTTCAACACTAATCACCTCTAAACTTAGACTGAAAAGCCTGACCAACAAACTGCCTTCCAAGAACCTAAATAGCACACAACAACCTTAAATCCTCATGACAGCACCAACTTGCTAGAAATTAAACCTGAGTTGTCAAACTCAACTCTCAAGCATACACACATAAGTTTTATTATGAAATCCAGACTTAACAGGAGCAAATGTAACCCTAACACATCAATGCCAAACAACAATGATCAAGATGCATTGAAATGTCTCACAAGCTCATGACAACAAGCATACACATTCAAACAATTGCTTTAAAATCCCACACACAGAATCCTTGTGTCAAAACCAAGATACCATGCCTTTAGTGAAATCAGAACAACACACATCAAATGGTAGTACCACCAATCCATACCTAAATGCTCTATGCAATAAACAATCATGTTTGACAAACTTCAATAGTAGACTACACCAATTGGTCTGAACATGACTTACACAAATTGCTCATATCAACATGTCACACAATGCACAATCCAACAAAGCCTCAAATGTAAGTAATGCTCTAATCACACCTAGGCTAAACAGAACCAGCAACATTCACAAATGGAAAAGATCAAATCCAACACCAATCATCTTGACAGTTGCAAAGTTAATGGAATTAGCTTAAAATGGACTTGGCACAATGTTAAACAAGGATTTATGACAACAACTGCAATAGGTCATGAACTTCACACACATGCATTACAATGTCTTGGAAAAAAAAGGTCACTTGGTGATGTTGGAGGTTAACAAACCTTAAAACAATATGCTGACAAAAATAATACACTAATAAACTCAAAACAGTTAGACAATTGGCTCTTGGTGTTTCAATCAACATTCATTGATGAATTCCAATCATGGCTCCAACAGTAAGTTAAAATGAAATGGAAACCAACTTCACAAGACTAAACTTGTTGACAGAAGCAAAAAACTCATGCAGCCAACAACCTTGTTTATGGAAGCATTATTGCAACAGTTAAATTAATAATGAAAGAAAGAAAACAAGACTCAATCATAGAAACAAACAACAAGTTATTGTTGAAAACTAAAACAAAAACACATTTAAAGACAAACAAAGTGCAAACACAAAAACTGATGTATCCAAAACAAACTGTCAAACCTCAACAAAAATATAGGTAATGAGTACTAAACACACAATGCTCGAGAGTTAACCAAGATAGCCTAAACCTCTTCCAGTGGATGGTTAGTAGATTTTAAATCTCAAAATAGTTTTAATGCTAATGAAACTGCACTTAGCATAACAATGTCAAGACACTAACTCACCATGTATTCAGCACACTACTTTCACAAAAGCAATAACATACATACTTTTAAAGACATTAAAACAAATACACATGGTTTTTGACAGATTCAATATCTAACTAGATTTGGACAACATAATCACAACTTAACACAACAATGTCTATACCAATCCAATAAACCACAAAACATAAACATGATGCATATCAATGGTGGGGTTTGAAACCATATACCTCTTGTAGACCTCACTATGCTAGCAGCCAAGAAAACCAAGGATCCTTCCCTTTTAAGCACCCTTGTGAGAGTTACTTCCTTTTAAAGAAAAAATTGATTTTTGAGGACAGTTTGAGCAGATGAAGTTCCATTTGTTTTTTAGGGTTTTAGACAATTGGTGTAACACAAATGGAAGGTGTCCAAAGTGTCAAAGTGTTTAGAACTGGTCTAGGCAGTGTATGTTGCTGTTTTATGCAGAAAAGTCAATGTCCATGGTGTGAGAGGTTGACTTTTTGAGTTAAGGTATTTTTGGGTGGTTTAATGGTTGGAACACATCCTAAACATGATTTTGAGGTTGTATGGATGGTTTTTATGGTGATTGGATGAATGGAAAAGGGGCTGGTATTCAGTTTGCACAAGATAGTTTTTTTTTTGCGTTTTGGAGGGTTTGAGATGGTTTTAAGGAGATGAGAGGCCTCTGGTTTTTCAATGCAACAGTGGCCGGAGTTGTCTAGGGTTTGTGGTGAATGGTATTTAGCTTAAATATGAAGTAAAGGGGTAAAATGACAAGCTTTACCAAGGTGAAAAATGAAGGGTCAGATTTGCATTTTTCATGAGTTTTTTTTAATCAAGGGTGGATGGTGATCAAGGACAAACAACCCATAGGGCTATGCAGTAGCTGAATGAAATGATAGCTGCTTTTGTGCCTGCTAGCAAGGAGAGAGGTATTGTGTTATGACAGCTTTTGACAATGTTTGGCATGCTCCCAATGCAAGTCCTTTGCATGATTTGAGGAGTTAACAGTCTGTATGATGAAAATGCAAGGTTATGCAAAAATGTCTTGTAACAAATGCCTTGCAAACATGTTTAAATCACCAAATTTGGACCATGATAACTTGATGCTCAAAGATCACTTTGCCTTAAACTCGAGCTCTAAGTAAAGAGAACATGGCAAGGAACAATTTCCATGTTGAAATCATCTTGATTTGAGGATTGGAAGACCATGAAAAATGATGTTGAAAATCATGCCATGCAAGCTGTTCATGAATAACTTAGAAAAAATTCTAAGTTATGGATTTGGTTTATTTTTCCTCAACTTTGCACATCCATAACTTGAGCTTCACAAATCATATTGAGGACTTCTTAGACTCTTTGGAAAGCTTGTAACATTCTCTACAACTCTCATTTGGGACAAAGTTCCATTGGACATAAAGAAAGTGATGGAAATTGTCTTGCAAAGTGGTGCAAAAATCTGTCCAAACTTAACAGTTTTGAAATCATTGAAATCCCCAACTTTGATTGATCATAACTTGAGCTCCAAGTATCATATGATTATGAATTGGTACTCAAAAGAAAGGTTGGAATACAAGGAACAAAGTTTATGTTTTATCCAAGTTCATTTGAAACCTTGATCATGAAGAAAAATGGCTTTGAAGATGGTTGTTCCAAACTTGAAACTTTCCATAAATGGAAAAATCCAAAACCCTAATTTTCCTTAAATGGCAACTTTCAACAACTTTTGATTTTTATGATTCCCTTGACTTTTCTTGATCAAATTCCATCCATTGGTCATATTTAACTTGAGGAACATGATCTTGACCTCAAAAAGTTAGGAGTTGACTTTTTCACTACATAGTTGACTTTTCCCCCAAATCTCCTGATTTTCAATTGACTGATCAATTGAAGCTCCTCTGATTAAAATTGATGATCAATCTCCCATCCTCAAATACCTTAGGACATATAGAGGGTCATGGAAACAAGTTTGCTTGAAGAAACAAACTTTATCCTGATTAAAATTAAAACCCTAATTTCACCCTTTTTGTCTAGGCATTGCGTAGATGAGCTGGGTGATTATTCCAACTCCACCATGACCTCTAAGGTGTTCAATAAACTCCTTCCTCATGCTCACATCAATGATAAACCTAATGAAACCCCTGACAACCATATGATGGTTCTTTGATAACTTTATGATAATAACACCCACTTGATGGCTTGTACCAATGCCTTTGCTTGAGCTTGAAGCTAACAAAAACCCTCCTCTTAGATGGCACACACACAAGCCAGAGATTTAAAAAAAAGGTGGGCAAATTTAGGGTATGACAAGCATTAACTCGCCTGCCTGAAAGCTCCGAGGGCACACCTTCTTATCAAAAGCTTTCTTCATCCTGCTTTGGTACAAATGACCATACGCAATGGACGCTAGCCTCTTCTCATCCATCAGGATTTCTCACCTATTCTGCCTCATCAAGCTTGACGTCAACCAGAACTCTCAAAGAAGGAATATCGACTTTCAATGGTAGGACAATTTCCATACCATATACTAGCAAGAAAGGAGTTTCCCCAGTTGAGGTACACATCGTAGTACGATATCCATGCAACGCAAAGGGCAACATCTCATGCCAATCTATATAGGTTACAACCATCTTCTGCACTATCTTATTTATATTCTTGTTGGCCGCCTCAACAGCGCCATTCATCTCTGGACGATAGGGAGAAGAGTTGTGATGCTCTATCTAGAAACTCTGGCACAGTTCCTTCATCATCTTGTTATTCAAGTTCGAACCATTATCAGTAATGATTCTTTCAGGCACTCCGTAATGACAAATGATGTCTGTCATACCCCAAATTTTGACCCCTTATATCTTCATCATCATTTTAGGATCATACTCATTTCATTATTTAACCTTAACCTGTTTCAAGCTTGTCTTTGTTAAGATACAAGAATCAGGGTTTCATACAGCCGAAATCGAGGTTTTGAGGGTTAATCAGTCAACGTTTTGGATTGGTTCTTCTTGAGATAAGTCTCCACATCATCAAATATATTCCATTGGATCAAGCATGAATCCAATTTGAGGTTGTCACCCAAGGATCAAGAGCAGTGCATTTCAGGATAACCGATTAGGGTTTTCGATCAGGAAAAGTCAACTATGGTTTGACTTTTGATTTAAAAGGTGTTGAAATGGTGGGATAATGATCCATAAAGTTAATATGGCTTAGTGAAGTCTATTCAAAAGGTTTCAAGGCCTCAAAAGGCCCGGAGCATCAACAGTCGACTCGGTAGTCACTGATCGATCGTTCGGTTGACCGAAACGTCAACTCTTCACTCATAAGGAATTTGACCTCAAGATGTGAATCAAAAATGTTCCTAATGACATATTACACCTACCTATAAAATTTCATGACCATTGGATCAAGGATTGAGGAGTAATCGCAAAAGTCGGGAATTAGGGTTTTGAAAGGGGCAAGACCATAACTCCTTAACCACACATCCAATTGCGTTGGTTCAAAGCTCATTAGAAAGCTCTTGGCAAGTCCTACAAAAGTCCCAAAGTGGTACATGATCATAAAATGCATAAATTTGGAGTTATGACCAAATTCATTACAAGAGGGAAAAGTAACTTAGAAAAATTTCACTTTTAGGCTTGTTTTTCAGCAACTTTGAGAGGTTTTTTAGCCAAGTTCCTTTGGGAATCTGAAACTCATGAAAACATGAAAGTTGTAGAGCTACATGAGGGATTTCCAAAATGTAGTAAAACTCCTCCATATCCCTTATGAGTTGAGAGTTATGAATTTAACAAGATGAGGTTTTAACACTTGAGTCCCACATTGTCAAATTTTCACAAACTCAACCTTTGAACACTTGAGATATTCTCAGCCCTTGGATCTTATTTCTATATGATATTTAGAGGATTTGAAGAGGATAAATGCAGCAAATAAGGAGTTTTAGCAAATCTTGCAACTTGGAGGCAAGTGGGAGTATTTTATTCATATAAAGGGAGGAAAGAGAAACTTTTGGCACACTTGCAGCAAACAGCCCTATTGCCTAGCCACTCTAATCAGCATTATGCCATCCATACTACTTGAAGCAATGCATTAGCTGAGCCAAAGATTTCAACTTGCAGCTGCAACAAACCTCAAGCCAAGGGTTACCTTTTTCAAAATCCCTCCAAAAGTGCCAAGTTACAAATCTATCCTCCCCTTTCACTTTTCCTATAAATAAAGGCTCCTTCTATGTCATTTCCACACCAGAGCACTATTAGAACCAAGAGAAAACCATAACTCTCATTCCTTTCTCACTTGCCTCATTTTCAAAATTCCAAGTTTCTTCAAAAATCTGTCTTGGGCAGTTGGCTTCCCAAATCCATTTCCACACATTCCAAACCACTACAAACCATCTGCATAATCCATAAATGATGTGTAGAAGGTGTTCATACTCTTAAATCACTCAAAAACACCATTCTCCCAAGAGTCAACCTTCAAACCAAGCAAGTTTGACCTTATACACAAAAATAAGCAAACCTCTGCCCATACCTGTTTTCATCATTCTAACCATCCACACACCTTTGATATATGATGCCTCAACTGTCCATAACATAAAGCAACCTCATCCTCATTTATTTTGTGATTTGTCACAAGTTCTTCACATTTCCTTCAAGTGCAAAAAAGTTGTTTCATCAAAGTATTGGTTGGACAGCAGTTAGAGTGTTTTCAAGGTATTCTTTATTGCAATAAGCTTGCTTGGAGGTCTACAAGAGGTTAGTGGTCACTATCCCTTTCATTTCTATCATGAACATGATTGGCATGATTGGTATTTGAATGCAAAATATGTCTTATGTGCAAACCTGCCAGTTCTTGTATCTGCTTGCTCATTGATGCATTTTATTCTAATAATCCTTATGCAATATGTTATGTGGCTATGTTAAGCCTTGAGGTCTTTCAAGTGTCATTGTGTGTCATGTGTGAATTTGTAAGGTTAGCTGTTTTGTCATGCCTTAATGCTGTCTTGTAGTGGTTCTGTTTGTGAATATCAACTTGCTTCGGTGCATTACCACTTTTTACACCATGAACCTGTTTGCTAATATTTTGATATGGAAACCCTTACATATTATGTCTATGAGATGTTTGCATTGTTGAAATATGTTAGGTGTTGATACTGCAAAATTCTGTTCTTACCACTTCTCAAAATCATGTTCATTTTTCAACTTATAGGCTTTTTTGGTTCTACCATTTTTCTGGGATCATGTGTGTGTTAAACTTGGTCCTTAATGTATTTTGAACATGTTTGTGAATGGAGTCTGCTTCATTAAACTTGCCAAAGGCTGTTGGAATGACTCATTGGAATAATGAGGACCAATGCCTATTTGTGATATTTTGATACTTGTAACTGATATGACATATGTCGATCAGCTTGATAACTGCCTTTTGTTATGCTTTTGTTTTGCTTTGAGCCTTACTTTGTGTTTGAGGTGTTTGTTAACATGAAAACCTTGTTGCCTTGAAATCATGATTTGTGCTAGTCTTGCCTTTTTGTAAATTCATGCTTGCTGCCATATGGCTAGATTCATTTTAAACTGCCCTAGCACCACTCTTGGTGTAGGATCATATTTGAGATGTGTTTGCAAACTGATATGTGCATCTAGAACTAGGGCTTACCATTGATCTTGCCATATTTGCTGTCATGTGCCTGGCTGTCATATTTCTGTTTTGCTGTTTCAATTCATGTGCCATCACTTGTGCTAAATTCTTGCATCATGTTGAGAACTTTGATTTTATGTGCATAATTCATTTTGTATGATAAAGGCATAGGCTGCATCATGAACTGTCTTCAAATTGCCAAACAGAATTTTAAACATCCTTGTAGAACCATGACAGTCACACACCAATTTCTATTTAGAGGCATCTTTGCATAAATTTTGCATCCAAATTCCATGAACAATATATTTTTGGTTTGAGCATACCATTGCATATCATCAATTCTTTCTGCCATGAGCTGGAGTTAGCCATTTGCATACCAAGCATTTTTTGCAACTTATATGACAACTTTTGGTTTGGAACTGTTTCTGTTTGATCTAGGCATCTAGGATCATTAGACAACATGTTTATAATATGTGCACACTTTCATTTGATCATGATCCCTCTTATTTTGAACTATGGCCATCATCATGCATTTTCAAAGCAATATGTGCAACTTGCATGTCATTTTTTTGATTGGACTTATTTTGGCATGAATTTTGCATCAAGAATCATTGGTTTATGTATTTATGATGTGTGCATACCTTTACATGTCATTAAATCCAACTGTCATGAGTTGTAGATACTCTAATGAATTCCTAAGCTTCAACTTGCATTTGCATTCGAATTTTGAAATGTGTGCATCATCTTGAAAAACTGAGATCACCACTGAATTCCTCATGAAATTTCACTCAAGATAGACTAAAATTTTGTTGCATTTGGTTGAGTATTAATGAAGTTATGATGTTGTCGTATCCATGTTCTTGCTTGCTTCTCATGTGTGCTTGCCTTGCCCATTTCATTTGCTTGTTTTAAGTATTTAAATTTTAGGGGTGGCAAAATACATAGATGGATCGCCACTCCAGTGGTTAAACTCTCACCTTCTCATGCGCCTTTCACCTGCTTGTCCTGGGTTCGATCCACAGTGGAGATCAACCCTTTTGTTATTTTTCATATTTGCCTTGTTTTCTCTATTTTGTGTATCTTCTTCCTCCATAACATACGCGCACACCTTGTCTCAGTTGGCATGATTTTAAGTTGTTATTAAAAGGGTGATGGGTTCAACACCCACCATGCGCTCCCCCTCTTTTTTTATCACTAATTCTTTTATTTTCTTATTTAATTGTTTAAATTTATAAAAATCATAACTTCTTCGTTTTTAATTATTTATCCTGTTTGATGTTTATGCTTTATTAAGTTTAGTTTCCCCAAGTGATGGAACTCTTTAGTTCTCATCCAAGTTGCCTCCCTTCCTATCCTTCCAAAGGAAAGCCTCTCTGTTGACCTTTGGGTCATAGATAGCTCGCCTCTGTCTCCCTCGACTTTGTCAAGTCATCTACACCTAGTTAAGTTAGAACCTTTCCATTGGACTTTGCTTAAGTCTAAAAGGCCTACCCCTTGTTAGGAGCGCTCTTTCAATTAGAACTTAGGATAGATTTTTTTAACTCTATGTAAGAATCATTGTCATGATTACTTACTCCCCTTTCTTGAGTGTTCAACTTAGATCTAGAGAGTTTTCTTAAACTCTACACAAGCGTTGTTATGTTTGTTCCCCATTGAACCTTGATCGTAATCAAGTGTTTTTCAAACCTAGTGAGGTGAACTACGATTGCTCTGATTCTATCCTAGTTAGGATACGTAGGCAGAAGACGCAACGTCTTTGCGAGCAAACTTAGTGTACATATATTTAGGTTTTAACCTACATCTTTTACCCAATCCATACCAAACGCTTAGCAAACTTAGCATACCAACAAACAAAAGGTTCCTGTAGAGTACTACAGACGTTTAGGATGTGAAATACCTACCCTTTGCATAACCAACCCCCGATCCCTGAATCTCTTAGCGTTGTTGTTACATCGCGCAAAAGGTTCTTTCTTTCTTTAGACCTTTCCTTTGGATAAATTAAAGTCCGGTTGTGAAGTCAATGAATTAAAGATTCAAGTTAATAAATAGCTTGGTATCACGATTCTCACCACAACAGAAATGGCGACTTCACTGGGGATTGCTTAAACTTGAGGGTTTAGCCTATTTTGTTTGATTATGTGCTATATTTGTGAATATTTGCTTTACATGTATATTTGTATATATTTGTTCGATTGTTGGATATTGGGATCTTTGAGTGGTGAGACGGTCCTATACCCGGACTTGAGTACAATTATGATAGGATGGTGGTATATTCAAGGAGGCTTATAGGGAGTTGATTCCCGACTAAGCTAACTTGAGAAACCACCGCTCAGTGTAGGCCCTCTTGAGAGTTTAGTATTGTTGAACGAGTATTCGTGAAAACAATGCTACTTTCGACGAAGGAGCCCATGACACTGTGGACTTTTAGAGTACATTCTACCCCACTTTGGCCTTGTTAAGACGTAGTGCAATGGCTATAAGGAAGTATTTCCGAAATAGTTGATACACGATACTACACTTGGATGAGACTCTCTTGAGAATATTACCGATTACCAAGTAATTTGGGAAGTTGATAATATCCAAAAGATGGGTTGACGACTCTGAGAACCGTTTAGAACCCTACTCTACAGGTTTGAAAATCCATATTACACACCTTTTGGGGATGGGTAGACCTTGGATCCACGCTCGTCCTTTAAGCCTAGGCTTGTGTTTTTGTGCATATGTGGGATCTTTGCATTTACCTGTGTTTATGCATTCTTGAATTCATAAACATCATATTATAAAGTTTCATGGAACTCAGACGTTTTGTTTGTAAACATCAGAGATCGCTATGGATGGTGAAAGAAAGAAAACATTGAAGTACATTTACAAAGGTTTTAAACTAGATGACTTAAGGAGGTTGGGTACCTTGGTGACAGATCCAGAGGGTTTCCAGATTAGGTATGGGAAGTTGTTGTTACTATTGAAGATAAAAATGGATAGTGGACTTATTTCTACACTTCTCCAGTTCTATGATCCGCTTTACCATTGTTTCACCTTCCCCGATTATCAGCTAGTGCCCACGCTAGAAGAATACTCTCACTTGGTTGGGTTGCCCATTCTTGAAGAGTCTCCTTTTCCGATCATGGAGAAGGACCCTAAGAAGCAAGACATTGCCAAAGCTACACATTTGGGTTTGGTTGATATTCAAAAGAACATGACTACAAAAGGAGGAGTTTTTGGGTTGAGCGCAGAATTCTTGGTTGAAAAAGCTCAATACTATGCAGATCATTTGAGCATGGACGCATTCGAGGCTATCCTTGCCTTGCTCATTTATGGTATCTTTCTGTTTCCTAGCTTTGAGAACTTTGTAGACCTCAATGCCATTAAGATCCTCTTGAAGAAAAACCCTGTACCTACTCTGCTAGCGGATGCGTATCACTCGGCTCATCTTAGAAATTTCCACAAGGGAAGGATGATCAGTTGTTGTGCTCCTTTACTATACAAGTGGTTTATTTCACACTTGCCTAAAGCTCACGCCTTTTGGGATCCGAAGAAGGGGTGGTGGTCACAGAAGATTATGGCTCTCACGCACTCTGATATTGATTGGTACAACCGAGACTATGAGAAAATAATGATCATTAACAGCTGTAGAGATTTTGGTAATGTACCTCTTCTTGGTACTAATGGAGGAATCAGTTACAATCCAGTCCTTGCTCGTCGACAGTTGGGATATCCTTTGAAAGACAAGCCCAACAATGTTCATATGGAAAATATTTTCTTCAAGTAAGAGAGTAATAGTCAGGAGCAGAAAGAGAAGATTCTAAAAGCCTGGGGTCATTTGCATAAAAAGGGAAAGAAAGACTTGGGAAAACCTAATTGTGTCTCTTTGGAACCTTATCTCCAATGGGTTCGAAAGAGAGCCATTGAGTTGAAGATGCCTTATTCTCGACAAGAACCCATGGCTTTAAAAAGGAGTGTACCTTGATCTTCATGTCTGAGGAAGAGAAGCTAAGGATTGCTTTGAGCAAGGCACGACAAACCGGAGACGCTTGGAAGCACAAGTACCAAGTGGTTGTTGAAGAGAATACAGAACTCCAGAAGCAATTAGATTTGAAGAATGAAGAAGTACTCTCCTGCAAGAAGATAAAGGCGCAAGAAGATTTATTTTCTTCTAGTCCTCAGTCGACTCCGTGGAAGTTGATCGTGGATAAGCTCATTCTTGAGAAGGCCCATATGGAAAAGGAGATTGAGAAGCTCAATTTGAGGCTATTAGGAGAACCTTCTTAGGACTTTTGTTAGCTTTTATTTAGCTTTTTGTTTAAGACTTTTGTAAGATGTACTAAAATTTTTGTAATTCAATGAAATTAAGTCTATGACGTTTTTGATGTTTACAACATCTGAGTTCCATGATACTTTGTGCATTTGCATTCACATTTATTAATCATTCAAGGAACTAAAGATTTTTTTGCAAATATTATAATATGGATTCTGGAAAGAAGGCAGAGATTGTGTTCCGAAGCCCAAATTTGGAGAACCTGAAGAAACTGGGAGGTTTAGTAGAAGACCCTGAGGCGTTCAGAGAGAAGTATGGGAATATGTTGTCTTTACTAGAAATCCAAGTGGATGAAGAGATGTTGTCAGCACTCGTGCACTTTTATGATTCGACCTATCATTGTTTCACGTTTCCAGATTACCAGTTGCTTCTAACCTTGGAAGAATATTCTGTTCTGATGGGAGTAGGCGTCACTCCTAGACCATTTTCTGGAAGAGAAGGGACTCCTAGCGAAAGAGTAATTGCAGAGGCCACACATTTAGAGGTGAATGAAGTACGACCTCATATGACTGCTAAGGGAGGGCTATACGGATTTCCAGCTATGTTCCTGTATGAAAAAGCTCAATGTTATGTCTGTCATACCCTAAATTTGTCCTACATGTGTATAATTTTCATTTTTTTATATCTACCTATTATTATCCAGAAAATTCAAAAAAATATACCCACAGTGTTGCTAGGGTAGAGTGAAGTACCTTTTCAAGGCTTACAAACATGAATCATGATTTTAATGGCCAAGTCCTGTTGCAAACTTTGTTCATCATCTAATATAGAGCCATCTTTCAAAATAGAAGAAGTGTCACGGAGCTTAAATCACCAATTCACATATGTTACTATACTTTGCAGAGGATAAAGTCAAGTGAGCGAACAACCATATGGATCAGATTAAATGTTATGCGAGGAGTTTAATACTGTTGAAAATTGGTTGTCATGTTACTTTAAGTCAAGAACCAGAGAATTCAAGGCAGTTGTGAGTTCAAGACTGAAATTGAAGGCCCATTTCAATATACAAATTCTTTTTTTCTTAAGCCCATCTCACAAGAAGAAGGTTTATCATACCAAATTCATAGGTCCCAGCCCATGTATATGTCATAAGTAATGGAATTTAGTGACAAGCTATAGCCTACAAACATCGCCTCAGGTTGATTGTACCCTATGATCAAATTAGTTAGGATGTAACGCCCGTCCTTGCCTTTCCACGCTATGCTAGAGGAGTTCCAAACATTATTTAGAGCATTGTCTTTTGGAAAGGCATATTACAAATCCTATGTGAGACTAAAAAAGGACATGATCATACACAAGGGTGACGGTAATGCTATGATAATAATCCGTCGTTCAATAAATCAAAATCTCAATTTAAGCTGTCAGTACAAAGCAGAATTTCATCTATTGATATGGCACTTATCAAAATGTTTAAAGTACAAAAAACAATTACAGGCAGGAGCGCAGAATTAGCATACAAAGGTTATAAAATTAGTGCACTCCTAGTTAACACAGGTTCTGGAGCTAATGAAGTATAATGGTTTCCCTGTTATGACTTGGAGTTAAAATATAAGTGAGCCAACAAGTTGCACAGGCCTGAGAATAGGAAGGATCGAGTGCCTCCGTAAGCCAGCATCATTCTCAAGTCGAATACAGGCTGAATGTTCACTTAAGGGCACTTGCTTTGACAGCACAATCTTCCTCCCGGACCGGCACGGAGGTATACAAGCTTTAAGACCTACAACTGGAAGCATATGCCACAAAAAGACTCTTCTGCCTCTCATGTTTCCTCAATAGCAAGCACATGAAAGTCAAGGATTGATGTTGATGATCCCATCCGTGGCTGTTACCGAAGTTTTTATCCTCCACACCATCTCTGCACATAAAAAGTCAATATCAATGAGGTTTGTTTGAAATCTTAAAAAGAGTATATTTCAAGGTTGAAGACTATAATGATGCTTGATTCTACAACATTTCCAAGAGGACAAACCAGAAATAGCTAAGTCACTTGGATATTGCTGTAATTTAATAAGCTGCTATCTTCACCAAGTGAATAACCAACAGACCTGCACATACACAAAAGATAACATAAGCTCACAATGAATGTCGGCCATAATCCAAAAGGCCACAGGCCTGTTATACTAGTTCATGACAGGAAATTTCAACAAAAAAAATTAATGAGTGAGCTAGCGCATAGGACAATGGCAAAGCAATACCAGTAGCAGCAACGCACACAACCTGCCATGCCATTTCCACAAAGCACTCTCCTCACAACCTGCGTTAAAGCTGTACCAACTGCACAATTTTGTTGGTCCATCATCGACACAGCCAGTAAACAAGACCTGTTCCAATTCTGCGGAGCCCTCCAACTGTATTGCATCCTGCCACTAAATGAGTTTTGCTGCAACACTCCATCAGAAAAAAACAAAACCGTTACTACAAAGACTGTATCGACTTGCGCAAACCTGCATATGAAAGAGACCCTTCAAAATGAACTCCTAAAAAATTGAACCAACAATCTTCACAGCTTTCCATTGATGTGGAGTCTGTTTTGCTGCAACAAGTATTGAATGTAACACCGGAGTAATTGAGTTCCCTGCCACCAGAGCAACAACAACAGGTCATCCAACTCCAACAAGCTCTTAAGCGAGATCAGATGTCACCTGCAGTGACAATCAGAAACCCAGGTTACCATGAGCAACACTCTCACACAAATTATTCTGACAAAAGCCGCAACTTTCATGGATCACAAAAAGGAACATATACTCACCAGCCTGCGTAATACCACAATTCATTTTGCATAAACTGCTCCAACCGACACGAAATGGAAAGAACAAACCGTCCACACACCTACAAAGCCGCAACGATTCGCAATGTCGTACGAAGCCTACCGACTCACGTATCTGCAGCACTACAAACCATGAGTAACAAAAAGACCTGCAAAGCTACAAACAGAGGATGATGAGATAAAGTTTGATTTATAAACCTGCTAACTGGGACAGCATTATCACAAGTGGAAAAGTTTCCAGATGAAGGAAAATCCAATCGCTTATGTTGCAGTTTCCAGATGAAGGAAGATCCAATCAAAATGGTTCTTGAGAAAATTGAAAGAGTGATCAAGGCATTACCTCAAGACAACACGAAATTTGTCACTATTAAGATATAGGATATTTCTTTTCTTGAAGTAGCTGCCAACGGCTTTTCAAATGATGTATTAGACTTCCTGCATCATTGTTATACACTAACATCAGAGTATGGTTGTGCATTCATTGCACTTGACCATAAGGATATTTATCTGAAGGAAGAGAAGCCTTACATTATCTTAGAGATAGAACACCTTTTGGGCAAGACTGAACCTGGTCACTGTTTTGAAAAGATCTGCATAGGCAATTGATGGTGTTACATAAGCAGCATGGAATTTCACCTGTTAAGATTCATAATTTTTACTTCAAGATCAAGGATTCATTCTAAAAGCTTGTAGAGATCGTACTCGTTACTGAAACCATCACCGATCATCAAATGTAAAAGCACTAAACTAGTAGATCGGTACCTGCATAGCAATGACGTCCAATACAAGCCCCACCATGTTGTCCTTCTAAGCCAGACCGCGATGCAGGGATCAAATTCACCTAAAAAGAAATGAAGAGAACGGGTCAAAATCTACAGAGACATCATGTCATTAAGTGTTGAAACTCACACCTCGGAGCAGGCTTCCAATGAAACATGAGCTTTGAGCCATTCTCAAGTAGCACCATCTCCATCAAAATTCCCTTAATTTTTGCGGGTCTTGATCTTTTACTGCGCCACGTTTCCGTGAAGCATGGATGACATTAGCATGAATTGACTGAAGAGGTTTCCTATGAATCACTACAACATCAGAATATGTCACGAAACCTTAATGGAGTAACCGTATACGAGTAATAGGAAGAATCATACCAGAGCTTCACATCACCCTGCACCAGACTCACACACATGGGAAAGAAGATATTTTCTAAAGAGAGAATTGTAGTGAACTTATTCCATGACAACTTCATTGATTGGTAATTCCCTGCAAAAATACAATAAGCATGACAAGGTTAATAGATATTTGAAAGTAAAAAAAAAGGCAGTTACCACAGTGAAAACTTAGTGAAGTCTTTACCTCACTACAGACAAAAGAAATTGTACTACCTCACCTCAATCCTCTACATACTCTCTCCATATAAAACCGTGTGAGAAGTGACAGCAAAAGAAACCTAGCAGCCTCCAACCGAAACCCTAACCCTAAAATAAAACCCTAATCTGCCTCCAAGATCCAACAAAAACTCAAAAATACCTTCATCTCAAGACTTCAATCTGACTTCATGCTTCCTCCATTTTTTTTGACAGAAACAATTCAACACCAGAAGCCAACCTTCAATTCTGCTAAACAGAGAAAACCATTTAACAACCTCCATTTTCTTTTCCAAACTCCCATCTTCAATCAACACGTCAAACCAAACCTTCTGCAAAACCCAAATGCATAAACCTCAAAACAATCTTCACTCTCAAACATTAGCGAAAAAACCCTTCATCTTTCTTCAAAATTGACAACATCAAGAACTTCTCACCATTTAAAATACCCCCAAATCTGCTACCTTCATGTCCTCTTCAATACCCAGCCGCAAAACGATTCATGAAAACCATCTTCTTCCCTTTTGAATTTCCTTCATCAAACTCAAAAAATCTCAAAACTCTCCTTCCAACCTTCAAATCTTAGTTGAATCAAATCTAGAAAAAACATCCAAGACCCCAATCTCCCTCTTAAACCTTGAAGGAGCTTCTCCCTTAACGATGCTCTTCTACCCTTTTCATTCACCAAGACCTGTAAACCTTCAACCCTAACCTTCGACTCTTTCTTCTCCTTTCTTCAAATAGTTGTCCAACCTTAAATGCCAAACCGAAAGCCAACCCACTCAAAACCTTCAACCAAACAGTAACAAACCGATTCGAAACACCAGAAGCAAAATCAAAACCAGATCGAAGGATATAGAAGAAGGAAGAACACGAAACAAAACCATGAACAAAACCAAAACCTGAGATCAAGAAACCGAGGAGATTCGGATTGTGGAGAAAGGTTGGAGATAAACCTTTGTTCCTAACGCGTGATGATGGAGCAGATGTTGAAAAAACATGATGTGGACTTGTGATTGTTTCTGAAAGGAGATCGTTTTGTCTGCCGAAAATGTATGGGTTGACTTCTGATTTTGGAAGTAACTTTTCATTTCTCGCTTGAGCCATGAACTTGTTCTGTGTTAATTTTCTAGGTTTTTTTTATTATCTCATTATTCTTTCATTTAGTGCTAATCTGGGCTTGGAGCTTGTTTTCAAATCATAGACACACCCCTCAATCAATTATGCGCCCCATTTTCTTGTCACATGAGTGTGATGGGCTTATCTAAGCCCAAAGGATCCTCCCTTTTTTTTACAGCATTACCTGTTTTCTGTTTATACCTCCCTCTATTTAATGGTTTTAGTTTATTTTGAAATTTTAAAGTTTTTTTCATAAACGACTTCATAAATAATTTTATTAAAACTTCTATTAAGAATTTCATTAGTTTATGTACGCTTGATTTTAATCATGATGGTAATATTTTTTACGATTTCACTTTCATTTAAGATTTCTTTTGTAGATATTGTTGCTTATGCTTTCAATTTCGATTTCATTTATTTTAGTGGTCGATGATGATATCCCAAAGCGGTTTTTCTGTCAAATTATTGATGAAAAATAGCAAACCCGAGACCAACTTTTCATTTTTCGATTTTTATTGTTTTTATCGATTTTTACTCATTTTTATACCTTTTATCTCATTTTTGGTCAATGACGAATTTATAAATATTATCGGTCAAATTATTGATAGATGATGTTTTATTCGAGACTATTTCGTTTTATATTTCATTTTCCTATTTATTTCCATTTTTATTCATTTTCTGATCGATGATGTCTTTAGATTCGTAAGCGTCGCGTATCGGAGTTGATAACCTTCTCGATTTCAAATCTATGGGGAATGACCATTGGGGTCATTTTCCGTACTTTGGGTTCGTGATAGGCTACCTTTGATTAATCGGCATTATGTTTGCGATTAAGACGAGATCCCATTTCTTCGTGTCCCGATTCGATTCAATAAATTGACCATTGAATTTAATTTCCGTTAAATATTATTGTGGATATTATTGTTATTTATCTTACTATATTATTGTCATATTATTTATTCATATTATTATTATCATATCATATTTATTCATATTTATTCACCCATATTCGAAAATACCTAATAAATTATTGAAACTCCTAAAAGCCAAATTGGTGGACTGTTGGATCTTTGGTCATTTGCAGGTATCCTAACTTTGAGTCATGCCCGACTTTGCTCAAGGCGTAGTTTAGGACACAATGCACACACACGGCTTTCTCTTGGGCTACCTGACAATGAGACCCCTTTATTTCATGCAATCCCGTGTAAATTACATGTACCCCTCTCCCATTCCGATGTATGTTTCGCATTTCTTTGATTATTAGTTTATCTCCTAGGAGCACCCATAGGGACTAGAGCGAATCAAACTATTTTCAAACTAATTCTCGATTCATCATCAAGCCATTTTCAAACCTCGTAAGTCAAGTGCTCATACGCATTCGCCATCAACCTATTGCACACAATTCGACCCTTGATGCGTAAGTCAAGTCGGTCACATTTCTCAAACCGTGTACATTACACGCTTTGCACGCGATAATAAGTCAAACCCTTGATCCAACGTCAAGTGGATTTTCGTAACAAACTATCAATCAATTAACAATTATTCAATTCTTTTCAAGGTGTAAAGAGTAGGCTCAAGTCTTTGATATTGCTTTCCCTTGTTTGTATGCGAGTTATCTTATTCGTGTATGAGCAATTGACACCTTTAAATAATATTAACAAACTCGATAGTACTCAACCATCTCCAATTACTCATCCTTTCACTCACCTTTCAAACAACTTCTTTTACGATGAAAAAGAGAGTGTCCCAAGTCTTTGGTTCGCTCTCCCGACTACTTGGGTCCGAGAAGCCTTCCTCAAGCTTCAAGTAGTCGTCATCCGACCAACCTCATCCTTTTATACACCATTTCAAATTCAAACAACCTTCTTTTACGATGAAAAAAGAGAGTGATCCAAGTCTTTGGTTCGCTTTCCCGATTACTTGGGGTCTGTGAAGTCTTTCTTAGGCTTCAAGTGATCGTCATCATTTCAACCTTATCCTTTCAAACACATCATTCCTTCATGATGAAAAAGAGAGTGTTCCAAGTCTTTTGTTCGCTCTCCCGATTACTTGGGTCCGAGAAGTCTTTCTTAAACTTCGAGTAATCGTCATCCGTACCCCTTCAAATTCAATTCAAACCCGTTTCTTTCGTGGTCGTTACCACGAACTACGAACGCTCTGATTCTTCATTCACTCTTGAATGTAAGATACGTAGGCACAAGATTGCGATGATCTTGGCGAGCACAATCCCCTTCATCTTCCATTTCCCCTTTCCTTTCCCGTAGTCGAACTACGACGCTCTGATTTCTCATTCTCGTCCGAATGAGCATACGTAGGCACAAGGGCCCCAATCCTTGGCGAGCACCCTATCTTCTAACCATCCCCTTTCCCCTAGTGTTTTTATCCCTTTATAGTATCCTTTAGCCTTTAGTAGTGAGAAGAGAAGATTAAGTTTAGCTAACGTCCATCACAACTCGAATTAAGAGGTTCCCGTTAGGTACAACGGGCGTGAGGGGTGCTAATACCTTCCCCTCGCGTAACCGACTCCCGAACCCAGGAATATGGTTGCGACGGTCGTGTTCCTTTCCGCTCTATGAGGTTTTCTCGATATTTTCCTCTCCCGTTCATTTGGGAAAAATAAAGTTCGGTGGCGACTCTGTCGAACCGCACTTCCGCGCCTTTCGCGCGAGGGTCGTATGTTCGAAATGAATTTTTCGAGGTGCGACAATGCCGAGTCGAAAAATTCTGAAGCATTTGAGGCCATTCTGGCTTTGCTAATTTACAGATTTTTCCTGTTTCCGACTGCTGATAATTTTATGGATGCGAGTGCAATCAACCTTTTCTTAATCAAAAATCCCGTACCCACCTTGTTGGCTGATGTGTATTTTTCCATCCATCGCAGAAGCCGTCATAGAGTTGGACAGATTGAGTGTTGCACCGTTCTTCTATACAAGTGGTTTATTTCGCACTTGCCAAGGCTTCCAGCGCTCTGGGATATGCAGAATGGACTCTCATGGGTGGAGAAGTTGTTGTTACTCAAGCATTCAGATATTAAGTGGTATGACCCTATGTATGGAGGGATTTCCATGATTCAGAGCTGTGGGGATTTCCCAAATGTACCGCTTGTCAGCATTTATGGTTGCATTAGCTATAATCCTATTTTAGCTCATCGTCAGTTGGGACACCCAATGAAGAATGAACCAGACCCAGTTCTTTTGAGAAGTTTCTACATTGAAGAAGGGAAGGATCCAGCCTACAAAGCTCGGACTGTGTATGCTTAGCGTCACATCCATATAAGGGGGACGACTGCTTTAGATTACCCTGACACCGTTGTTTCAGAATCGTACTTATCATGGGTGAAAGAAGCAGCATTGAAGATGTTCTATACCCGCTTTGAGCCTGACTCAACAAAACTTATTCTTGTGGAAGAATTGAAGGATGCTTTGGCAAAAGCTGAAAGAGAAGGAAGAGCTTGGAGAGATAAGTATTTCAAGGTTATGCAAGAGAAGGAAGAGCTTCAAGATTTGGTCCATCAAGGTGGAAAGAAGAGTCAACCAGAAGACGAAGGACCCTCCAGCCAGAAGATCTAGGATCTTTTTGTTTTCTATTGTTTTATCATTTATCTGTATTGGAGATTTGTGTTTCAGTTTTGAATTGTTCTTGTAAAAATCTCAGTTATTAATCTATGAAGACTTTGAATTTGCTTTATTTCCCCATCATTATAATTTTTGCAAATATTTCTTTGGATTCCTTGAATGATTAATTTTGCATTTTTGCATCTGCACCCATAGCATTTCATGTGCATTTCCTGTGCTGTGTCTCATCTCGCTGTCTTATCTCCAGAATCACACTGAATCCTCGCCATCAATACAACACACGAGCCCAAGCTCGTCAAAGAATGGAAGAACACAATTTGGCTCTGGATAGGGTTGACAACGAACTTGAAGATTTACGAGGAAGCGTAGGACGAATCATGGAAGACTTACAAGTCACCAATGCAAAAATGGACACTCAGGCCACTGTAGTTTCTAAAATCACTAACGTAGTTATGGAGCCGATCCCAACGGCAGTCACTGTTGCAAGTATACCACCATATGGATTCATACCAGTTTTTTTACCTCCGCCACCAGTCAGTCAACAATCAGTTCCTCTAGGGGCAGAGATTCCCCGAGCTGTTTCGACTTATACTCCAGCCTCTGTACAAACTCAAGTGCGCCCTGTTTTTCACAGTCATCCACAAGTGTTTGAAGTTCCTGATGGGTCTGAAGAAGGAAGTGGACGACATGAGAAATTGAAGGAAAGTGTAGAAACTATAGGGAGGAAGGTTAGAGCAATAGAAGGGAATGACATCTTTGGTACTGATTCCAGAGATATGTGTTTAGTGTCTGGATTGGTAATCCCGCCAAAATTCAAAATCCCCAACTTTGATCAGTACACCGGTGCTACTTGTTCTCGGACGCATTTGATCATGTATTACCGAAGAATGGCTGCACATGTAGAAGATGATAAGCTGATGATCCATTGTTTCCAGGATAGCTTGAAAGGAGCCCCTGCTAAGTGGTATTTGAGCCTAGATCAATCTCGCATTCACAGTTTCCAAGACTTGGCCGATGCTTTCATAAAGCATTACAAATACAATATGGATTTGGCCCCTGACAGAAGACAATTGCTGAGTATGACACAAAAGAGTTCTGAATCATTCAAAGAATATGCACAACGATGGAGGGAGACTGCCTCTCAGGTATAACCTCCTTTGAATGAGAAAGAGTTGACAGATTGGTTTGTGGATACGGTAAGACCAGAATTTTATGAGAAAATGATTAGCAGTGTAACATCGAGTTTCTCTGATATAGTGGCTGTGGGGGTGAGAGTGGAATTGGGATTGAAGAATGGTAAAATAACTAGTAGTTCCAGTGGTTCCAACAACAACAATGTTAAGAAGTTCAGTGGTAACTTTCATAAAAAGAAGGAGGGAGAAACAAACGCCATAACAGTGGGGAGAAAGAATCAGACTTGGAAGCAGCCTTACCAACGATATCAACGACTTCCACATGGTTATGTTCAGCAGCCTCCACAAGACTATATTCAGCAACCTCAGCAAAATTTGACACAACAACCGATGTATCCAGTACATTATGCTCAACAACCGTATGTGGCCGCTATAACGCCTGCTTTCGATCACCCTGTTCCGAGTTATCAGACAGTGCATGTCGCTTTCGCGAAAATAAGGTGCCGGCAAAACAGAAGAGTCGCCACCTTTCGTTATTTATCCCTCGGAACGGGAAAGGAAACGATCGGAAAAACCTGACGAAAAAGGGTAAGACAAGGTCGTCGCAACCGTTGTCTGGGTTCGGGAGTCGGTTACGCAAGGGGAAGGTATTAGCACCCCTCACGTCCGTCGTACTCGACGGGATCCACGCTTGTTGTGTTTACTGGACGAGTTGGTTTATCTATCTACCTATCAAGGCTGGTCTGAAAAGAAAAGATAATAACTCGGCAAAGAGTCGCGCTTTATGCCTACGTATTCTCATCAGAGAATGAGAAATCAGAGTCAACGTAGTTTGACCTACTACGGGTTGCGAGGAAGGTGGCTCGCCAATACATCAGTATTGTGCCTACGTACTCTCACAGGCTTGAGAGATCAGAGCTTACGTAGTTCGGGATAATACGGATTACGGGAATTCAGATTCATCTGTTTTATCGAGTAGGGTTAAGCAGCAGTTCCAGCAGTTAGGGACAAAGCCTGTTTGCGTTGGCACTGAAGTTTAACGACACTCTTTTCTTCAGAAAAGCTTCCTTTGAATTATGGGCCCACGGGGCAAAAAGGTTTGAAGTTCATTTTCTGTCTTTTACGGAAGAAGTGTTTTTTATTATGTTTGCAATTTCAATCGCACTAAAGATTATGACCTGAGAGTGAATGCGTCGCATGTCACCCAAAGGGTACCATACTAAACATCCAGACTGTTGAAAAGAAGCTCTCTAACAATCCTTTCTCAAATAGCTTAAGGCTCGTAACGTACGAAAGAAATCATTCATGATTACTGTATTTTAAGCTATTTTGAGATGAGAAGAGAACAGGCTCAACTACTAGGAGACCATTAAGTCCTACTGTTGTCATGCCAAGGATTCATCCTATAGTTGAAGTTTGAAACAGGGAACTCCTAGAAGTTATCATGCATAGGTTTCAACCTAAAGTTCTATCATCACTTCCTTATCAAAGGAAGTGAGACTCCTAGGGGGTCATGTCAATGGTACAGAAATAGATAAAGCATCAGCTTAAACAGTAAACAGTAAACAGTGAACGACTGTAAAATGCATGCAATGCAAGTGAGGGAGGAAATGTGTGCGGGGCAGTAGCCTCCACAAGCTCATCTCAACCTCAAGCCAGAATGAACAACAGTAATCATACAGAAGAAATAAAATATGCTATCAAGCAAAATACAGTAAACTGCAATCATACAGTAAAAAATAACATGCTATCAAACAAAATAAACCACATGGGCAAGGGAGTTGGGCTCTACCGAATACCCGCAAGCAAAGCCATGCAGTAACAATACAAGCAGAGGGAGCAACTCAACCTCTAGTGCAATCATGCTCCTAAATTAAAGTCAATCTAATAATGGACTTATTCTAATGCATCAAGCAAGTCAAACAAGGCACATCAGCAATACAGAAAAGAAAACAGACAAGAAAGGAAGTAGATCAACAACTCTCTCTCACTCTAAGCTTCAGCTCTTCTAACAGCAACTTCAGTCGTCAGACTCCAATCACCCTTCAAGGCTATCATCTTTCCTGACAAATATCAATTTGTTTCTCTAGGGTTTCAATCCACCAAACATGAGTATCAACTTGTTCTCTCTTCTTCAAGCTTCGGCTCTTCAGTCAATTCCACCTTCAGGCCTCACTCATAACTACAAGTATCAACTTGATTCCTTCAGGCTCTCAAAGCTTCAATGTAAGTATCAACTCATCCTTTATTCCTCAAGCCTCAGCTCTACACTCAATCTCAATTGAATCTCCTTCATAAGTATCAACTCAGTCTTCAAGCTTCAGCTCTCTTTGCTTCATCAGTATCAACTTGGTCTTCTCCTCTTACAAGCTTCAGCTTCTCAGAGTAGTCTTTAATCATCTGGAAGTGTCAACTTCATCCTTCAATTCTTGCTCAAGCCTCAGCTCTTCATTCAATCTCCACTGGATCTTTAAGTAGCAACTTGTTCTTCTTGCTCTTCAGGCTTCAGCTGCAATGGCAATGCCCAAGGAATCATCCTCTTCCACACTCTTCAATGAAGTACTCATCTTCAAACTCAAGTCCAACATCTTTCAAGATACTAAAACCAGAAGACCATTGATTTAACAGAATGAGAGGAAATGATAAACAGCTTACTGACAACCAAAGGAAGCCTATAAGGGTTCATCATTATGAGAGACTGGTTCCCTCAAAGTTCTACTTCCCAGATAAAGCCACTCATCCTTCCAAATGAGGGATGTGAATATCTGAGAAGGACTTTTAGTCATTAGGGGGAATGGAAGCACATGATGCTTTCCATGTTTGTGAAAGAAATCATTCTAACTATAAGGCTCTCTCTATGTCCTATCTCCTAAATCTTCACCAGACACCTTCAGGCACAAACAAATCCAAAGCTCCAAGCAACTTCAAGCATCCTCTTCTTGTCTTCAACTTGTCTTCAATCTCAACCAAAGGCAAACCAAGCACAAACCCTAATCTAAGGGGACCAAGGAAGTTAAACTAATTGAATTAGTAAATTAGGATCACCTAAAACCTAGTACTAAAGATAGTCCTAACTAAAATACTAAAATCAATTGAAAAATCCTACTAAAATTTCTATGGGAACCTAGGTCAATCATGACTCTACCACATTAATTTCAAAGATCAAATCATCAAATTAGACCTAGAACTAAATCCTACATTACAAGGTATCAAACCTAAACCCTAAAAAGGAAGCACCAAGATGTCAATATAGAAAGCACACCTATTTTCATCACAAAAATTTGAGAAAAATACTATGGGATCATACGTGTCTAACCTAATCACACACAAAAAATTAGGCTCAAAATCATCACCATGAGATCAAACAAAATTCCACAAAAATATGCATCAAACATAATCATTTTAATATCAATTAAAATATAAAATTCCAATTAAATCAGAAATTACATGAAATGAAAATATTTTTTCTCTAAAAAATAATAGACTCAATCATTAGTAGAATGCAAAAAGAATGGGATTAATTGGGTTAATTTTCAATTAATTATGATTTTTACAAGAATCATGAATAAAATGAAAATTAAAAGAAAATCCAATTGAAATAATGAAGCGCACGGTGTGGATAGTAATCATTTTCAGTTAAAATCCTGGGTTGGGCCATCAGGGGGGTGTGCATAGTGATTCATCACTTAAGCCCAAAACGCCTGAATAAATGAAACGGTGCGTTTCATTATTCAGATCCTTCACAAATCAACTTCAAAACGCAGCCCTTGAATTTGGCTCTAGTCAACGGGTCAAGTGTGAATCTGAGGGCTAGGACATCGTCTCCTACCTCTGGCCATGGAAATGGAGGGAAGAACCAGAGTTCAAACATGGATCCTTCTCAATTCGAACTTCGTCATATCTCCATCAAAACACATGATTCAAAGCACTAATACACTCTAAATTCCACACTGAACACAACCATGATCTTAGAAACAATTGAAATATCCTCTAACATAAAACCCGATCGCGGATCAAAATTCTGGCCAAGAATCAATTGTCTCTAATCTTGAAATTGTTTGGTCTAAAACGTTCATCACATTGCACTGATCAGTTTCCACTATAGAACTCATATTATTGCTCACTATACACCAAGTTCTTGATCCAAACTGAAATGGTGTCATCATCTTGAACCTAACCAAATGCTCTCAAATTCTCCAGAATCCATCTCCTACCTATTTCTAGCCATTCTAACCTAACAATCTAACTTAACAATGCTTAAATTAAGGCGTATGGTGAAAGTTACAAATCTGGGATTTCTTGAATAACAGATGCACCAAATCTTCACTTCAACACTTCAATCCTTCCAAAATCGTTCCTTGTATCAAGATATGGCTTCTGTTTGCAAAAGAATTGATGGAAGATGCTTGCAACTCCAAACCCGATAGTGACTTGCAGCAGATGGAACTCAAAATCTCATGCACGATTCAGCCATGTTCTTGCTCTCAATTTGCTATGGAATCACTCAGTAACTCATAAGGAAGAGATTGCAATAGAAAGAATCGATTGAAATGGTGCAGAAATGAAGAATGGATTTCAATTTGCAATGAATAAATTTAGAATCCCAACTCTCTCTCCTCCCTCAACTCTCACTAACCTCTTCCATGGACCTCTTCTAAATCATGTATAGAATGATTCAGAACCCTCTAGCACCTTCTGGAACCATCCAAGGAGATTTTGAAAATCTCATGTCATGGTTTCTCATTTCAAGCCATACTCACACCAGTCCATGTTTCCCTTGTTGCAGCACTTTGTTCTCAATTGAAAATCTCCTTAGATGAGATGTATGAGATGTTAGAATGCTTGGATAGCTTGTACATTGATCTCTCTTATGTTTTGCAAGTGTAACTTATTTTACAAGTAACTTATGATAAGTCCCTCAATTTGACCTCAAATAAAAATTATAATAATGCCATTGTTTCTGAAATGATTTTTCCATTCAATTTGGTAGTTCACTTGCATTGTTTTGGTCATGTATTGAAAATTCCCAAAAATAGGTCACTTTAATACATTAAATCCTCCTTTATTTTGACCATTTTGACAAGTATGAGCTACAAGCATTTACAACATCTCATGACCTCCTTACTAGCCTTAAAACATCATTTTGAACAAGTTTGATGTTGAAGGTTTTTCCATTTGAAGCTTGGAAATAGGAGTTATGACCTTATGGTTGAAATGACTTGTAATCTCCAAATGACCAAAATACCCTTGACTTGTCAAAGCTATAACTTGAGTTCTACAAATCCTATCAAGAACTTCTAGTACTCTCTAGAAATATAAGAAGATAAGGAACAACATTCATGTTGACCAAAAGTTTATAGAAATCATCCTTCTTGGGCAAAAGTTTGATGCAAGTTGGGTAACTTTCAAGGCCCCAGATTCACATACCTCAGATGACCTGTAACTTGTCAAAGTCATAACTTGAGTTCTACAAATCCTATCAAGGACTTCTAGCACTCAAATTAAATCTAAGAGCATTCTCTACAACATTCATGTTGGGGGAAAAATGAGATGACAATCACATCTTGAGCTAAACTGCCTTGAAGATAGGGGTCAAACTAGGGGATTTTACACTGTCAAGCCTTAGAAACCCTAGCTTGAAACTTCTCAAACTCTTCAATCATGATGAGTTGACCTTGGAATCATCCTTATAACATATCAATGTATCAATACATGATCACATGGCCTTTTTATTGGGTCTCAACCCTCTCCAAATCATCAGTTGCTTAGGGTTGACCCAGTCAAACCCTAATCACACCACTCATGGCTGAGTCTTCTTAATCTTGCACAATGACCTATCTAGGCCTCATGACGGCTTTCAATAAATCACATAAGCTATCTCAAGGCTTCAAGTCCAACTTCATGGCTTCAGAATCATCTAAGGTCTTCCCACAACTCTCAAGTTAGGAGGCACACACTCTTGGTTTTAACCACTCTCTTTGAGGCTCTTTTAACTTCTCTGACAAGGATATCAACCCTTAAACATCTGAATAACCTTCTTAGCTAGCTTCAAACTCTTGTATAGCTCTTGATTGGTAGTCATACCTCTTGATCTCCTGCATACATGTCAACGAAATGCAAATGATAATGCTAATGTGAATGAAATGAAACACAAGCTAGGTAAAGAAATGTTGGTCAAATTTTGGGGTGCAATAGTGCAACCAGCACCCATGTATCAACCAGTTCAACAACAAGGGTATTAACGAGCGCCAAACGCTCCACCCTATCAGCAATATCAGCAACCTAGGGCTCAGGCACCAAGGAAAAATTACAAAAATCGAAGACCAGTAATGAGGCCTCCATTTCCTCAGATACCAATGACTTATACAGAGTTGTACCCGACTTTTGTGCAACAAGGGCTAGTAACAACGCGACCATTGAATACACCCTCAAACACTTCATCACCTCATTACAATATGAATGCTCATTGTGCCTTTCACGAAGGTGCTTCCGGCCATGACTTAGAGGGGTTTCTTGCTTTGAAACATATTGTCAGGGAGCTCATAGAGAAGAAGATTTTGTCTTTTGATGATGTACCGCCTAATGTTAAGAGTAACCCATTGCCAAATTATGGAGGAGTTAATGCTATAGAAGAGGCTTCAGAAGAAAGGTTAGTTTGTGATGTTTCAGAGATCAAGACTCCGTTGAGGTCACTTCATGAGAAACTGTTGAAAGCAGGACTAATTAAAGGTACCCATAGTGACTGTGAAGAGTGTTCTGTTAATCCTAAAGGGTGTAGTGTGGTACAAAAAGATATGCAAAGCCTGATCGACGATGGATTATTGCAAGTAGGTATCAAGGTAAAGAAGGAGGAAGTTTCGGTGGTTGAGCCTGTTTTCAATCTACCAAAGAAAAGCGAGAAAGTCCATGTGTTCAATATGATCGGCAAAAATGTGAAGCCTGTTTTTGACAAATATGTTGTTGATCAGCCTCGACCAATTGTTATTCAGAAGCCAAGATCGTTTCCTTTTGAGAATACAAAGGCAGTCCCGTAGAAGTATGATATGGTTGTGTTAGACCAAAGATATGGGAAGATTATTCAGAATGAGGAGGTGAAGAATGACCAGGTTGATGTGACAAATATTGCAGGAACGAGCAAGATGACCCGTAGTGGTCGAATATATCAACCCAAGATAACAGTGGTTTCTCCAAAAGAAGTTACCCCTGCTGTGACGACCAAAGAAAAAGAAATGCCCATCACTGAAGTAAATGTTGAAGAGTTCTTAAGGATTATCCGAAAAAGTGATTACAAGGTTGTTGATCAGCTCCATCAAACCCCCTCAAAAATATCAATTTTGTCTCTCCTGATGAATTCCCTGGCCCATAGAGAGGCTCTACAAAAGGTGTTAATGCAAGCGCATGTGACAAAGGATATAACCCTGGCCAATTTGATTCGGTGATAGCCAATATTACAGCCTGCAATACTCTGAGTTTTAGTGATAAAGAGCTGCCAAGGGGAGGATGTAGTCATAACCGTGCTTTGCACGTATCTATCAGATGTCAAGAGGACACGTTGGCACGAGTTTTGGTTGATACTGGATCTTCGTTGAATGTATTGCCTAAAAGGTTCCTCGCAAAGTTAGCATATGCAGGGGCAGAGATGAAGCCGACATCGTTAATTGTGAAGGCTTTTGATGGTTCAAGAAGAACGGTTGTTGGGGAAGGTGAATTGCCAGTTATGATAGGCCCTCATGTGTTCGATATCACATTTCAGGTAATGGACATTAACCCAGCTTACAACTGTTTGTTGGGACGACCTTGGATTCACACAGCAGGGGCAATGACTTCCACTTTGCATCAAAGGATGAAATTTGTTGTAAATGACAAACTGGTAATTGTGCATGGCGAAGAGGACTTGGTGGTGAGTAATTTATCGTCATTCAGGTATATTGAGGCAGATGAGGATGCGTTGGAAACTTCTTTCCAAGCGCTTGAAATAACTAACACGATGATGATAGAAAACACAGTGGCAAAGAGTGGTTTATCTTTTGCATCCGCCCAGAGCATTAAGTCTACATTATAAGAGGGTACTCCTGCAGGTTGGGGAGATGTTATTGAAGTAAAAGCAAGACTGGGTCGCCAAGGGTTGGGTTACAAACCAACTCATGTCAAAGCATCAACACACGCCGAAGGACGTCCGAAGACTATCCAAGAAATGTTCATCAGTAGAGGATTCCAAGTCAATTCTGTGGGAGAGGATCTTGAAGACGAGGATATTGAACATTTGGTATATCATTGCGAGGCTGCTTTAGCCAATTGGGAGGCTGTTGAGATTCCCGTGATCTTTCCTGTGTCGAAGTAATTTGTTTGTTTTTCTTTACTTGTTGTTGTTTTGTATCTTAAAACCTCCATAGCCATGCCCAAGGCTATATGATGTATTTTGTAAGGGCTCCGTGCTTTCAAGAATATTATGATTAATGAACTATTTTGTTAAATCCTTCGTTGTTTGTTTCCTTAATTGTTTTTGTTTCCATATTTAAAAAGAAGATGGAAATTTTCTAAAAAAATCATCAAAACATTTTTCCTTGTTGCTGCATTTGTCCTTGTGTGTTTTAATAAATTAAGCCATTCCAACATGCAGTGATACCCCAAAACTTGTTGAATATATTGACTTTTCTTTCCCTCCTGACTTTGACTCACCAATATACCAAGTCGAAGATGAGGACGAAGATTTTGAAATCCCTGATGAACTGGCAAAAATGGCATGTTACGAGCACCCAGAGTTTCAACCTCACAAGGAGCAGGTAGATGTTATTAATCTTGGCACCGAAGAAGACAAGAAAGAGGTCAATATTGGGGCGGAAGTCAAGAAACAATTGGTGAAGCTTTTAAAAGAGTATGTGGATGTATTTGCTTGGTCATATCAGGATATGCCAGGTTTAGACACGGACATAGTGGTCCACAAGTTACCGCTCCGACCAGAATGTACACCAGTTAAACAGAAGCTCCGAAGAAATAGACCTGATATAGCTCTTAAGATTCGAGATGAGGTGAAAAAGCAGATTGATGTAGGCTTCTTGGCAGTATCCAAGAACCCTGAATAGGTGGCTAATATTGTACCTGTACCGAAGAAAGATGGGAAAGTCAGAATGTGTGTGGATTATAGGGATCTAAACAAGGCTAGTCCAAAAGACGATTTCCCTTTGCCGCATATTGATACATTGGTGGATAATACGACTCGCTTTGAAGTTTTCTCATTTATGGACGGTTTCTCCAGATACAACCAAATCAAGATGGATCCAGATGACATGGAAAAGACTACTTTCATTACTCCCTGGGGAACTTACTGTTATAAAGTTATGCCTTTCGGTTTGAGGAATGCCGGTGCCACTTATCAAAGAGCCATGGTGACGTTGTTTCATGACATGATGCATAAAGAGATAGAAGTGTATGTAGATGACATGATCGCCAAATCTCAAAGTGAGGAAGACCATTTGAATCATTTGTTGAAGTTGTTCGAGAGACTCAAAAAGTATCAGTTGATACTAAATCCAGCCAAGTGTACTTTTGGAGTGAGATCTGGGAAATTACTTGGTTTCATTGTTAGCCACCGAGGAATTAAGGTAGATCCAGATAAAGTTCGATCCATTCAAGATATGCCGGCTCCGCAAACTAAGAAAAAAGTCAGAGGTTTTCTTGGAAGATTGAACAATATATCCAGATTTATTTCTAATACGACTCTTACTTGCGAGCCAATTTTCAAATTGTTACGCAAAGATCAGACAGTTGTTTGGAATTCAGATTGCCAACAAGATTTTGATAAGATTAAGGGCTATCTTCAAGAGCCTCTGATATTAATACCTCCTGTTCCGGGAAGACCTTTTTTTATGTACTTGACAGTACTCGAGAATTCAATGGGTTGTGTGTTAGGTCAGCAGCATGAGTCCGGACAAAAGGAACATGCCATCTATTATTTGAGCAAGAAATTCACCGACTGTGAGAGCCGATATTCACTTTTAGAGAAAACTTGTTGTGCTTTGGCATGGGCTGCCTGACGGTTGAGGCAGTACATGATTTTTCATACTATTTTGTTGATTTCAAAAATGGACCCGATAAAGTATATTTTTCAGGAGCCCGCTCACACTGGAAGGCTCGTCTGTTGGCATATGTTGTTATCAGAATATGACATCCAGTATGTGGCCCAGAAGTCTATCAAGGGCAGTGTCTTATCAGATTATCTTGCAGATCAACCAGTTGAAGATTACAAGTCTCTCAAGTTTGATTTTCCGGACGAAGACATTATGTTAGTGAGAGATTATGAAGAGCCAGGTCCTGATGAAGGTCCAGAGCCGGGTCTTTGGTGGAAAATGATGTTTGATGGTTCATCAAATTACAGTGGGCATGGCGTAGGTGCCATTTTGATGAATCCAGAAGGTGGTTATACCCCATTTACAACAAGGTTAGACTTTGAATGTACAAACAATATTTCCTAATATGAAGCATGCATTCTTGGCCTCGAAGCAGCTATTGACCTAAGAATCAAACTTCTCGAAGTAAGTGGAGATTCAGCTTTGGTTATTTATCAAGTTACCGGCGAATGGGAGACCAGACATGAAAATTTGATCCCTTACAGAGCCTACATCGTTGAAATGATTGAATACTTTGATGAGATCACTTTCAAGCATGTTTCGAGATCTGAAAATCATATTGATGATGCTCTAGCCATGTTAGCCTCAATGTGGAAAGTCAGGTATCTCAATGATGCTACTCTCATTCAAATTGAACGTAAGACCTAGCCTACCTACTGTCAGATGGTTGAAGAAGAGATTGATAACAAGCCATGGTTTCACGACATAAAGAATTATCTGTTAAAACAAGAATATCCAGTTGATGCTACATCACTTGACAAGAAAACCTTGAGAAGGTTGGCCTCTAAGTTCTTTCTCAGTAATGGTGTGCTCTATAAAAGAAATCATGATATGGTCCTGCTTAGATGTGTTGACAGACGAGAAGCAGATTTGTTAATGCAAGATATTCATGAAGGAACATTTGGCACTCACGCCAATGGATATGCCGTGTCCAAAAAGATTTTGAGGGCTGGGTATTATGTGTTGACCTTGGAAACTGACAGTATTAAAAATGCTAGGAAATGTCACAAATGCCAAATTTATGCGGATAAGATGCATGTGCCTCCAACGTTGTTAAATGTGTTGACATCGCCTTGGTCGTTCTCCATGTGGGGCATTGACATGATTGGGGCAATCGAACCAAAGGCTTCTAACGGACACCGTTTCATTCTGGTCGCTATTGATTACTTCACAAAGTGGGTTGAAGTCGCATCCTATGCTAATGTTACTCGACAAGTGGTGGCCCGTTTTATCAAAAAGGGTATTATCTGTCGATACGGAATCCCAAGCCATATCATAACAGATAACGATACTAATCTGAACAACAAAACCATGAAAGAGTTGTGTGGTGACTTCAAAATTGAACATCACAATTCTTCTCCTTATTGTCCCAAAATGAATGGAGCGATCAAAGCTGCGAATAAGAACATCAAGAAGATTTTGCAAAAGATGGTGAAAACATATAAGGATTGGCATGAGATGTAGCCATTTTCCTTGCATGGGTATAGAACGTCCGTTCGCACTTCAACAGGGGAAACCCCTTTCTCCTTGGTGTATGGGATGGATGTAGTACTTCCTATTGAGGTTGAGATACCTTCCTTAAGAGTCATAATGGAAACCGAGCTTGAAGAAGCATAATGGGTGAGGGAAAGATTTGATCAGTTGAACCTTATTGACGAAAAGCGCATGACTGTGCTATGTCACGGCCAGTTATATCAGAAAAGGATCATGAGAGCTTTTGACAAGAAGGTTCGTATCCGAGAATTCCGAGAAGGGGAGCTTGTACTCAAAAAGATTTTGCCAGTTCACAAAGATGCACGGGGAAAATGGATGCCCAATTATGATGGCCCGTTTGTTGTAAAAATAGTCTTCTCAGGGGGCTCGTCAATTCTCACAACAATGGATGGGGAACAGCTTACACATCCGGTGAATTCTGATGCAGTACAAAAATATTACGCCTAAAGAACCCGATAGGTCGAAAACCCGCAAGGGCGGCTTATGCAACAATGGGTATCCCGATGGATCATAACCTATGATGGAGGTCCAGGAAAAAGTTAGGGATGAGATAAAAAAAAATGATGAGCTCACTAAGTTGAAAACCCGAAAGGGCGGCTTAGGCAAAAAAGAGCGTCCCGGTGGATTGAAAACCTGAGAGGGAAATCCAGGAAAAAGTTAGGGACAAAGGCGTTTCACTGCATCAGATGGGTTATCACCTCTGCAGAAGATTTTACAGGAAATTCATTTCAACCGTTCTCATCAGAAGCAAGGTTTTGGGAAGTTTTAGTCATTAGGGGTAGATTGTTAGTGGATTCAATGTAACCATTTTTTTTCATGTTGCCATTTTCAATTGTAAAAAGTTCCATGGAGTTTTGTCATTGACAAACTTCCATCCTTAAATGAAATCAGTTTTTGGACCATTCTTTTGCAATTTACCATTTTCTTTATTTCCTTTGTTATGCAAAACATCGTTTATTGATCAATGATAATTTTAAAGGCACCAGGTTCGAATTTAAAAATAACTTTTGAAGATTAATAAAACATAAAGTACTTTGGCTCACGGGAAGATTCGGTGGAAATTATACCCCTCGAAAGTCTTAATGCGGCAGAAGCTTTGATGTGCAATCTCAATACATCTCCCATTGAAACGTCAGTTGAATTGATTTGTTAGGTTGCTCATTCGGTCGTGTGTAGTTACCAAGATTGAAGACCCTCTCCCCAGGATTTCTTTATGAGATACGTTCTTGTGATGGTGGACTCATCCTTAGTGGAAACATTCAGAGCATCTATTTAGATTTACGTTGTCAACTCTGGCAAGCTTCCCTAAGCTTTATTTCCCAAGCGAAGTGGGTTTATTTCCCAGAGAATCTACAGATACCTTTGTTTTGTAAATTCAGTGTGATTCATTGCGTCCTTAGTGAGATAGATTGGCTTATCTATCTTCCTTCTTGAGTCTCCAGATTCTTCTGTCTCTCGTCAGAGTTGGCTCCTGCATATCATTAATCATTGGCATCATGGCATATCATGTGCATCTGTTTTGACTCTATTGTCTTTGGATGTTACCTTTTATCTTGATTGTTTCCTGGTTGTCACCAGTGATCTTGCTTGTCATTCTTTGGGCCTCCCTTGTCCTTTTAGGGTGTTAGTCGTCACCAATTTCTCTGCTTCAGTTGTTATTGATCCTGTTTGTGGTTGTAGGTCGTCACCTGTACCCCTTTTTGATTCTAATCGTTACTAGTACCTTTGGATGTTGCCATTTGTTACTGATATTGTTATTCTGGTCGTCACCAGTTTCTCTCCTTGAAGCCTAGTCGTTACTAGCAATCCGCATTGTTTAAAGTCCAGTGGTAACTGGCATTGTTTAAAGTCCAATGGTAATTGGCATTTCTTTTTAAAGTCCAGTGGTAACCGGCACTGTTTAAAGTCCAATGTTATTGGTATTGTAGCTTTGGTTGTCACCATATATCTTGAAAGCCCAGTGGTAACTGGCACTGTTTACAATCCAATTGTTATTGGTATCGTTGGTTTGGTCGTCACCCTATCTTCTAAAGTCCAGTGGTTACTAGCTCTGCCTAAAAGCTAATTGTTATTAGTACCGAGAGTTGGTTGTTACCAATCTCCCCAGCCGGAGTCCTATATTGTATCAATGCAATTCAGAATTCCCAATTATTGGTTTGGTCGTCACCATCACCCCTGTAAGTCTAGTAGAAACTAGCACCCTTTGAAAATGTTTTTTGTTCTGGTCGTCACCAGTGTCCCCAGCAAAGCATTGCTTTCCCATTTGAGTCTCGGAGATCTAGTGGATACTAGTATCCCCGGTGCGTCTGGTCTTGTTTCTGTTCTTTTCCTGAAGATCCCGTTCGAACTCTTCATTATAGGAAATTCCTCAGTTGATTATCTCCAGTGAGGTTTGCGTCTCTTTTCTTTTGTTTCCCCGATGGAGAATTTCCTTCTTCCCCAGCGGAGTGTGTGTCTCCTTTTCCCCAATGAAGATTTGTCTTCCCTGTTGGAATTCACGTCCCCTGTGCGAAAGATTCCCCCTGAGCAGCATCTTTAGTCACGTTTGGACTATTTTGTTTGTTTTTCCTTGGATCTTTCCCCAGTGTGTGGGGTCCCCCATGAGTAGTTACTCATTGTATTGTCGTTCTTTTATCTTTGCTCATGTGTCTGCATCCGTCTTGCATTCAAGCATCATAAAGCATCATCTAGATTCATGGCATATCTGCATTTGTCCCTTTGTATACCATCGGATCTAAGGGAAAAAATTTTTGATTCGCTATATTTAAATACCTTTCACTATGATTCCATGAGGATTGTCATCTCTCATTATCATCCAGTGAAAAATATTTAAATAAGGGCAACTGTCATACCCCAAATTTTGACCCCTTAGATATTCATCATCATTTTAGGATCATACTCATTTGATTATCTAACCTTAACCTGTTTCAAGCTTGTCTTTGTTAAGATACAGGAATCAGAGTTTCGTACAACCGAAATCGAGGTTTCGAGGGTTAATCAGTCAACGTTTTGGATTGGTTATCCTTGAGATAAGTCTCCACATCATCAAATATATTCCATTGGATCAAGCATGAATTCAATTTGAGGTTGTCACCCAAGGATCAAGAGCAGTGCATTTCAGGATAACCGATTAGGGTTTTCGATCAGGAAAAGTCAACTTTGGTTTGACTTTTGATTTAAAAGGTGTTGAAATGGTGGGATCATGATCCATAAAATTCATATGGCTTATTGAAGTCTATTCAAAAGGTTTTAAGGCCTCAAAAGGCCTGAAGCATCAATAGTCGACTCGGTAGTCACCGATCGATCGTTCGGTTGACCGAAAGTCAACTCTTCACTCATAAGGAATTTGACCTCAAGATGTGAATCAAAAATGTTCCTGGTGACATATTGCACCTTCCCATAAAATTTCATGACCATTAGATCAAGGATTGAGGAGTAATCGCAAAAGTCGGGAATTAGGGTTTTGAAAGGGGCAAAACCATAACTCCTTAACCACACATCCAATTGAGTTGGTTCAAAGCTCATTGGAAAGCTCTTGACAAGTCCTACAAAAGTCCCAAACTGTTTCATGATCAGAAAATGCATAGATTTGGAGTTATGACCAAATTCATTACAAGAGGGAAAAGTAACTTAGAAAATTTTCACTTTTAGGCTTGTTTTTCAGCAACTTTGAGAGGTTTTTTGGCCAAGTTCCTTTGTGAATCTGAAACTCATGAAAACATGAAAGTTGTAGAGATACATGAGGGCTTTCCAAAATGTATTAGAACTCCTCCATAGCCCTTATGAGCTGAGAGTTATGAATTTAACAAGATGAGGTTTTAACACTTGAGTCCCACATTGTCAAGTTTTCACAAACTCATCCTTTGACCACTTGAGCTCTTCTCAGCCCTTGGATCTTATTCCTATCTGATATTTAGAGGATTTGAAGAGGAGAAATGCATCAAATAAGGATTTTTAGCAAATCTTGCAACTTGGAGGCAAGTGGGAGTATTTTATTCATATAAAGGGAGGAAAGAGAAACTTTTGGCACACTTGCAGCAAACAACCCCCTATTGCCTAGTCACTCTAATCACCATTATGTCATCCATACTACTTGAAGCAATGCATCAGCTGAGCCAAAGATTTCAACTTGCAGCTGCAACAAACCTCAAGCCAAGGGTTACCTTTTTCAAAATTCCTCTAAAAGTGTCAAGTTACAAATATGTCCTCCCCTTTCACTTTTCCTATAAATAGAGGCTCCTTCTATGTCATTTCCACACTAGAGCACTCTTAGAACCAAGAGAAAACCACAACTCTCATTCCTTTCTCACTTGCCTCATTTTCAAAATTCCAAGTTTCTTCAAAAATCTGTCTTGGGCAGTTGGCTTCCCAAATCCATTTCCACACATTCCAAACCACTACAAACCATCTGCACAATCCATAAATGATGTGTAGAACGTGTTCATACTCTTAAATCACTCAAAAACATCATTCTCCCAAAAGTCAACCTTCAAACCAAGCAAGTTTGACCTTATACACAAAAACAAGAAAACCTCTGCCCAGACCTGTTTTTATCATTCTAACCATCCACACACCTTTGATATATGATGCCTCAACTATCCATAACATAAATCAGCCTCATCCTCATTTATTTTGAGATTTGTCACAAGTTCTTCACATTTCCTTCAAGTGCAAGAAAGCTGTTTCATCAAAGTATTGGTTGGACAGCAGTTGGAGTGTTTTCAAGGTATTCTTTATTGCAATAAGCTTGCTTGGAGGTCTACAAGAGGTTAGTGGTCACTATCCCTTTCATTTCTGTCATGAACATGATTGGCATGATTGGTATTTGAATGCAAAATATGTCTTATGTGCAAACCTGCCAGTTCTTGTATCTGCTTGCTCATTGATGCATTTTATTCTCATAATCCTTATGCAATATGTTATGTGGTTGTGTTAAGCCTTGAGGTCTTTCAAGTGTCATTGTGTGTCATGTGTGAATTTGTAAGGTTAGCTGTTTTGTCATGCCTTAATGTTGTCTTATAGTGGTTCTGTTTGTGAATATCAACTTGCTTCTGTGCATTACCACTTTTTACACCATGAACATGTTTGCTAATATTTTGATGTGGAAACCCTTACATATTATGTCCATGATATGTTTGCATTGTTGGAATATGGTTAGGTGTTGATACTGTAGAATTTTGTTCTTACCAGTTCTCAAAATCATGTTCATTTTTCAACTCATAGGCTTTTTTGATTGTACCATTTTTTTGGGATCATGTGTGTGTTAAACTTGGTCCTTAATGTATTTTGAACATGTTTGTGAATGGGGTCTGCTTCATTAAACTTGCCAAAGGCTGTTGGAATGACTCGTTGGAATAATGAGGACCAATGTCTATTTGTGATATTTTGATACTTGTAACTGATATGACATATGTTGATCAGCTTGATAACTACCTTTTGTTTTTCTTTGAGCCTTACTTTGTGTTTGAGGTGTTTGTTAACATGAAAACCTTGTTGCCTTGAAATCATGATTTGTGCTAGTCTTGCCTTTTTGTAAATTCATGCTTGCTGCCATATGGCTAGATTCATTTTAAACTGCCCTAGCACCACTCTTGGTGTAGGATCATATTTGACATGTGTTTGCGAACTGATATGTGCATCTAGAACTAGGGCTTACCATTGATCTTGCCATATTTGTTGTCATGTGCCTGGCTGTCATATTTCTGTTTTGCTGTTTCAATTCATGTGCCATCACTTGTGCTAAATTCTTACATCATGTTGAGAACATTGATTTTATGTGCATAATTCATTTTGTATGATAAAGGCATAGGCTGCATCATGAACTGTCTTCAAATTGCCAAACAAAGTTTTCAGCATCCTTGTACAACCATGACAGTTGTCGTAACCGCGAAAATAAGGTGCCGGCAAAACAGAAGAGTCGCCACCTTTCGTTATTTATCCCTCAGAATGGGAAAGGAAACGATCGGAAAAACCTGTCGAAAAGGTATAAGACAAGGTCATCGCAACCATTGTCTGGCTTCGGGAGTCGGTTACGCAAGGGGAAGGTATTAGTACCCCTCACGTCCGTCGTACTCAACGGGATCCACGCTTGTTGTGTTTATTGGACGGGTTGGTTTTATCTATCTACCTATTAAGGCTGGTCTAAACAGAAAAGAAAATGACTCGGCAAAGCGTCGCGCTTTATGCCTACGTATTCTCGTCAGAGAACGAGAAATCAGAGTCAACGTAGTTCGGCTAACTACGGGTTACGGGGAAGGTGGCTCGCCAATACGTCAGTATTGTGCCTACGTACTCTCAACAGGTATGAGAGATCAGAGCTTACGTAGTTTGGGATAATACAGATTACAGGGATTCAGATTCATCTGTTTTTTATCGAGTAGGGTTAAACAATAGTTTCAGCAGTTAGGGACAAAGCCTGTTTGCGTTGGCGCTGAAGTTTAACGACACTCTTTTCTTCAGAAAAGCTTCCTTTGAATTATGGGCCCACGGGGCAAAAGGTTTGAAGTTTGTTTTCTGTCTTTTACGAAAGAAGTGTTTTTTTATTGTGTTTGCAATTTCAATCGCACTAAAGACTATGACCTGAGAGTGAATGCGTCGCATGTCACCCAAAGGGTGCCATACTAAACATCCAGACTGTTGAAAAGAAGCTCTCCAACAATCCTTTCTCAGATAGCTTAAGGCTCGTAACATCCAGACTGTTGAAAAGAGATTGTAATTATACATTAAAAATACAAGCAGAGGGAGCAACTCAACCTCTAGTGCAATCATGCTCCTAGTTAAAGTCAGTCTAGATATGGGCTTATTCTAATGCATCAAGCAAGTCAAACAAGGCACATCAACAATACAGAAAAGAAAACAGACAGGAAAGCAGATCAACAACTCTCTCTCAATTCCAAGCTTCAGCTCTTCTGACAGCAACCCAGTCTTCAGACTTGAACAGCTCTTCATGCCAAGTATCAACTTGCTTCTCCAGGGTTTCAACCCATCAACATAAGTTTCAACTTATCCTTCTTCCCCAAGCCTCAGCTCTACAGTCAATTCCACCTTCAGGCTTTGCTTCTAACTACTAAGGTCAACTTGATTCCTTCAGGCTCTCCAAACATCAATGAAAATATCAACTTATCCTTTATTCCTCAAGCCTTAGCTCTACCCTCATTCTCAATTGAATCCTCTTCCTAAGTATCAACTCAGTCTTCAAGCTTCAGCTCTCTTTGCTTTACCAGTCTCAACTTGGTCTTCTCCTCCTACAAGCTTCAGCTTCTCTGAGTAATCCTCAATCATGCGGGAGTGTCAACTTCATCCTTCAATCTTCTTCAAGCAAGGAACTCCTCATTCTTCACTCAATCTTTATTGAATCTTCAAGTATCAACTTGTTCTTCTTGCTCTCCAAGCTTCAGCTACAATGGCAATGCTCAAGGAATCATCCTCTTCCACACTCTTCAAAGAAGTCCTCATCTTCAGACTCAAGCCTAACATCTTTCAAGATACTCAAACCAGAAGATAATTAATTTAACAGGATGAGTGGAAATGATAAACAGCTTACTGACAACCAAAGGAAGCCTGTAAGGATTCATCATTATGAGAGACTGGTTCCCTCAAAGTTCTACTTCCCAGATAAAGCCACTCATCCTTCCAAAGGAGGGATGTGAATATCTGAGAAGGACTTTTAGTCATTGGGAGGAATGGAAGCACAAGATGCTTTCCATGTTTGTGAAAGAAATCATTCTAACTATAAGGCTCTCCCTATGTCTCCTATCTTTTAATCTTCATCAGACACCTTCAGGCACAGACAAATCCAAAGCTCCAAGCAACTTCAAGCAACTTCAAGCATCCTCACCTTGTCTTCAACTTGTCTTCAATCTCAAACAAAGGCAAACCAAGCACAAACCCTAATCTAAGGGAACTAGAGAAGTTAAACTAGTTGAATTAGTAAGTTAGGATAACCTAAAACCTAGTACTAAAGTTAGTCCTAACTAAAATACTAAAATCAATTTTAAAATCCTACAAAAATATCTATGGGAACGTAGGTCAATCATGACTCTACCACATTAATTTCAAAGATCAAATCATCAAATTAGACCTAGAACTAAATCCTACATTACAAGGTATCAAACCTAAACCCTAAAAAGGAAGCATCTAAATGTTAATCTATAAAGCACACCTATTTTGATCACAAAAATGTGAGAAAAATACTATGGGATCATACATGTCTAGCCTAATCACACACCAAAAATTAGGATCAAAATCATCACCATGAGATCATACAAAATTCCACAAAAATATGCATCAAACATAACCATTTTAATATCAATTAAAATGTAAAATTCCCATTAAATCAGAAATTACATGAAATGAAAATATTTTTTCTCTAAAAAATACTAGACTCAATCATGAGTAGAATGCAAAAAGAATGGGTTTAGTTGGATTAATTTTCAATTTATTATGAATTTTTCAAGAACCATGCATAAAATGAAAAAATAAAGAAAATCCAATTAAAATAAACAAGCGCACGGTGTGGATAGCAATCTGAATCAGTTAAAACTCTGGGTTGGGCCTTCAGGGGGTGTGGATAGCGCCTAGTTCACTAAGCCCAGCATAACAAATAAATGAAACGCAGTGTTTCCTTCAGAACTCGTTCACAAGCTGAGATTAGAACGAGGCCATTGGATCATGCTCCCAGTCCAAGTCAAACCCTCATCTAACGGTCCCAGAGTCATCTACAACCTTTCAAACATCTGAGCTTCGCGCCCAGCTCCGGCCACCACCGGTGGAGCCCCGGTCGTCTTCCCCAACCCTAGTTCTCTCTAGGAGCCTCTATTGCAAGTGGTCAAAACATGAAACTTATCCCAAATCTTGCCACGAATTCAACCATACCCTTAGTTTCCTCTGAAACCTCAAGATTCATCATATCTAATCCTCAACCAAAAATGGTGATTCCCCTATTTTGTCTCTAATTTTCAAATTAACTATCTGAAATCCATCCTACACCATTCTACAATACTTCTAACACCTTAATTCACCTTGATTCTACCTAAATCATGCTAGGGGAAGAAAGTTACCAACCTAAAAATCTTGGATGAACAGATGCACGAAACCTCCAATTCAAGCTCTACAATCTTGCAGACACGATCAGTGAACCTTCCTCTTGCTTCTGTATGCAAAAGAACCAGTTGAAAATGCTTGAATCTTGAAACCCGATGGTGAGTTGCAGGTGCTGAAAATCACTTGCTCATACACGATTTAGCCACCAATTCTTCTTGAAAATTATCTGGAATCACTCCTTGACATCCATGGAAGAAGTATCTATCAAGAAAATGGAAGGAAAATGGAGAATTTGGTGAAACCGATTGCACTTGCAAGCTATGAAAATTCAATCTCAATATATGCTCTCTCCTTCAATCATCACCAACCTCTTCAATGAATCAACTCTATTCCTTATATAGATGATGTTTGAATGATCTAGAACCCTCTAGATCCTTCCAATGAGAGTTTCCACTTCTCATGTCATGAGATTTTCAAACACATCTCATGCTATGCATAATTCTGTTTCCCTTGGTGTAGCAACTTGTTCTCATCCCAAAATCTCCCCAAGTGAGATATTAGAGGTGTTTAGCTTGCAAAAAGCCTTGCTCATGCCTTGATTTTGAGTTTTGCAAATGTTGCTTAATATGCAAGTAACCACTTTCCAAAGCAAGTCCATAAATTGAATCTCAACTCAAAAATGTGGCTAAACCAATGTTCTTAAAATGTTTTCTAGAGTCAAAATGATATATTACATGCCATGGTTTGGATGTGTAGGTTGAAAATATCAATTTCCAACTTTGGTTTATTTAACTTATGACTTTATTTTAGGTCATTTTTGCAACTTTGAGCTACAAGCCTTTACAACATCTTATGACCTCCTTACTAGCCTTAAAACATCATTTTGAACAAGTTTGATGTTGATGATTTTTCCATTTGAAGCTTGGAAATAGGAGTTATGGATTTATGCTTGAAATGACCTGTAATCTCCAAATGACCAAAATGCCCTTGACTTGTCAAAGCCATAACTTGAGTTCTACAAATCCTATCAAGGACTTCTAGTACTCTCTATAAAGCTAAGAAGATAAGGAACAACATTCATGTTAACCAAAAGTTCATAGGAATCATCCTTCTTGAGCAAACGTTTGGTGCAAGTTGGGTAACTTTCAAGGCCCCAGATTCACATACCTCAGATGACCTGTAACTTGTCAAAGTCATAACTTGAGCTCTACAAATCCTATCAAGGACTTATAGTACTCAAATTAAATCTAAGAACAAGATCTACAACATTCATGTTGGGGGCAAGATGATATGACAATCACATCTTGAGCTAAACTGCCTTGAAGACATGGGTCAAACTAGGGGATTTTACACTGTCAAGCCTTAGAAACCCTAGCTTAAAACTTCTCAAACTCTTCAATCATGATGAGTTGACCTTGGAATAATCCTTAGATCATCTTAATGTGTCAATCCATGGTCACATGGACCTTGAGTTAGGTCTCAACCTTCCCCAAATCATCAGTTGACCTAGGGTTGACCCAGTCAAACCCTAATTACACCACTCATGGCTGGGTCTCCTTAATCTTGCACAATGACCTATCTAGGCCTCATGATGGCTTTCAAGACATCTCATAATCTCTCTCAAGGCTTCAAGTCCACATTCTTGGCTTCAGAATCATCTGAGGTTTTCCCACAACTCTCAAGTTATGAGGCACACAACCTTGGTTTCAACCACTCTCTCTGAGGATCTTCTAACTTCTCTGGCAAGGATATCAACCGTTAGACACTTGAATAACCTTCTTGGCTAGCTTCATAGTCTTGTGTAGCTCTTGATTGGTACTCATACCTTTTGATCTCCTGCATACATGTCAATGAAATGCAAATGATAATGCTAATGTGAATGAAATGCAACATGAGCTAGGTAAAGAAATGTTGATCAAATTTTGGGGTGCAACAAGGAGCATGATTGCACTAGAGGTTGAGTTGATCCCTCTGCTTGTATTTTTACTGTATGACTTTGCTTGCGGGTATTCGGTAGAGCCCAGCTCCCTTGCCTATGTGGTTTGAGTTGCTTGATAGCATTTCATTTCTTCTGTGAGATTGCAGTTACTATTGTGTTTGCTTGATAGCATGTCATTTCTCCTGTATGATTACTGTTATTCATATCTGGCTTGAGGTTGAGACGAGCTTGTGGAGGCTGATACCCCACACACATTTCCTCCCTCACTTGCATTGCATGCATTTTACAGTCGTTTACTGTTTACTGTTTAAGCTGATGCTTTATCTGTTTATGTTTACCATTGACATGATCCCCTAGGAATCTCACTTCCTTTGATAAGGAAGTGATGATTAGAACTTTAGGTTGAAACCTATGCATGATAACTTCTAGGAGTTCCCTGTTTCAAACTTCAACCATAGGATGAATCCTTGGCATGACAACATTAGGACTTGATAGTCTCCCTTTAGTTGAGCCTGTTCTCTCTTCTCATCTCAAAATAAATTAAAATACAGTGATAAAGGTCAACTAATGTCGTACGTTACGAGCCTTACGCTATCTGAGAAAGGATTGTTGAAGAGTTTCTTTTCAACAGTCTGGATGTTTAGTATGGCACCCTTTGGCTGACATGCGACGCATTCACTCTCAGGTCATAGTCTCTAGTGCGATACTAGTTGCAAACAAACATAAAAAACAGTTCTTCCCTAAAAGACAGAAAACGAACTTCAAACCTTTTTGCCCCGTGGGCCCATAATTCAAAGGAAGCTTTTCTGAAGAAAAGAGTGGCGTTAACTCCCAGTTCTATCGCAAACGGTAACGCCTGAGTCTCCAAAGGTTGAGCTGCGTACATCCAACTGCTGGAACTGAATCTCTTTTTACTGTATTTTTACTGTATGTTACGAGCCTTAAGCTATCTGAGAAAGGATTGTTGGAGAGCTTCTTTTCAACAGTTTGGATGTTTAGTATGGCACCCTTTGGGTGACATGCGACGCATTCACTCTCAGGTCATAGTCTTTAGTGCGATTGAAATTGCAAACACAATAAAAAACACTTCTTCCGTAAAAGACAGAAAACAAACTTCAAACCTTTTGCCCCGTGGGCCCATAATTCAAAGGAAGCTTTTCTGAAGAAAAGAGTGTCATTAAACTTCAGCGCCAACGCAAACAGGCTTTGTCCCTAACTGCTGGAACTGTTGTTTAACCCTACTCGATAAAACAGATGAATCTGAATTCCCGTAATCCGTAGTACCCCGAACTACGTAAGCTCTGATCTCTCATACCTGTTGAGAGTACGTAGGCACAATACTGATGTATTGGCGAGCCACCTTCCCCCGTAACCCGTAGTTAGTCAAACTATGTTGACTCTGATTTCTCATTCTCTGATGAGAATACGTAGGCATAAAGCGCGACGCTTTGCCGAGTCATTTTCTTTTCTTTTTAAGCCAGCCTTGATAGGTAGATAGATAAACCAAATCGTCCAGTAAACACAACAAGCGTGGATCCCGTCGAGTACGACGAACGTGAGGGGTGCTAATACCTTCCCCTTGCGTAACCGACTCCCGAACCCAGACAACGGTTGCGATGACCTTGTCTTACCCTATTCGTTAGGTTTTTCCGATCGTTTCCTTTCCCGCTCCGAGGGATAAATAACGAAAGGTGGCGACTCTTCTGTTTTGTCGGCACCTTATTTTTGCGGAAGCGACACTCCTAGCTTAAAGTTAGTCTAAATATGAACTTATTATAATGCATCAAGCAAATCAAACAAGGCACATCAATACAGAAAAGAAAACAAATCAACAGCTTCCACAATAAAGCCCTCCTCAGACAGCAGTCCAGTCTTCAGACTTCAACCACCCTTCAAGACTATCATCCTCAATGACAAGTATCAACTTGCTTCTCGAAGGTTTCAACCCATCAAACATAAGTATCCACTTGTTCTTTCTCCAAGCCTCAGCTCTTCAGTCAATTCCACCTTCAGGTTTCAACCCTAATATCAAGTATCAACTTGACTCCTTCAGTCACTCAATGCATCAATGTAAGTGTCAACTTATCCTTTATTCCTCAAGCCTCAGCTCTTCACTCAATCTCAATTGGATCTTCTTCACAAGTATCAACTTGGTCTTCAAGCTTCAGCTCTCTCCTCTTCACCAGTATCAACTTGGTCCTCTTCATCTATAAGCTTCAGCTTCTCAGAGTAATCTTTAAACACACAGAAGTATCAACTTCATCCTTCAATCTTCTTCAAGCAAGGAACTCCATCCTCTAACAAGGGAGAAAGATTCATCTATCCAGAGCAAAGTTTGGATGATTGGCAGCAGAGGGAAGACCAAAGGTCACCACTAAGCCTCCTATCATCAGAGAAAGGGACCCTAAAAGGTTCTACCATCTTGCCAAGAGCCACACATCCTACCAAAGGAGGGATGAGGCCTTTACAAGGGGACCTTACATCATAGGGAAGAATGGAAGTGATCAACATCTTCCATGTTTATGAAGGAAGAGAATCTATCTAGAAGCTCTGCCTACAAAACCCTAATCTTAACCTAATCAAAACTACACCACAAGAAGGGAAGATCTTCAAATCCAAGCTTCTTCAAGCAATCCAATGCATCTTCAACTTGTCTTCACCGTCATCCAAGATCAAGCAAAACAAAACCCTAATCTAAGGGAAACTAAAGATGTTAATCTAGTTGGATTAGTGCCTTAGAATCATCTAAAACTAGCACCTAAACTAAAATCAATCAAAAATAGAAAACTACCTTCTAAATTTCTACAAAAATTCCTAAGGGATCCTAATTAAATTAAGAATGCCTCATACAAAAACCAGGGACTAAATCATCTATTAAGTCCTAAAATTAAGTCCTAAATCCAAAGGTATCAACCATGAACCCTAAAAATGGAGCTTCTAAGGTTTCACCATAAAACTACCACTTACATTCATCACAAAAATGTGAGAAAAATCTATGGGGATCAAGCATATCTATGCTAGCCACATACAAAAAATCAGGATTAAAATCATCACCAATTAATCACAAAAAATTCCACAACATCAAGCATCAAGCATGGCTATTTTAATATCAATAAAAATATGAAAATCCCCATAAAATCATAAAATGCATGAAATAAAAATATTTTTTATCTAACAAATACTAGACTCTATCATGAATCTAATGTAAAAAGAATGGGGTCAGTTGAATGATTTTTCCATTTTTTATGATTTTCTCAAGAACCATGAATGAAATTAAAAAATAAAGAAAATCAAAATAAAATATACAAACGCGCGGTGCAGATAGTAATGAAAATCAGTTCATTATAACATACTGGGCCATAAAGGGGGTGGGGATAACAACTTGAACCTAAGCCCAACACCACATAGTAAGTGAAACACATCGTTTCACTTACTCAGACTCTCTCATGAATTCAAATTGATCCTGGCCGTGGGATACATGGTTTAGTCAAAGTCTTCATGTTAATCCAATGGTTTTCTAATCATCTTCTTCATTTAAACCAAAAATGGAGGGAGAAACGCGATGGATGCAGGGTGAAGAACACTCATCTTCTCCAACTCGGGTTCCATCAAATCTTCACTAAACGTCAAACTCTAAAACCCTAATCCACTCTATTTTTCACCCTGATTCTAACCATGCCAATCATTCTTATTGAATCATCACCATTCTCAAAACACGATCAAAAGCTCAGAAACTGACCAAGATCCAATCATCACCATTCTCCAAATTAAAGTGTCTAACATCATCACCACGTTATCCTGAGTTGATTCCACCATCTAGCTAGGGTTAACTCTCAAGAACCACCAAGATATGATCAAGAACAAAAATTTGGTCACTCCAATAATTGTCACCAAACCTCACCAAATGCTACCAGAAAGCTCCACATACTAACCTACAATCATTCTAACCTAACAAACCGTGCTAATTCTACTTAATTTATGCTGGAGGAAGAAGTTTACGTACCTGTCAATTCTTGATGAACAGATGCACAAAATCTTCAAATCAAGCTCTCAAACCTTCCAGACACGATCAATGGATCATTTCCTTGCTTCTGTATGCAATAGAACTGGTTGAAACCTCCTAGAACTTGAAACCCGATAGTGAGTTGCAGGTTGAAAAATCCAAATGCTAACACTCAAATCCTCAATGCTTTTGCTGTGATTTCACTCTGGGATCATTCAACAATGCAAATGGAAGCTATTGGGATCAAGAGAATGGATTGAAATGAACTCAATTGGAGTAACCGAATTCAGTTGCAAAATGGAAGTTTCAAAACTCACTCTCTCTTTTTCCTCTCAATTCTCACCAAAAAAAGATCTGAACCACTTCTATTCAATATATAGAGTGTGTAGGGATGATCTAGAAAGCTCTAGATCCTTCCAAGGAGAAATTCAATCTCTCATGACATGAGAAGTTCACTTATATGCCATGGCATGCACAATCCTGTTAACAGCTTGAAATCAATCCCATTCCCTTCCAATTTCTCCCCTAGTGACATTTTGGAAGTGTTTGGCTTGCAAGGGACCTTGATTATGCCTTGCATTTTGGTTTTGCAAATGTTACTTAAGATGTAAGTAACTACTTTTCAAAGCAAGTCCACAAATTGAACTTCAATTCAAAAATGTGGCTAAAACAATGTTCTTAAAATGTGTTTTAGAGTCAGAATGATATATTACATGACTTGGTTTGGATATGTGGATCAAAAGTATCAATTTCCAACTTTGGTTCATTTAACTTATACCCTCATTTTAAGCCATTTTTGTGATTTTGAGCTACAAGCTATTCCAACATCTCATGACCTCTTTAATAGCCTTAAAACATCATTTTGAACAAGTTTGATGTTGAACATTTTCCCATTTGAAGCTTGGAAATAGGAGTTATGGCCTTATGGTTGAAATGACCTATAATCTCCAAATGACCAAAATGCCCTTGACTTGTCAAAGCCATAACTTGAGTTCTAAAAATCCTATCAAGGACTTATAGTACTCTCTAGAAAGCTAAGAGGATAAGGAACAACATTCATGTTGACCAAAAGTTCATAGGAATCATGCTTCTAGGGAAAAAGTTTCATGCAAGTTGGGCAACTTTCAAGCCCCCAAATTCACATACCTCAGATGACCTGTAACTTGTCAAAGTCATAACTTGAGTTCTATAACTCCTATCAAGGAATTCTAGCACTAAAATTAAAGCTAAGCTTATGCTCTACCACATTCATGTTGGGGGTAAGATGATATGACAATCACATCTTGAGCTAAACTGCCTTGAAGATAGGGGTCAAACTAGGGGATTTTACACTGTCAAGCCTTAGAAACCTTAGCTTGAAACTTCTCAAACTCTTCAATCATGATGAGTTGACCTTGTAATCATCCTTATAACATCTTAATGTATCAATCCATGATCACATGGCTCTTGAATTAGGTCTCAACCTTGTTCAAATCATCAGTTGACCTAGGGTTGACCCAGTCAAACCCTAACTGCACCAATCATGGCTGAGGCTTCTTAATCCTACACAATGACCTGTCTAGGCCTCAATATGATCTTCAACACTTCTCATGAGCTCTCTCAAGACCTCAAGTCCAACTCCATGGCTTCAGAATCATCTGATGATCTTCCCACAACTCTCAAGCTAGGAGACACACACACTTGGTTTCAACCACTCTATCTGAAGATCTTTTAACTTCTCTGGCAAGGATATCAACCCTTGAACACTTGAATAACCTTCTTAGCTAGCTTCATAGTCTTGTATATCCCTTGATTGGTACTCTTACCTCTTGATCTCCTGCATACATGTCAATGAAATGCAAATGATAATGCTGATGTGAATGAAATGAAGCATAAGCTAGGTAAAGAAATGTTGGGCAAATTTTGGGGTGCAACAGCTGCCCCTATTCAAACGGCTTGAACCTGACTGGGTGAGAAGCGAACGACTCTCAACCAGTCAAGGTAAAAGACGGTTGAATACCAATAAACCCAGAAATTTGCCAACTGCACCAGTACACAGTACTCTGATGGGAACAAATCTTCGGAAACTGAAATATTAGCTGCACGACAACTAGCTGGGGAATTGGTCACACGGTAACCGGTAATGGATGGTTGATCATGTCGTCAGGCATCAGGATTCCTCGGGACTCATCAGGTCAACAATCGAGTTAATCATGCCATCGGGCATTCAAAGAAATCTTTGGGCGTCGGCCAGACCTCATCACTAAGTTGGGAATAGCATTCTCAGTCAATCATGAACCAATTGGGGATATCCAAACTTCTGCCATCAGGCACTCCGCATTAGCTGAGAGAACTGCTTCGTTAACACAGTTGGACTTCAATCATCAAGTCTTCAAGGGAAACTTCAGCTTCTCTGCTCAGAAACCTGCTGGGGATGACGCATCTCCGCTGGGGATTCTGGAGACCTATCAAGTAACTCTGCTTCGGGGATCCAGAAATCATTCTGGGTGAATCATCTCTGCTGAGGAAATCAAGAATCATCTTGAACAAACAAATTCGCCGGGGACTTCAAGAATCATCCTGAACCATTAACTCTGCTGGAGATTTCAGGAATCATCTTGATCAAATACTCTGTCGGGGAACTCTAAGCATCAACTTGAGCGACCAACTCTGGAGACTTCACTGGGGATTTTAAGAATCATCTTAAGCAAATCACTTCGCTGGAGAATTCAAGAATCATCTTGGGCAAATGACTTTGCTGGGGAATTTAAGAATCACCTTGAGCCACTTAACTCTTCCAATATTTCAGGAATCATCCTGTGCGGACACCCTGCCGGGGAACACTTGCAAAACAAGAACGGTAACGACCTAGCTCATGTTTCATATGCATATGTTTGATAATGGCGTAATGCTCCACACGGTGGAAATGCTACGCGCTTAGGGTAGATGCTATGCAATCATGCAAGACGCTATGACCCCATCAGCAAAATAAATGTCGAAGGGAAAATCCTCCTGTCAAGGAGAAATAACCACTCTGGTAGAGGAAGGACTCATCCTGCCAAGGAGAAGAAGTCACACCAATCCCAATCGGACTCCGCCTGGGGAAATGAACTTCAGTCGACTGCTGCAGGGGAATGAAGCTCTACGAGAACCTGGACCTGCTGCGGACAGCGATGTCAATCGCAGAAATAAACTGCACGGCAATCGCGACCAAACCTTTCCTGGAGATAACGACTTCGGTGGGGAAATACAACATCAGCTATCCCACACTCTACTGGGGAAAACCAATCATGGCCCACACGGCTTCCAAGGACTCGGCTCTCTTGGGGAACTACAAACTCGGTTGGGGAAGAAGGAATCGTCCTGCTTACAGGGGAGAGTACAACTCTGTGGGGAATCTCAATTCTCCTGGAGACTTCAGTCTGGACCTATCAATTGCTGCACCCTTCAGTATGTGACTCAGCTGGGGAGATGACGACCCTTCGGGATGCATCTGATTTGAGGGAGAATCTTCTCTGCTTGGGGAGACATATCAATGCTTTCGATCTCATGTTCAGACTCCGTGGGGAGGTGCTGCTGAACTTGCTGGAGAGGAAGGAGTCATCCTGCCTGGGGACGCATACGGCGTACTGCCTGGAGTATGCCATACTTGCGACAATACAAACAAACAGACAAGATACCCTTCTCAAAGGGACCTATCAAGGTTATCCTCTTGTGACAATGTTCAAGTAATTCATTGTTTCAACAATCAGTGGCTTAGGCCAGTAAGTTTATGTATGCGCATTTTATCAAAAACATCGGCGTTCTTTTTCGCAAACAAAACAGATAGATGCTAAACAAACAAACAGAATTGCTGAATAGTATACATTTTATTGATAACGAACCCCTGAATGGGTAAAAATGTTTTACAACGGATGCAAGCTCCTGGAATGAGGAAGCTTGCGCAAATATAAAACATAAATATACATCAGTATATACACATGTCGGCAACGAGGCATAGACGAACACCATGAGTTGATCCCTCTATGACCCACTCGACTTCGATACCTCTCCGACGTTTCAGCTTCAGAAGAGATTGATTCAGATAAACGACCCTCAGGTCTTCCAAACCACTAAACAATGAAAGTCCACACGCGGAACGCAGTCATTTGCTTTTTCAAATCCCTAACTTTTGCCTGAATTGCCCTTTCGGGTTTTCGATTCACCGGGATACCCTTTTTTGCCAAAGTCGCCCTTCAGGGTTTTCGACTTTGCGGGTGTACATTCTTTTCTTTATATCCCTAATTTTTGCCCGAACCTTTTTCCTTTTTTATGGTTCGCTGGGATGCCCCCATTTTGCCTGGATATTCTTTTGCCTTCCAGCGGGTCATTCTTTAAGCAAAGTATTTTTTAACTGCGTCCGCGTTCACCGGGGATGCAAAATCTTCACCATCCATCGTGGATAACAACAAAGCTCCTCCCGAGAAGACCTTGATGACGACGTACGGACCTTCGTAATTAGGAGTCCACTTGCCCCGGTGGTCGGAGTGTGGAGGAAGAATCTTCTTCAGGACGAGATCACCCGTCTGAAAGCTTCTAGGACGCACCTTCTTATCATGAGCTTTCTTCATTCGGCTTTGGTACAGACGACCATACGCAATCGATGCTAATCTCTTCTCGTCCATCAGGCTGAGTTGGTTTAGTCGGTTCTTAATCCATTCTGCTTCGTCGAGTTTCACGTCAACCAAAACTCGCAAAGAAGGGATCTCTACTTCTAATGGTAGGACAACTTCCATACCGTACACTAAGGAGAAAGGAGTTTCCCCGGTTGATGTACGCACCGTTGTACGATAACCGTGCAATGCAAATGGCAGCATCTCGTGCCAATTTGTATAGGTCACAACCATCTTCTGAACAATCTTCTTGATGTTCTTATTGGCCGCTTCAACGACGCCATTCATCTTCGGCCGATAAGGAGATGAGTTGTGGTGTTCAATCTTGAAACTCTGGCACAACTCCTTCATCATCTTGTTATTCAAATTCGAACAATTATCAGTAATGATCCGCTCGGGAATTCCGTAACGACAGATGATGTCCCTCTTTATGAATTTAGCCACCACCTGCTTGGTCACATTAGCATATGAGGCTGCCTCCACCCACTTGGTGAAGTAATCGATGGCTACCAGAATAAAGCGATGACCGTTAGATGTAGTGGGCTCGATCTTGCCTATCATGTCGATGCCCCACATGGAGAACGACCACGGGGAGGACATGACATTCAACGAGCACGGCGGTACATGAATCTTATCAGCATAAATCTGGCATTTATGACATCTCTTCGCGAATTTAAAGCAATCTGATTCCATCGTCAGCCAGTAGTATCCTGCTCTCAGGATCTTTCTCGTCATAGCATGCCCGCCGGCGTGCGTACCAAATGTGCCTTCATGGACTTCTTCCATGAGCATACTCGCTTCTTTCTCATCTACACATCTGAGTAGCACGAGATCGTGGTTTCTTTTATACAAAACTCCATCAGGATTGAGATAAAAATTTCCAGACAGCCTCCTCAGAGTCTTCTTATCCTGGGTTGACGCTCCCGCAGGATACTCCTTAGTCATAAGGAAAGTATGGATGTCATGGAACCATGGCTTGCCGTCGGAGGCTTCCTCGATTGCAAAGACGAATGCTGGTCTATCAAGACGAGAAAGGACAATTCTTGGAGCTTCATTCCAAAAATTGACTTTATACATCGAAGCCAACGTGTCTAAGGCATCAGCCATCTGGTTTTCGGCCCTGGGCACATGATGGAGTTCCACTCGATCAAAGAACGGAAGCAGCCTTCTGGCATAGTTCATGTACGACACCAAATTCGATTGACGAGTCTCCCACTCCCCTTTAATCTGGTTGATCACAAGTGCTGAGTCACCATATACATCTAGGTTCTTGATTCTCAAATCAATAGCTTCTTCTAGACCCATGATGCATGCTTCATACTCCGCTTCGTTATTGGTGACCGGAAACGTCAGTCTTGCGGTAAACGGGATGTGGGATCCGTGGGGAGTCGTGATGATCGCCCCAATGCCACTTCCATAAGAATTAACTGCCCCGTCAAATATCAATTTCCATTGGGATTTCCTATCTGGACCCTCGTCGGGCAACGGTTCATCGCAATCTTTCGCTTTGAGAAACATGATATCCTCATTAGGGAATTCAAATTTCATCGGCTGATAATCCTCGATTGGCTGTTCGGCAAGGTACTCAGACAATACGCTTCCCTTGATGGCCTTTTGGGAAACGTACTGAATGTCATATTCCGTCAACACCATTTTCCATCTGGCAATCCTGCCCGAAAGCGCTTGCTTATCGAAGACGTACTTGATCGGATCCATCTTCGAAATTAGCATGATCGTGTGATTGAGCATATACTATCGTAAACGTTTGGCAGCCCAGGCTAGTGCACAACACGTTTTCTCTAGCATCGAGTAACGAGATTCACAATCTGTGAACTTTTTACTCAAGTAGTAAATGGCATGCTCCTTTCTGCCCGTCTCGTCGTGCTGACCGAGAACACACCCCATACTATTCTCAAGAACTGTCAAGTACATGATTAAGGGTCGTCCGGCCACCGGGGGTATCAAGATTGGAGGTTCCTGCAGATACTGTTTTATCTTATCAAATGCCTTCTGGCAATCCTCGTTCCAGATAATCGCCTGATCTTTTTTTAGTAGTTTGAACATCAGTTCACACGTGGCCGTGAGCTGAAAAATAAACCTTGCAATGTAGTTTATTCTGCCCAGGAAACCACGAACTTCTTTTTCTATTTTTGGCGCTGGCATCTCTTGTATCGCTTTTATTTTTGCAGGATCAACCTCAATGCCTCTTTCACTCACGATAAACCCCAGTATCTTTCCGGACCGTACTCCGAAAGTATACTTATTAGGATTCAGCCTCAACCTGAACTTCCTAAGCCTCTCAAAAAGCTTCAGCAAATTGACCAGATGTCCTTCCTCCATTTGGGACGTCGCAATCATGTCATCAACATAGACTTCAATCTCATGATGAATCATATCATGAAACAAAGTAACCATTGCTCGTTGGTAAGTGGCCCTTGCGTTCTTCAGACCGAAAGGCATTACCTTGTAGCAGAATGTTCCCCAAGGTGTGATAAACGTAGTTTCCTCCATGTCCTCCGGCGCCATCTTGATCTGATTGTAGCCGGAGAAGCCATCCATGAACGAAAATACGGCGAACTGAGCTGTATTGTCAACCAACACATCAATATGAGGGAGCGGGACATCATCTTTAGGGCTCGCCCTGTTCAAATCCCGATAATCGACGCACATTCGCACCTTACCGTCCTTCTTCAGTACAGGCACTATGTTGGCGACCCACGGAGGGTAAATAGTAACCGCTAAGAAGCCAGCATCAAGCTGCTTTTGCACTTCTTCTTTGATCTTAACGGCCATTTCTGGTCGCGTCCTCCTAAGCTTTTGCTTAACGGGAGGACAGTCTTCTCACAACGGCAAGTGATGGACCACGATGTCAGTGTCAAGTCCGGGCATATCTTCGTATGACCAAGCAAAGATGTCACTATACTCTCTCAGCATCTCGACCAATCTCTGCTTGACATCACTCTGCAATGCGGCCCCTATCCTGACGTTCCTGACAAGTTCTTCAGAACCTAGATTCACAATCTCAATCTCTTCCTCGTGAGGCAGAATAACTTTCTCTTCTTGTTTCAACAAACGGGCCAACTCCTCGGGAAGGTCTTCGTCTTCATCAATCTCTTCTTCGGCTTGATAGATCGGGCAATCGAAGTCGAAGTGAGTCGTAGAAGGTCCAGAGTCGATGTCATCTGTTATGCGGATCCTGCAATAACAAGGGTTAAGCTTAAAACAAGGATATGCAGGTTAGCACAAACCCCATTGCCATTTTGTTGTTTTTTAAAACAAATATAAAACAGGAATAACAGAGATCACAACATTTGAATACGAAGAAAAACGCCTTTTGATTTATTGATAAAATGCATGTACATAATCAAACGAGGCCCTGACAATAAAACCACTATGCCCTGGGTAGGACATAGGGTTGTACAATGATTGGAAATAGTAAATCATTACTCTTCGCTTGTCATCTGGATGATATCCTTGACGGACCAGTTGTTGAGGCTCTCGCCTGGCTTGCTTGGCTGGATCCAAGAGTCTAAGTCACATTCGCTATCTTCGCTGTCTTCAGACACCGCGTTGACGCTTTCAAATATCACCCCGCCACTAGTAAACTGGATCGGTCCTTTACCTCGTGACGCACTGCTAGAAGAAGAGGAGGCTTCAGCCGCAGGAGAGTATCCCAACCCAAACTTGTCTTGCTTGTTAGGTATCTCTAGGATTCGCCCCCAGCCTAGGGTAGATCCGGCTTGGACAACGGCTCGGGCTTCCTTGAAGGATGAGAGAGTCATCTCTGGCTTTTCAGTGACTGCAGGAGCTACGTTCTTGACTTTAACAGCTTCGAACGTTTGACATAGGGTTTCGTGGATTTCCCCATCCATCTCAACATACTTGAAGGACGACAAATGGCTCACCATTATGTCTTCCTCGCCACATACCGTCACAATGCTACCTCCGAAGGCATACTTGAGCTTCTGGTGCAACGTGGAGGTCACGGCACCCGCGGAATGGATCAATGGCCGGTCCAAGAGACAGCTGTAGGCAGGTATGATGTCCATAATGTAAAAAACTGCGTCGAATGTTTCCAGCCCGACCTGGATTGGCAACGTCACCTCCCCGAAAACATGGCGTTTGGTTCCATCAAACGCTTTCACAACCAGATCACTGGGTGTGCAAATCACTCCACGAGTGTCTAACTTCATCAATGCCTTCTTCGGGAGAACATTGAGCGACGACCCTGTGTCCACCAACACGTGAGACATAATCGTTCCTCTACACTCTATCGAGATGTGCAGGGCGCTATTGTGGTTCCTCCCCTTTGGCGTCAGCTCTAGGTCAGTGAACCCTAACCCATTTCCTGCATTCACGTGGGCTACGATCCCTTCTAACTGGTTTACCGATATTTCCTGCGGTACATACGCGGCATTTAACACCTTCAGCAGTGCGTTGCGGTGTGCCTCAGAACACAGCAACAAGTTCAGGATGGAAATTTTCGAGGCTGTTTGATGGAGATGATCCACGATCTTGTAGTTACTCTTTTTAATCAACCTCATAAATTCCTCGGCGTCTTTAACAAGTAAGTCTTTTTCTACCCCACAAGGGATCTCTTCAATGACTTTACTTTTACCTTTATCAGTTGCATCAGCTCTGTCCGCTTTGTCCGCCACGACCTCAGGTGGTGCAAATACTCTTCCGCTGCGAGTAACTCCGCTAACGCCCGCTAGGTTCTCCACAGACGACCCAAACGGTTCTAGTTCCAACTTCTGTCCGTTGCAGTAGACCTCTGCCCCATAATGCCATGGGACAGCGTTGGTGCTTTCGAAAGGTATTGGCCCAGCTTTGGTGATGGTAATTGTGGGCGGCCTGGGTGCAGAAATAGTTATCGTCTGACGAGGGATGGTGATGGTGGTAACCTCGTCATCTTGCTTCAACATTACCTCTCCTGATCCGCTTTCGGCCCTTCGGCTAAATTGCAGGATTCCTTCGGTCATCAGACTTTGAATCCCCTCTATCAACGGTTCACATCCATCAGGACTTGTCGCACAACCCATGCACAGTTCTCCACAACCTGGAAAGAAACCCCTTTTCATCAGCTTAGCTTTAACGAAGCTAAGTGGTGTCTTCAGATCTCTGACGTCAGTCAACAAATCCAAACTCTCATCTTCAATAATGGCATTTACCCCACCTCCCCTATGATTCGGCATAGGGTTCTTCGTGACGTTTGGCACATTATCTAAGAAGTTGATGATCTTGGCGTCCACCATGTCTTGCACTTTGTGCTTGAAGGCTTTGCAATTCTCTATTGTGTGGCCTGGTGCCCCCAAGTGAAAATCACAAGTTACATTCGCATCGTAACCTAGCGGAGGTGCCCATGTCAAGGGAGCCAAGGTTCTCTTCTAAATCAGCTGTAACTGGAGCAGAGTTTGCAATAGTTGAGCGTAAGAGATGGGCGGTGTCTCAAGGTGACGGCTGGAGAGAGGTTCCTTGTTCTGATACTTTCTGTAACCTTGTTGACTTGGCTGCTGCTGCTGCTGCTGTGGCTGTTGAACTGTCGGGATAGTTATGTTGGCCACCTGTGGGTGAGGGCCTTTACCCTTCCTTCGAGCGTTGGTCACGGCGATTGTTTCTCCTTCCCGCCTTTTGCCACCATAAGGTTTCTTGCCTCCTCCAGCTGAGGATGAATCACCTTGAATTTTCCCCAGTTTGATCCCATTTTCAATGTGCTCACCTGTGATAATGAGATCTGAGAAGGTTCCGGACATACTGCTGACCAATTTCTCATAATAAACCCCTGGGAGGGTGGCTACAAACATTTCCACAAGCTCACGTTCAACCATCGGCGGCTGAACCTTGGCTGCCAATTCACGCCACCGCTGGGCGTATTCCTTGAACCCTTCGTTGTTCCTTTGCGACAGATTCTGTAGTTGGACTCGGTTCGGTGCCAAGTCACTGTTATATTGGTAGTGGTGCACAAATGCTTCAGCAAGTTCCTTCCACGTGCCCACACTGGTAGGTTCCAGACTCATGTACCATTCGAGGGAGGGTCCGGACAGACTGTCCTAAAAGAAGTGCATCAGCAACTTCTCGTCCTCAGAATGAGCGGACATTTTCTATAGTATGATCTCAGGTGGACGCGAGGGTAAGTGGTGCCCTTGTACTTTTCAAAGTCAGGTACCTTGAACTTGGTAGGCACCTTGAAATCAGCAATAAGTCCCAACTTGGACATATCAACACCCAGGGTGTTCTGGTTCTCAATATTCCTCATCTTGTCCTCGAGTGCCTTGAACCTTAGCCGTGCTTCAGCAGTCAGCTCCCCTTCAGCACCTCTCTATGAGAACACATTGTCTTGACGGTCTTCTAACCACGGTTGAGGCCCAAGCAGGTTTCCAACACCCGCAGTGCCGTTGCCCAGCCCAACATTGACGTTAGCTTCAAAATTCCCATTACCGACGCCCGTCGTATTACCATTGAGCCCCATGTTAGCTATCACATTGCCGTTGGCACTGCCATTCCCCCCGGTCACGGGGACGCCATTTTGAGGAGTTTCAACTGGCGGAGGAGTAGGCACGGTCCCACCATGAAGTACGCCATTGCTATCGACCCTTGAAATCAGAGGCTGAACCAAGGTTCTGAGCTGATCCTGGCCATTGGCGACCGCTTGCATGAGCTCCATGAAGCGGTCCATTCTTTCGCGGAGTTCTTGAACATCAGTTTGCACTTGCTCCATGATTCTGGTTTGATTCGCTTTGGTCGGATAGCGGTGGATTGGTCTCTGATCAATCCTGGAACAACCTGAAACAACCTGAAAACACAAAAGGGTTAGGAAAAACGACAAAGTGCTCATTATGCAAATGCTTCATGCAAATGCAAACGTGTGTCTGTGCGTTAGGGAAATATCCCCCGGTCCTAGTGCCTGAGTGCCAGTGCTGATAATAAGAAGTCCGAGTCCAGTCATGGAAATAACATCTCATATATAAAGAAAGCCCATCAAGGCAGTACACAACGTCACTGAGTACAAGCAGAATCAATAGCATGACCTCGACCAACAAGCCTGGTGATGGTCATCATACAACAATGATCACAACAAAAGGAATACAAACAGTCAAGCACGACCACGGGCGCGAAGCTCTTCTAACAACCCATTCGTTTCTGGATGACCAGGCCGAGTGAGTAACCCTTCGAAGAGTAACTCTCTCTGCATAATAGTGTACTGAAGACCTTCGACCGAATCTTCCCATTCTCCTTCGTCGAAACAATCTTCTAGCTTCCGCTTCTTGGACTCAAACGTCAGTTTGCGCTCCTTCAGGTTAGCAAGAGCCCTGTTGAGCTGGCCTTCAACGGCATACCTGCGAGCGGTTTCTTCATCAAACCTCTTCTCACTAGCCTTCACCTGGGATTTCAGCTTGGAGATCTGTTGCATCAGCTTATCCTCCCGCTCTTTCCTGTTGGCTAGGGAAGCCTTCCAATGCTGGTTGAACTTGGATATCCTCCGATACGCTTCGTCCAAGTGCTGCTTCTTAGTGGCCAGTACGTCGTTGACAGCTTTGAAGTCTCGACCCATGCGCTCGCGCTCAGCTATCTGCTTAGTCAAATATGTCCCCAGTTGGTTCACCAGCTCGGTCTGCCTCTTGAAGGAATGGAAAACTTCGCTTCTCTCGCTTCTGAGCTGAGCCAATTCTTTCTCCAGTTCTTCGTTTACCCTCTTCAATTCATCTCTCTCAGCTAGCACCTGATTATGCTGCTGAATAGGCATGGTGGTGGGCTCTTCGATCACTGGAGGGCTTTCTGGCTTGGCAGGAGGAAACGGCATCCCTATAGCATCTGCTCTGGCCCTGATCCACGTCACATACGGAGCGTAGGCTTGACTATTACTTTTCCCTAGCAATGGTTTTCCCCTCTTACTGATACCATTCCAAGCGCGCTGAAGCTTGGACAACGTATCCCCCTCGAGAAGACCAGTGAGGTACAGAGATTCCTGCACCTCTTCATCCTTCGGCGGAGCTCTCAAAGCATAAGCAAACTGTCGAACCAGCAGAGATGGATTATAGTTTATACAGCCCTTCCTGCCTATCAAAGGCACGTTCGGAAACCCGCTGCAGCTGAAGATGATCTCAGTACCCAACCTATCTCTATCAAACCAATCAATATCCTCCGCTGATAGACTCATCAAAATCTCGGACCACTCAGTTGTGGCTGCAGACGAAGCGAAGGGACCCCTCTCGGGTAGGTGACTATCAAGCCATCTATAGAGCATGGGTACACAGCACGAGACATTCTTGCCCCTTCTGTTCTCGTTTTTGTAGTGGACGGAATGGTAAATATCTCCAATCAAGGTAGGGACTGGATTCCCTGAAGCAAAGATGTGGAAGGCGTCGAAGTCCACAAAGTCGGGCATATTGGGGAACAAAATGATGCCATATATGCACAGAGCGAGAATGGCGTTGAACACGACCCAACATCCGTCTTTGGCTCACTGCTGAGCTTTTCCCTCCAAGAACTGCAAGGAGAAACCGGGAACCTTGTTCCAACTAGACAATACCAACTCGGAGGCATCCAGATGAAGTGAAGGAGCTAGACTAGTCAGGTTAGGCTCAGCATCCATATGAACAAAGCGCATCTGACTCTTGATAGACACACCTAACAAATCAACATACTCCTCTAGCGTGGGTGCAAGAACAAAGTCCTGGAAAGTAAAGCATCTCAACGGAGGGTCGTAGAACTGCAGCAGGGCGTGTAACCCATTCAACTCAAACACAGATGGTCGACGAACCAAATTGAGCAGTTTACCGTAAGACTTTCTGAATTCATCTCTCACAGAATCATCTGCTAAAGCAATCAAACTGGTCAGCTGAACAACATCAGGAGCAGGGAGCTTGTAAGCCACGGTCTTCCTCAGAGAACCCATGATAGCACAATAGAAGGCAAGAAATCCTGGATCGGGGAAACGGTACCTGCAACACAGACACACGTTAATGAAATGCAAATAGGTATGCAAAGCAATGTAAAATGCAATCATGCAGTAGGAGATCAAGATGACTGTGCTGTTGAAGAGATGAAGGTTCTGTGTCAACAAAACTACAATACTGCTCTGTCAAGAACAACCACTATCTCTGATAAGAAGGAAACCCCGAGTATCGGACCACAAATCTGCTCTGTCAAGAACACACATCTCTGAAGATAAGGACCTCTGATACAGGACCATAGATATGCTCTGTCAAGAACAACCATATTTCTGAAAATAAGGACCTCTGATATAGGACCGTAAATCTGCTCTATCAAGAACAAACATACACCTGCTGATGAGATCCTCTGATCCCAATCAAAAACCTACTCTGTCAAGAACAAACGTACATCTCTAAAGATAAGGTCCTCTGATACAGGACCATAAATCTGCTCTGTCAAGAACAATCATATATCTGGTGATGAGAACCATGCTTGTTGTGTTTATTGGACGGGTTGGTTTTATCTATCTACCTATCAAGGATGGTCTAAACAGAAAAGAAAATGACTCGGCAAAGCGTCGCACTTTATGCCTACGTATTCTCATCAGAGAATGAGAAATCAGAGTCAACGTAGTTCGGCTAACTACGGGTTACGGGGAAGGTGGCTCGCCAATACGTCAGTATTGTGCCTACATACTCTCAACAGATATGAGAGATCAGAGCTTACGTAGTTCGGGATAATACGGATTACGGGGATTCAGATTCATCTATTTTTTATCGAGTAGGGTTAACAAACAGTTCCAGCAGTTGGATGTACACAGCTCGACCTTTGGAGACTCAGGCGTTACTGTTTGCGGTAGAACTGGGAGTTAACGCCACTCTTTTCTTCAGAAAAGCTTCCGTTGAATTATGGGCCCACGGGGCAAAAAGGTTTGAAGTTCGTTTTCTGTCTTTTACGAAAGAACTGTTTTTTATGTTTGTTTGCAACTAGTATCGCACTAGAGACTATGACCTGAGAGTGAATGCGTCGCATGTCACCCAAAGGGTGCCATACTAAACATCCAGACTGTTGAAAAGAAACTCTCCAACAATCCTTTCTCAGATAGCGTAAGGCTCGTAACGTACGACGTCAGTTAACCTTTATCACTGTATTTTAATTTGTTTTGAGATGAGAAGAGAGAACAGGCTCAACTAAAGGGAGACTATCAAGTCCTAATGTTGTCAAGCCAAGGATTCATCCTATGGTTGAAGTTTGAAACAGGGAACTCCTAGAAGTTATCATGCATAGGTTTCAACCTAAAGTTCTAATCATCACTTCCTTATCAAAGGAAGTGAGATTCCTAGAGGATCATGTCAATGGTAAACAGAAACAGATAAAGCATCAGCTTAAACAGTAAACAGTAAACGACTGTAAAATGCATGCAATGCAAGTGAGAGAGGAAATGTGTGTGGGGCATCAGCCTCCACAAGCTCGTCTCAACCTCAAGCCAGATATGAATAACAGTAATCATACAGAAGAAATGACATGCTATCAAGAAAACACAATAGTAACTGCAATCACACAGAAGAAATGAAATGCTATCAAGCAACTCAAACCACATAGGCAAGGGAGCTGGGCTCTACCGAATACCCGCAAGCAAAGCCATACAATAAAAATACAAGCAGAGGGAGCAACTCAACCTCTAGTGCAATCATGCTCCTAGCTTAAAGTTAGTCTAAATATGAACTTATTCTAATGCATCAAGCAAATCAAACAAGGCACATCAATACAGAAAAGAAAACAGATCAACAACTTCCACAATAAAGCCCTCCTCAAACAGCAGTCCAGTCTTCAGACATCAACCACCCTTCAAGACTATCATCCTTAATGACAAGTATCAACTTGCTTATCCAAGGTTTCAACCCATCAAACATAAGTATCCACTTGTTCTTTCTCCAAGCCTCAGCTCTTCAGTAAATTCCACCTTCAGGTTTCAACCCTAATATCAAGTATCAACTTGACTCCTTCAGTCTCTCAATGCATTAATGTAAGTGTCAACTTATCCTTTATTCTTCAAGCCTCAACTCTTCACTCAATCTCAATTGGATCTTCTTCACAAGTATCAACTTGGTCTTCAAGCTTCAGCTCTCTCCTCTTCACCAGTATCAACTTGGTCCTCTTCATCTATAAGCTTCAGCTTCTCAGAGTAATCTTCAAACAAACAGAAGTATCAACTTCATCCTTCAATCTTCTTCAAGAAAGGAACTCCATCCTCTAACAAGGGAGAAAGATTCATCTATCCAAAGCAAAGTTTGGATGATTGGCAGTAGAGTGAAGACCAAAGGTCACCACTAAGCCTCCTATCATCAGAGAAAGGGACCCTCAAAGGTTCTACCATCTTGCCAAGAGCCACACATCCTACCAAAGGAGGGATGATGCCTTTACAAGGGGACCTTACATCATAGGGAAGAATGGAAGTGATCAACATCTTCCATGTTTATGAAGGAAGAGAATCTATCTAGAAGCTCTGCCTACAAAACCCTAATCTTAACCTAATCAAAACTACACCACAAGAAGGGAAGATCTTCAAATCCAAGCCTCTTCAAGAAATCCAATGCATCTTCAACTTGTCTTCACCATCATCCAAGATCAAGCAAAACAAAACCCTAATCTAAGGGAACTAAAGATGTTAATCTAGTTGGATTAGTGCCTTAGAATCATCTAAAACTAGCACCTAAACTAAAATCAATCAAAAATAGAAAACTACCTTCTAAATTTCTACAAAAATTCCTAAGGGATCCTAATTCAATTAAGAATGCCTCATACAAAAACCAGGGACTAAATCATCTATTAAGTCCTAAAATTAAGTCCTAAATCCAAAGGTATCAACCATGAACCCTAAAAATGGAGCTTCTAAGGTTTCACCCTAAAACTACCACTTACATTCATCACAAAAATGTGATAAAAATCTATGGGGATCATGCATATCTATGCTAGCCACATACAAAAAATCAGGATCAAAACCATCACCAATTAATCACACAAAATTTCACAACATCAAGCATCAAGCATGACTATTTTAATATCAATAAAAATGTGAAAATCCCCATAAAATCATAAAATGTATGAAATAAAAATATTTTTTATCTAAAAAATACTAGACTCTATCATGAATCTAATGCAAAAAGAATGGGGTCAGTTGAATGATTTTTCCATTTTTTTATGATTTTCTCAAGAACCATGAATAAAATGAAAATCAAAATAAAATATACAAACGCGCGGTGCAGATAGTAATGAAAATCAGTTCATTATAACATACTGGGCCATAAAGGGGGTGGGGATAACAACTTGAACCTAAGCCCAACACCACCTAGTAAGTGAAACGCATCGTTTCACTTACTCAGACTCTCTCATGAGTTTAAATTGATCCTGGCCGTGGGATACATGGTTTAGTCAAAGTCTTCATGTTAATCCAATGGTTTTCTAATCATCTTCTTCATTTGAACCAAAAATGGAGGGAGAAACGCCATAGATGCAGGGTGAAGAACACTCATCTTCTCCAACTCGAGTTCCATCAAATCTTCACTAAACGTCAAACTCTAAAACCCCAATCCACTCTATTTTTCACCCTGATTCTAACCATGCCAATCATTCTTATTGAATCATCACCATTCTCAAAACACGATCAAAAGCTCAGAAACTGACCAAGATCCAATCATCACCATTCTCCAAATTAAAGTGTCTAACATCATCACCATGTTATCCTGAGTTGATTCCACCATCTAGCTAGGGTTAACTCTCAAGAACCACCAAGATATGATCAAGAACAGAAATTTGGTCACTCCAATAATTGTCACCAAACCTCACCAAATGCTACCAGAAAGCTCCACATACTAACCTACAATCATTCTAACCTAACAAACCGTGCTAATTCTACTTAATTTATGCAGGAGGAAGAAGTTTACGTACCTGTCAATTCTTGATGAACAGATGCACAAAATCTTCAAATCAAGCTCTCAAACCTTCCAGACACGATCAATGGATCATTTCCTTGCTTCTGTATGCAATAGAACTGGTTGAAACCTCCTAGAACTTGAAACCCGATAGTGAGTTGCAGGTTGAAAAATCCAAATGCTAACACTCAAATCCTCAATGCTTTTGCTGTGATTTCACTCTGGGATCATTCAACAATGCAAATGGAAGCTATTGGGATCAAGAGAATGGATTGAAATAAACTCAATTGGAGTAACCGAATTCAGTTGCAAAATGGAAGTTTCAAAACTCACTCTCTATTTTTCCTCTCAATTCTCACCAAAAAAAGATCTGAACCACTTCTATTCAATATATAGAGTGTGTAGGGATGATCTAGAAAGATCTAGATCCTTCCAAGGAGAAATTTAATCTCTCATGACATGAGAAGTTCACTTATATGCCATGGCATGCACAATCCTGTTAACAGCTTGAAATCAATCCCATTCCCTTCCAATTTCTCCCCTAGTGACATTTTGGAAGTGTTTGGCTTACAAGGGACCTTGATTATGCCTTGCATTTTGGTTTTGCAAATGTTACTTAAGATGTAAGTAACTACTTTTCAAAGCAAGTCCACAAATTGAACTTCAATTCAAAAATGTGGCTAAACCAATGTTCTTAAAATGTGTTTTAGAGTCAAAATGATATATTACATGCCTTGGTTTGGATATGTGGATCAAAAGTATCAATTTCCAACTTTGGTTCATTTAACTTATACCCTCATTTTAAGCCATTTTTGTGATTTTGAGCTACAAGCTATTCCAACATCTCATGACCTCTTGACTAGCCTTAAATCATCATTTTGAACAAGTTTTATGTTGAACATTTTCCCATTTGAAGCATGGAAATAGGAGTTATGGCCTTATGGTTGAAATGACCTATAATCTCCAAATGACCAAAATGCCCTTGACTTGTCAAAGGCATAACTTGAGTTCTACAAATCCTATCAAGGACTTTTAGTACTCTCTAGAAAGCTAAGAGGATAAGGAACAACATTCATGTTGACCAAAAGTTCATAGGAATCATCCTTCTAGGGTAAAAGTTTCATGCAAGTTGGGCAACTTTCAAGCCCCTAAATTCACATACCTCAGATTACCTGTAACTTGTCAAAGTCATAACTTGAGTTCTACAACTCCTATCAAGGACTTCTAGCACTAAAATTAAAGCTAAGATTATGCTCTACAACATTCATGTTGGGGGTAAGATGAGATGACAATAACATCTTGAGCTAAACTGCCTTGAAGATAGGGGTCAAACTAGGGGATTTTACACTGTCAAGCCTTAGAAACCCTAGCTTGAAACTTCTCAAACTCTTCAATCATGATGAGTTGACCTTGGAATCACCCTTGGAACATCTTAATGTATCAATCCATGATCACATGGCTCTTGAATTAGGTCTCAACCTTGTTCAAATCATCAGTTGACCTAGGGTTGACCCAGTCAAACCCTAACTGCACCAATCATGGCTGAGGCTTCTTAATCCTACACAATGACCTGTCTAGGCCTCAAAGTGATCTTCAACACTTATCATGAGCTCTATCAAGACCTCAAGTCCAACTCCATGGCTTCAGAATCATCTGATGATCTTCCCACAACTCTCAAGCTAGGAGACACACACACTTGGTTTCAACCACTCTATCTGAGGATCTTTTAACTTCTCTGGAAAGGATATCAACCCTTGAACACTTGAATAACCTTCTTAGCTAGTTTCATAGTCTTGTATAGCCCTTGATTCGTACTCATACCTCTTGATCTCCTGCATACATGTCAATGAAATGCAAATGATAATGCTAATGTGAATGAAATGAAGCATAAGCTAGGTAAAGAAATGTTGGGCAAATTTTGGGGTGCAATAACAGTCACACACCAATTTCTGTTTAGAGGCATCTTTGCATAAATTTTGCATCCAAATTCCATGAACAATATATTTTTGGTTTGAGCATACCATTGCATATCATCAATTCTTTCTGTCATGAGTTGGAGTTAGCCATTTGCATACCAAGCATTTTTTGCAACTTATATGACAACTTTTGGTTTGGAACTGTTTCTGTTTGATCTAGGCATCTAGGATCATTAGACAACATGTTTATATGATGTGCACAATTTTATTTGATCATGATCCCACTTATTTGGAATTATGGCCATCATCATGCATTTTCAAAGCAATATGTGCAACTTGCATGTCATTTTTTTGATTGGACTTGTTTTGGCATGAATTTTTCATCAAGAATCATTGGTTTATGTATTTATGATGTGTGCATACCTTTACATGTCATTAAATCCAACTGTCATGAGTTGTAGATACTCTAATGCATTCCTAAGCTTCAACTTGCATTTGCATTCGAATTTTGAAATGTGTGCACCATCTTGGAAAACTGAGATCACCACTGAATTCCTCATGAAATTTACCTCAAGATAGACTAAAATTTTGTTGCATTTGGTTGAGTATTAATGAAGTTATGATGTTGTCGTATCCATGTTCTTGCTTGCTTCTCATGTGTGCTTGCCTTGCCCATTTCATTTGCTTGTTTTAATTATTTAAATTTTAGGGGTGACAAAATACACGGATGTATCTCCACCCCAGTGGTTAAACTCTCACCTTCTCATGCGCCTTTCACCTGCTTGTCCTGGGTTCGATCCACAGTGGAGATCAACCCTTTTGTTATTTTTCATATTTGCCTTGTTTTCTCTAGTTTGTGTATCTTCTTCCTCCATAACATACGCGCACACCTTGGCTCAGTTGGCATGATTTTAAGTTGTTATTCAAAGGGTGATGGGTTCAACACCCACCAGGCGCTCCCCCTCTTTTTTTATCACTAATTCTTTTATTTTCTTATTTAATTGTTTAAATTTATAAAAATCATAACTTCTTCGTTTTTTATTATTTATCCTGTTTGATGTTTATGCTTTGTTAAGTTTAGTTTCCCCAAGTGATGGAACTCTTTAGTTCTCATCCAAGTTGCCTCCCTTCCTATCCTTCCAAAGGAAAGCCTCTCTGTTGACCTTTGGGTCATAGATAACTCGTCTCTCTCTCCCTCGACTTTGTCAAGTCATCTACACTTAGTTAAGTTAGAACCTGTCCATTGGACTTTGCTTAAGTCTAAAAGGCCTACCCCTTGTTAGGAGTGCTCTTTCAATTAGAACTTAGGATAGAGTTTGTTAACTCTATGTAAGAATCATTGCCATGATTACTTACTCCCCTTTCTTGAGTGTTCAACTTAGATCTAGAGAGTTTTCTTAAACTCTACACAAGCGTTCTTATGTTTGTTCCCCATTGAACCTTGATCGTAATCAAGTGTTCTTCAAACCTAGTGAGGTGAACTACGATTGCTCTGATTCTATCTTAGTTAGGATACGTAGGCAGAAGACGCAACGTCTTTGCAAGCAAACTTAGTGTACATATCTTTAGGTTTTAACCTACATCTTTTACCCAATCCATAACAAACACTTAGAAAACTTAGCATACCAACAAACAAAAGGTTCCTGTAGAGTACTACATATGTTTTGGATGTGAAATACCTACCCTTTGCATAACCAACCCTCGATCCCCGAATCTCTTAGCGTTGTTGTTACATCGCGCAAAAGGTTCTTTCTTTCTTTAGACCTTTCCTTTGGATAAATTAAAGTATGGTTGTGAATTCAATAAATTAAAGATTCAAGTTAATCAATAGCTTGGTATCACGGTTCTCACCGCAACAATGTCCTTCTTGATAAACCGGGCTACAACTTGTTTGGTGACATTCACATAGGAAGTGGCTTCAACCCACTTGGTAAAATAGTCAATTGCTACCAAGATGAAGCAATGTCCATTGGATGGGGTCGGCTCCTTCTTGCCTATCATGTCAATGCCCCACATGGAAAAGGGCCAAGACGATGCCATGACGTTCAGAGGGCTCGGCGGCACATGAATCTTATCGGCATAAATCTGGAATTTATGGCATTTCTTTGCATACTTGAAGCAATCAGACTCCATAGTCAACCAATAATATCCTGCTCATAATAGATTTTGAGACATGGTATGCCCGCCGACGTGCATGCCAAAGGCACCTTCGTGGACCTCTTCCATGAGCATACTTGCTTCTTTCTCGTCCACGCCATCTTGGTTTAGATAGAAATTTCCAGACAACCTTCTCAAGGTCTTCTTATCCCAAGACAATGCCCATGGCGGATACTCTTGGTTCTGGAGAAAATTATGGATATTGTAATACCATGGCTTGCTGTCAGAAGCTTCCTCTATTGCAAATGCAAATGTCGGCCTATCAAGGCGCAAGATGACTATTCTTGGAGCGTCATTCCAATAGTTCACCTTATACATTGAGGATAACGTCGCCAGAGCGTCTGCCATCTGATTCTCCGTTCTTGGCACGTGGTGAAACTCCACCGGTCAAAGAAAGGCAATAACCTCCTTGCATAGTTCATATAAGGAATCAGATTGGGCTGCCGAGTCTCCCACTCTCCGTTAATTTCATTAACAACTAAAGATGGATCACCATAAATATCAAGGTTTTTGATTCTCAAATCAATCGCTTCTTCGATACCCATGATACATGCTTCATACTCTGCTTCGTTGTTGGTGTAGGGAAATGACAACCTGGCAGTGAATGGTATATGAGAACCATGGGGAGTCGTGATGATTGCCCCAATTCCACTACCACAGGAGTTAACAGCACCGTCAAAGATCATTTGCCACTGGGAGCTTTTCTCGGGACCTTCATCAGGTAGTGGCTCATCAAAGTCTTTCATTTTCAGAAACATAATGTCCTCATCAAGAAACTCAAATTTCATCGGTTGATAATCATCAATCGGTTGCTCTGCAAGATACTCTGACAAAACACTCCCTTTAATGGCATTTTGGGAAACGTACTGAATGTCGTATTCTCTCACGACCATCTGCCACCTGGCAGTCCTTCCCGAAAGTGATTGCTTTTCAAAGATGTACTTAATCAGATCCACCTTCGAAATCAACATGGTTGTGTGATTTAGCATATACTGTCTCAGGCGTTTGGTAGCCCAAGCGAGTGCGCAACACGTCTTTTCTAACATTGAGTACCTCGACTCACAATCTGTGAACTTTTTACTCAAGTAGTATATGGCATGCTCTTTTCTTCCAATCTCGTCGTGTTGACCAAGAACACAACCCATGCTGTTCTCAAGAACCGTTAGATACATTATCAATGGTCTTCCAGCTACTAGAGGTATCAGTATCAGAGGTTCCTGCAAATACTCTTTTATTTTCTCAAATGCCCTTTCGCATTTTTCATTCTAGATGACCACCTGATCTTTCTTTAACAATTTGAACATGGGTTCACACATGGCTGTGAGATGAGATATGAACCTAGCAATGTAGTTCAATCTACCCAAGAAACCACGAACCTCTTTCTCTGTTTTCAGTGCTGGCATTTCTTGAATTGCTTTTATTTTTGCAGGATCGACCTCGATTCCTTTTTCACTAACAATGAACTCCAGCAACTTTCCTGACCATACACCAAAAGTGCACTTGTTCGGATTCAACTTCAGTCTGAATTTCCTTAACCTCTCAAACAACTTCAAAAGGTTCACCAAATGTTCCTCCTCTGTCTGTGATCTCGCAATCATGTCATCAACATAGACCTCGATCTCATGATGAATCATATCATGAAAGAGCGTCACCATCTCCCGCTGATAGGTTGCCCCTGCGTTCTTCAACCCAAAAGGCATTACCTTATAACAGAAAGTCCCCCACGGTGTGATAAAAGTTGTTTTCTCCATATCCTCCAGCGCCATTTTAATGTGATTATATCTGGAAAAACCGTCCATGAAGGAAAACACTGAATACTGCGTGGTATTATCAACAAGTACGTCAATGTGGGGGAGCGGGAAATCATCCTTCAGGCTCGCTTTGTTCAAATCTCTATAGTCAACACACATCCTTACCTTACCGTCCTTCTTAGGCATAGGTACGATGTTAGTGACCCGCAGAGGGTAATTTGTCACGGCGAGAAATCCTGCATCCAATTGCTTATGGACTTCTTCTTTGATTTTTACTGCCATGTCTGGTCTGGTTCTCCTGAGCTTTTGCTTGACAGGTGGACACTCTTCACGGAGAGGCAAGCGATGAACCACGATATCTGTATCAAGACTGGACATATCTTCATATGACCAAGCAAAAATATCCTTATTCTCTCAGAGCATTTCAACCAATCTTTTCTTGACATCACTCTGCAATGCAGCCCCTATCCTGACTTCCTTTTTGGCTTCCTCAGTACGCAAGTTGATGACCTCAATTTCCTCCTGATGAGGCAGAATGACTTTCTCTTCATGTTTTAGTAGCCTGGCTAACTCTTTAGGTAAGTCTTCATCTTCCTCAACCTCTTCTTCGGCTTGAAAGATCGGATTATCAAAGTCAAAGCAAGTCATAGACGATTCTGGAGCGGTGTCATCTGCAATGTGAAACCTGCAATGATGATGATTTAATACTTAAAATGATATGCAAACAAGCACAAAACACATTTCCATTTTATTGTTAAAAATAAAACAAGAAAAACAGAGATCACAATATTTGAATGCAAGAAAAACACCCTTTGATTAATTGATAAAACGATTGTTCAAACATAAAAGATTAGGCCCTGCAAACAAATACCACTATGCTCCGGGTAGAACATAGGGCTACACATAATCAAGAAAACAAATCATTACTCTTCTTTAGTCACTTGGATGACTTCCTTGACAATCCAGTTGCTTAGGCTCTGACCCGAAATGTATGGCTGAATCCATGAATCCATGTCGCAATCGCTATCCCCTTCTTCGTTGGACACGACATTGATCTGCTCAAAGATCACCCCACCGCTAGTGAATTAGACGGGTCCCTTGTAGCACGGCACGCTCTATGAAGAGGAGGATGAGTTGTACCCCAGTCCGAGCTTGTCTTGTTTGTTGGGGATGCTCAAAACTTGGTCCCAACCCTGAGATGCTCCAGATTTCACCACTGATTGTGCTTCTTTAAAAGATGACATGGCAACCTCATGTGCTTTTTATACAGCCGGTGTCTTCTCCTTAATCTGCACAGTCTCGAAATCCTAACATAATGTCTCGTGGATCTCACCGTCAACTTTCGACGTATTTGAATGAAGACAAATGACTTATCATAATATCTTCTTCCCCACAAACAGTAACAACACTGCCACCCACCATATATTTTAACTTCTGGTGCAGAGTTGACGTAATAGCACCTGTCGAATGGATCCAGGGTCATCCCAACAGGAAACTATATGCTGGCTGAATATCCATGATATAAAACACAACATCAAAAACTTTCGGACCAACATGGATTGGAAGAGTCAATTCCCCGAACACGGAACTTCTGGTCCCATCAAAAGCTCGAACCACCAAGTCACTTGGGGTGCACATTATCCCTCGAGTGTCTAGCTTCATTAAAGCCTTCTTGGGTAACACATTCAGTTATGACCCCGTGTCTACCAGCACGTGTGGCAACACCGCCCCTATACATTCGATGGATATATGCAACGCCAGATTATGGTTCCTTCCTTTAGGCGTCAAATCCAAATCAGTGAAGCCCAATCTGTTACCCCCATTAACGTGTGCCACTACTCCTTTGAGCTGATTCACAAATATCTCTTGTGGCACGTATGCTGTATTCAAAATTCTTAAGAGAGCATTTTTGTGTGCCTCATGTTATACCCCAAAATTTGACCAACCGTTTCTTGTACTTGGCTTATGTTTTCTTTTCATTTTGCATTCTTGCATAGCATAACATTTGCTCTTGAGACAGGGGATCAAAGGTTTTTCCGTGGCTCAAGTCTTTTTAGTGCAAGAGACTGAACAGCGAGCATTAGGAGCTCTGGCATTTATTTTTCCCAGCGATCAAGTGGCCGATTTCTTTCTTATTTTTGCAGGATGATTTGTAGCTCAGGAGGCAATACTCAAGCTACATCAAGCACTCTCACAGTGATAATATTCAAGAGCAAGTTTCAGATGTTTCATGGGGCTCAAAACGGTTGAAAACGGGCATTTGTGCACTTTTCCCTCCAAAAGGCGCCAAAATTCAAATTTTCAAGGTGTTAATCGGTTAACACAATTGGTTAATAGATTAACCAAATCAAAATCAGGCCAAATTTGAATTTTTGAAGAGGTTACCTGATTAACCAAGGCAAATTTTTCCTCTGCACGCGAATTTTCAAAGGAATTCACTTTGGGGTCCATTTTGATCACATGAGAAATTGATTTCACACCAGAAGAAGGATCTAGAACCACTTTGAATTTTTGTTAGTTTTCAAATCAATTCAAATTCCCTCCAATTTCCCACTCCAATCTCATTCCAATTTTCATAACCACACTCCAAACCACCATTCTACTCCTAACCTAGAGCATATTTAAATGATTTGCTCCAAACCTCTCTCACACACAATCCTTATAATTCTATTTCATTTTAAGAATTCATTCGCTCTTGAATTTTGCTCTCAACTTTTCCATCCCCCAAATTCCACTAAAGCTCTTCTCACCTTGAATTCTTTGATTCTCCATTGGAATCATTGAATTCTAGAGCTAAAACCTTCATCTTTCATCCTTATCATCCCCAATTCTCCATTCAAATTTCGTGCTATGGTGGATCTGAATTTTGAAGTTGATCTAGAGGAGCTTATTTTGATTATTTTAGCTTAATTTTGCTGGATCTTCATTTCTACTAAAAGAACTCACTTGGATCTTGAAGGATTTCCGGATTTCTAGCTTGGATCTGCTCAATTAAAGTTGAATCAACAATTACCAAAGCAATTCTCCGCTTTGTAGGTTGGAATTTTAGATCCGATGATATTTTGAGCTTATTTAGCATATTCGATGTGGATCTTCATTTTTGATTGACTTTTGGTGGATTTGATCCATGTGATTTGCGATCTTGCCGTTTAAATGTGTTTACATGTTGATTGGATCACTGTTTTCTGGTTTAAATTCATGCATAATTGATTATATAATCTTTTGGATTATTGGAGAAGTGATTAATTGCTGAAAAGTGCTTTGGAGCTGCTGTTTTCTGCCTCTGGTACAATGTTAATCGGTTAACCAGTTGCAGTGCAAAGTGGTTAATTGATTAACCAGTGCGAATTTTCAAATTTTCAAACTTTCAAACATTTTTAACTGGTTAATCGGTTAACCATATGTTCCGGTTAACACTGAACCAGAATGTCATGTTTGCTGTTTTTGAGCGTATTTTGGGTATCATTTCACTTTGAATCTTCATGGATCAGTATGATGCATTTGAGTGAGATATTTTGGATATTATGTTGTTGTTCTTGATTGTTTAATCATGATTTCTTCGACACGCGTGTTCGATTTCCACTTGAATGCATACTTTTGTAGTTGTTGCTTAAAGTGATGAGTGTTCATCTTTGGCTTTGCTTGAGTATGAAGAATGGCGTGGTTGAGATGTGCTTGTGGTGGTTGCTGTCCCACACTTTTTTTCCTCCCACGTTTCTTCGATGATTGATGGCCGATGATCGTAGGAGTTCACTTTTCCCATTTCATATCATCCTCACATCTTTTTGCTTGCATTTATTTTTTTTGTTTTGCATCCTTTGCATGGTTTCAAGAGGTTGAGATGTGCTTGTGGTGGTTGCTGCCCCACACTTTTTTTCCTCCCTCTTTTCTCTGTGTTGCATTTCATGTTTGCATCCCTTTCTTCCTTACATTTGTGATTGATTTATCTTGTGTTTTCTTGGTTTTCTTTTCCATGATCCCTTAGGATTCCTAGTCCCTTGAGAGTAGGAGAGGCATTAGGTGTTCAATCCAAGCATGCTAATATTAGGATAGGTTTTCCCCTCTTCAAATCAATCATAGGAGCACATTACATGATAACATTAGGGTTGAGTTAGTTTCCCGTTAGTTGTGTCTTCTCTCTTCTCATCTCAAAACTTCTTCAAAACATGTAATAAATGATAATGAGTGTTATACGCTACGAGCCTTAAGAATTTGGGAAATGATGATTTGGGGGCCTCGTCTCAATCGTTTAGAGTGTTTAGCGTATGCCCTTTGGGCGATATACGACGCATTCGCTCCTAAGTCATAGACTTTAGTGCAACATGAATTACAAACAAAATTCAATTCACTTCTTCTTCATAAAAGACTCAAAAACAAACATCAAATTTTTTTATCCTCTGGGATTAATTGAAAACCATTTTCAAAGAGAGTGTTGTTAACTCTTGGTTCTACCGCAAACAGGTAACGCCTAAGTGTCCAATGGTTGAACAGCAATACACCTAACTGCTAGAACTAAGGTTTAACCCTACTCGGGTAAAACACTTAAACCAATCTGTGGTCGTGTCAGCCCGAACTACGTTTGCTCTTATTGCTCATACCAGACGAGGATACGTAGGCACAAGACGACGATGTCTTGGCAAGCAACCTTCCCCACCTTCACCCGCAGTGTTCCGAACTACGTTGACTCTGACTTTCCCATTGCAAGAGGGAGTACGTAGGCATAGAGCGACGATGCTCTATCGAGTCTCTTTTATTTTCTTTTGTCCCTGTGGCCTGTAGCTTAGATAGATAAACACCCTTTTAGATAGATAACAAACATGGATCCCATCGAGTACGACGGACGTGAGGGGTGCTCATACCTTCCCCTTGCGTAACCGACTCTCGAACCCAAGTTTTGGTTGCGATGACCTGTCTTCTCCCTTTTTCGTAGGTTTTCTTCGATTGTTTCCTTTCCCTTTCTTTGGGATAAATAATGAACGGTGGCGAATCTTCTGTCTTCCACCGACCTTTTTTCGCAGTAGCGACACCTCAGAACACAACAGCAATGACATAATGGAGATCTTTGACAAATTTTGCTGTAAGTGATCTACTATCTTGTAGTCACTCTTTCTGATCAACCGCATAAACTCTTCCGCTTCCTTCAATAAGGACTCTTTCTCACCAGCCTGAGAACTCTCTTCGACCATCGCTTTTCCTTTACCCTTATCAGATTTCTCAGCACTCACTTCGGGAGGTGAAAATACTCTTCTGCTTCGGGTTATTCCCCCTGCACCTACCAGATTGTCAATAAAATCCAATGGTGAACCTTTCAGTTCCTGCTTCTGACCATTATAGTATACCTCGGCTCCGTAATTCCATGGAATAGCCTTAGTACTCTCATAGGGTACGGGTCCAACTTTAGTAACTATGATAGTGGGCGGTTTCGGAGGCGCCGAAATAGTAATTGTCTTGTAAGGAATCAAAATTGTCGCAACTTCATTCTTCTCTTCATCGACTATTTTCTCATCTTTCTTCTCTGACACTCTGTCAAATTGTAGAATACCATCATTCATCAGCTTCTGAACATGACTCTTCAACTTCTCGCATCCCTCAGGATGGATCAAACACTCTGCACAAGCTCTGTCACAACCAGGAAATACCCCCCCATTCAATAGTTTGTCTTTTACAAAACTCAACGGAGTCTTCAAATCATCAGTCGTGGCAGCACGCCCGACAAAGACCAAGGAAGCCACAGAGGCATTTCACCCAGCTGCCAGTGTTGTACAGACAAATGCTGCCAGGTCTGATCAGAGGTGGATTGATAGTGCCAAAGAAGATTAATCCAGAGATTCTGCCGTATTCGCCCGGTTTTAATGTCAACGCCCGATGTGAGTACCATGCTGGGGCACATGGGCATTCAACCGAAGATTGTAAGGTGCTGAGTGCCATACCCTAAATTTGCCCATACTTTTTTTTGTTAATCAAAGGCATTGGTACAAACCATCAGAGGGTTGTCAAGAAATTTTAAGGTTTCATCATTGGTAGAGGCATGAGGTAGAAGTTTGTTGAGCACCTCAGAGGTCATGGTGGAGTTGGAATGATCACCCAGTTCATCTGCATAATACCCAGGCAAAAAGGGTGAAATTAGAGTTTCAATTTTAATCAGGATAAATTTGTTTTTGAGGGCAAGAATTGTTTCCATGTTCTTCCATATGTCCTAAGGTGTTTGGGGATGGGATATTGACCATCAATTTTAATCAGAAGGGCTTCAATTTATCAGTCAATTGAAAATCAGGAGATTTGGGGAAAAAACCAATTGTGCAGTGAAAAAGTCAACTCCTGACTTTTTGAGGTCAAGATCATGATCCTTGAGTTCAATATGACTAATGGATGGAATTTGATCAAGAAAAGTCAAGGGAATCATGAAAAATGAAGAATTGTTGAAAGTTGCCATTTTAAGGAAATTAGGGTTTTAGAATTTTCTATTTATGGAAAGTTTTATGTTTGGAACAACCATCTTCAAGGCCATTTTTCTTCATGATCAAGGTTTCAAATGAACTTGGATCAAACATCAAAGTTGTTCCTTGTATTTCAAGCTTTCTTTTGAGTACCAATTCATAATCATAAGATACTTGGAGCGCAAGTTATGATCAATCAAAGTTGGGGATTTCAATGATTTCAAAACTGTTGAGTTTGGACAGGTTTTTGCACCACTTTGCAAGCCAATTTCCATCACTTTCTTGACATCCAATGGAACTTTGTCCCAAATGAGAGTTGTAGATAATGTTACAAGCTTTCCAAAGAGTCCAAGAAGTCCTCAATATGATTTGTGAAGCTCAAGTTATGGATGTGCAAAGTTGAGGAAAAATAAACCAAATCCATAACTTAGAATTTTTTCTAAGTTATTCATGAACAACTTGCATGGCATGATTTTCAACATCATTTTTCATGGTCTTCCAATCCTCAAATCAAGATGATTTCAACATGGAAATTGTTCCTTGCCATGTCCTCTTTACTTAGAGCTCGAGTTTAGGGCAAAGTGATCTTTGAGCATCAAGTTATCATGGTCCAAAGTGGGTGATTTAAACATGTTTGCAAGGCATTTGTTAGAAGACATTTTGGCATAACCTTGCATTTTCATCATACAGCCTGTTAACTCCTCAAATCATGCAAAGGACTTGCATCGGGAGCATGCCAAACATTGCCAAAAGCTGTCACAACACCATACCTCTCTCCTGGCTAGCAGGCACAAAAGCAGCTATTATTTCATCCAGCTACTGCATAGCCCTATGGGCTGTTTGTCCTTGATCACCATCCACCTTTGATTCAAAAATTCATGAAAGAATGCAAATCTGCCCCTTCATTTTTCACCTTGGTAAAGCTTGCCATTTTACCCCTTTTACTTCATATTTAAGCTAAATACCATTCACCATAAACCCTAGACAGCTCCAGCCACTGCTGCATTGAAAAAAATCAGAGCTTGCATTCTCAAACCCTTCAAAACACAAAAAAATTGTCTTGTGCAAGTTGGGTACCATCCTCATTTATAATCATTCAACCACCTCCAAAACCATCCATACAACCTCAAAATCATGATTAGGAGGTGTTCCAACCATTAAACCACTCCAAAACCTCATATATCCAAAAGTCAACCTTCAACCTAGAAAACTTTGACTTTCTCATACAAAACCAGAAAACTCTTTGCTCAAACTTGTTTCAACCATCTCAATACCCCAAACACCTTTGGTTTGAGGTGTACTAGCTGTCAAAAATATCCAAGAACCTCTGCATCATTTGTGTTTGGATCTGTTACAAGGTTTCCTTCATTTTCTTCAAGTACAAGAGAGTTGTTGGTTCATCAAGGCATTATTGGATATCAGCTGGAACTACTCTTCAAAGTCTCCTCTAAATATTTTTCTTAGAGGTCTACAAGAGGTAGGTGTTTTCTAACCTTTTCCTCATCATGCATCATGTTTTGATTGGTGTTGGATGAATGTGTTTATGCATTGCCATGAGGAATCAGTTTGTTAGTCATGCTGTCAAAAGTTGTCTTGAAGTTAGTTTAACTTTCACTTAAAGTTTGGATTTGATGTTGATGTGTAAAGCTTGCTTTTGTTACAACACTGTCATGTTTGTTTTTACAACTGAGTTGTTGAGCTGTTTTGAGTTTGGTTGGTTCAAACTTGTATTTTCTTGCAAGAGGTATTGAATTGATGTTTGTATTGTGATAACAAGAAGCTTGCTGCTGTTGCTATTTTTCAAAGGATATTTTATTGTTTTTTTGTTTGTTGTACAAAACTGTCAGGCTGGCTGGTTAGGATGATGTTGTGGATCAACTAGTGTATTGGTTTGAGAAGTTTGTATGTGTATGTGTTACCTTTTTGTGAAAACACTGTGGAATTAAATTATCATGATTGTTGTTATCCTTGATATGATGAGTTAGTTTGAGCAATTTGTGTGAGGCCTGTTGTGAGCATGTCCATGTCTTGTGTTTTTCAATTGTTTTGAACATGTCTACGTCTTGTGTTTGATTATGCCTTAGCTTTTGAAAAGTTTTCAATCATGTTGTGTTGAGTTGCTGTTAAAACATGTGGTGTTTTTGAACATTGATATTTGGCTTTGTTGTTAGATGTGTAACATTGCCATGATAGTTTGCAAGCTGTTTCTATTTGGTGTGTTTGAATTAGAGTTGGATATTCAGTTGGAGGGTTGTCAGTAAAGCAACATAGGGAATTAATGTTTGATATTGACATTGGGATTTTAAAACTGTTGCTATTATGTGACTATTTGATTGAAGTGTTATTGCAAACCTTTTAACCATGTTAGGCCTGCTATGTGTTTGATCATTAGTTTAGGATTGATAACTCATGACTAGTGTGAACTAGCTTGTAAGCTGCTGTTTAGAACAAGTTATCTAGGACTGTCCAGTTTTTTAAATGCCAAGTGTTTTAAACATGTCCACCTTTGATTCAAAAATATATGTGTGGTTTTGTGTTTGGTCTCAACTGGTGAATCATATTTGAAGTATACCATGAGTTGCTGGTCACTTTCATAAGAACACAATATCTTGAATCCATCTTTTGACTGCTGCTTGGTTAGGATGTGATATTTTGTTGACTGCTTCTATTTGATCTTTACCACCATTTCATCAGCATTGCTTTGTATAACTGTTATGTTGTTCTTCATATTGTTGTTTTAGTAATGTGGGAGTTGTTTTTAGATTTGAGTTGGTGATTCTTTTTGTATGTTTGAATCCATCTTTTTGTATGTTCTTCATGGCTATTTCTAGGACTGATGTGGTAAGCTCATACCTAGCTTCTACCAGTTTAGGATCATTTTCTAAGCAGTAGGTTTGTGCTACTAATTTTCATCTGAGGCAAGTTTGTAACTGGGTTGAGTGCTTAGGTTTGTTAACTGAGTTTAGTATAATTTGTATTGAGCTTTTGGTGCTGGTTAACCATTAGCAGTTTGTTGGAGCTTTGGGAAGGATTGTTTAAGTTAGGGGTGATAAAGTGCACAAAGTGATGGAACTAGGACTGGTTGAGGTATGCTCTGATAAGGGAGGGTAATTGCTTCAGTTCAGGACAATTTCTTTGCATCAAACTATTAAGCATTTAGTTGCCTTGATTTTGCATTCTGTTTTGTTCAAAGGCTGTTGCTCTTGGTTGTTGATTGGTCGCTTGTGTTTGTTGTCTAGAGTTGGTTGAGGTGTTTGGTTTATCAACTTAGAATTCTGGTCAGAATCCTAGTTGGTCTATTAAGGTCCATTATAGGTTAAGCTCATGGCATAATGGTTTAGTTAAGTTGGTTTTGATCTGGAAGGCCTCTACATAAGTTTTGTGTGCATGGCTGTCAAAATTAAAAACTGTCTTTTGAAGTAAGTTAATTAAGTTGAACATTGGCTTGGTTCTTGGATTCACAATCATGACAAATTTGTTAAGAGCATCAACATTGTTGTGGTTGGAAAACTGCTTTGGCTCTGTCATGATTTGTTCTTGAGTAGATTTTGTCAACTCACTTTGATGGACATTAGAGCAAGATCTCTTGGACTGATTTCTGGCTGTAGTATGGCAGCAGGCCTTGATACTCAGCACACTGTCCAATTTTTGAGGCATGTTTAAACCTCTGTTGTCTTGAGAAGCCTCAAGCTTTGGCTGACAGGTAGTTTTAGAAGTTATAGGTTAGGTGTTTGGTTGGATTGCCTAGCCAAGTTTAGTTTGTAAGTTTCTGTTTAGTTTGCTGCTATTGTGAAAACCACTGATAATTGCACCAATGTTTTGGTCTAATATCAACACTTAGGGTTTATTAGATTCTGTTTGCATTTCATTTCTATAAGTTATGACAATTTATGTGTGTGAATTTTTGACCTATGGCAGATGAATTAATAGCAGTTACTAAACACAGATCATTGATTCAGTTTTTTGTGTGAAAAAATAGCATTTCATTAACTTGCCACTTAATGGTCACATGTGGATTCTTTGAGGAATTGAGATCCTTCTTTGAACATAATCCATGAGTAACATATTTCAAACATGAGCAGACCATTGTTGGTCTTGAATTCACCTATTCTAATCACTTTGTCTTGGTGTATGTACAACTCTTGCTCTTTGATGCAACTCATCTGCCATTTCCCCATTCAAAGTGTTTTTGATCCAAATTTCTGTTGAAATTCATCCCATATCATGTTTGAAAGTTGCTCAGAACATCACTTTGCTTCAACTGCATCTTTTTTGGTCCATAACTCCGCAAGTGCATTTCAAAGTTCAATTATGCGTGAGCAATCGTGTTTTTCACTGTGAGCATCATTTGAAAAAATGGACAGTACCATTGTGTTCCTCTTTAAAAAACAAGTGGGATAGACTTTTGTTTCACTAAATTTGGTTGAGATTTGCTTCAGTTTGGATCAAAATGTATTTCATTTGTTTTCGCCTTGCATTTTGCCCAGCCACACGCGTGTCTTTGGTATATGTGTTGTACCCCAAAATTTTCTCAACCTTTCTTTACCTGGTTTATGTTTCATTGCATTGTTATAGCATTTGCATTGCATATCATATTTCATTTTACAGGGGATCAAGTGAGTTGTGCTTAGCAGAGAGAGACTACCAAAGGTTGTAGGCTAAGCAAGGGGTGTTACTCAAGTTTGAATGGTCATCAGGTCATCTAGAAGTGGTCAATAGTCTTGTGAAAGGATGGATGGATGTATGTAGGTCAGCTTTTAACTTGGAGGCCAATTGAAGAGCATTAGAGGGTTGTGAATTTATAATTATGGATATAAGATATTGAGAGAGCTCATTGAGTGCTTTGAGAGCCATGTTGGAGCTTATTCAAGTTGTTGTGTGAGGTGGAAGAAGCCACAGTCAAGAATGTTGCATCTAGGGTTTTCATCTGGTAAATCCTCAGTTAACTGTGAAATTGAAGGAGGTTAAAACTTAATTACAAGTCTCTATGGTCATGGGATGTTGTGTTGAGATGTCTAATATATCATTTCAAGATCAATTCATCAAGAATCAAGAGTGTGAGAAGTTACTAAATTAGGGTTCTCAGTGTAAAATCCCATGTTTAGTCCCCAACTTCAAGACCACCTTTCTCAAGATAGAAGTCTCATCTCATCTTGACATGGTCATGAAACTGGTAGAGCATGTTCTTAGCTTTCTTTTGAGTACTAGAAGTCATTCATCTGATTTCTAGAACTCAAGTTATGATGCTGACAAGTTACAGGTCCTCAGATGAATGTGATTTTGGTCAACAAATGTCAACCAACTTCCAAGCCATTTTTGACCTAGAAGTATGTTTCTCCTCAACTTTTGGTGAACATTAAAGTTGTTCCTCATGGTCTTAGCTTTCTAAAGAGTACTAGAAGTCTTTCATCTGATTTGTAGAACTCAAGTTATGAGGCTTGCAAGCCAGGGGTATTTTGGGAAAGTGAGATTATAGGTCATAAAATTATAGGTCCATTTCACCAACTTGCACACTTCAAATGAAAATCTTTCCAACATGAAACTTGCTCCAAATAGGGCCATTTGCATTACCAAATCATCTCTTGTCATGGTTGGAGCTTGGATTGAAGAATTCCTAAAGTGATTTTCATGGAAAAGACCTTAAAATGAGAAAATTGGAATTAATTCATTTGAGATCACTTTGTACCAAGTTTATGCATATTTTGAGTGCAAATGATATTCTAAACAGAATGCCAATGTTAAATTTGCAATTTGAGGTCATTTTGAGGGTTATTTCCATGGTTTCTTCAATATGAAGTAACAAATAGGAAATCCACCATAGGATCAAAACAAGGATCAATTGCTGGCCATTTGATTAACTCAGACCATGTGCAAGTGATTGGAAGCAAGAGTAAGGCAGGTGCAGCTCGTTTTACACGAGTTTGGCAAGCAAAAAGTGAAGAAAAAATTGAAATGGCAATTGGGCTTAATAGCATGTAATAGGGCTCCATTTCCATCTGAATCCAACACATAAAAGCTCAGCAAACTTCACAAACCCTCAGAACACGATTTGGTGAAGGAATTGCAGAGAGAGCAACTTGAAAAAGTGAGAGCAAAGTGAAATACGATTTTGGAGATTCAACCATTCTCAAGCGAAATTAAGCATACCAAGAGCTTCATTCAAGTGTGTGGAGTGATTCTGGGTGGTTTGCTTGAAGTTTCAGCCAAGAACAAGACTCAGTGGAAGTTCTCCACTAGGTAATCTTGAAATCAACTTATCTCTCTGTTTATACCACTATTGCTGGCCATTTTTGCATATTTGAGACCTAGGAACCATATAGATCATTAACAAGTAAAATGAACTGGCATTTGAGATGATTTTTGTTTTGAGCATGAAACTTGTTGTTTGCATTTTGGCATGTTCTTGAGGTTTTATGATGAATGAACTGTGGATTTGAACTCTATGTGATGAGTAGTTGATTTCTGGGCACATTTGGTTGTTGATTTTGAGTTTTTCAGTTTGAGCACATTTTCCTTTTCTCTTCGATTTGCTTTGTGTGGTGTTCAAAAATGAAAACTAATGCTGGATTTGGATTCCTAGTGAGGAGTAGATGGATTTTGGTTATTTATTTGTGGATTTTGGTTAATGTTTGAACCACCTGTGTTTTCACGGTGGCCGGTTGTGAGGTAGAAGATGACCGGAGACGGTCTCAGGCCACCGTCTGTGTTTGTAGGGTTTTAAGGTTGAAGACGCTTATGTGGCATGTTGTTAATTAGACGATTTGATTACTTTTTGTTTCAACGCATGAGATTAAGACTCACCGTGAGTCTCGTTTGACCACACACCACTAAATCCAATTCAAATTTTCATTAATGTGTTGGCATGCTCAGATCCGTGTGATGTGATTACCATTTGATTCAGAGGCCCAGATTGCGTTCCACAGTGGTCTTTCTGCTGACCAGCCACGTTTGATTATTGTTTGACCTCAGTTTTTGGCAGGCGCTTGGGCTGGGCTTGCTATCTGCACCCCCCTTTTGGCCCAGCTTCTTTTTTGAACTTGTTTTTATTGCTTTTCAAACCGCAACTTTTTCTTTTTTAGTCTTTATTTTCTTTTTATTTTTGTTTGCTATCTGTTTATATTTAATTCATTTTAAAATGCTTCCAATCATTCAAAAAATTCACAAAAAAAATTTTTAGACACTTTGAGATGTCTTCTGATTTTATAAAATTTTTATTTTATTTTTTGATTTATTTTTCAATTAAAGTTGGATTTAAATATTGGAAGTATGTTAAATGACTTAAATTGTGACATTATTTGATCTTTTATTTGTTTCTCTCATTTCCTTTGGGTTCAATGACTAAAATTAAATCCTCATATCAATGATGAGTTGATTAAATTTTGAGGACCATTTTGCCCTTGGTTGGTTGACTTTAGGGTTGACTTTGGTGGCTTTTCTTTTGACCCTCGATTCTCCCATTTCAAAGTGGTACATCTTGAATATTATTTTCTTTTGATGGTGCTTTGAGGGGATATTGGCTTTGTCCTTTTGGCCTCTATTTTCCAACTTGTTTAGCTTCCTTGTGCATTTTATTTGGTAATTTTTGAGCCTTTTTCCTAATTTTGAGATGACTTGCAAGTTAGGTCATTTCATAAGGTGGCTCATACAAGTGCATGACCTAGTTTGAATTGGAAATGACCTTTGTGGGTCCATTGAGCTCTCAACTCTTCTTGTTTCACATATTAGACATGTTGAGCTTGCTGTATGTTCATTTTTAGGTCAAAATTATGTTCATTGCTTGTTTATTGATGCATTTCTTTGTAGGCTTTCCACTTGTGCTTTAAGTGTTGAATGTGTGTAAGACTTTGGTCTTTCTCCTTGCCTCTTCTTGCATCTCTTTGGTGTGTTTGTGATGCTTATCTTGAGCATTCTCTTCTCTCATCTTCTCTTCTGTCCTATGACTTTGGAATGTCACTTAAGGTAGCTTGGTCCCTCCTAAGGAGGAACTTGAAGTTTGCCTAAAGTGATGAATCCATGAGGACTTCCCTTGGTGTTTCTTTGTGCTTTCTTTTGCACTTTGTTGGTGATGTTCATGGTTGAGTGTATAATGTGAGTACCTTGCTGTCCTCATGTATCCTCCCATCCTCACTTTGCTTTTTAGGCCTTCTTTGCCTTGCATTTGTGTTTGTTGTGTGCTTTGTGGTTGATGTTTGAATGGTTTAGGCCATTTCATCCCACACTTTGTCACACTTGTTTGTTTGCTTTGGATGCATCTCTTTCTCTTTTCTATTTGCATTTCTCATATGCATGCTTGGTTGAGATGAGATTGTGGTGGCTACTGCCCCACACATATTTTCCTCCCACTTTCATCCTACTTGTGCATTCCATGTATGCATTCTTTCATTTGCATTTTTCCTTTGTTCTTTCCTCTTCTTCTTTTGTCTTCCTTCCTTTAGGATTTCTAATCTCTCTTGTTCAAGAGAGATTATGATATAAATTCGGGTTCTAACCATGCATGATAACATTAGGAAGATGTCTCCCTTTTGTAATCCCAACTTTAGGTGCACTTTGCATGACAACTTCTAGGGTTTGGTCTAGTCCCCCTTTAGTTTGTCCCTTTCTCTTCTCATCCTCAAACAACTTCAATCCACTTAATAAATAATGACAAGTATTGTACGTTATGAGCCTTAAGCTACTTGGTGAATGGTGATTGAGTGGTTACCTCTCAATTACCTAGAGTGTTTAGTATACATCCTTAGGATGCTATGCGACGCATTCTTTCCCAAGTCACAAGTCTTTAGTGCAACATGAGTTACTAACAAAAAAATCAAAAACATTTCTTCTCTAAAAGACTTCAAACCAACTTCAAACCTTCTTGTCCCTTGGGACCCTTAACCTTTTGAAAACCTTTTCATAAGCAAGAGTGTTGTTAACTTTCGGTTCTATCGCAAACGGTAACGCCTAAGTCTCCAATGGTCGAGTTGCATATACCAAACTGCTAGAACTGTTTGTTAACCCTACTCGAGTAAAACTTTTGAACAACCTGTGTTCTCTTAAGCCCGAACTACGTTTGCTCTGATTTCTCGTACCAGACGAGGATACGTAGGCATAAGACGCAAGGTCTTAGTGAGCAACCTTTCCCCTTCTTTAGCTGTAGTTCGTCGAACTACGTTGACTCTGACTTTCCCATTGCACGAGGGAGTACGTAGGCATAGAGCGGCGATGCTCTATCGAGTCAGTCCTTTTTATTTTTCTTTTATCCATAAGCCTTTAGCGTAGATAGTTTACACACCTTTTAGAAAGTAAACACATGTGTGGATCCCATCGAGTACGACGGACGTGAGGGGTGCTCATACCTTCCCCTTGCGTAACCGACTCCCGAACCTAGGAATTGGTTGCGACGACCTCGTCTTTTCCCGTTTTCGTTAAGTTTTTTCCGATCGTTTCCTTTCCCCTCATTGGGATAAATAACGATAGGTGGCGACTCTGTTAGTCATTGTCGGCCCCTTTTTTCGCAGTAGCGGCAATATGTCCATATGGGGTGGCTTGATACAACGAATGTATCGCCACCCCAGTGGTTAGTACCTTGCCTTGCCATGCCTTTGTCCTGAGTTTGACCCCCAGCGGGGGCGTTTTTGTTTATTTTCTTGATTTTACTTGTTTTTAATATTTTAGCTTCTTCTTTTCCTTTTATCACACGCGCTTGAGTGGTTGAGTTGGTTGTCTTTCATGCTTTCAACCCCAAGGTCTTGGGTTCAAGCCTTGGGGGAAACTTTTTATTACCTTGTTCCTTTTTTATTATTTTAGTTTAGTTTTTTTATTTAAAAATAACTTTAAAAATCATAAAATACCAAAAGTCATTATTTTAATATTTTAATGTGCTAATTTATTTTCCATCTTTTTCTTTTTATTATTTATTTCTCTTTTGTTATTGGGATTTTTAGCCCATTTTAAAACTATTCAATAAAGAAAAACAAATCTCTCTTTGTATTGAATTAAAAAGAGAGGATTAAGTGTAGGCTTTTTCCTCTCCGAGTGTTGGGATGCTCACTGTAGTGTGGGTGGTTTCGATACTCGTCTTTCAATACGAAGACGCTTTTCTCTTTTCAAACCCCCTTCTCCTCCGAAAAACCTCGGTCCCGTACCGAGTGCATTTTCAGTTTCTTTCAATAAGAAAATCAATATCTCTTCATATTGAATTTAAAAGAGAGGATTAAGTGTAGACTTCTTCCTCTCCGAGTGTTGAGATGCTCACTGTAATGTGGGTGGTTTCGATACTCGTCTTTCAATACGAAGACACTTGTATTCTTCACACCTTTCCTCCTAAAACCTCGGCCCCGTACCGAGTCCATTTTCAAACCATTTTTCTCCTAAAACCTCGGCCCCGTACCGAGTGCATTTTCAAAACACTTTCGATAAAAAACCGATCACTCTTTGTATTGAATTAAAATGAGAGGATTAAGTGTAGACTTCTTCCTCTCTGAGTGTTGAGATACTCACTGTAGTGTGGGTGGTTTTGATACTCGTCTTTCAATACGAAGACGCTTTCCATCCACTTTCCTCCTAAAACCTTGGCCCCGTACCGAGTCCATTTTCAACCCTTTTCTCCAAAAAACCTCGGCCCCGTATCGAGTGCATCTTTAAAACACTTTTAGTAAATCAAATTCTCTTTGTATTAAACTAAAGAGAGAGGATTTAGTGTAGACTTTTTCCTCTTCGAGTGTCGAGATGCTCACTGTAGTGTGGGTGGTTTCGATACTCGTCTTTCAATACGAAGACGCGACTTTATCCACCACCCCTCTTTTCCAAACTTCCTTCCAAAACTTTCTCACCTAAAACCTTGGTCCCGTACCGAGTTTATTTTCAAGTCATTTTCACAACAAAAACTTGAATGGTCGTGGAGTGGTTAGGCATAGGCCTTCTCCTATCCCAAGTGCTTGACATTTACTGTAGGATTCACAGTCGCAAAAGCACTTACCATTCAAAACCAAAAACATCCTTAATAAGAGAATGAAGTTCTCTTTCTATTGAATTAAAGAGAGAGGATTGAGTGTAGACGTCTTCCTCTCCGAGTGTCAGGATACTCACTGTAGTGTGTGTGGTTTTGATACTCGTCTTTCAATACGAAGACGCTACGTTCGTCACACCATTTTAATAACAAAAACTTTGAGATAAAGAATTGGGTAATACCCATAAGGGGTTACTATCCGAAGACTTATCTCGCCCCTAAAAAACAATCTCACAAATCAAATGTGACATCTTGCCTCGCATGGCGAAAATCTAACCTTTCAAAAAGGATATGTTACGTCCGTTCTATCGCAAATAGGTAACGCATAAGTCTCCTCACATGTGAGTGGCAAAACACCTAAACTGCTAGAATGCGTATGATAGCATCATCCATAAAAACATCAATAAACCGTAGGCCGAACTACGGCTGCTATGATTCTTTACTTCTTCAAGTAAAGATAAGTAGGCACAAGGGCCACAATCCTTGCCGAGCACATCCCCCCCATATATCTATAGTTCCCCGAACTACGTCGACTCTGACTTTCTCATACCTTTTGAGAATACGTAGGCCTAGGACCGCGAAGTCCTACCGAGTCTATTCTTTCTCTCTTCTTTTCCGTTATCTCTCTTTTCCCCTTTTCTCCCTATCTTTTGGAACACTTTTTATAGCATAATATTTAAGCAAATATAATCACACATCGACAAACAAATGGTTACCATCGAGTACGATGGATGCGAGGGGTGCTAATACCTTCCCCTCGCATAACCGGCTTCCGAACCCGTTCTTGATTGCGAGACCATCTTATCCATTTCTTTCTTAAGGTTTTCTTGATATTTTCCTTTCCCCTCATGGGATAAGCAAAGTTTGGTGGCGACTCTTCTGTCTATCTTTTTCGCCTCCCCGTCGTTGCGCGATGCATTTTTCGAGTAGCGACACTGAGGAGCAAGAGTCAGACTCTGCTTGACTCCAGCATGTTCTCAATCACACCTCAGGGTATCCAGATCAACAATCTGCCTTCATCCAACCATGTGGGTCTGTCGGTTCATAGTATGGAAGAGTTCACCGAGGGCAGAGGTTCAGAAGAGTACCAGATTAACTTCGACAAGCAATTCTGAAGATGGCTGATCCAGTAGCAAATCAAGATTCGAAAGCCTGGTTCCCCGAAGTTGGCAATCTGTTTTATCATGTCATTTCTTTGCATTTGTAGTTTCTTTTCTGTTTAAGTGCAAATCTCATTTGTAAAACTTGTTTGTTTTCAATTGATAATGATAATGAAATGAATATGCATGTTTTTTTATTAAATCCATTTGTGTTCACTAATTGCTTTTTATTGATGTCAAACGCTTGTTTAAACGAAATCTGGGGAGGATGACGAAATTGAAAGACGCAAAGCTTTCGATTGTATGCTTTTGAATAAAACCTGCTGATGATGTACAGGCGTTGTTTCAAATTCCTAAACACCGGAGACATAAGGATGATAATCCATTGTCAACGCCTTTGAGCCTAGTAGTAGGAGTTTCTTTCTGAAAAACGAAAAAAACCTCAACCTTAACCTGGGGCAGGGTAGGTGTCAGTTAATTTGACCGAGCGTCCAAATTGCAAAAGGAGTGTTCCCATTCGAGAATCAATCACACCTCTAGAGGTCGTGCCTAAAAAACCACAGTGGTTATCCATTATCAACCAAGGAGTGAAATAGTCACAATCCCTTCAACAAATCAGACAAGCCGGTGTCACACGATTTGTTTCGAAAAAAGAAGACAAAGGAAAAAGGAAAAATCAAAGGAAGAAGCCCGCTAAGTCGAATCTTGAAGCGAGCGACTTAGGCAAAAATTAGGGCATCCCGCTGGATTTCAAAATCAAAAGAAGCTCAAAAGATCCAGTCCAGGCAAAAATAAGGAAATCAAAAAAATGACGAAAAACAGATCGTGTAACTCCAGGCACCAAAAGACGAAAAGCGAGTGACTGTCACTCCAACAAAAAAACTTGTGGTTTCCTGAACCATCACTCCTATCATTCAACCTTTGAAAGGTGAGCGCTTGATTCGAATTAGCCGAACGTAGGACTGGAAAACATCACGAAGAATGGGTGGGTTAAAATAACTTTGAGCCTTATATCCTTTCTTTCAAACCGTGAACCCGACCACGTTACAGCCTTCAAAAGTCCTAATTGAAGCAGGTTTATTTCGAAAGCATACTTTGGTAAAGATCGCGTCAAAACTGACTCCTAATGTTGACATTCTGATGAGTGGTTCGTTCACTATATATCACAAAATCTTTTTTCCAGTGAACATACTTGGATTTCAAAACTGTCATATGCATTACATTAATATATCTTTTATGCAAAACAATTTGTTTTACTTGCGAGTAAGCCCTTGACATCAGGAGAGTTTCCATAGTGGAAATTTTGTTCAGTATAGAATGCAGAGCGCCCGAGTACTCCGTTGAACCGGGACAAGCTATATCAAATGATCATATCATGGGAGTCAGCCATCTTAAAGTCAATTGATCTGGGGCAGTCAGGTCAAGATTCGATAAATCTCTCGAAGTCAGTCAGGGGCAAAGTCATTGCAAGGTTAGGGCAAGCCACCCCAAGAGCACGAGAGTTATTTTTATCTAGAGGATGATTAACTTGAAGTGCCTCTTCAAAGTCCAAAATGCCGAAGTATTTCTTGTCAAACCAACAGGGTACAGAAATTTCAGATCTCCTTTCGAGGAAGGTTTTATAGAGATCCTACAGGCTGGGGAAAAATTGGAAACAAAGGAACTGTTCCTCTCCATATTTTCAGAGCTTATCAGATTTAGTCAACCAGAGATGAATCCTTTCATGGTACAAATTCTGGGGAGGGCCATCTCGGGGTCATCTCATGGAAAGCTTTTCTTTTCAAGATGAATTGTCCCAGAGGCCAGACTGGGGCAAGTCGAACTACACTGGGGCAGTTACTCAAGCGAGTTGATTCTCGTTAGCAAGAGTTTGAGTGGGGAATCACACCATCACCTCATCGATAACCTTAATCTTCTGAAAAAGCCTCGCTGTCACTAGATCGTCATCCCACTGCTTAAACCTGTTACCTGTCAGAGCGTTGTAATCTGAAAATCCAATCGCCATAAACCTGGTTTCGTTCCTAAACCAAAAGGTCCAACTTGGCACAAACATTTCCAGTGGTTCATGTTATCACATTCTAACACGAGGCTCGATTCTATATCCCCCAGGGTGGTGTTGTTAGGTCAGAAGTATCTCACCAGCGGTAATATACAACTAGAGACTAGTTTCATCCTGGCATTTTGAGATTGCAGCAGGTGGAGTTTGTGCTCAGCAGTCCGAGTACATGTTATCCTATCCCTAGTAAGGGTCAATGTCCACAAGAAAAGATGCACAAGTTGAGTGTATATACTTATTCTCAGCAGGTTTGATGCTGCAGGATTTTCCTCAGCAAGTCAAGATTGACGTCCCCGGCAGAGTAGAGTCATCCTTGGCAAGTGGAACGTGTCAGATGATCTTTCTGACTTAGTGTCGACGATTTGAAATTGGTAATCAGTTCGCTTGTTACCGTTGCAACTATCAGTTCAATTGTTTCTGGAGATTTTTATCCCTAAACCGAGTTTGTAGTTTATTTCTGCAAGTGGCAAATTTCCGGGTTCTTTGGTATTCAACCGTCTTTTACCTTGATTGTTTGAAATTGGTTCGCTTTTCACTCATTCAGGTTCAAGTCGCTTGAATAGGGCCAGCTGTTGCACCCCAAAATTTGCCCAACCTTTTCTTTACTTGGCTTATGTTTTCACTGCATTGTTCTAGCATTTGTTCTCTGCATTTCTGCATTTCGGCATATCATATCATTTGTTCTTGAGGCATGGGATCAAGGCTTTTCTGTGGCTCAGGGCTCCTTTAGTGAAAGAGACTGAACAACGAGAATTAGAGGCTCCGACATTTATTTTTCCCAGCGATCGAGCGGTCGATTTTATTTTGTTTTGCAGGTTATTTTTAGTGTAGGAGACAGCATGCATGCTATATCAAGCATTCTCACAGTTGAAATATTCAAGAACAAGTTTCAGAAGCTTAACAGAGCTCAAAACGATTGAAAACAGACCATTGTGCAGGTTTTCCTCCAAAAGGTGCCAAATTCAAATTTTTGAAGGTGTTAATCGATTAACCAATTGGTTAACCAATTAACCAAGTCAAAAACAAGTCAAATTCAAATATTCAAGGGTGTTAATCGATTAACCATATGGTTAACCGATTAACCAATGCAAATTTCTGCTATGCACGTGAATTTTCAAGTGAATTCACTCTGGGGTCCATTTTGATAATGCTTGAAATTGATTTTACACCAAGGGAAGGATCTAGAACCATTTTGAATTTTGGTTAATTTTTAAATTAATTAAAACTCCCTCCAAATTCCCACTCCTCATTCCAAAGCAATTTTCACAAACCACACTCCAAGCCTCATTTGAATCCCAAGCCTAAGGGGTATTTAATTGATTTGCTCCAAACCCCACACATCTAGTCCTCATAATTTCATTCTCATTTTAGAATTCACTCTCATTCTCTCAATTTTCTCTCAATTTCTCCATTCCCAAAACTTCACCAAAGCTCTCTTTGATTGAATTCATTGATTCTCCATTAGAATCAATGAATTCTTGAGCTCAAACCTTCATCCATCATCATCCTTGAATCAATTTCTTCATCTAATTTTCGTGCAAGTTTGGATCTGAATTTTGAAGTTGCTTTGAAGGAGCTTATTTGGACTATTTTGGCTTAATTGTGGTGAATCTTCACTCTACAACAAGAACACACATGGATCTTGAAGAATCTTCGGGTTTCTTGCTTCGATATACTTATTTCCAACGAATCAACACTATCGAAGAAATCCTCCACTTCGTAGGTTGTCAATTCTCGATCTGATTCTGCTTTTGAGCTTATTTGCATAATTATCACTTGGATCTTCATTTTCGATTGATTTTGCTAATTTGATTCATATGATCTGTGATCTTGCTGGTTTAATGTGTTTGCATGTTGATTAGATCACTGTTTGCTGGTTTAAATTCGTGCATAATTGAGTATATGAAAATTTGGATCATTGGATAAGTGCTTATGTGCTGGAAATGTTGTTATCTTGTTGTTTCTCTGCTTCTGGCATAGTGTTAACCGATTAACCAATTGGTTAACCGATTAACCAACACAAATTTTCAAATTTTCAGGAATTTTTGACTGGTTAATCGATTAACCCCTGGTGTTAATCGATTAACATTGTGCCAGCAGGCCTGTTTTGTTGTTTTTCATGCTTGTTTTGGTGTCGTTTCACTTCGAATCTTCACAGATCAGTGTGATGCATTAGGAGTGAGATGTTTTGGATATATGTCATTATTCTTGATTGTTCAATCATTATTTCACCGACACGCGTGTTCGTTTTCCACTTGAATGCATACTCTCGTGTATGTTGTTCAAAGTGATGTTTATCTTTTGTCTTTGCATGAGTTTGAAGAATGATTCGGTTGAGACGCGCTTGTGGTGGCTGATGTCCCACACTTTTTCCTCCCGCTATTCTTCAGTGATTGATGCTTGAATGGTTGTAGGGGTAATGACTTCTCCCATTGCATCTCACTTTTGGCTTGAACTTTTTTGAGCTTATTTTTGTTTGCTTTTGTGTGCACTTTCTTTTGGTTCTTGCATTTCTCATTTGCATGCTTGAGGTCGAAATGCTTGTGGTGGTGTCTACCCCACACTTTGTTCCTCCCTCACTTTCATTCTAATTGTGCATTACATGTTTGCATATTTCATTTTTCTTATGCTTTCTTTTTCTTCTTCTTCTTTTGTCTTCCTTTGCCATGTTCCCTTAGGACCTCTAATCCTTCTTGTTCAAGATGGATTATGATAGACATTAGGGTTGAAACCATGCATGATAACATTAGGTAGCATTCCCTTTCATCCCGATCATAGGTGCACTTTGCATGAGAACATTAGGTTGAGTCTTAGTCTCCCTTTAGAGTGTCTCTCTCTTCTCATCTTCAAACATTTTCAAAACACTTAATAAAGGTTAAGGATTATTGTGCGTTACAAGCCTTAACTACTTGGGAAATGGTGATTGGGGGGCTTCTCCTCAATTGCTTAGAGTGTTTAGTGTACGTCCTTTGGACGATATGCGACGCATTCGTTCCTAGGTCATAGTCTTTAGTGGAACATGAATTACAAACAATAATCAATGCACTTCTTTTCTAAAAAACATAAACACAAACTTCAAAACTTTTTTATCCTTCGGAATCTTAATTTGGAAAACCTTTTTTCTTAAGGAGGGTTTTGTTAACTCTTGGTTCTACCGCAAACAGGTAACGCATAAGTCTCTAATGGTCGAGCTGCATACACCTAACTGCTAGAACTAAGTTTTAACCCTACTCGGGCCTAAAACATTTTTAACCAACCGGTGTTTTTGTTTGCCCGAACTATATTTGCTCTGATTTCTCGTACCAGACGAGGATACGTAGGCACAAGACGGCGATGTCTTGGCGAGCAACCTTCCCCCACCTTCACCCGTAGTTAGCCAAACTACATTGACTCTGACTTTCCCATTGCACGAGGGAGTACGTAGGCATAGAGCGGGGATGCTCTATCGAGTCTCTTTTCTTTTCTTTTTTCCCTGAGTCGTAGCTTAGATAGTAAACACCCTTTTAGATAGAAAACAAAGCATGGATCCCGTCGAGTACAATAGACGTGAGGGGTGCTAATACCTTCCCCTTGCGTAACCAACTCCCGAACCCGAGACATGGTTGCGATGACTTGTCTTTTCCCGTTTTCCTTAGGTTTTATCTGATCGTTTCCTTTCCCTCTTTTGGGATAAATAACGAATGGTGGTGAATCTTCTGTCCCTACCGGCCCCTCTTCACAGTGATGCGACAGCTGGCGACTATGCTGGGGATCGCCCAAGGAACATCCCCTATGCGAGTCAATCCTAGCGCTTGGTTGTTTATCTGTTGGGTGTGTATATATGTGTTGTACTTTATTTTCCCGCATTTACTTTCAGCATTGTATATATCAGTTTTGTTGTGCTGTTGGGGGGGGGGGGGGGATGTTCCATTGAGAGATAAGCCGGACCCGGGCTTGAGTATAAACATAGCATTAGAAGTGGAAAGTAGTGGTGGACCTGTATGCTTTGCATGCATAAGTTCCCATGAAATTCGCGCCCAGACGAGATTCTCTTTGATGATTTATTTTCTGGTCCTTTGGGCTCGAGGGAATTTTGGATCTGAGGATTGTCGACTCTGGGGACCGATCATTTGTGATTCAGCTAAGTGAGGCTGCTTCGGGAGATTATGATGCCAAACCAGAAATGGTGAACGTATCATCGTTTCTCGAAAGTCTGTGATGTTGATGAAAGCATAGGATGCCGAACCTTGTCAGTAATAGGTCCATACCTGTGAGAGGGATTGGGTTATGCAGGAAACCTTGAATTCCAGACTACCTGGTTTTGTTTACATTGTGAATCTGTGTTCTTGATACAAGGGGTTCCTATCAATGACATTGCTATGTTCTTGGAAAAGCGGAGCACTGGTTCTTCATAATCAGCAACACAACAATTTTGATCCCTTGTCTTTGCATCTGGATCATCATAACATGTTTGCATTTTGACATACATGTTCTGGTATTTCCAAGGATATTAACTTTGAGACTCGCTGTTGAGCATTAAATCTTTTTCTTATGGTTCGCCTGTGTGAAACATGAATCAGAGCAGACAGATTCCTTGGAAATATTAGTACATGACATTTGCATTTCATTTGCATAAAAGGTGTTCCAGGATGGGTTTCGTGATCCTGATTCGGTTTTTCTTCAGAATTTCATACTTCAACCTTTAGAGAAGACAGAAGATGGCTATGGAATAGATGCAAGCAGAGTTGAGGGAAGTCTGAAGCCAGATGGGACAGTTCATGGTGGACATGCAAGATTTGTGGCAGGATCAAAAGATGCTTAGGGAGGAGGTTCATCAGCTGAAGACTCAGATAGGTCTAATCACAGAAGTGATAAGAAATGTGCTCAGAAAGGAAGGTGACTAGGCGCCTGAAGCTGCAGCAGAGACGCTTGTTCCACCGTTGTCTGTGGAATCTTTCCCAAAGTGTGATGCGCCTCAAAGATCTTCTGCACAATATGAGGTTCAAGGATTTTCCTGTCAGTAGCCACCTCCTGTTCCTCAAGGCAATCCTAGAGTTAGGAGATATGGCCAAAGGATGAAACAACTTGACAGAATCTTCGATCAGATCCCCATGACTTATGCTCAGTTGTTGCAACTCTTGCTTCAACTTCGATTGGTCGAACTTCAGAATCTATCTCTGTTTCCTGACAAGCTTACACCCGACTATGATGTGAGTGTTCACTATGATTTCCATTCCGGGGCACCGGGGCATGATGTGGAGAATTGCAAAGCTTTTAAGCACCAAGTTCAGGACTTAATTAATTCAAAGGCAGTCGAGTTTGCGCCAGGCGGCGTAAGCGTATCAAGTGGTCTTATCCCATTCATTGCAAAAGAGGTGGATGTTCCTATTCTTTCCCCTGAAGCTGCATCAGGTCAGGAGTATGTCTTACAGTCTATGATTTCAGAATCTCCATGCCCAAAACTGTTGCATGTTCCTAGGTCAAGCCTGAGGATGAAAGTATCTGAACAAAAGGAGTCCCTGATATCTCAGACTCAATCTCCAGACGTTTCAACTGTTCAGAGTCAACAATCCCTTGGGTCTGTGCATCAGATATCATTTCCCCTCCAGAGTCAATGATCATACCGTCATCAGCCGCAGCAGCACGCCCGACAAAGACCAAGGAAGCCACATAGGCATTTCACCCTGCTGCCAGTGTCGTACAATCAAATGCTGCCAGCGTCGTACAATCAAATGCTGCCAGGTCTGATCAGAGGTGGATTGATAGTGCCGAAGAAGCTTAATCTAGAGATTCTTCCGTAACTGCCCGGTTTTGATGTCAACGCCCGATGTGAGTACCATGCTGGGGCAAAAGGGAATTCAACAGAAGATTGTAAGGTTTCAAGGAGCAAGATTCAGAATCTACTTGACTCCAACATGTTCTCAGTCACACCTCAGGGTATCCAGATCAACAATCTGCATTCATCCAACCATGTGAGTCTGTCGGTTCATAGTATGGAAGAGTTCATCGAGGGCAGAGGTTCAGAAGAGTACCAGATTAACTTCGACGAGCAATTTTGAAGATGGCTGATCCAGCAGCAAATCAAGATTTGAAAGCCCGGTTCCCCAAAGCTGGCAATCTGTTTTATCATGTCATTTCGTTGCATTTGTAATTTCTTTTCTGTTTAAGTGCAAATCACATTTGTATAACTTGTTTGTTTTTAATTGATAATGATAATGAAATGAATATGCATGTTTTTGATTAAATCCATTCGTGTTCACTAATTGCTTTTTATTGATGTCAAACGCTTGTTTAAGCGGAATCCGAGGAGGATGACGAAATTGAAAGACGCAAAGCTTCCGATTGTATGCTTTTGAATAAAACCTGCTGATGATGTACAGGCATTGTTTCAAATTCCTAAACACCAGAGATATAAGGATGATAATCCCTTGTCAACCCCTTTGAGCCTATTAGTAGGAGTTTCTTTCTGAAAAACGAAAAAATACCTCAACCTTAACCTGGGGCAGGGTAGGTGTCAGTTAATTTGGCCGAGCATCCAAATTGCAAAAGGAGTGTTCTCGTTCGAGGACCAATCACACCTCTAGAGGTCGTGCCTAAAAAACCAAAGTGGTTATCCATTACCGACCAAGGAGTGAATCAGTCGCAATCCCTTTAACAAGTTAGACAAGCCAGTGTCACACGATTTATTTCGAAAAAAGAAGACAAAGGAAAAAGGAAAAATAAAAGGAAGAAGCCCGCTAAGTCGAATCTTGAAGTGAGCGACTTAGGAAAAAATTAGGGCATCCCGCTGGACTTCGAAATCAAAAGAAGCTCAAAAGATCCAGTCCAGGAAAAAAATAGGGAAATAAAAAAAATGACGAAAAACAGATCGTGTGACTCCAGGCACCAAAAAGACGAAAAGCAAGCGACTGTCACTCCAACAAAAAACTTGTGGTTTCCTGAACCATCACTCGTGTCATTCAACCTTTGAAAGGTGAGCACTTGAGTCGAATTAGACAAACGTAGGATTGGAGAACATCAAGGAGAATGGGTGGGTTAAAATAACTTTGAGCCTTATATCCTTTCTGTCAAACCGTGAACCCGACCATGTTACAACCTTCAAAAGTCCTAATTGAAGCAGGTTTATTTCGAAAGCATACTACAGTAAATATCGCGTCAAAACTGACTCCTAAGAGGATTCCTCTTACCATGTTGGTACTAATGTTGACATTCTGATGAGTGGTTCGTTCACTATATGTCACAAAATATTTTTCCAGTGAACAGACTTGGATTTCAAAACTGTCATATGCATTGCATTAATATATCTTTTGTGCAAAACAATTTGTTTTACTTGCGAGTAAGCCCTTGACATCAGGAGAGTTTACACAGTGGAAAGTTTGATTAGGATAGAATGCAGAGCGCCCAAGTACTCCGTTGAACTGGGGCAAGCTATATCAAATGATCGTATAATGGGAGTCAACCATCTTAAAGTCAATTGATCTGGGGCAGTCAGGTCGAGATTCGATAAATCTCTCGAAGTCAGTCAGGGGCAAAGTCATTGCAAGGCTGGGGCAAAGCCACCCCAAGAGCACGAGAGCTATTTTTATTCAGAAGAAGATTAACTTGAAGTGCCTCTTCAAAGTCCGGAATGCCGAAGTAGTTCTTGTCAAACCAGCAGGGTATAGAAATTTTAGATCTCCTTTCGAGGAAGGTTTTACAGAGATCCCACAGGCTGGGGAAAATTGGAAACAAAGGAACTGTTCCTCTCCATATTTTCAGAGCTTATCAGAGTTAGTCAACCAGAGAAAAATCCTTTCATGGTACAGATTCTGGGGTGGGCCATCTCGGGGTCATCTCATGGCAAGCTTTTCTTTTCAAGATGAATTGTCCCAGAGGTCAGACTGGGGCAAGTTGAACTACACTGTGGTAGTTACTCAAGCGAGTTCATTCTCGTCAGCAAGAGTTTGAGTGGGGAATCATGCCATCATCTCATTGATAACCTTAATCTTCTGAAAAAGCATCGCCGTCACTAGATCGTCATCCCACTGCTTAAACCTGTTACCTATCAGAGCATTGTAATTAGAAAATCCAATCGCCATAAACCTGGTTTCGTTCCTAAACCAAAAGGCCCAACTTGGCACAAACATTTCCCAGTGGTTCATGTTATCACATTCCCCAACACGAGGCTCGATTCTGTATCCCCCAGGGTGGTGTTGTTAAGTCAGAAGTATCTCACCAGCGATAATATGCAACTAGAGACTAGTTTCATCCTGGCATTTTGAGATTGCAGCAGGTGGAGTTTGTGCTCAGCAGTCCGAGTACATGTTATCCTATCCCCATTAAGGGTCAGTTTCCACAAGAAAAGATGTGCAGGTTGAGTGTATGTACTTATTCCCAGCAGGTTTGGTGCTGTAGGATTTTCCTCAACAAGTCATGATTGACGTCCTCGGCAGAGTAGAGCCATCCTTAGCAAGTGGAGCGTGTACACGTGTCCCCAGCAGTGACGGTATGTGCTTATCCTCAGTAGGTTGGGATTGAAGGCAAATTTGGGTTATTTCCCCAATGGTGGAGCAAGTGCAGATTTCTGTTTCCCCCACAGAGTCCGAGCCTTAGACACATTTCCCCTCAGAGCTTAAGTTGATGATTCACTCCCCAAGCAGAGGGTGATGTGTTTCCCTCATTGCATCATCCCCAACAAGATACTCTCCCCTAGCGGATTAGGCGTTTTCCTTGAGGGGTAGATCATTTCACGAGAAGGTTATTTCTCGTCCTCAACAGAGAGAGTTTGGGATAGTTTCCCAGTAGATCTTATTCAGGTAATCCCCAGCGGAGAAATCTTTGATCTCCGGCGAAAGGGAGGTATTCCCAGTTGGGTGATTTGTACCCTAGAAGGATTTCGGTATTCTAGGAGACCATTCAGGACTGAGTTCCCTGGTAGACGAATTTAATCTCAGTGGCTAGTTGTGACTTCCCCTGAAGAGTTGTTTATTCCCCAGAAGAATGGTATTCTGGTAGGCCATTCAGGGTGTGGATTATAGCAGAATTTTGAGTTGATCCTCGACAGAGTGATTTGTGTTCTTGTTAGAATAGTATTACCCTCGAGAAAGTTCTTTTCCAAGAGGCCAGGCTGGACATGTTTTCCTAGTATAAGTCCAATTGTACTTGACGCACCTGGTTATTCCCCATCGGAGTCGGCTCCGTCTCTTCAGCATTTATTTTGCTGGTTTGGTTCCGCTGCATTTTGCATTCTGTGCACAACATCCTCCCAAACGCGTAGCATTTCCATTTCGTATGGAGCATTACGCCAATTTCAAACATATGCATGTGAAACATAAGCCAGGTCTTTATCTCTTTGTTTCAGGTATGTCTCCGGAAAATGGATATCTCTACCTTGGTGGTATTCGAGCCATGATGCAATATTTGATGGACGCGTTCGTCTTATTATGTGATTACCAACAGAGTTACTTGGTTAAGTTTCTCTTTGTTCCTCAGCAGAGTTACTTGGTTAAGTTTCTTCGCGCTCCCAAGGCAGAGTTATTTGGTTAAATTTCAATTTTTCTCCCTGCTAGAGTTGCTTGGTTAAGTTTCTATCTTCCCCAGCGGAGTATTCTCAGGATCTTCTCAGCTTCGGTTGATCCGTACCTTTGGGGTTTGTTGCTCGCTTTTATTTAGCGAATGCCTGGCAGCGATGTCAGATGTCTGTACCTTTGGGTTTGTTGTTCGCTTTTATTTAGCGAAGGCCTGGAGACAATGTTAGATACCTTTGGGTTCAATTCTCGCTTTTATTTAGCGAATGCCTGGCGGCGATGTCAGATGTCTGTACCTTTGGGTTTGTTGTTCGCTTTTATTTAGCGAATGCCTGGCGGCGATGTCAGATACCTTTGGGTCCGATGCTCGCTTTTAATTAGCGAATGCCTGACGGTGATGTCAGATGTCTGTACCTTTGGGTTTGTTGTTCGCTTTTATTTAGCGAAGGGCCTGGCGGCGATGTCAGATACCTTTGGGTTCGATGCTCGCTTTTATTTAACGAATGCCTGGCGGCGATGTTAGATGTTCGTACCTTTGGGTTTGTTGTTCGCTTTTATTTAGCGAAGACCTGGCGGTGATGTCAGCTACCTTTGGGTTCGATGCTCGCTTTTATTTAGCGAATGCCTGGCGGCGATGTCAGATGTTCGTACCTTTGGGTTTGTTGTTCGCTTTTATTTAGCGAATGCCTGGCAGCAACGTCAGATACCTTTGGGTTTGATGCTCGCTTTTATTTATTGAATGCTTGGCGTCGATGTTAGATGTCTGTACCTTTGGGTTTGTTGTTCTCTTTTATTTAGCAAATGCCTTGAGGCGATGTCAGATACCTTTGGGTTCGATGCTCGATTTTATTTAGCGAATTCCTAGCGGCGATGTCAGATGTGCGTACCTTTGGGTTTGTTGTTCGCTTTTATTTAGCGAAGGCCTGGCAGTGATGTCAGATACCTTTGGGTTCGATGCTCGCTTTTATTTAGCGAATGCCTGGCGGCGACGTCAGATGTCCTTACTTTTGGGTTTTTTGTTCGCTTTTATTTAGCAAATGCCTGGCGGCGATTTCAAATACCTTTAGGTTCGATGCTTGCTTTTATTTAGTGAATGGCTGGCGGCGATGTCAGATGTCCTTACCTTTGGGCTTTCTTATTGGTTGCAATTGATTTCTAGCGGCGATGTCAGATGTGTATCAACGGTGTGGATATTAGACAGCGAGGTCAAATGTTTTAGTCCCCGCAGATTCTTGGCGGTGATGTCAGATGTCTTCATCAACTCAAAAGATGCCTGACGGTGATGTCAGATGCTCTGTGTTGATCTGATCTTCATATTTTTTACTCGCTTCTATTTAGCGAACTCCTGGTGGCGATGTCAGAAGTCCCTGTATCCGGATTCAATACCTGCTTTGTATTTAACGGATGTCTGGCAGCGATGTCAGATGTTTCTTCTCAGCTGTGTGTTGAGTCGATCGGTTTATTGCTTATTGCGTTCAATGGTTCTGACGGCGATGTCAGATGCTTTTACCGACTTGATGTCAAGGCCTGACGGCGATGTCAGATGCTTTATCGACTTGATGTCAAGGCCTGGCGGCAAGGTCAGGTGGGTTGTACTGAATTAATGTCAATGCCTAGCGGCAAGGTCAGAGGCCTGACGGTGAAGTCAGAGATATCTTCTTTCAAAATGGATGTTATTACTTGACGGCTAGGTCAGATGTTTTTCTAACTTGATGCAGAGGCCTGACGGCGAGGTCAGAGGTTCAGTATCTGCAACGTGATATCAGATGATGTTTTACCGACTTGATGGTGATGCCTGGCAGTGATGTCAGATGCATGACGGTGATATCAGATTATCTTTCTGACTTAGTGTCGACGATTTGAAATTGGTAATCAGTTCGCTTATTACCGTTGCAACCATCAGTTCAGTTATTTCCGGAGATTTTTATCCCCAAACCGAGTTTGCAGTTTATTTCTGTGGTTGGTAAATTTCCAAGTTCTTTGGTATTCAACTGTCTTTTACCTTGATTGTGTGAAAGTCGTTCGCTTTTCACTCATTCAGGTCCAAGTCGCTTGAATAAGGGAAGTTGTTGCACCCCAAAATTTGCCCAACCTTTTCTTTACTTGGCTTATGTTTTTACTGCATTGTTCTAGCATTTGTTCTCTGCATTTCTGCATAACATATCATTTGTTCTTAAGGCATGGGATCAAGGCGTTTCTGTGGCTCAGGGCTCCTTTAGTGCAAGAGACTGAACAACGAGCATTAGAGGCTCCGACATTTATTTTGCCCACCGATCGAGCGGTCGATTTTATTTTGTTTTGCAGGTTATTTTCGGTGCAGGATACAACATGCAGGCTATATCAAGCATTGTCATAGTTGGAATATACAAGAACAAGTTTCAGAAGCTTAACAGAGCTCAAAACGATTGAAAACATACCATTGTGCAGGTTTCCCTCCAAAAGGCGCCAAATTCAAATTTTTGAAGGTGTTAATCGATTAACCAATTGGTTAACCAATTAACCAAGTCAAAAACATATCAAATTCAAATATTCAAGGGTGTTAATCGATTAACCATATGGTTAACCGATTAACCAATGAAAATTTCTGCTCTGCACGTGAATTTTCAAGTGAATTCACTCTGGGGTCCATTTTGATCATGCTTGAAATTGATTTTACACCAAGGGAAGGATCTAGAACCATTTTGAATTTTGGTTAATTTTCAAATTAATTAAAACTCCCTCCAAATTCCCACTCCTCATTCCAAAGAAATTTTCACAAACCACACTCCAAGCCTCATTTGAATCCCAAGCCTAAGGGGTATTTAATTGATTTGCTCCAAACCTCACACATCTAATCCTCATAATTTCATTCTCATTTCAAAAATCACTCTCATTCTCTCAATTTTCTCTCAACTTCTCCATCCCCAAAACTTCACCAAAACTCTCTTTGATTGAATTCATTGATTCTCCATTGGGATTAATGAATTCTTGAGCTCAAACCTTTTTGACTGGTTAATTGATTAACCTCTGGTGTTAATCGATTAACACTATGCCAGCAGGCCTGTTTTGCTGTTTTTCATGCTTGTTTTGGTGTCGCTTCACTTCGAATCTTCACGGATCAGTGTGATGCATTAGGAGTGAGATGTTTTGGATATATGTCATTGTTCTTGATTATTTAATCATGGTTTCTCCGACACGCGTGTTCGTTTTCCACTTGAATGCATACTCTTGTGTATGTTGTTCAAAGTGATATTTATCTTTGGTCTTTGCATGAGTTTGAAGAATGATTCGGTTGAGACGTGCTTGTGGTGGCTGTTGTCCCACACTTTTTCCTCCCGCTTTTCTTCAGTGATTGATGCTTGAATTGTTGTAGGGGTCATGACTTCTCCCATTGCATCTCACTTTTGGCTTGAACTTGTTTGAGCTTATTTTTGTTTGCTTTTGTGTGCACTCTCTTTTGGTTCTTGCATTTCTCATTTGCATGATTGAGGTTGAGATGTGCTTGTAGTGGTGTCTACCCCACACTTTGTTCCTCCCTCACTTTCATTCTAATTGTGCATTACATGTTTGCATATTGCATTTTTCTTATGCTTTCTTTTTCTTCTTCTTCTTTTGTCTTCCTTTGCCATGTTCCCTTAAGACCTCTAATCCTTCTTGTTCAAGATGGATTATAATAGACATTAGGGTTGAAACCATGCATGATAACATTAAGTAGCATTCCCTTTCATCCCAATCATAGGTGCACTTTGCATGAGAACATTAGGTTGAGTCTTAGTCTCCCTTTAGAATGTCTTTCTCTTCTCATCTTCAAACATTTTCAAAACACTTAATAAAGGTTAAGGATTATTGTGCATTAGGAGCCTTAAGTACTTGGGAAATGGTGATTGGGGGGCTTCTCCTCAATTACTTAGAGTGTTTAGTGTACGTCCATTGGACGATATGCGACGCATTCGTTCCTAGGTCATAGTCTTTAGTGCGACATGTATTACAAACAATAATCAATGCACTTCTTTTCTAAAAGACACAAAAACAAACTTCAAAACTTTTTAATCCTTCGAGATCTTAATTTGGAAAACCTTTTTCTTAAGGAGAGTTTTGTTAACTCTTGGTTCTACCGCAAACAGGTAACACCTAAGTCTCCAATGGTCAAGCTACATACACCTAACTGCTAGAACTAAGTTTTAACCCTACTCGGGCCTAAAACATTTTGAGCCAACCGGTGTTCTTGTTAGCCCAATATACTTTTGCTCTGATTTCTCGTACCAGACGAGGATACGTAGGCACAAGACGGTGATGTCTTGGCAAACAACCTTCCCCCACCTTCACCCGTAGTTAGCCGATCTACGTTGACTCTGACATTCCCATTGTACGAGGGAGTACGTAGGCATAGAGCGACGATGCTCTATCGAGTCTCTATTCTTTTCTTTTGTCCCTGAGTCGTATCTTAGATAGTAAACACCCTTTTAGATAGACAAAAAAGCGTGGATCCCATCTAGTACGACAGGCGTGAGGGGTGTTAATACCTTCCCCTTGCGTAACCGACTCCCAAACCCGAGACATGGTTGCGATGACCTGCCTTTTCCCATTTTCGTTAGGTTTTCTATGATCATTTTCTTTCCTTATTTTGGGTCAAAAAATGAATGGTGGCGACTCTTCTAGCCTTGCCGACCCCTCTTCGCAATGATGCGACAAACATCAGCTACCAAGTTCAAACCCTCATCCTCAATAATCGCACTAACCCCACCTGCCCCATGATTAGGCATGGGATTTTGCACGACATTGGGCACATCGTGAGAGAAGTTGATGGCTTTGCTGTCTATAAGGTCTTGCACCTTATGCTTAAATGCTTTACAATTGTCGATGTTGTGCCCGGGAGCACCGGAATGAAAATCACATCTAGCATTAGCATCATATTCGAGTGGTGGTGCACCAGTCAAAGGAGCCAGAGTCCTTTTCTGAATCAATTGTAATTGCATCAAGTTTTGAAGCAACTGCGAGTATGACATCAGTGGCGCATCAAACTTCCTGTTTACTGCTCTGCCCCGATCCTGAAATCTGCGAGGAGCATAACTTTGTTGCTACTATTGTGGTTATTATGGTACTGCAGAAATCGTAATGCTTGCAACCTGAGGTTACTGTTGACGGTACTGCTGACCTCTACCTTTATTTTTGTTTCAGGAACCCAAGACTGCATTGGTTTCCCCCTCTCTCCTCTTATTGCCAAAACTTTCTTAACCCCTCCAGTTGAGGATCTTTCACCGGCTTGAATTTTACCCAATTTGATTTCGTCCTCAACTCTTTCTCCTGTAATTATTAGATCTGAAAAACTCCCCGACATGTTGCCAATCAATTTCTTGTAATACACCCCCGATAATGTGGCAACAACCATGTCTATCAACTCCCTCTCCACCATAGGAGGTTGCACTCTGGCTGCCAATTCACGCCACCTCTGGGCGTATTCTTTGAAGCATTCATTATTTCTCTGAGATAAGTTCTGTAACTGGACCTTGTTCGGTGCCAAATCATTGTTGTATTGGTAATGCTTAACAAACGCCTTAGCTAAATCCCTCCAGCTTCGGATGTTAACTGGCTCTAGCCCCATATACCACTCTAGAGACGGACCAGAAAGAATGTCCTGGAAAAAATGCATAAGCATCTTCTCATCGTCAGAATAGGCGGACATCTTGCGGTAGTAGGAACGAAGATGAACCCTCGAACAGGTTGTCCTCTTATACTTATCAACGTCCAGGACTTTGAACTTCAGCGGAACCTTCAAATCTAGGATCAGCCCCAAATTTTCCATATCCAACCCCATAGAATTATGATTCTCATAACTCTTCATCTTTTCCTAAAGCAGCTTAAACCTCCTGCCTGTGTCAGATGGCAGACCAGCACCAACATCCCTCATAGAGAACACATCCTCTTGATCATCCTCCTCCCACTGAGGGGCAGTATTCTCATGTACAGCACACGTAGGTCCGGGAATATGAACTCCAGTCTGATTTACTCCACCCAGAGGGATAATAAATGTAGGAATAGTATTAGCATATGGAGTACCATTGTCATTTTGAGGAGGAACAGCAGCAGTTCCACCATGAAGCACACCACTCTCGTCAACCCTAGCAATTAACGGTTGCACCAAAGTTCTCAGCTGTTCTTGGCCATTGGCGACCCCTTGCATCATATCCATGAACTGGGCCATCCTATCATGGAATTCCTGAAGTTCAGCCTGAATCTGATCCATGATCTTGCATTGATTTCCCCGAGTAGCATAGCGATGAGTTGCTTGGTTGTCAATCCTGAAACCAACTGAACAAGCCATAGAGATAAGTTTAACGGTTCCGGAGCACTTGCAATGCAGAAATGAGAAATGATGCAGTATGCAAACATGTAAATATGCGTTAGGGAAATTTCCCCTCGATTCTAGTTCTGCGAGAACAGAAAGACAACAAGAAGCCAACAGATAAGCATAGAAAACTCCTTATAAATAAGAAGAGAGGCAATAGTCAATGTATAACACAACACTGAAAACAACGGAATCAAAAGTTCCTCAGCCAACAAATCTGGCGATGGTCAAGATACATCATAACAACAAACTACAAAGAGAGAAAAACATCAAATACGATGGTGAGCTTAGAAATCCTCCAACAACTCTCTCGTATCTGAATGATTTGGCCTGGCTACGAACCCCTGGATGAGCAATTCTCTCTTGCTAATGACGATTTGCAAGCTCTGAACATAATCCTCCCAAGCGCCTTCGCCAAACACTTCCTCAAGCTTAGATCTCTTCACATCTGCTCTTGACTTAGAGTCCTCCAAGGTTGCAAGAGCTTCATTCAGTCTGCAGTCACTTTCGCGTCGGCGCGAGGATTCAACTATAACCTTCTTATTTCTCACCTGGATCTGAGCCTTCAACCTAGCAATCTGTTGTCGCAGTCCGTCTTCTCACTCTTTGTTGTTAGTTAGAATGGCGTTCCATTGGTCATTAAACTTAGAGATCTCTACATGTGCTCTATCCAGCTCTTTCTTCTTGGAACTAAGAACATCATTGACGCTCTTCAGATCTAAGCCCACACGCTCTCTAGCGCGAATATCTACAGTTAGCTCTCTACCCAACTTATTCACCAATTTAATTTGCTTCTTAGATGAAAAATTTACTTGATTTCTCTTGCTTCGGAGATGAATAATCTCTTTTTCCAACTCCTCGTTTGCCTTACACAACTCCTCCTTCTCGAACCATAGCTGATTATATCTCTGGATATCAATAGTAGTCGGCTCCTCAATCATCAAAGGATATAAAGGCTCATAAGCTGGAAATGGCATCAATAATCTCCTAGCTCTCTCCTGAATCCAAGCCATATAAGGCTCATAAGCTCCATTGTTTCTCTTACCCAAAGAAACCTTCCCTCTACGGGGAATCTTGTTCCGAGCTTTCTCTACTCTGATCAGGGTCTCATTCTCAAGCAAGCCAATGAAATACAGAGATTCCTGTATTTCCTCTTCCTTCGGAGGTTCCCTTAGAGCATACCCAAACTGCCTCACTGCAAGAGTTGGGTTGTAGTTAATACCTCATTTCCTTCCAATCAACAAAACGTTAGGAAAACCAACACAGCTAAAGATAATCTCTGTGCCCAACTAATCTCTGTCAAACCACACGATGTTCTCAGAAGTCAAGCCCATAAGTCTCTCTGACCACTCAGAGATACTTGCAGTGTCAACAAAAGGACCAACCTTGAGAATGTGACTCACAAACCATCTGTATAAAAGAGCTTTACCAACCAAGAAAGATAATGGAAACTCACACATCCCATTTCTTCTAACTAACTTCCCTTCTAACTCTGAAGCATCTGGATGAAGAGCATTAGCAAGCTCAGTCAAATTAGGTTCAGCTTCAGTATGATAAAAAGGCATCTGATCCAGAATAGGAACTCCTAGCAGCATAGAGAACTCCTCCAAAGTAGGCATCAACATGTAACCCGGGAAAGTGAAACATCTCAACTGTGGATCATAGAACTGAAGCAAGGTGTGAAGACCTCCCAACTCAAATACTGAAGCTTTGCAGACACAACCCAAGAGCTTCCCATATGAATTCTTGAAATCTTCCATCACATTATGATCAACAACAGAAATTAAACTGAGCAGAGGTACTATGTCAGGAGTAGGAAACTTATACACAACAATCTTCTTCAAACTGGGCTCCATGTCAGAAGGGGAATGAGCTCACTAGAATCGAGAGGAAAATATACACCTGCAACATAAATACATGTCAATATTAAATGCAAATGAAAATGCAAATGCAACAGGGGATCAAGATTGTTCTGCTGTTGACTGAGAAGAACCAGCGCTTCACTTCAGGGAGAACATAGCACAACACTGATATAAGGAACCATTGTATTACGGACCAAAAGTTCACACTGACGAGAAAACCAGGTCGGTTGAAGGTCAAAGTTTCCTGCATAACCCTCCCCACTCACAGGTATGAACCTATCTCTGATAAGGTCTGGCATCCTATGCAGTCATCAGCGTCACAGACTTTCGAGAAACAATGATACGTTCACCATTTCTGGTTTGGCATCATAGTCTAACGAAGCGGCCTCACTTAGCTAACTTCCAATTGATCGGTCCCCAGAGTCGACAATCCTCAGATCCAACATCCTCTCAACTGTCCAAAACAGACTGGAAAGGTAGTCATCAAAGAGAACCTCGTCTGAGCGCGAATTTCGTGGGAACTAGTGCATGCCAAACATACAGGTTCACCACTACTTTCCACTTCTAATGCTATGGTTATACTCAAGCCTGGGTTTTGGCTTATCACACAGTGGAACATTCCCACCCAACAGCACAACAATATGATAATATAGATGTGAAAAGTAAAATGAAAATGCAGTAAAGTACAACACATATACACATATGTACACACACTAAAGATAAAACACACAAGCACTAGGATTGACTCGCATAGGGGATGGGAAGGGTCCCCAACCGATGCGCCAGCTGCCGCATCACTGCGAAGAGGGGCCGACAAAGACAAAAGAGTCTCCACTGTTTGTTATTTATCCCAAAGAGAGGGAAAGGAAACAATCAGAGAAAACCTACAAAAAAGGGAGAAGACAGGTCATCGCAACCATATATCGGGTTCGGGAGTTGGTTACGCAAGGGGAAGGTATGAGCACCCCTCATGTCCGTCGTACTCGAAGGGATCCATGCTTGTTATCTATCTAAAAGGGTGTTAATCTATCTAAGTTACAGGCCACAAGGACAAAAGAAAAGAAAAGAGACTCGATAGAGCATCGCCACTCTATGCCTACGTACTCCCTCATGTAATGGGAAAGTCAGAGTCAACGTAGTTCGGAAAACTATGGGTGAAAGATGGGGAAGGTTGTTCGCCAAGACATCGTCGTCTTGTGCCTACGTATCCTCATCTGGTATGAGAAATCAGAGCTAACGTAGTTCGGGCTAACACGACCACAAGTTGGTTCAAGTGTTCTAACCGAGTAGGGTTAAACCTTCATTTTAGTAGTTAGGTGTATTGCTGCTTGACCATTGGAGACTTAGGCGTTACTTATTTGCGGTAGAACCAAGAGTTAACAATACTCTCTTTAAAAATGGTTTCAATTAATCCCGAAGGATAAAAAGGTTTGATGTTTGTTTTTTAGTCTTTTATGAAGAAGAAGTGAATTGAATTGTGTTTGTAATTCATGTTGCACTAAAGACTATGACTTAGGAGCGAATGCGTCGCATATCGCCCAAAGGGCATACGCTAAACACTCTAGACAATTGAGAAGAGGCCCCCCAATCATCATTTCCCAAATGCTTAAGGCTTGTAGCGTACAACATTCATTATCCCTTATTACATGTTTTGAAGAAGTTTTGAGGTGAGAAGAGAGAAGATACAACTAAGGAGAAACTAGCTCAACCCTAATGCTATCATGCAATGTGCTCCTATGATTGAGATTGAAAAGGAAATAGACTATCCTAATGTTATCATGCTTGGATTGAACACTTAATGTCTCTCCTACTCCCACCTTAAACAAATGGGACTAGAAATCCTAAGGGATCATGGCAAAGAAAACCACCACAAGCACACCTCAACCTCTTGAAAACAAACAAAGAGATGCAAAACAAAAGAGAAATGCAAGCAAAAGAACTTAAACAAGTCCAAACAAAAGTGAGATGAAATGGGAGAAGTTACAGCTCCTACAATCATTCAAGCATCAATCACCAAGCCCAAAAGGTAAACAAATAAGAAAGAGAAGAAGGCATGATCAAGATGAGGGCGAGAGAATATGCTTGGGCAGCAAGAAACATAAGAAGAATCTCAACTAAATGCATCACATTGATCATGCAAAAAGAAATCACAAACAAGTTTTCAGAGTGGCATCTCATTCAAGGCAAACTCAAAGTACAAACATAAAGTACCAAATCATCTTGAATGAGTTCCAAAGTCCAAGGGACAGAAGTGACAACAAGAGAAGAAGGTTCACAAACCAAATAAGTAGCAAAGCCAAGGCAAGTTACAAAGTAGGGCAGGGTAAAGAACCAAAGTTCAAAACACTTTCAACATTCAAATGCAAATGGAAAGCCCTAATTAAAAGTAACTTGCAACATAAACCAATAAAGTGTATGGCCTATAAAATTGAAACCAGCATCCTAAACATGTCAAGAATGTGAATCAAGAGGCATAGGATGCATATGGGATCCATAGGAGTCATTTCCCAAAGGAACTAGGCCAACTAGTTTATATGAACCTTAATTAGGGTTACTTGACTTGCAAGGTTCACCAAAAATAGGAGAATGGTTCAATAAATGCCAAATAAAATAAACAAAGCTCATAAATAAGTTGGTAAATAGAGGCCAAAACAACCAAACCAAATTTCAACCAAGGCATCACCAAATTAATTGATCAACTAAGGTGCTCCACCTTGAAGGATATTTATCGAGGGTCAAACAAATGCAAACCAAAGTCAAACAAAAATAGGTCAAACCTTGACCAAAATCAGCCTCAAAGGCACCTCAATCCATCATCAAAATGGAGAGGAAGCCTTACCCATAGGTGATTGCAAATGGTCCACAAATCAAGCAAGAACAAATGAAAATCATATTAAAAACACTTCCAATCATAAAATTCAAATTAAATTGAAAAATAAAAGAAAATCAAAATTAAAAATTATGAAAAATTAATTGAGACTTTAAAGTGTTTGAAATATTTTTTGTTGAATTTTCTGATATTTGGAAGTATTTTTAATAATTAAAAAGCAAAACAGAAAATAAAATAAAATAAAAAGAAAATAAAATGAATAAACAAGGGAGGTGTATCAGCAATTCCAGAAACAAAGAAATAAATTTCAGCATGCTTGGGCCCTAAAAATGGGGGGTGGCAATAGTACTCTGGGCCCAGATCCAAACCAAACTCAGCCAGATTAATGAAATGCAGCATTTCATTAATCCATCATGGAGTAAACACTTCAAATCACCAAGGTCAAACCAAAGGAAACAACACACGCGCATGGTCAAAAGGTCAAATATAAAACACGTCAGATCTGATGGTTTATGAACCAGACGTTGGAGCCCTAGCTCCGGTCGTCTTCTCCGGCGAGGTGGCCGGAGCTTAGACCACCAACCTCAACCAAACTTGAAAAAATTGGTACCATTAGAAAGCTGAGCTCTCATAGGTCTCAAATCCAAGATCCATTCATCCAAAACACGCATAAATTGAGAGAATCGAACAAATGAAATTCAAGATGCACATTTGAAAACTTAAGCAAACACGAGCAATAATGGATCAAACATGGCCTACACAAGGTAGGGCTTCAGATGCAACCAATATGAACCTAATTCATGGCTTAAAATGAGAGAATTATGGAGAAGAAGCTTATTGAACGGAGACACTCCGTTGGTGCTTCAGATGCTTGCAAGCTTGCTTCCAATTGTCCAGATCCACTCCAAATTGCATAAGGAAGCTTAATTGCACTTCAATTTGCCTTGATTTGAAGAGAAAAATGAAAACCGATTTTAAATTTCTCTTGAGAATTTGAAAACTGAAATTTCTCTCTCCAAGCTCAATTTGCACTTCTGAGCTCTTGGAACGAGTTTTGAACTTATATATGTTGGATATTTGATCAATTGGAAGGCCCATGAAGCCTTATTTGGATGAATTTGAAAAAATGCCCAAAATGGAAGTCACTCATGCACACGTGAATATCCTTGCATACACTCATGGGAATCACTTGGTTTTGTAGCTGGTGAGTTGAATTTCACATTGGAATGGACTTGGGCTTTGTATGTGATCCAATTAGTAAGTTTCAAAGTGAACCTTCTTTGTGAAGTAAGTTGGAATATCACGTGTCTTTTGCCTCTTGGACCAAAACCAATTTTTTCATTTTGCTTGTGAATGTGCCATGAAGAGAATTGAATCAAAATAGGACAAGAAAATGGCCTATATTGCATTGAATCTAAATCACACCTTAAAGTCCATTTTTCACTTGAAATTTCCACCCAATGTTCACAAACATCCATAATTCACACAATATTTGGGTTTCATAATGTAAAAGAGGTCCCTAGGAGCAACTTTCATGTTGGTTGAAAGTTCATTTGAAGTACAGAAGTGCATGAAAATGGCTTATGTAACAAATGACCTATAATCAAACTTTCCCAAAATACCCTTGCCTTGTAAGGTCCATAACTTGAGTTCTACAAATGATATCAAGGACCTATAGGACTTTTTGGAAAGCTAAGATCATAACAAAATACTTTCATGTTCACCTAAAGTTGAGGAGAAACATGATTCTAGGTCAAAAGTGCTTTGGAAGTGAGTTGACTTTTGTTGACCAAAAAATAAGTTCATCTGAGACCTATAACTTGTTGGCATCATAACTTGAGTTCCACAAACCCAATGGATGAGTTCTAGTACTCAAATGAAATCTTGGAACATGCCCTACAAGTTTCATGTTTACAATAAAATGAGATCGAACTTGTATCATGATGTAAGTTGTCCTTGAAGTTAGGCACTAAAGAAGGTGATTTTACACTAAGACCCTCTGAAACCCTAATTTAGTAACTTCTTGAAATCTTGATTCTTCTTTATTTGAACTTGAAGTGACATCCTATATGTCTCAACATGACTCCAATGACTTAAAATCAAGTCTCAAACTCCCTCAAGTCCACAGTTGACCTTGAGCTAACCAGATGAAACCCTAGGTGCACAAACTTTGACTGTGACCTCTTGCAAGTGAAATAAATGTTTAGATGAGCTCCATAATGGCTTACAAATCACTCAATAAACTTATTAAACACCTTTTATTCATAACCATGAACTTGTGAACCCCTGATGATCCTCTGTTGACCCCTAAGATAGGAGGTAAGTGTTGCACCCCAAAATTTGCCTAACCTTTTCTTACTTGGTTTATGTTTCATTGCATTAGCATTTGCATAGCATAGAATTGTTCATTTAACAGGGGATCAAGTGTGGTTTATATCTAGAGGTCTTATGCAAGTTTAAGAAGTCACCATAATCATCAGGAAGAAGGTTGGGTTCTTAAGGGGTACATTTGCTTGCATGGGGTTAATTTCTTAATTTGAGGACCAATTGAAGATCATCAAGGGATGGTGAGGTCTTGACCAAGGTTAGAGGGTGTGAGTAGAGCTCATTGAAGTGCCTTGAAGTACATGTTGGAGCTCAATCAAGTCATTATGCCAAGTGTGAAGAGCCACAATTGAAGGTGTTGCAAGTAGGGTTTTCATCTGAGTAGCCCTAAGTTAACCTGAGTAGCTCAATTCTAGGTCTTTGCAATCATGGATAGTTGTGTTGAGACACATGAGATGATATTTCAAGATCTATGCAAGAAAAGTTCCAGGTGTGAGGAGTTGCTAAATTAGGGTTCCTAGGGTAAAATCCCCTATTTAGTGTCTAACTTCAAGACCACTTATCTCAAGATGCAAGTTTCATCTTCATTTATGGCCAACATGAAACTTGTAGATCATGCTCTTAGATTTAATTAGAATTCCTCCATTGGATTTATAGAACTCAAGTTATGGTCCAGACAAGTTACAGGTCATCTGAGGAATGTAAAATTTGTCTGTGATAGTTCACGAACTTCCTAGGAACTTTTGACCTAAGAGGGTGGTTCTCCTAAACTTTTTGCCAACATGAAAGTTGTAGGTCTTGATCTTATCTTTCCAAATTGTATTAGAAGTCCTCCATATGATTTGTAGAACTCAAGTTATGAGGTTTACAAGTTAGGAGTATTTTGGGAAAGTAAGATTATAGGTCATTTGGCATTATAGGTCAAAATCTCCAACTTGCACATCTCAAATGCAATTTTGTTCAACATGGAACTTGCTCAAAATATGGTTTTTAGGTCAACCAAGAGCTCATGGTGAATTGATTTGGTCCATAGTAAGAGTTGACTTGGGTTGGTTTTGAAAGAAGAGAAATTAAAGGCATTATTTGGTGGGAAATTCAAATAATATTGTTATTTGCACAAAATATGCCAAATGACCACTCAATTTGATCAGAAATGATGATTTAGAAACATTGGCAATTCTAGAATTTGCAATTGACCTATAATTCATGGTGTTTTGACATGTTTCTTCACTAATAAGCAACATCCCACAATTCCCTCACCAAGGCAATTTGGTGATGATGAACGACATGACATAATTTGGATTTTGATTCGGTTTTGAAAATCTAGAAGGATTCATGAAATTTGGAGTTTATTTTCGTGATTAGCGTGAAATTCTGTGCAAGATAGGTGTATAGTTCGTGATTTATGGATGCCTGCAACTTGGCCTTCACCGGAGAAGACGGTGGCGCCACCGCCTGGGCCACCGTCTGGTTTAGACCTCTCATATGAGTTCCAAGGAAGAAGATGACTTGTGCACCATTAGATCAAGCTGGGAGTGGACTTTGTATGCTCATTAGACGACCACGATTCAAACTTGAGATTTGCCTCCAATTGCCAAAATACTGTGTTTCATTAATCTGACTCAGCGTGTGAGTCAGCTGCCACTTTATTCCTCACGTGGACGCGTTCTAGCCTTAGGATTGGTTTACTTGGTCAATCAATCCAACGCGCGTGTTTTTTTCTGCCATTTTTAATTTCTTTTATTTGTTTTATGAATTTCTTTTATTCTATTTTCAATCTAAAATCATTTTTAATTTCAATAATTGTCAGAAAAATAAAATAAAAATATCCCCATGATCCTCTCTTGATTTGTGATTTTTCTGTGATGTTAGATTTGATTTTTGATGTTTTTTCAATTTAATTCATATTTTTCTTATTTTGGATATTTCATTAATTTTGCATAATTGAGCTGTCTGTTTGTTGATTTTTGTTCTATCAATTGGTTTGGAATTTTGTTGTGAATTTTTGATAGATGCTAGGTTAGAGATGTATGCTCCCATATGAATTTTCTCACATTTTTAGAAAATCATAGGTTCTGATTTAGAGATAGGTTTAGAGCCTTTCCCCATTAATGGTTTCCCTTGATACCTTTCAACTTAGGAATTTATTAGATGACTTAGAATTGGATTTAGGCCCTGATTTTTGGACTATAGGTCATTAACAAATGCATGTTCCCATAGAAAAATAATTATATTTTTAGGATGTGTTTTGCTATTTTAGATAGAATATTCAAGTTGTTTATTCATTTGGTGCTCCAACTTTGGTGTTTGTTTTGGAATGGACTCAAAGTGGGTTTTTCTTGCATGTTGGGCTTATGGTTCCTCTTGGATGATGTCATGGACATGATGAAGCTTTTGCGGAGTGGCTGGTGGAGCTTGGCTTGGAGCTTTTCTTTCCTTTTTGTTAGCTTTTTGTAGCTTATAAGATTAGGGTTTTTTAGGAGAGAGCTTTAGAAGTAGTTTTTTCCTTCAAACAAGCATGGTTGGTTTCACTTGCCTTCCATTCTCATCCTATGATTCAAAGTCTTCATGTGAAAGTCTCATCTCTCCTTTGGAGAGATGTGTTACATTTTACAATGAGTAGAACTTTTGAGGATGCCTTTCTCTGATGACTGGTTGAGTGTCAGGTGGGATTCCTTTGGTTTCCTTCCTGCTTCCCATCATCAAATACTCATCTTGTTGATTCTCTTCATTCTTGGTGGAGTGGTTTGGTGTGGTTTGAAAATGGAGCATCCCTTTCCTTCTCTTGAAGATGGTGTGAACTTGAAGAGCAGTTAAAGACTTTGGATTAGATTGCTGTCATAATATTGCTCTGCTGTGGAGATTGCTGGCTTGTTTTCCCTGTTTGTCTGTTTTCTTCTCGTTTTACTGTATTGATGTGATTTTCTTGGAGTGTTGCATTAGATTTAGGCTTCATGTAAATGATCATAGGCCTAAGAGCATCTTAAGGGTTGAGCTTCACCCTTTGCTTGTATTGCATTAGAGGTTGAGTTTCTCCCTCTGCTTGTATTTTTACTGCGTGGCTTTGCTTGCTGGTATTTGGTAGAGCTCAGCTCCCTTGCCTGTATGGTGTGTGGCCTTTGTGCCTTGTTTGTTTAGAAGTTGAGCTTGGCTCCTTCTACTTGTGTGATGCATTACATGCATTTTATTTACAGCATTTTGTTTACAATAATTGCTTTTCAGTTTTTTTGTTTACTGTTTGTTTTCCTTTGCCATGTTCCCCTAGGGACTCTGACTTCTCTGGTTCCAGAGAATTTATGAAAGACATTAAGGTTCTAACCATGCATGATAACGTTAGGTAGATTCCCTCCTAACCTCAACTGTAGGTCCATTTTGCATGACAACTTTAGGATTGGATCAGTTCCCCTTTAGTGCGTATTTTCTCTTCTCATCTGCAAACAAAATCAAAATACAGTAATAAAGGTTAATTGACGCTGTACGTTACGAGCCTTAAGCCACTTGAGAAAGGATTGTTGGAGAGTTTCTTTTCAACAATCTGGATGTTTTGTATGGTACCCTTTGGGTGACATGCGACGCATTCACTCTCAGGTCATAGTCTCTAGTGCGATATCAGTTGCAAACATCCATAAAAGACACTTCTCTAAAAAATAGAAAACAAAGATCAAACTCTTTTTGTCCTCTCGGACCCTTAATCAAGAAAACCTTTTTCAGAAGGAGAGTTCTGTTAACTCCCGGTTCTACCGCAAACGGTAAACGCCTAAGTCTCCAATGGTCGAGCTGCATACACCAACTACTGGAACCGCCTGTTAACTTTACTCGGATAAAAAAGACAAACATGTGTCTCTCGTGTCCCGAACTACGTTTGCTCTGATCTTTCGCGCCGTATGAAAGTACGTAGGCATAAGATGCGATATCTTGGCGAGAAATCTTCCCCCGTAGTTAGGCGAACTACGTTGACTCTAATTTCTCGTTCTAGACGGGAATACGTAGTCATAAAGTGCGACGCTTTGCCGAGTCATTTTCCTTTCTTTTCAGATCAGACCTTTAGTGTAGATAGATGTAACAAAATCGTCAGATAAACACAACAAGCATGGATCCCATCGAGCACGATGGGCGTGAGGGGTGCTAATACCTTCCCCTTGCGTAACTGACTCTCGAATCCAGACAATGGTTGCGATGACCTTGTCTTATACCTTTTTGTCAGGTTTTTTCCGATCGTTTCCTTTCCCGCTCTAAGGGATAAATAACTAAAGGTGGCGACTCTTTTGTCTTGCCGGCCTCGTTTTTCGCAGTAGCGACAGCTGGCAACTCTGCTGGGGACTCCAACTGTTCCCTGTGCGAGTCAATCCTAGCGCTTGTGTGTTTACTTGTTGTGTTTTATTTATCGCATTTACTTTCCGCATTGTATTTTCATTATGATTATTATTGTGCTGTTGTGGGAAGAGGATCTAATGAGCGAGAAGCCAGACCCAGGCTTGAGTGTACTTAGCATTAGTTGTGGAAATTAGTGGGCGCGTGCTTGCTTTGCAGGCACTAGTGTCTCAAGAAATCCACGCTCAGACGAGGTTCTCTCGGTTGACTTCTTTTCTGGCCCTTTGGGTCTGAGGGGTTGTTGGTTTGGAGGATTGTCGACTCTGGGGACCAATCATTTGTGACTCAGCAGAGTGAGGCCACTTTATGGGATGAGGATGCCACACTTTCTGGGTATCGTATCGTCGCTCTTGAATGTCTGTGATGCTGGGAAATGCATATGATGCCATACCTTGTCTATGATTTAGGTCCATACCTGCGAGCGGGGTCAAGTTATCGCAGGAAACTTTAACCTTCAGACTACCTGGTTTTCTTGGCAGTGAATCAGTGTTGTGGGGTTCAGAGGTTCTTATCGTCAGAGATGTGGTTGTTCTCGACAGTGTGTATTTATTGGTCCTCTTCAGGGTTGTGCTATCAGAGTAGTGTGGTGATTGTGTTGGATCAGAGCTTTGATCTTCTCAGCAACCATCTTGATCCTCTGTTGCATTGCATTTTGCATTTTGCATACTCATTTGCATGTCATTAACGTGTGTCTGTGTTGCAGGTACATTATCCCCTGGTTCAGGTTTTCTTGCCTTCTGTTGTGCTATTATGGGTTCTCTGAGGAAGACTGTGGCCTATAAGCTCCCCACTCCAGATGTTGCTCAGTTGTCCAGTTTGATTGCTTTGGCAGATGATACTATTAGAGGTGAATTCAGAAAGACTTATGGGAAGCTACTCAGTTTGGTTCGTAAACCTTCTGTGTATGAGTTGAATGGGTTATATGCCTTGTTGCAGTTCTATGATCCTCCTTTGAGATGCATTACTTTCCCGGACTTCATTCTTGCACCTACATTAGAGGAGTATGCTGATTTATTGGGTGTGCCTATCAGGAGTCAGATGCCTTTTGTTCATATGGATGCTGAGCCTAATCTGACTAATCTAGCTCTTTCTCTTCATCTGGATGCCTTTGAGTTGATCTTGTCTAGTTGGAACGGGGTTCCTGGTTTTTCTTTGCAGTTCTTAGTTGGGAAATCCCAATAGTGTGCCAAAGACGGTTGTTGGATTGTGTTCAATGCCATTCTTGCTCTCTGCATATATGGTATCATTTTGTTTCCTAATATGCCTGACTTTGCGAACTTAGATGCCTTTCATATCTTTGCATCATGGAATCCAGTTCCTACCTTGATTGGAGATGTCTATCATTCAGTGCATTACAAGAACGAGAATAGAAGGGGTAAGAATGTATCATGATGTGTGCCCTTGTTCTATAGATGGTTTGATAGTCACCTATCCAATAAGGGTCTCTTTACCTCATCTGCAGCCACAGCTAAGTGGTCTGAGCGCTTGATGAGTTTGTCTGCAGAGAATGTTGTTTGGTTTGATAGAGATATGTTGGGTACTGAGGTTATATTCAGCTGCAGTGGGTTTCCGAATATGCCTTTGATAGGAAGGAAAGGTTGTATCAACTATAATCCATCTTTGCTTGTCCGACAGTTTGCTTATGCTTTGAGGGTTCCGCCAAAGGATGAAGAGGTGCAGTAATCTGTGTACCTCACTGGTCTTCTAGAGGGGAATATGTTATCTAAGCTTCAGCATGCCTGGAATGATATCAGTAGACGAGGGAAATCATTGTTGGGAAAAAGTAATAGCCAAGCCTACGCTCCATATGTAACCTGGATCAGAGCCAGAGCAAAGATTATAGGGATGCCTTTTCCACCTGCTAAGCAGGAATGCCCTCTAGTGGTGGAAGAGCCTACTACCGTGTCTATTCAGCAGTATAATCAGGTGTTAGCTGAGAGAGAAGAGCTGAAGAAGGCAAATGAAGAGTTAGAGAAAGAGTTGGTACAAATCAGAGTGAGAGAAGTGAAGCTGTCCACTCCTTCAAGAGGCAAACAAAGTTGGTGAATAGGTTAGGTACGGATTTGACTAAGCAGATGGTTGAACGTGAGCGTTTGGGTCGGAACTTCAAATCTGTCAATGACGTACTGGCCACTAAGAAGCAGCACTTGGATGAAGCGTACAGAAGAATAGCCAAGTTTAATCAGCAGTAGAATGCCACCATAGCCAACAACAAAGAGAGGGAAGATAAACTAAAGCAGCAGATCTCCAAATTGAAGACTCAGGCGAAGGCTAGTGAGAAGAGGTTTGATGAGGAGACCGCTCGCAGATACACCACTGAAAATTTGTTGAACAAAGCTCTCGCTAACTTGAAGGATAGCGGGCAGAGGTTCGAGTCCAAGAAGCGAAAGCTAGAGGATTTCTTTGGCCAGGGAGCGTGGGGAGATTCAGTTGAGGGTCTCCAGTGTACTATCATGCAGAGAGAGTTGCTTGTTGAAGGGTTACTCACTCGTCCTGATCACCCCGATACTAGAGAGTTGCTAGAGGAGTTTCGTGCCCGCTGTCGCACTTGATTATCTTTGTAGCTCTTTGTATTTTTCTGATTCTTGCTGTAAGCTGACCATCACCAGACCTGTTGGTTGAGGTCGTGCTATTGATTCCTATTGTATTCGTTGACTTTGTACTACTGCCTTGTTGGCCCATCTATATATGAGATGTTATTCCAGTGATTGGATCCGGACTTCTTGTTATCAGCACTTGCACTCTGGCACTCGAATCGGGGGAAAATCTCCCTAACGCACAGACACACGTTTACATTTGCATAAATCATTCGCATAGCAGGTACCTTGTATTGTTCTCTTAACTTTCTGTTGATGCAGGTTCCAGGATTGCCGACCAGCGAATTCATCGCTACCCTACCAGAAGCAACTGTAAGAAAGTCATGGACCAGATGCAGACTGAGATGCAGGAGATGCGTGACCGTATGGCGCAGTTCATGCAGGTGATGGAGATTGTGGCTAAGGGCCAGGAGCAGCTGCAAACTCTGGTGCAACCTCTGATTGCTAGGGTTGATAGTCAGGGTGTGCTACATGGCGGTTTTGCTAATCACCCTTCTCGAGTTGGGACTCCGCGAGTAGATGACATGGTGCCAGTGGTTGTCCTCAATACGACTGAGACTGATAACAGAGCTGAGAATGTGGATGTGACGGGGAATGCTGGTTTCAATGTTGGCATTGGGAATGCTGGTCTCGGTGCTGGGAATACTGGTATGGGTATTGGTATTGGCAACGTTGGTTTTGGTGGTAATCAAGGCTATGGTAATCAGGGTTACAGGAATCAGGGTTACGGTAATCAGGGCTTCGGTAATGCAGGTTTCAGCAATGCAAGCCACAATGGTATGGGAATAGGCGTTCACAATGCTGGTTTTGGGCCAGGCACTGGAAATCAAGGTTTCGGTAATATGGGATACGGTCCTAGGGTTAATCAGGTTGGTTTTGGTCCTCATAATGCTTATGCTGAGTATGGTAATGAGGACTCTCACTAGGGTGAAGATCGCCAGGAGGATGTTTTCCCTCCTCCGGGAAGGGATTTTGAAGCACCCGCTGACAATGATAGAAGGTTCAGGTTGTTGGAAGAACAGATGAGGAATCTTGCTAATCAGAACGCCACAGGGTTGGATGTGGCTAACATGGGATTGCTCTCTGGCTTGAAGGTACCAATCAAATTCAAAGCGCCCACATTTGACAAGTATAAAGGGGATACTTGCCTGAGAGTTCACGTGCGATCTTACTATCGAAGAATGTCCGCCTACTCGGATGACGAAAAGATGTTGATGCATTTTTTCCAAGACAGCTTGTCGGGACCGTCATTGGAATAGTACATGGGGTTAGAGCCTGCTCAAATTGGTAGCTGGAAGGAACTAGCAGAAGCTTTTGTCAAGCATTACCAATACAACAGCGACCTTGCACCGAATAGGGTTCAGCTTCAAAATCTCTCTCAGAAGAATAACGAGAGTTTCAAAGAATACGCCCAGAGGTGGCATGAGCTAGCTGCCAGGGTGCACCCACCTATGGTAGAGCGGGAGTTAGTAGATATGTTTGTCGGCACTTTCTCTGGGTTGTACTATGACAGGTTCATTAATTGTACGACGGCTAATTTTTCCAAGTTGATACTCTTGGGGGAACATATCGAGAATGGTGTTAAGATTGGTAAGATTCAAGCGGGTGAGTCAACCTCAGCTGGAGGTGGTAAAAAAGCTTTTGGGAACAAGAGACAGGGAGATACCAATGCAGTATATAGTGATCGGAGAAGGGATAGGAGTCGTAATTGGCATAGGAAGCAGATCGCCGGTGTGATAGTTCATGTACCTCAACAGCAACAACAACAGCCACAACAACAACAGGGACGACAGGACGCCGCCCCACAGAGATATCAAGGTCGGGATAGGGCTGTGAAAAGAGTCTTTGATGCACCTCCGCTATCCTATGCTCAGCTTCTTCCAACTTTGTTACAGTTGCAGCTTGTTGAGAAAAGGACGCTAGCTCCGCCGAAGGGCACGCCTCCTTATGGGTATGACGTTAATGCACATTGCGACTTCCATTCCGGGGCACCCGGTCATACCATCGAGAATTGTCAAGCGTTCAAGCACAAGGTGCAAGATTTGATAGATAGCAAAGCTATAAACTTTGGTAACGAAGCGCCCAATATTGAGAAAAATCCTATGCCGCCTCATGGAACTGCAAAGGTAGGTGCTGTGTTGGAGGATGCTAGTTTGAATCTGGTTATGAATGTGGACGAATTGAAAATGCCGTTGGGTTATGTCAAAAGCAGATTGCTGAAAGGGGGAGTGTTCCCTGGGTGTGACGCTGATTGTGTTGATTGTTTGGCCCAGCCTGAGGGTTGTAATAACTTGAGAAGTGGTATTCAAAGAATGATCGATGAAGGTACGCTGCAATTTGATCGCACTGCTGAAGAAAAGCCTGTTGAGGAAAAAGTTGAGAAGCAAGGTGAAGTTGCAATGATCATAATACCATTCAAAACTGTCACGACATCGACACCTCCCAAGAGGCCGACTATCACAATTACCAAAGCTGGACCTATCCCGTATGAGAGTACTAAAGCCATCCCCTAGAATTATGGGGAGGAAGTATATTGCAATGGGGAAAAGATTAACTTGCTGAGCCCGCCTGTAGGATCTGTTGATAATCTTGTGGGGGCAGGGGGCATAACTCGCAGTGGCAGAATCTTTACGTCGCCAGAAGTAGAAGCTGAGAGAATTGCAAAGGGGAAAGGTAAGTCCAATGAGGAAGGACCTTCGCAGGAGAAAGAAAAAGAGGCTTTGACCAAAGATTGAGAAGAATTCATGAGATTGATTCGAAAGAGCGATTACAAAATTGTCGATCATCTGCAGCAGACGCCTTCCAAAATATCAATTTTGTCATTGTTGCTTTGTTCTGAGGCTCACCGGAACGCGTTGTTGAAATCTCTGGACGCTGCCTATGTACCCCATGAGATATCTGCGAATCAACTCGAAGGAGTGATTGCGCACGTGAATGCGGGGCATGGCCTTGGCTTTACTGACTTTGATTTGACGCCCAGGGGACGCAATCATAATAGTGTGTTGCATATTTCTGTCGAGTGTAAGGGCACTGCTATGTCTCATGTCCTTGTTGACACTGGCTCATCCTTAAATGTCTTGCCCAAGAAAGCATTACTGAAGCTAGATACTCGAGGAGTAATCTGCACGCCAAGTGATTTAGTGGTGAGAGCATTTGACGGGACGAGAAGGTCTGTATTTGGAGAATTGACTTTGCCGATCCAAGTCGGTCCAGAAGTGTTTGACATTGTGTTTTACATCATGGACATACAACCAGCTTATAGTTGTTTGCTTGGACGACCGTGGATCCACGCTGCAGGGGCTATGACATCGACGTTGCACCAAAAGCTTAAGTATTCGGTCGGTGGTAGGATTGTCACTATATGTGGGGAGGAAGACATTCTGGTCAGTCACCTGTCATCGTTTAAGTATGTCGAAGTGGATGGTGAAATCCATGAAACTTTGTGTCAGGCCTTTGAAGGAGTACAGATCGATGACAAATCTCCTGTCATCAGCAAGGGACCGGAAGTGGCTATGTCGTCGTACAGAGAAGCCCAAGCGGTAGTTCAGGCTGGTGAGGTGAAAGGTTGGGGTCAAGTTCTGGAGATTCCTTTTAAGCAAGATAAGTTCGGCTTAGGATATCACCCGTCGTTGTCATCCTCTTCGCAGGGCAAGCCGGGATTCAAAGGGCCGATTGTGTTCACTCAGGGAGGAGTCAATTTTGAACAGATCAACGCTGTGTCTGACAGTGAAGAAGGAGATAGCGACTGTGACATGGAGTCGTGGATCAAACCAGTGAGCTAGGACAGAGCTTATGCAACTGGTCTATCCAGGACTTTGTTCAAGTGACGCCGAAACAGTAATGCCTTGTTTTTCGATTATTGTATAATCCTGCATCCTACCCGGGGCATAGTGATTTTATTTCAGGGCCTACTTGCTTATGTGTATGCTTTGTTTTAATCATCAAATAAAGGCGTTTTCCTCACGCAAATTTTGTGATCCCTATTGTTTTTCTGTTTTTTATTTTTACAATAAAATGGCAATGTGGTCGTGTGCTTCGTTTGCATATCATTTGAAGCATTTAACCCTTTTTATTGCAGGATGATCCATATTTCAGACGACACTGATCAATATCTCCCTATGACTCGCTTCGACTTTGAGCACCCGATATTTCAAGCCGAAGAAGAGATTGCTGAGGATGACAACTTACCAGAAGAGCTGACTCGTCTGTTGATACAAGAAGAGAGAATCATTTTGCCTCATCAGGAGGATATTGAGATCATTAATTTGGGTTCGGAAGAGATTGTCAGGAATGTCCGGATAGGGGCTGCGCTGCAAAGTGATATCAAACAGAGACTTGTCGAGATGCTTCGAGAGTATAGTGACATCTTTGCTTGGTCTTATAAAGATATGTCTGGGCTAGACACTGATATCGTGGTCCACCGCTTGCCATTGCGTGAAGATTGTCCGCCGGTCAAGCAAAAGCTCAGAAGAACTCAACCAGTTATGGCTGTGAAAATTAAAGAGGAAGTGCAGAAACAATGGGACGCTGGTTTCCTAGCTGTTACAACTTACCCTCCTTGGGTCGCCAATATAGTACCTGTACCAAAGAAGGATGGTAAGGTGCGGATGTGCGTTGACTATCGGGATCTGAACAAGGCGAGCCCTAAGGATGACTTCCCGCTTCCTCATATTGACGTGTTGGTCGACAACACTGCTCAATTCTCTGTGTTTTCCTTCATGGACGACTTTTTGGGCTATAATCAGATTAAAATGGTGCCGGAGGATATGGAGAAAACAACTTTCATTACCCCGTGGGGAACGTTCTGCTACAAAGTGATGCCCTTTGGTTTGAAGAACGTTGGGGCAACATATCAACATGCTATGACGACACTCTTTCATGACATGATGCATAAAGAGATTGAGGTCTATGTCGATGATATGATTGCCAAATCCCAGACGGAGGAAGAGCATCTGGTGAATCTTTTGAAATGATTTGAAAGGCTTAGGAAATTCAGGCTGAGCCTGAATCCGAATAAGTGCACCTTCGGGGTGAGATCCGGTAAGCTATTGGGGTTCATTGTTAGCGGAAAAGGAATAGAGGTTGATCCTGCCAAAATAAAAGTAATACAAGAAATGCCAGCGCCGAAAACAGAGAAAGAGGTTCGTGGGTTTTTAGGGAGGTTGAACTACATTGCCCGGTTCATATCTCACCTAACTACCACGTGTGAGCCAATGTTTAAATTGTTGAAAAAGGACCAGGCAATCGTCTGCAACGAAAATTGTCAAAAGGCGTTTGAAAAAATAAAAGAATACTTGCAAGAACCTCCGATTTTGATACCCCCAGTAGCCGGGAGACCACTGATCATGTACTTGACGGTTCTTGAGAATAGTATGGGTTGTGTTCTCGGTCAACATGACGAGACTGGACGAAAAGAGCATGCGATTTATTACTTGAGTAAAAAGTTCACAGAATGTGAGTCTCGTTACTCCATACATGAAAAGACGTGTTGTGCACTTGCTAGGGCTGCCAAACGTCTGAGACAATACATGTTAAATCACACAACCATGCTAATTTCGAAGATGGATCCAATCAAATACGTCTTTGAGAAGCAGACGCTTTCCGGAAGGATTGCTCAATGGCAGATGGTACTGACAGAGTACGATATACAGTACGTCTCGCAAAAGGCTGTCAAAGGTAGCATATTGTCAGAATACCTAGCTGAACAACCCATTGATGATTACCAGCCGATGAAATTTGATTTTCCTGACGAGGATATCATGTACTTAAAGATGAAAGACTGCGAAGAACCGTTGCATGGTGAAGGTCCTGAGCGGAGTTCCCAATGGTAGTTAATATTTGATGGTGCTGTTAATTCATATGGAAGTGGAATTGGGGCAATCATCATGACTCCCCATGGGATGCACATCCCGTTCACTGCCAGATTGACATTTCCAGTTACCAACAATGAGGCTGAATATGAGGCGTGTATCATGGGTCTCGAGGAGGCTATTGATTTGAGGATTAAAAATCTTGATGTGTATGGAGACTCTGCGCTAGTCATGAACCAGATCAAAGGTGAATGGGAGACCCGTCAGCCCAATCTGATACCGTATATGAATTATGCGAGAAGACTATTACCTTTCTTTGACCGGTAGAGTTTCACCATGTGCCACGGGCAGAAAATCAGATGGTTGATGCTATTGCAACGTTGTCTTCCATGTACAAAGTTAACTTATGGAATGTGGCTCCCAGAATAGTTATTTCTCGCCTTGATAGGCCCGCCTTCATATTCGCCAATGAGGAAGCTTCCGAATGCAAGCCGTGGTATTTCGATATTCAGAATTTCCTAAAGAAACAAGAGTATCTGACTGGGGCATCCAGCCGCGATAAGAAGACTCTTAGGAGATTGGCTGGTAATTTCTAATTGAATCCGGATGGTGTTCTGTATAGGAGAAACCATGATTTAGTGCTTTGCAATGTGTTGATGAGAAAGAGGCTAATTTACTCATGGAAGAGGTCCACGAGAGAACTTTTGGCACGCATGTCGGCGGACACGCTATGTCTCGAAAGTTATTACAGGTAGGGTATTATTGGTTGACAATGGAAAGAGATTGCTTTAAGTTTGCAAAGAAGTTCCATAAATGCCAAATTTATGCGGACAAGATTCAGGTGCCGCCGAGCCCTTTGAACGTTATGGCATCCCCGTGGCCTTTCTCCATGTGGGGCATCGATATGATTGGCAAAATTGAACCCACCGCATCCAATGGACACCGGTTCATCTTGGTAGCTATCGATTACTTCACCAAATGGGTTGAAGCAGCATCTTACGCTAATGTCACCAAGCAAGTGGTAGCCAGGTTTATCCAAAAGGATATCATCTGTTGGTACGGCATTCCCGAAAGAATCATTACTGACAATGGTTCGAACTTGAATAACAAAATGATGAAGGAATTGTGTCAAAACTTCAAGATTGAGCATCACAACTCGTCTCCCTACAGACCCAAGATGAATGGCGCTGTTGAAGCGGCTAATAAAAACATTAAGAAGATAGTTCAGGAGATGGTTGTGACATACAAAGACTGGCACGAGATGTTGCCCTTCGCTTTACACGGTTATCGTACGATGGTACGCACATCAACTGGGGCAACACCTTTCTCACTAGTGTATGGTATGGAGGTTGTCCTACCATTAGAAGTTGAGATTCCTTCCTTGAGGGTATTGCTTGATGTCCAACTTGATGAGGCAGAATGGGTGCGGAATAGGTTGAATCAGCTCAGTTTGATGGATGAGAAGAGACTTGCATCTATCGCATATGGTCGGTTATACCAGAGTCGGATGAAGAAAGCTTACGACAAGAAGGTGCTCCCTCAAAGCTTTCAGAAGGGAGATCTTGTGCCAAAGAAGATTCTCCACCACAATCGGATCACAGGGGCAAATGGACTCCCAACTATGAAGGTCCATACATTGTGCAAAAGGTCTTCTCCGGAGGAGCCTTACTATTGTCCACCATGGATGGAGAAGATTTTTCATCCCCTGTGAACTCGGACGCAGTTAAAAAATACTTTGCTTAAAGAGACCCGCTGGACAGAAAAAAGAGAGTGTAGGCAAAAAGGGGGCATCCCGGGGAACCAAAAAGAAAAAAAAAAGAAAAAGGTTCGGGCAAAAATTAGGGATAAAAATTGAAAAGATGTACACCCGCGAAGTCGAAAACCTGAGAAGGCGACTTCGGCAAAAAAGGGTATCCCGGTGAATTCAAAACCCGCAAAGGGCGATTCAGGCAAAAGTTAGGGATTGAAAAAAGCAAATGACTGCAGTCCGAGTTTGATACGACATTGCTTAGTGGTTTGGGAGCACTTGAGGGTCGATTATCTAAGTCAATCTCTTCCAAGGACGGAGTATCGGGAAAGCGTCGGAGTCAGGCGAGTCATAGGAGGATCAACTCATGGTGTTCGTCTGTACCACGTTGCCGACATGTATACCAATTTCTTTGTACATTTGTACATATTTGTATTTGTTTTTATAGCTTCTTCTTTTCAGGAGTTGCATCCATTGTACAAAACTTTTCCTATTTACAGGCCCGTTATCAATAAACGTATATTCAGTATTGGATGTTTGTTGCTTATTTTAACTTTTACTGTTTTGTTCGTGGAAAACGCCGATGTTTTTGATAAACTTGCACGTGCATAACCTTGCAGGCCTCAACCAATAATTGTTAAAACTTTGAATTGACTGAAAAATTGTCACGAATACTGACCTGAATATTTCCTTTTGTATAGGATATTTTGCTGTTGCTCATATTTTGCAGGGTCATTACCTTTGCAGCAAACAGCCAAGGGATCGTGTTTCCCCAGCCGTAGTCCCTTAACGTAGGAGCAGGCTCTAGGTGATCTTATTTCTCCCCAGCAGATGGAAGTCGCATTTTTATCCCTAGAAGAGTTAGATGCGAGTTATCAAGCGGTCAGGCAGTGATGTGCATCCCCAGCGGTGGTCGTGTGTACATTTAATCCCCACAGGGTACAACCAAGTTGTCCATGGTTCGAAAAGGGTCGCCCCCGCACAGGGTGGTTCTTTCTGTTCGCTAGCGAGTCATTTTTCCTCCAGCAGGATGATCATCCTCAGCAGGGTTCGTAATTCCGGACGGTAACGCTAGTCCCCAACAAGATTGTTTCTACCCCCCAGCGGAGTCAGCGTACTTTTCCAGCATTCATTTTTTTTTGTTGGAACAATTCTGTGATACCCGGTTATCCTCAGCGGAGCTAGCTTTGTTTTCAGCATTTATTTTTCTAAAGCGGTTCTGTACTCAGTTTTTCTCTAACAACCCGAGCCTGCATTTGCATCTCGCATACATCATCATATTTGCAAATATGTAGCATTCCATTTCGTATGGAGCATTACGCCATTATCAACATATGCATTTTGAAGCATAAACCAGGTTGGTTACCTATTTTGTTTCATGGGTTTCCCTGCAGGTTTGGAATTCTTGTTCAGGATGGTTTCGGGTGTTCAAATTCTTGACATGAGATATATGATGATCGCGTTCGTCCTATCATGTGTTCCCTCATCAGAGTTTTTTGGTTAAGTTTCTCTTTTTCCCCAGCAGAGTTTTTTCCTCGGATTGTTGTTACGTCAGTATTTTAAACCGTTGAAGTCTTTACTTGTCATCAAGGTAAATGTCTGGCGGTTAATGTCAGCAATTCCCTAGTAGAGTCTTCCTCGGACGGCTGTTACGTCAACATTGAAATTTCATGATTATACCTTCAAAGTTGTTACCCATTTTCAATCAAGATGGATGTCTGGTAGCTGACGTCAGAATTTCCCCACAAAGTTGTTTGTTCAAGTTTGCGGATGCTCATTTCTCACTTTTATTAGCGTATGCCCATTTCCTAGGAAATGGAAGGTCAGTGATATTGACATTTCTCGCTTTTATTTAGCGTATGCCCATTTCCGAGGAAATGGAAGGTCAGAGATATTGACATTTCTCGCTTTTATTAGCGTATGCCCATTTCCGAGGAAATGGAAGGTCAGTGATATTGGCATTTCTCGCTTTTATTAGCATATGCCCATTTCCGAGGAAATGGAAGGTCAGTGATATTGACATTTCTCGCTTTTATTTAGCGTTTACCCATTTCCGAGGAAATGGAAGGTCAGTGATATTGACATTTCTCGCTTTTATTAGCGTATGCCCATTTCCGAGGAAATGAAAGGTTAGTGATATTGACATTTCTCGCTTTTATTTAGCGTGTGCCCATTCCCGAGGAAATGGAAGGTCAGAGATATTGACATTTCTCGATTTATTTAGCGTTTGCCCATTTCCGAGGAAATGGAAGGTCAGTGATATTAACGAGTTTCGCTTTCATGTAGCGTATGCCTGTTTCTGCGGAAACGGAGGATCAAGGATGTTGGTGTCATGCTTTATGTAGTTCCCGCTTATCGTAACGTTTGTCGTTGACTCGACACCTGTGGCGTCACGCAGGTAGTTGATATTGAAATCAGGTTCTTTATCAGATTATTTATCAGTTGTCGCCGTGACAACCGGATTCAAGCATTTGGATGCGGTGTTCCCAAGCAGTTTGAAAGTTTATTTGTTTGGTTAGCAAATTTTCGGGTTCTTTGGTATTCAACCGTCTTCTACCTGATTGCTTGAAAGTCTCTCGCTTTTCATCCAGTCGGGTCCAAGTCGCTTGAATAGGGGCAGCTGTTGCACCCCAAAATTTGCCTAACCTTTTCTTACTTGGTTTATGTTTCATTGCATTAGCATTTTCATAGTATAGCATTGTTCATTTAACAGGGGATCAAGTGTGGTTTATATCTAGAGGTCTTATGCAAGTTTAAGAAGTCACCATAATCATCAGGAAGAAGGTTGGGTTCTTAAGGGGTGCATTTGCTTGCATGGGGTTAGTTTCCTAAACTGAGGACCAATTGAAGATCATCAAGGGATGGTGAGGTCTTGACCAAGGTGAGAGGGTGTGAGTAGAGCTCATTGAAGTGCCTTGAAGGTCATGGTGGAGCTCAATCAAGTCATTATGCCAAGTGTGAAGAGCCACAATTGAAGGTGTTGCAAGTAGGGTTTTCATCTGAGTAGCCCTAAGTTAACTGTGCAAGTGAAGGGGATTAAAGCTCAATTCTAGGTCTTTGAAATCATGTATAGTTGTGTTGAGACACATGAGATGATATTTCAATATCTATGCAAGAAAAGTTCCAGGTGTGAGGAGTTGCTAAATTAGGGTTCCCAGGGTAAAATCCCCTATTTAGTGTCTAACTTCAAGACCACTTATCTCAAGATGCAAGTTTCATCTCCATTTTTGGCCAACATGAAACTTGTAGATCATGCTCTTAGATTTAATTTGAGTACCAGAAGTCCTCCATTGGATTTATAGAACTCAGGTTATGGTCCAGACAAGTTACAGGTCATCTGAGGAACGTGAAATTTGTCTGTGAAAGTTCACCAACTTCCAAGGAACTTTTGACCTAAGAGGGTGTTTCTCCTAAACTTTTGTCCAACATGAAAGTTGTAGGTCTTGATCTTTGATTTCCAAATTTTATTATAAGTCCTCCATATGATTTGTAGAACTCAAGTTATGAGGTTTACAAGTTAGGGGTATTTTGGGAAAGTAAGATTATAGGTCATTTGGCATTATAGGTCAAAATCTCCAACTTGCACATCTCAAATTCAATTTTGTTCCACATGGAACTTGATCAAAATATGGTTTTTAGGTCAACCAAGAGCTCATGGTGAATTGATTTGGTCCATAGTAAGAGTTGACTTGGGTTGGTTTTGAAAGAAGAGAAATTAAAGGCATTATTTGGTGGGAAATTCAAATATATTGTTATTTGCACAAAATATGCCAAATGACCACTCAATTTGATCAGAAATGATGATTTAGAAACATTGGAAATTCTAGAATTTGCAATTGACCTATAACTCATGGTGTTTTGACATGTTTCTTCACTAATAAGCAACATCCCACAATTCCCTCACCAAGGCAATTTGGAAGCTCCTTGTGGTCTGAATTCATTCAAGGTGTGTTAGGCAAGTTAACTAAAGCTTCCAAGGGAAGGAATTGAGAAAGAATTCGTGCATGGCATGTTGAACTTTTTGAAGAAATTTTGAAATTGGATCTTCTGAATTGGGCCTAGGCTGGACCTCTAGAAGGTTCTATCACATTCTATATATGTTCAGAAACTCATTTGGGCAAGGGTTGGTGATTCATTCGTGCTGAGATCAGAGAAAGCCATTGGAGTTTAAAGAAGAAAATTGCAAATCGGTTTTTGGATTCAAACTGTTTTCAAGAGGAATTGAAGGTTCTACAAGCTTTTACCATCATCACTGAGTAGATCTGGAGATTTTGAGAGCAAGAAACGAGCCATAGACACTTCTATTTGAAGCTTCAAGTCAGGTTGGTAAATCTCAAATTTCTTCTTAATCTAGCATGATGTAGTTAGAAACAAGCATGTGGCTAGGATCTATGTGAAATGTAGCACGTTTTAGGTTTGAATTGGTAGCAATTGGTGATGATTGATCATGTGGTGCAACTTCTGTTTTGATTCAAAACTCTCTGGTCTGGATGAATTAATACACAATAGATAGCTTAGGTTGATCACTGTAAGATGAGGATTATTTCTATACCATTAATTGGACATTTGGTGATGATGAACGACATGACATAATTTGGATTTTGATTCGGTTTTGAAAATCTAGAAGGATTCATGAAATTTGGAGTTTATTTTCGTGATTAGCGTGAAATTCTGAGCAAGATAGGTGTATAGTTCATGATTTATGGATGCCTGCACTTGGCCTTCACCGGAGAAGACGGTGGCGCCACCGCCTGGGCCACCGTCTAGTTCAGAGCTCTCATCTGAGTTCCAAGGAAGAAGATGACTTGTGCACCATTAGATCAAGCTGGGAGTGGACTTTGTATGCTCATCAGACGGCCACGATTCAAACTTGAGATTTGCCTCCAATTGCCAAAACACTGCGTTTCATTAATCTGACTCAGCGTGTGAGTCAGCTGCCACTTCATTCCTCACGTGGACGTGTTCTAGACTTAGGATTAGTTTACTTGGTCAATCAATCCAACGCGCGTGTTTTTTTTACCATTTTTAATTTCTTTTATTTGTTTTATGAATTTCTTTTATTCTATTTTCATTCTAAAATCATTTTTAATTTCAATAATTGTCAGAAAAATAAAATAAAAATATCCCCATGATCCTCTATTGATGTGTGATTTTTCTATGATGTTAGATTTAATTTTTGATGGTTTTTCAATTTAATTCATATTTTTCTTATTTTGGATATTTCATTAATTTTGCATAATTGAGATGTCTGTTTGTTGATTTTTGTTCTATCAATTGGTTTGGAATTTTGTTGTGAATTTTTGATAGATGCTAGGTTAGAGATGTATGCTCCCATATGAATTTTCTCACATTTTTAGAAAATCATAGGTTCTGATTTAGAGATAGGTTTAAAGCCTTTCCCCATTAATGGTTTCCCTTGATACCTTTCAACTTAGGAATTTATTAGATGACATAGAATTGGATTTAGGCCCTGATTTTTGGACTATAGGTCATTAACAAATGCATGTTACCATAGAAAAATAATTAGATTTTTAGGATGTGTTTTGCTATTTTAGATAGAATATTCAATTTGTTTATTCATTTGGTGCTCCAACTTTGGTGTTTGTTTCGGAATGGACTCAAAGTGGGCTTTTCTTGCATGTTGGGCTTCTGGTTCCTCTTGGATAATGTCATGGACATGATGAAGCTTTTGTGGAGTGGCTGGTGGAGCTTGGCTTGGAGCTTTTCTTTCCTTTTTGTTAGCTTTTTGTAGCTTATAAGATTAGGGTTTTTTTAGGAGAGAGATTTATAAGTAGTTTTTTCCTTCAAACAAGCATGGTTGGTTTCACTTTCCTTCCATTCTCATCCTATGATTCAAAGTCTTCATGTGAAAGTCTCATCTCTCCTTTGGAGAGATGTGTGACATTTTACAATGAGTAGAACTTTTGAGGATGCCTTTCTCTGATGACTGGTTGAGTGTCAGGTGGGATTCCTTTGGTTTCCTTCCTGCTTCCCATCATCAAATACTCATCTTGTTGATTCTCTTCATTCTTGGTGGAGTGGTTTGGTGTGGTTTGAAGATGGAGCATCCCTTTCCTTCTCTTGAAGATGGTGTGAACTTGAAGAGCAGTTACAAACTTTGGATTGGATTGTTGTGAGAAGATTGCTCTGCTGTGGAGATTGCTGGCTTGTTTTCCCTGTTTGTCTGTTTTCTTCTTGTTCTACTGTATTGATGTGATTTGCTTGGAGTGTTGCATTAGATTTAGGCTTCATGTATATGATCATAGGCCTAAGAGCATCTTAAGGGTTGAGCTTCTCCCCTTGCTTGTATTGCATTAGAGGTTGAGTTTCTCCCTCTGCTTGTATTTTTACTGCGTGGCTTTGCTTACTGGTATTTGGTAGAGCTCGGCTCCCTTGCCTGTGTGGTGTGTGGCCTTTGTGCCTTGTTTGTTTAGAAGTTGAGCTTGGCTCCTTCTGCTTGTGTGATGCATTGCATGCATTTTATTTACAACATTTTGTTTACAGTAATTGCTTTTCAGTTTTTTTGTTTACTGCTTGTTTTCCTTTGCCATGTTCCCCTAGGGACTTTGACTTCTCGGGTTCCAAAGAAGTTATGACAGACATTAGGGTTCTAACCATGCATGATAACATTAGGTAGATTCCCTCCTAACCTCAACTGTAGGTCCATTTTGCATGACAACTTTAGGATTGGATCACTTCCCCTTTAGTGCGTCTTTTCTCTTCTCATCTGCAAACAAAATCAAAATACAATAATAAAGGTTAATTGGCGTCGTACGTTACGAGCCTTAATCCACTTGAGAAAGGATTGTTGGAGAGTTTCTTTTCAACAATCTAGATGTTTCGTATGGTACCCTTTGGGTGACATGCGACGCATTCACTCTCAGGTCATAGTCTCTAGTGCGATATCAGTTGCAAACATCCATAAAAGACACTTCTCTAAAAAACACAAAACAAAGATCAAACTCTTTTTGTCCTCTCGGACCCTTAATCAGGAAAACCTTTTTCAGAAGGAGAGTTCTGTTAACTCCTGGTTCTACCGCAAACGGTAAACGCCTAAGTCTCCAATGGTCGAGCTGCATACACCAACTACTGGAACCGTCTGTTAACTTTACTCGGATAAAAAAGACAAACTTGTGTCTCTCGTGTCCCGAACTACGTTTGCTCTGATCTTTCGCGCCGTGTAAAAGTACGTAGGCACAAGATGCGATATCTTGGCGAGCAACCTTCCCGCGTAGTTAGGCGAACTACGTTGACTCTGATTTCTCGTTCCAGACGGGAATACGTAGGCATAAAGTGCGACACTTTGCCGAGTCATTTTCCTTTCTTTTCAGAACAGACCTTTAGTGTAGATAGATGTAACAAACCCGTCAGATAAACACAACAAGCGTGGATCCCATCGAGTACGATGGGCGTGAGGGGTGCTAATACCTTCCCCTTGCGTAACCGACTCCCGAATCCAGACAATGGTTGCGATGACCTTGTCTTATACCTTTTCGTCAGGTTTTTTCCAATCGTTTCCTTTCCCGCTCTAAGGGATAAATAATGAAAGGTGGCGAATCTTCTGTCTTGCCGGGCTCGTTTTTCGCAGTAGCGACAGTAAGCAGCATACATCCATCTTCTCTCTCAAAGAGCTATGACCACCTCCTGATGATTGTAAGCACTTGATGACTTGAATAAACACTCTTGCTTGAGCTTGAAACCTTTGAGACTCTTCTCTTGAATGGCACACCTCTCTTGATCCCCTATAAAGGACAATTCTATGCAAATGCAAATGCTCAAATGAAAAGAAACATAAGCCAAGTAAAGAAAGAGGTTGGTCAAATTTTGGGGTACAACACATGTCTAGGTACATATAGAAAGAGCACTATGTGTGATCTATATGATTATGATCATGTTGGTCAAGTTAGAGATGCATTAGGATCTCTTAGAAGTAGCTAAATATATGAAAATCTGCATTTTTGCAAGTTTTGAGTCTTTGAGTCAACTCATAGCTTGCTTAGGTCGACTCATAGAAAAGTCAATTTTCTTGTTTTACTCTCAGGAGAGCTTGCGTCGACCCTCTGGTCGACTCATACTGTGTGCATTTGTGTTTGTTAAAATTGGGGTTTTTGCGTCGTTGCAAAGAGTTGTTTCCTGTAATCCTGAATTTGGAAGAGCCCAGGTCGACCCTCCCCTTGTTTAAGATTGACTGCTCGCGCGTTTATCACATAATTTCTTTCATGCTTAACATTCAAAGTGATTGTTATGTTGGTTATTTAGTTTCAAATTTGCATATATATATATATATATATATATATATATATATATATATATATATATATATATATATATATATATATATATATATATATATATATATATATATATATATATATATATATATATATATATATATATATATATATATATATATATATATATATATATATATATATATATATATATATATATATATATATATATATATATATATATATATATATATATATATTCAGTTAGTTAATTCTACACAAAAAAAACAACAAGAAAAGTGAAAATATACACTGATTTGGTTCTGATCATCTTCATCCTCTTTATTGCATTTTCTTAACAACTACACATAATCATTTTTATTGTGTATTCTGCATCTTCGAGGTGATAACGTCGAAACTTAGGATTGGTGTATCGGGTTTAGGTTGAGAAATCAGTGGGTTTTTCTTAAATAAAACCTTGAGGGTTTTGTCCTTCAAGAATCTTGGATTTTAGGGGTTTTGCATAAATCGTTCCTTCACAGATTCAGCCGACTGAAGGTAATTGAAAAACGGGAGGTTCTGTCAATTTAGTAGCGTTAATTAGAGGATTGTGGTAGGAAGGTTTGGGTTCGAGTCGTTGGTGTTTGAAATTAGTTGGGCAAGATTTTAAGACCATAGGGTTGTTAAAAGGTGGTGCCATAATTGGAGGTTTACTCATCACGTTCGAAGGACTTGATTCATCTTGAATCAAGGGAAGAGAAGGCATAGGCTCGACATCAACATTTGGGTTTGATTGTTTGAATTCTATTGCTTCTCTTGTAAACAAAATTGCAACAGGTTATATATACAGGTCTCAATTCTATTTTTAGAATTGAGGGCAGACGTACCCCGAGCGAGGACGACGGGGGAACTTCCTCAACAAATTGGTGTTCTCTCATTTTACTATTTTCATCTCTGAATTTTGAGTTTGTGTGCAAACATATTAGTTGATTAAAATTTTGGTGTGTGTTAGTGCTGAAACATTTTTTAGAAACCTCATTACAATCCTTTGATTGTAATTGAAAAGCATAACACTTCATTCACCTATTGAAATTTACTTCAGGTACTTCGCACACCAAGTGTTCGACTAATTGTGTGAACACAAACACTTGAGCTATTTTTCAATTGGTTTATATTTCACACACATTGGAAACTGTCCAACTTTAAGTGAACAAAATCTGATTGGTTTGTGTTCAAACTATTGATTCTAATTCTCATCATTATCGGTATTCCATATAGGCTTTGGGTATATCCGATCTTTTTGGTAAAGGTTCGTTTAAACGAGTATAGTTCCTCGGCCGCTTCCACTTAAAACTTTTTAAAATCTAAATCTTAATAAGCGCCGACTCTGTTTTAATAAGTGACCTATTCAACCCCTCTTCTAGATCATTATCATCACCTAACAAGTGGTATCAAGAGCACCGGTTCATTCCGTGCTTTGCATATAACTTCTTAGAATATGGAAAATGAACTAAAAAGGGCTTACAATAAAGCACCTATTTTCAACGGTGATAACTATAGTTACTAGAAAGATTGTATGCGCGTGCATATAAATTCCATTGACAAAAAGGTATTGAACATTATATTGAATGGTCCTATGGAAATTACCATGACCGATGAAAATAACATTGTTATGCCTAAGTCTGAAGTACAATGGAATGATGAAGATGAGAAAAAGTACAATTATGATTGGAAGGCTAGAAATATTCTGATCTCCTCCTTGGGAGTTTATGAATATTAGAGTTTCACATTGTATAACTGCTAAAGCTATGCGGGACTCATTGCAAGTTACCCATGAGGGAAATAATGATGTCAAACTATCTAGAATCAACACTTTGAAATAAGAGTTTGATCTTTTTCACATGGAGCAAGGGGAAACCATTGCCGACATGCAAAAGAGATTTTCTCATTTAATCAATAGAATAAATTCACTTGGTAGACCAATTTCCAATGATGTTGCTACTAACAAAGTTTTAATATGTCTTACCAGGGAGTGGCAACCAAAGGTCACAACCATAAAAGAAGCAAATGATCTTATGACTTTGGACCTTACAACTCTTTTTGAAAGCTCCAAGAACATGAGCAAGTGCTTCTTAGTCTCGAGCAATTTGAGAAAAAGGAAAAAAAGGAAAATACCAAAACTATGGAAAAGAAGTCTATAGCTCTAAAAGCTTCTTGTTCAAAGTCCTTCGCAAAATAGCTAAGTGATTACGACTCGAGTGATGACGATGATCAAGAAACGAATAAGGATATAGGGTTGTTCGTGAAGCGATACAATCACTATGTAAAGAAGAATGGTATCCAACATTCCGAATAATCTCGTCAATTTTAGAAGACAATCAGGGTTTTCCAAGAGTGAAGGCAATAAGGGGATGAAAGCAAGAGGGTCGTGCTTCAATTATGGAAAAGCCGTACACTATAAACTGGATTGTCCATTGATGAAGAAGGACAAAGGAAAGGAAAACAATCTCTCACAAAAGAAACAAGGTAAGCCTAGAAAGCTTACATCGCTTGGGAAAGCGATAGTGAGTCATCTGCGGATGATAATTCAAGTGAAGAAGAAGATTCCATCAACCTTTGCCTCTCTTCTCATCAAAAGAAGAAAAACAAAAAGGTACGACATGCTAAATATGAAAACTTTACTAGATTGTTTCATTCTTAATTACAACTTGCCTTTGATACCTTACACCATGAAGCCAAGGAAGCCTTTAAATGGTTAGCCTCAAACAAACAAATTTTTACTCATTTGGAACAAAAGATCTCTGACTCTGAAAGGGAATTGGAGGCTCTAAAGGCATCCGTGGTGGAAGTAACAAAGGTAGATGTTGAGGAAGAAAGAAATAGATGGGTAAACTTTGGGTGTGATACTTGTCATATTTGGAAAAAAGAGGTTAGAACTCTTAAAGCCAAACTTGGCAAGGCTCTAGAAACAAAGATCACATTTGCTATTGATATATCACATTTTAGAAAAAGCATGATTAATCCATATAAAAAATATACATATGTGATAAAAAATCAAGGTAACAAAAGTGATACAAAGGTTAACCTCACTTGCTTGTATTGTTGCAAAAGGAGTCACACCATTGCTAAATGTTGCTTTAGGATATTTTTAGTTCCTAAAGGGATTTATAAACGGTTGCCTAAATGCAACCAAGATTTCACTCACAACCAAGGACCCAATAAACAATTGGGTACCTATTTTCGTTGATTGTTTTTATAGGTACAAAGTCTTGAGCCTACGGAGAGAAGATGGGTTCTCGAAAGTGGATGCTTAAGACATGTGACAAGAGACATATCTCTCTTCATTGAATTTTTGGCAAAGAGAAGGGAATTGTAACCTATGGAGACAATAACAAGGGAGCAATACTTAGAAAAGGCAGTGTAGGTAATCCCTCGTCTACTACTATCTCTGATGTATTGTTAGTTTAGGGCCTTAAACACAATCTCATAAGCATTAGTCAATTATGTGATAAGGGATAAAAAGTATCCTTTTCAAAATATTGTTGCATGATTGAAATAATGATAAAAAGGGGGATGCGTTTAACGGCTTGAGGGTAAATAATGTTTATATGCTGGATTTGAGTGAAGTATCATTGAGTAGCGACAAATGTATCGTGACTATGAGTGAAGACTCATGGTTGTGGCATAGACGTTTGGAATATGTAATTTTGAATTTTTAAACAAGATAGTTTCTAAGGACCTATTTATTGGCTTACCCAAAATCAAGTTTTCAAAGGATCACTTATGTGATGTGTGCCAAATGGGGAAGCAAACAAGGATCTCATTTAAATCTAAAAACAATGTGTCAACTACGAGACCTCTTGAACTTATTCATATGGAACTCTTAGGATCATCTAGAATTAAGAGTCTAGGTGGTAACTACTATGGTTTTTTTATAGTAGATGATTTCTCTAGGTTTTGTTGGACTGTCTTCTTGGCTAGAAAGAGCGATACTTTCTCCGCCTTTGAAAATTTTGCTAAACTTTCTCAAAACAAGTTAAAAACAAACATTATATCAATTAGAAGTGGTCATGGATGTGAGTTTGAAAATCATCTTTTTGAAGAATATTGTGGTAGACAAGGAATTGATCATAATTTTTTCGCTCCGCATACCCCTAAACAAAACAGGGTCGTGGAACATAAAAATCGAATTTTGGAAGACTTAGGAAGAACTATGATCAATGAAAGTGGACTTACTAAATATTTTTGGGCCGATGCCATTAGTACGGCGTGTTATGTTTTGAATAGGGTGCTCATCCGTACTATTCTTAATAAGACTCCGTATGAACGTTTGAAAGGGAGGAAGCCAAATGTGTCTCATCTTCATGTTTTTGGTTGTAAGTGTTTCGTGTTAAATAATGGTAAGGAGAGTCTAGTTAAATTTGACTCCAAGGCAGATGAAGGTATCTTTCTTGGATACTCTCAGTCAAGTAAAGCATATAGAATATATAATAAGAGGTTACTTATCATTGAAGAATTTATTCATGTCACTTTTGATGAAACTTATCCAAAATGTGTCGGAAAAGGTAATTCGTTTCATGGTGCAGGTGTATCTTCTAAAGACAAACTTAAAGACACTGAGAAAGGAATTGATCAACCTGAATCAACGAAATTTGAGGAGGAAAAAGATCACCATCATGAGGAGATTGAGGAGGTTCATCCGTTGGAGCTTCAATTATACTCAAGCTTGATCCAAATTGCGCAGAAACACTCAAGGAAGTTCAAGGAAGAGAATGATGGCTTTGATTTGAGTTGAAAATGCTTGAATCTCATTTCACGATTTCACTTTTGCTCTTCAATTCTCCAACTGTAATCTACTAAATTCTCCACTAAAATGCACCAATGAAGCTTCAAAATTCATCTGAAGCTTTTATATGTTGGATCTGGAATGATTTGGAGGCCCAATTTGGCCTGATTAGGGTGCAATTGAAAATTGCCCAAATTCGAAATGGAAGCTCATGCACACGTGAAACCGGCGCCAATTACACTTGGAATTGATTCAAATCATCTGTTGAGACCTTTTTTTGATCATGTGGATGTAAATTGATCCTTGAATTGATCTAAGGGTGAAGATTGAATGTGAAACTTCTTCTTGAAGTAACATGGAATTACACGTATTTTGCACATCATGACTCAAATTTTCTTGGTGCATTCTTCTTGTTGTGATATTGTGGATCAAAACAAGCACAAACATGACATGAAAATGAACTAAAACCAATTCAATTTAATTCATGACTTTAAGTTCAAATCTCCATTGAATTTCTTCAGCAATATTTATATCCATGCCAAATCCATGACAAACTTGTGTTTTAGGATGAAATTGATATCATTTGAAGCAACTTTCATGTTGGGAAAAGTTTCATTTGAAGTGCATAAGTGGATGAAAAGGACCTATAATGAAAATGACCTATAATCTCACTTTCCCAAAATACCCCTGCCTTGCAAGCTTCATAACTTGAGTTCTACAAATGCGATGAAGGACTTCTATGACTTTTTGGAAAGCTAAGATCATGAGGAACAACTTTCATGTTCATTAAAAGGTGAGCTGAAACATGATCTAGGTCAAACGTGTCTTGGAAGTTGGTTGACTTTTGTTGACTGAAAATATGATTCATCTGAGGACCCATAACTTGTCAGCATCATAACTTGGGCTCTAGAAACCCAATGGATGAGTTATAGTACTCCAAAGAAATATAAGAACATGCTCTAAAAGTCTCATGTTTATGTCAAAGTGAGATTACACTTGTGTCTTGAGATATTTGGTGTTGAAGTTAGGCACTAAACAGGGGATTTTACACTGATAAACCTCTGAAACCCTAATTTAGTAACTTCTCACACTCTTGATTCTTCTTGAATTGATATTGAAATAACATCTTAGATGCCTCAACACAATTTCCCATGACTCTAAAGACCTAGAACTAAGTCTTAATCTCCTTCAAATCCTCAGTGGATCTTGCCCTAGGCAGATGAAACCCTAGGTGTACAATCCTTTGACTGCAACCTCTTGTACATGATATAAAAACTTGCATAAGCTCCCGAATGGCTCTCAAAGCACTCAATGAGCTTCCAAAACATCTCATATGAACGTTTGATCCTCAGATGATCTTCAATTGGCCTCCAAGATAGGAGATAAGCAATATACATCCATTCACTTTCTCAAAGAGCTTTGACCAGCTTCTAATGACTTGATGAGCACTCATGCTTGCTTGGAACCCTTAAAAAACCTTCTCTTTCTATGCACACCTCTTGATCCCCTGCAGATGAACAGTGATATGCAATGCAAATTCTAGAACAATGCAATGAAAACATAAGTCAAGTAAATAAAAGGTTGGGCAAATTTTGGGGTACAACAGCTGCCCTTATTCAAGCGACTTGGACCTGACTGAGTGAAAAGCGAATGGATTTCACACAATCAAGGTAAAAGACGGTTGAATACCAAAGAACCTGGAAATTTGCCAACCGCAGAAATAAACTGCAAACTCTGATTGGGGATAAAAATCTCCAGAAGTAACTGAACTGATAGTTGCAACGGCAACAAGCTGATTAATTAACAACCTTCGACACGCAGTCGGAAGAGACATCTGCTAACTCGCAAGCATTCGCTAAATAAAAGCGTGCATCGAACCCTAAGACCGGATCAACCTAAGCTGATAAACATCTTGAAAATGCTCTACTGGGGAAAAGAGGAACTTAACCAAGCAACTCTGGCAGGGAGAAAGAGAGAAATTTAACCGAATAACTCTGCTTTGGGAGCGCGAAGAAACTTAACCAAGTAACTCTGCTGAGGAACAAAGAGAAACTTAACCAAGTAACTCTGTTAAGGAGCAAACATAATAAGATGAACGCGTCCATCAAAAATTGTACCATTGTCTAGATACCATACAAGCTTAAAACATACTAATTCAAATTGCCAGAATCTGGATATTCAACGAACAACATGAGTCAATGGGCTTGGCCGGAGTCTGAACACTCGACATAAAAACCGGAGTCTGGATACTTAACGAGATAAACCGGAGTCTGGACACTCAACAAAAATAAACCGGAGTCTGGACACTCAATGAAAGTAAACCAGAGTCTGGATACTCAACGAAATAAACCGGAGCCTGAATGCTCGACAAAAATAACTGGAGTCTGGATACTCAACGAAAATGACCGGAGCCTAAACGCTCAACGTGATAACCGGAGCTTGAACGCTCAACTAAATAACCGGAGACTGGATACTCAACAGACGAAGGGATACACCATAAATGTACTCATCAGGGTCTGAATACCACATGGGTTTATAACACTAACTGAGGTCCGGCGACACCGCTGGGGAAAAGGTAAGTCGGGGTCTGGATACCACGCGGGCTAACAAAAACAATCATGGTTTGGATACCATACGGGCAAAAGAAGCAACCTTTCAAATAGTCGGAGTCTGAATACTCAACAGAAATAGACCGGAGCCTGAATACTCAACGGAAATAGACCGGAGCCTGGATACTCAATGGACGTAACAAATCTGAAATTGCCATGGTCTGGATACCATTTGGGCAGAAACAACCTTTGTCGGGGTCTGGATACCACGCGAGCAAGGTAAACCACCGTCATACTCATCAAGGTCTGAATACCACATGAGTTTATGACAACACCATCGACCGAAGTCAGGCGACGTTGCTGGAAAAAGCGTAAGCTGGGGTCTGGATACCACGCGGGCTAACGGAAACTGCCATGGTCGGGATACCATTCGGGCAAAGATATCAGTCAAAACTTGTCGGGTCTGAATACCATACGAGCAAAGTAAATCAACCATATGTTGGAAATACATCTGAGAACATAGAGGTAACAACCTGGCTTATGTTTCAAATGCACATGTTTGAAAATGGCATAATACTCCATACGAAATGGAAATGCTACACGTTTGGAGGATGCTATGCACAGAATGCAAAATGCAACGGAACCAAACCATCAAAATAAATGCTGAGAAGAAACCCAAGATCCACCCTGCTGGGGAAAGGTTAACACATGCCAATCACAATTGGACTTTAGCTGGGACAAAAGCCCTAGACGGCTGCTTTACTGGGGAATAAAGTTCTTACAAGAACAAGAAGTTCAAACTCAGCTGGGGATTCACATCAGAAACCTGCTGAGGAAAACGTCCTGAATGGCCTTCCAGAATACAACTCTCTTGGGGAAAAGACGGCTCCACCAAGGATAGACAGCCAGACGTTTGAAAACAAATCCACCCTACCGGGGAATCAACAACTCTGCGGGGAATCCAAAATCAACCGTCGAGATTCACAACACGCCTTGCTGAAGAAAATAACCCTGACTGGCTCACCAACACTCACCTGAGAGTGACGACTTACCGGTGCAAAATTTCAAAATTCAACTTGTCGGGGATTACTCACCTGAGGAACAATCCATCTCTGCCATAGATCCACTCTGCCAGGGAATCACAAACTTACCGACTTTGCTGGGAAATAGTCTATCTCTGCAGGGAAATAGAACTACTTCATGCTGACTTTGCTGAGGATAGAAAGACGCCTCTACGATCCTGCAAGGGAGAAAAGCCAACTCTACTAGGGATCGCCCAACGAGGGAACAACCTCGTCTTCTGCTTGGGGGTGATTCAACAAACTGAACTCCGAGGGGATACAAAATCACCTGTTCAGACTCCGTGGGGAGAAATCCCATCTCGACTCGCTGGGGAGTATAGGCGCACCTGCAAGGGAACAAAGGTACATGCCTGACCTGCGAGGGGGATATCAATTTTCTGGAGACCTCGGTCTAAACTGCTGAGGAGTGAGTGCATACAGACTTAATCTGATCTGCATGAGGGATATCAAACTTGACCCTTTGGGAATAGCCTTACTCTGCTGGAGACTTCAGTCTCGAACTGCGAAGAGCTAAATGAGTACCGACCAACTGCTAGGGATAAGCGTACACACTTAACTGCTTGCTCTACCTGCATACAGATCTACCGGGGGTAGAGATGTTCAAACTTCAATAGCTGGGGGAAATGGTGATCATACCGGAGATACACCCCTGACGAATTTCCCCAAGGGTAACGACCCTACAAAAATGAACAAACGAATAAGATATCATGTACAAAGGAACTATCTCAGTCATCATCTGTGATGTTGTTCAAATAACTCAAAGTTTTAATGATTGTTGGCAAAGCCTGTAAGTTTATGTATGCACAGTTTATCAAAAACATCGGGTGTTTTTTGCAAACAAAACAGTAAGGCTAAAGTAAAACAAACAATTACTGAATAGTATATGTTTTATTGACAGATGGGCCTGTAAATAGGCAAGATTTTACAACAGATGCAACCTCTGAAAAAAGGAAGCTGCACAAAAATATACAGAAATGCACAGAAATATACAGAATGTCGGCAATGTGGCACAGACGAACACCATAAGTTGATCCATATATGACTCGCATGAACTCCGATGCTTCACATACACTTCATCTTCAGAAGAGATTGATTCAGATAAACGGCCCTCAGGTCCTCCCTCAATCCACTAAGCTTTGAAGATCACATGTAGACCGCAGTCATTTGCTTTTTTAAATCCCTAACTTTTGCTTGAATCGCCCTTGCAGGTTTTCAATTCACTGGGATACCCATTTTTGCCAAAGTCGCCTTTTCAGGTTTTCAACTTTGCGGGTTTACATCTTTTTCCTTTATATCCCTAACTTTTGCCCGAACTCATTCTTTTTATGGTTCGCCGGGATGCCCCATTTTTCCTAGATATTCTTTTTTCTTTCCAGCGGGTCTCTTTAAGCAAAGTATTTTTTAACTGCGTCTGCATTCACAGGGGATGAAAAATCTTCACCATCCATGGTGGATAACAGCAAGGCTTCTCCGGAGAAGACCTTTCGCACGATGTATGGACCTTCATAGTTGGGAGTCCATTTGCCCCTGTGATCTATTTGTGGAGGGAGAATCTTTTTCAGCACAAGATCGCCCGTCTAAAAGCTTCGAGGGCGCACCTTCTTGTCGAAAGCTTTCTTCATCCAGCTCTGATACAATCAACCATATGCAATAGACGCTAGCCTTTTCTCATCCATCAGGCTAAGCTGATTCAATCTGTTCTTTACCCATTCTTCCTCATTGAGCTTAACGTCAACCAGAACTCTCAGAGAAGGAATCTTGACTTCTAATGGTAGGACAACTTCCATACCATACACCAGCGAGAAAGAAGTTTCCCCATTTGAAGTGCGTATCATAGTACGATAACCATGCAATGCAAAGGGCAACATCTCATGCCAATCTTTATAGGTTACAACCATCTTCTGCACTATCTTCTTGATATTCTTGTTGGCCACTTCGACAGCGCCGTTCATCTTCGGACGATAGGATGATGAGTTGTGATGCTCGATTTTGAAACTCTGGCACAATTCCTTCATCATCTTATTATTCAAGTTCGAACCATTATCAATAATGATTCTTTCAGGCACTCCGTATCTACAGATGATGTCCTTTTTGATAAATCTGGCTACAACTTGCTTCGTGACATTCGCATAGGAGGCTGCTTCCACCTACTTGGTAAAGTAGTCAATGGCTACTAAGATGAAGTCATGTCCATTGGATGCGGTTGGCTCGATCTTGTCAATCATGTCAATGCCCCACATGGAAAAGGGCCAAGGAGACGCCATGACATTCAGAGGACACGGCGGCACATGAATCTTGTCTGCATAAATCTGACATTTATGGCATTTCTTTGCATATTTGAAACAATCAGACTCCATCATCAGCCAATAATACCCTGCTCGTAATAGCTTTCGAGACATGGCGTGCCCACCGACATGCGTACCAAAGGCTCCTTCGTGGACCTCTTCCATAAGCAAGCTTGCTTCTTTCTCGTCCATACATCTTAGTAATACCAAGTCATAATTCCTCCTATAGAGTACACCATCTTGGTTCAGATAAAAGTTGCCAGACAACCTTCTTAGAGTCTTCTTATCCCGGGTCGACTCCCCTGGAGGATACTCTTGTTTTCTAAGAAAGTTCTGGATGTCATAAAACCATGGCTTTCCATCAGAGGCTTCCTCAATGGCAAATACAAACACCGGCCTATCAAGGCGCGAGATGACTATTCTTGGAGCATCATTCCAATAGTTCACCTTGTACATTGAAGATAACGTCGCCAGAGCGTCTGCCATCTGGTTCTCCACTCACGGCACGTGATGTAACTCTACACGATCAAAGAATGGCAACAGCCTCCTTGCATAATTCATGTAAGGAATCATATTGGGTTTCCTGGTCTCCCATTCTCCTTTGATTTGATTTACATCTAGTGCTGAATCGCCGTACACATCTAGGTTCTTGATCCATAGATCAATAGCTTCTTCCAACCCCATGATGCACGCTTCATATTCTGCTTCGTTGTTGGTGCAGGGAAATGTCAACCTGGCAGTGAATGGTATATGAGAACCATGGGGAGTCGTGATGATTTCCCCAATTCCACTACCGTACGAGTTAACAGCACCATCAAATATCATCTGCCACTGAGAGCCACGCTTAGGACCTTCGTTAGGCAATGGTTCATCACAATCTTTCGTCTTCAGATACATGATGTCTTCGTCAGGAAATTCAAATTTCATCGGTTGATAGTCTTCGACCGGCTGTTCGGCGAGATACTCTGATAGAACACTTCCCTTGATAGCCTTTTGGGAAATGTATTGGATGTCGTACTCTGTCAGTACCATATGCCACCTGGTAATTCTTCCGGAAAGCGCTTGCTTTTCGAAGACGTATTTAATCGGATCCATCTTCGAAATCAACATGGTTGTATGATTAAGCATATACTGTCTCAAACGTTTGGCAGCCCACGCGAGTGCACAACATGTAACACCCCGTTCCCCAAAATAAAATAAATGCAATTAAAATGAACAATTATCAGAGTTTCACACCACAAAACGGGATGTCACAGAAGAAACTAAACAAAACATCTTCATTAAATGATATCAACAATAGTAAACAGCGGAAAATTCATCATCATCATATATATATATATATATATATATATATATATATATATATATATATATATATATATATATATATATATATATATATATATATATATATATATATATATATATATATATATATATATATATATATATATATATATATATATATATATATATATATATATATATATATATATATATATATATATATATATATATAGATATATATAGATATATATAGATATATATAGATATATATATATATATATATATATATATATATATATATATATATATATATATATATATATATATATATATATATATATATATATATATATATATATATATATATACACATACATATATATATATATATATATATATATACATATATATATATATATATATATATATATATATATATATATATATATATATATATATACACATACATATATATATATATATATATAAATATATATATATATATATACATATAACCATCATATACATGTCATATACATCATCCTCGGCCAACTGCCCAAAATACACCGGACATATATTCATTAAAAGAACTCATCAAAACATGATACGCCATAGGGGCACACAAAATCATCAGATAGACAATAAACTCCCAAAAGCCCCGGTGTTACGTATCAGAGCATCCCTACGACACGACTCGCCACAATCCAAACTAGCTACGCACCTGGATTATATGTACTTCCGAAGAAGCACAGACCACAACAAAAGTCAGGGGTGACAAATCACGATAAAATATAACGGTAATAATGTACATGAATAAAAGAAAGTAATTACACAATTATCATTCACATACATTGACCCGGACCTACAGTCCCACACCGATATAGCATATAAAACAATGCAACTCATCCAACTCAACCCATGATATGCGGTACCGACTCAACAACAACACCGATGGGCACCTGGCCATCACCCTTTTCCCGAAGGAACATATCATCATCACCGATGGGCACCAGGCCATCACCCTCCATACAGGAGCATATTATAAATAGGATAGATCACTTACGCTCCCCTGAGACAGGATCTATCCCTCACAATCACCGATGGGCACCTGGCCATCATCCTCACACAAGAGCACATTATCTCTACCGATGGGCACTAGGCCATCACCCTCCACACAGGAGCACATCATCACACCATGTTATGCATAACCCCAATGCACAACGCACAACATCCAACGCACTAAGTGTACACGATTCTGCTGGTCACATTTCATCACACATCATGTATATATATATATCACACATCACCACAGCCATACATCATACAAACATGATACACCTCAATGTAAATATTATAATCACACGAATAATCAAGGAAATCATCTTCCAATCCCATACACACTCTCTCCACAAATCAACATCATTCCCATAATTAATCATAATCAACAAGGGTCCAACATTACGAGAGAACCCAACAGCACAGCTCGAAACACAAACATTTTGTCACGCTCGCTGGCTCATTCGCCTGGCGAGGCCCCACCTCAAAGACTCGCTACCTGTTCGCTCAGCGAATCTCCCAGTGAAGACTCGCTACTAGCTCACCCAACGATCTCCCTAGCGAATGCAGATAGTGGCTTCTGGAAGCACTCGCTGCCCAGTTCGTCTGGCGAAACCCTAACAAAGGTTCGCCCCTAGTTCGCTCAGCGAAGGTGCTGGCGAATGCCTGCAAATTCAGAAACATAAAACTGCTCAGAGTCGGCAAAACGCTCCGAACTGAGCCGATTCTACTTACATCAGACCCCATCATAATAGACCATTATTCTACAACCTAACCACATATTCTAATATCGATTTAACCCAATTAAATGTCAGCTCTACTCTTTTAATTTAGTTCCGACATAAAACTTCAAACTACCCTGAAACCCCCAAATCGAGCAAACAACACATACAATAGATTCAAACATATCAGCATCAAACCCAGAATCACAATATCATATAAAACATAATCATCAACCTATGGGATTAAGGGAAATCCCCTTCTACCTAATATTCATGCACTCTACCAATTTTAACTGATTCTTCCCCCCCCCCCCCTTACCTCGATAGCTTGAACAATCTGATGAACTCCTGCTCCCAAGATGAATGCTAGCTTCCTCTTGCTCCGATTCACCTTGCTCTTCTTCCTTCTAATTCCTCTTCTCTTTGATCGTGTTTTTCCTTTCTCTTCTCCAACGTGTTTTCCTTTCTCTATCTTTCCAATATTCCAAACATACCCCTCATCCCAATTCTTTTATTCCAATTCCTTTTTATTTAATAATAATAATAATAATAATAATAATATTAATAATAATATTACCATTATTAATTAAATTATCATCACTAAATATTATTATTAATACTAAGGTCCAAAATTATTAATAAATTCCAACTAAAGGGCTACACGCTATCGCACTCAACCACACCTTTAACACAGAAGGCACACCACAAATAAAATACACAGAAAAAACGAGATAATTAAAATGGGCGTTACAACTCTCTCCCACTTTAATTATTTTCGTCCTCGAAAATACCTGATGGAAACAATTTCGGATACGCATCCTGCTTTCCAACTCCTAGGTCGCACTGCCTCCTGCAGCACCTCCCCAAGCCACTCTCACCAAAGGTATCTCTTTCCCTCTAAGTCGCTTCATCTTGCGGTCCTCAATCCTCAACGGCATCGTCTCAATAATGAGATTCTCCCGGACTTGCACTTCATCTCTCTGAATCACATGAGACGGATCCGCAACATACTTCCGAAGTTGCGACACATGGAACACGTCATGCAAATTCGAAAGCTCCGGCGGCAACGCCACCCTATAAGCCACAACACCAACTCTCTGCAAAATCTGATACGACCCAATAAACTTCGGATCCAACTTCTTGGACTTCAACGCACGACCTACACCAGTCACTGGGTTAACTCTCAGGAACACGTGATCACCTTCATTGAATTCCAACTCTTTCCTCTGGTTATCATGATAACTCTTCTGCCTATCCTGAGATGCTTTCGTCTTCTCACAGATCACCTGAGCTGTCTCAGTAGTCTGCTACATAATCTCTGGCCCCAAAACCACATTCTCACCTGACTCATACCAACACAAAGGAGTTCTACATCTCCTACCATAGAGAGCCTCAAACGGCGCCATCCTGATACTGGAATGGTAACTGTTGTTATACGTGAACTCAATCAATGGCAAATGAGTATCCCACACACCACCTTTTTCTAACACACAAGCCCGCAGCAAATCCTCCAACTAACCATCAGTCTGTGGATGATAAGTTGAACTCAGCTTCAACTTGGTACCCAAAGCTTCCTGCAGACTCTTCCAAAATTCTGACGTAAACCTCGGACCTCTATCCGACAAAATACTCGACGGAACACCATGAAGCTTCACAATTACTCTAACATAAATCTCTGCCAGCTTCTCCAACGGAAAACTAATATTAACTGGCACAAAATGTGCAGACTTCGTAAGCTGATCCACAATTTCCCAAATGGCATCAAATCCTCTCGTTGTGCACGGAAAACCCGTAACAAAATCCATGGTAATGCAATCCCACTTCCAAACTAGAATCTCTAACGGTTGCATCAATCCACTAGGCTTCTGATGCTCCACCTTCAATTTATGACACGTCAAACAGGCATACACAAACTTAGCTATATCTATCTTCATGCCTGACCACTAAAACATCTTCCTTAAATCATGATACATCTTCGTAGCTCCCGGATGTATACTCAAACCACTGCAATGTCCTTCACTCAAAATCGACTTCTTCAGCTCATCATTATCCGACACACAAATCCTACCTCGGAACCTCAACACACCCGAACCATCCAACTTGAAATCACCATCAGAGTCTCTTCCCACTCCAGACATCACATCCACTAACTTCACATCAAGCTTCTGACTTTCTCTAATCATATCCAAGAAATCATTGTTCACTTGCAACTTGCCCAACATCAAGCAATCTGCCGAAGTCTCACAAACCATGCTTAAATCTCCGAACTGCTCAATAAGCTCCATCTTTTTCACCATCATAGCCGACATATGAATCGCCTTTCTGCTCAAAGCATCGGCTACCACATTAGCCTTTCCCGGATGATAACTTAGGCTAAAATCATAATCCTTCAAGAATTCTAACCATCTCCTCTGCCTCATATTCAGCTCTTCCTGATCAAATAGATACTTCAGACTTTTATGATCGTTGAACACCTCAAATCTCGAACCATACAAATAATGCCTCCAGATCTTCAACACAAAAACCACCGCAGCTAACTCAAGATCATGAGTAGGGTAATTCCGCTCATGCACCCTCAGTTGTCGCGAAGCATACACCACCACTTTACCATTCTGCATAAGAACTCCGCCTAAACCCATCTTAGACGCATCACAATACACCACAAACGGTTCACTCGGGGTCGGTAACACTAACACCAGTGCCGTAATCAATCTCTTCTTCAATTCCACAAAACTATCTTCACAAGCGGCATCCCACACAAAAGCTTGATTCTTTCTCGTCAACTGAGTCAACGACAACTCCAAGGTAGAAAATCCTTCAATAAATCTTCGATAGTACCCTGCCAAACCCAAAAAGCTTCTAACTTCCATCGATGTCTTTGGCGGTTCCCACTACAACACTGCACTCACCTTAGATGGGTCTACTGATATACCATCACCAGAAATAACATGCCCCAAGAAACTCACCGTCTTCAACTAGAACTCACACTTCGACAGTTTCGCAAACAACTTATTATCCTTCAACACTTGCAAAGCAATTCTCAAATGTCTTGCATGCTCTTCCTCAGACTTCGAATAAATCAGTATATCATCAATGAACACAACAATAAATTGATCCAAATAAGAATGGAAAATCCGGTTCATATACTCCATGAACACTCCCGGCGCATTCGACACTCCGAAAGACATTACAGCATACTCGTAATGTCCGTATCGAGTTCTAAACACCGTCTTCTGAATATCACCTTCCTTCACTCTAATCTGATGGTAACCCGACCTCAAATCAATCTTGCTGAACACACAAGCTCCCACCAACTGATCCATCAAATCATCAATCCTTGGAAGAGGATATTTGTTCTTGATGGTCACTTTATTCAACTGACGGTAATCGATGCACAACCGTATACTACCATCCTTCTTCTTCACTAACAACACTGGAGCTCCTGACGGAGACATACTTGGCCTGATAAACTTCCTATCCAACAACTCTCCAATTTGAGACTTCAATTCGGCCAATTCCACTGCTGACATCCTGTACGGCGCCATAGATATAGGCCTCGTACCAGGTACAAGATCAATGCTAAACTCAACTTCTCTCTTTAGAGGTAATTCTGTAATATCATTAGGGAACACTTCAGGAAACTCATTCACCACCGCCAACTCCTCCAATGACGCTTTGCTGTCAACCGATAACGAGGAAAATAAAGCAAACATTTTAGCCTCGTCTTCCAACAAGATCCTCAACTCCTTACCGGACAAAGAATCCGCCAATGCTTCTTCCTCTGGAGTAAGAAACAACAACACCTTCCGAAAACAATTGATGTACACTCAGTTGAACTCCAACCATTTCATACCCAGAATAACATCCAACTTACCAAGCGGCAAGCAAATCAGATCCACACCAAAATCTCTACCGAAAATAGTCAGTGGACACTTCAAACACACCAAAGATGTATTCATTGAACCAATAGAGGGAGTCTCAATAGTCATCCGCCGCGAAAGAGTAGTTGGCACCAAACCTAACCTCTTCACACAATCAACAGAGATGAACGAGTGAGTCGCACCCATATCAATCATAGCAGACAAAGGAACATTATTGATGAAACAAGTACCTTGGATAGAATGATCATCACTAGCAGCTTGAGTTCCCACCACCGTAAACACTTTGCCACTGGTCTGAGACACCTGAGCTGGCTTCGGCTTCTCGCAATGCATACTGATGTGGCCCTTCTCACCATAGTTGTAACAGGTAGGCATAGCGGCTCGGCAATCAGCCATCACATGGCCCGGCTTACCACACTTGAAGCACTTCTTCACTTCATGAAAACAATCATCAGCACGATGACCCATGCCACCGCACCGGAAACACTTCACATCAGTAGACACTCTTCTTCCTCTGGGGTTCTTATCAGCAGCAGCCTTAAACTTCCCCTTATCAGTAGGAACACTGTAAGGAGTACCACCAAACCTTTGCTTACCCTTACGATCATTTGCAGCCTTGTAATGCGCGATCCTTGCGCGATTATCATTATCGTAAATCCTGCTTCTGCTTATCAGCTCAAGATAATTCCTGATCTTCTGACAACCTATTCGCATCTTCACTTCCGGACGCAACCCATTCTCAAACTTCAAACACTTGGAGGTCATCGCTCCATCAGTATTGTAATGGGGACAATACTGCACTAACTATTCAAACTTGGCCGTATACTTGGCTACCGTCATATTGCCCTGCTTCAGCTCTAGAAACTCGATTTCCTTAGCACTCCTGATATCCTCCGGAAAATACTTCTCAAGGAAACCAGTGCGAACAACATCCCAAGTAATTGGAGTTCCTGCAGTCTCCCACCTCTGGCGACAGTTGTCCCACCAAGCTTCAACTTCTCCCTCTAACATGTGAGTACCAAACCTCACCTTCTGCTCATCGCTGCAACCCATCGTTCTGAAAATCTTCTTAATTGCCTTAAGCCACTTCTGCCCCGCTTCAAGGTCCAAAATTCCTCCTTGAAACGTCGGCGGCTTGTTACTCTGAAACTGCATCAAATCCCTGAATTGCGCACCCGCAACGTGGTTCTGATTAGCAACCACCTGCGCCATTGCTTGCATACCTGCAGCCAACGCAGCATCATTCCTTCCCGCCATACTGCTCAACAACAACAACAACGCCAGGTTAACAGAAAACAAACAAACTCTATCCTACAGACATACTCAACTACTACATTGGCTGGACGAACCAACCTGCTCTGATACCAGCTTGTAAGACCCCGTTCCCCAACTACTATATTGGCCAGACGGAAGCACTCACTGCCCAGTTTTCCTCGTGAAACCCTGGCGAAGGTTCGCCCCTAGTTCGCTCAGTGAAGGTGCTGGCGAACGCCTACGAATTCAGAAACATAAAACTGCTCAGAGTCGGCAAAACTCAGCCGATTCTACTTTACACTAGACCCCATCATAACAGACCAATATTCTACAACCTAACCACATATTCTAATCTTGATTTAACCCGATTAAATGTCAGCTCTACTCTTTTAATTAAGTTCCGGCATAAAACTTCAAACTACCCAGAAACCCCCAAATCGAGCAAACAACACATGCAATGGATTCAAACATATCAGCATCAAACCCAGAATCGCAATATCATATAAAACATAATCATCAACCTATGGGATTAAGGGAAATCCCCTTCTACCTAATATTCATGCACTCTACCAATTTTAACCGATTCTCCCCCCCCCCTACCTCGATAGCTTGAACAATCTGATGTACTCCTGCTCCCAAGATGAATGCTAGCTTCCTCTTGCTCCAATTCACCTTGCTCTTCTTCCTTCTCATTCCTCTTCTCTTTGATCGTGTTTTTCCTTTCTCTTCTCCAACGTGTTTTCCTTTCTCTATCTTTCCAATATTCCAAACATACCCTTCATCCCAATTCTTTTATTCCAATTCCTTTTTATTTAATAATAATAATAATAATAATAATAATAATAATAATAATAATAATAATACTAATAATAATAATATTACCATTATTAATTAAATTATCATCACTAAATATTATTATTAATACTAAGTTCCAAAATTATTAATAAATTCCAACTTAAGGGCTACACGCTATCGCACTCAACCACACCCTTAACACCGAAGGCACACCATAAATAAAATACACAGAAAAAAATGAGATATTTAAAATGGGCGTTACACAACACGTTTTCTCCAACATCGAGTACCGAAGCTCACAATCTGTGAACTTTTTACTCAGATAATATATTGCATGCTCTTTTCTTCCAATATCATCGCGTTGATCGAGAACACAACCCATACTGTTCTCAAGAACCGTTAGATACATTATCAAAGGTCTTCCAGCGACTAGGGGTATCAGTATCGGAGGTTCCTGCAAATATTCTTTTATTTTATCAAATGCCCTTTGGCAATTTTCATTCCAGACGACCGCCTGATCTTTCTTTAACAATTTGAACATTGGTTCTCACGTGGCTGTGAGATGAGATATGAACCGAGCAATGTAGTTCAATCTCCCTAAGAAACCACGAACCTCCTTTTCCGTTTTCGGCGCTGGCATATCTTGTATAGCTTTTATCTTTGCAGGATCGACCTCGATTCCTTTTGCACTGACAATGAACCCCAGCAGCTTTCCTGACCTGACTCCGAAAGTACACTTGTTAGGATTCAACCTCAACCTGAATTTCCTGAGCCTCTCAAACAGCTTCAACAAATTGACCAGATGTTCCTCCTTTGTTTGCGACTTTGCTATCATGTCATCAACATAGACCTTGATCTCATGATGAATCATATCATGAAACAAAGTGACCATAGCCCACTGATAGGTTGCCCCTGTATTTTTCAACCCAAAAGGCATTACATTATAACAGAAAGTCCCCCACGGCGTGATAAACGTCATTTTCTCCATATCCTCCGATGGCATCTTGATCTGGTTATAACCGGAAAAACCGTCCATGAAGGAGAACACAGAATATTAAGCAGTGTTATCAACCAATACGTCAATGTGGGGGAGCGGGAAATTGTCCTTCGGGGTCGCCTTATTGAAATCTCTATAATTGACACACATCCGTACCTTACCGTCCTTCTTAGGCACAGGTACGATGTTGGCGACCCACGGAGGGTAAGTTGTAACGGCTAAAAATCATGTGTCCAACAGCTTCTGGACTTCCTCCTTGATTTTCATAGCCATATCTGGTCTCGTACGCCTGAGCTTCTGCTTGACTGGCGGACACTCTTCACGCAACAACAAGCAATGAACTATGATGTTTGTGTCAAGCCCGGGCATGTCTTCGTACGACCAAGCAAAGATATCACTATACTCACGGAGCATCTCAACCAATCCTTTCTTGATGTCACTCTGTAATGCAGCTCCTAACCGAACATTCCTCACAATTTCCTCAGAACCCAATTTAATAACCTTGATTTCCTCCTGATGAGGCAGAATAACCTTTTCTTCCCGTTTCAAGAATCTAGCCAGCTCTTCTGGTAAGTCTTCATCTTCATCAATCTCTTCTTCGGCTTGAAATATCGGATTGTCGAAGTCGAAGCGAGTCATAGATGTCTCTGGCGCGGTGTCATCTGTAATGTGAATCCTACAATGATAATGGTTAAATGCTTAAAATGATATGCAAAACAAGCACAAAGCCACATTGCCATTTTATTGTTAAACATAAAACAAGAAAAACAAGGATCATAATATTTGAATGCAGAAAAAACGCCCTTTGATTGATTGAAAAAGATTGTGCAAGCATAAACAATAAGGCCTTGAAGACAAGAACCACTATGCTCCGGGTAGAACATAAGGTTGTACAATAATCAGAAAAACAAAGTATTACTCTTCCGTTGTCACTTGAATGAATTCCTCGATAGACCAGTTGTTGAGGCTTTTTCCTGGAATGCATGGCTGAATCCATAAGTCCATATCACAGTCGCTATCCCCATCTTCCTCTGAAACAACATTGATCCGCTCGAAGATAACCCCGCCTTTGGTAAACTGTACCGGCCCTTTGTAGCGCGACGCACTCTGTAAGGATAACGAAGAAGATGGGCGGTATCCCAAACCAAACTTATCCTGCTTATGGGGTATATCCAACACTTGACCCCAACCTGGTGCTGCCCAAACCTGCACGGTTGCTTGGTCCTCCTTGAAGGATGACATGGCCACTTCGGGTGCTTTGCTCATAGCAGACACTTTGTCTTTAATCTGTACCGTCTAAAAAGCTTGACACAAAGTCTCATGGATTTCACCATCCACCTCAACATATTTAAACAAAGACAAATGACTGATCATTATATCTTCCTCTCAGCATACAGTGATAACGCTGCCACCCACCATGTACTTGAGCTTCTGGTGCAACGTGGAAGTTACGGCTCCCGCCGAGTGAATCCATGGACGACCCAACAAACAGCTATACGCCGGCTGAATGTCCATAATATAGAATACCGCATCAAATACTTCGAGACCCACCTGAATATGCAATGTCAGCTCTCCAAATACAGATCTTCGGGTACCGTCAAATGCACGTACTACCAAGTCACTTGGCGTACACGTTATACCACGAGTATACAGTTTCATCAGTGCCTTCTTCGGAAGCACATTCAAAGACGATCCTGTATCCACCAGCACATGAGACAGGACGGCTCCATGACATTCAATTGAAATGTGTAACACATAGTTATGATTCCTGCCCTTTGGGGTTAAGTCTAAATCCGTGAAACCTAGCTCATTACCTGCATTGACATGCACTACAACCCCTTCAAGTTGGTTAACCGATATCTCTTGCGGCACGTAAGTAGTATTCAATATCCTTAACAAAGCATTTCGGTATGCTTCTGAGCATAGCAACAACGACATAATAGAGATTTTAGAGGGAGTCTGTTGTAAGTGTTCAACAATCTTATAATCACTCTTTCTTATCAATCTCATGAACTCCTCCGCTTCCTTCTCCAAAGAACTCTTCTCACTAGCTTGAGAAGTTTCTTCCACCACATCTTTCTTCCCCTTATCAACTTTGTCAGCGACCATTTCAGGTGATGAGAAAACTCTTTCGCTTCAAGTGATTCCCCCAGCTCCAACTAGATTATCCACAAAATCAGTCGACAAGCTCTTCAATTCCTGTTTTTGCCCGTTATAATATACCTCCGCCTCGTAGTTCCACGAAATTGCTTTGGTACTCTCATACGGCACAGAACCAGCTTTGGTGATGATAATGGTTGGCGGCCTCGGTGCAGAAATAGTTACAGTTTTGTATGGAATCGAGATCGTTGCAACCTCATTCCGTTCTTCAACCATTACCTCTTTAGACTTCTTCTCAACAATTCGGTCAAACTGCAACATTCCATCATTCATCATACTCTAAATACAGCTCTTCATCTTTGCACATCCCTCGAGATGACTCAAACATACAGCACACGATTCATTACAACCCGGGAATATCCCTCCCTTCAATAACTTTTCCTTCACAAAGCCTAACGGCGTCTTCAAATCATTGACATCAGTTATCAGATCTAAACCCTCGTCTTCAATGATTGCACTGACTCCAGCTGCCCCGTGGTTGGGCATGGGGTTTTGCATGACATTGGGAGCGTCGTGAGAAAAGTTTATTTCCTTGCTATCCACCAAATCCTGAACTTTGTGTTTAAAGGCCTTGCAGTTATCAATGTTGTGTCCAGGTGCCCCATAATGGAACTCACAACGAGCATTCGCATCATAACCGGGTGGTGGTGCACCTGTTAGAGGAGCTAAAGTTCTCTTCTAGATTAACTACAACTGTAACAAGTGCTTGAGCAATTGGGAATAAGGCATCGGAGGTGCATCAAATTGTCTATTTGCTGTCCGACCCCGATCTTGAAACCTTCTATAACCCTGTTGATTCTGCTATTGCGGCTGTTGCTGTGGTTGTTGTTGCTGTTGAGGAACGGCTGGAATCGTGATACTAGCAACCTGCTGTTGCTGACGGTTTTGCAATGATCGTTGATATTTATTCCTTCGGGAACTAGACACTGAATTGGTCTCGCCTTTACACTTCTTATTACCAAACACCTTTTTACCTCCTCCTCCAGATGAGGAAACTTCACCAGATTGGATTTTTTCCAACTTAATGCCATTCTCTACTCTCTCCCCAATGATAATTAAGTCAGAAAAAATACCAGACATGCTACTGATAAGCTTCTCATAGTAGACACCAGGCAAAGTGGCCACGAACATATCAATCAGCTCACGCTCCACCATCGGAGGCTGCACTCTTGCTGCAAGTTTGCGCCACCTCTGGGCATATTCCTTAAAGCATTCACGAGTCTTTTGAGATAAACTCTGAAGTTGGACCCTGTTAGGAGTAAGGTCGCTATTATACTGATAGTGCTTCACAAAGGCTTCAGCTAAGTCTCTCCAACTACGGATATTAACAGGCTCCAATCCCATATACCACTCAAGTGAGGGTCCCGAAAGGCTGTCTTGAAAAAAGTGGATGAGTAATTTCTCGTCATCCGAGTAAGCAGACAATTTGCGGTAGTAAGAACGCAAATGGAACCTCGGGCAAGTAGTTCCCTTATACTTGTCAAAGTTAGGGACTTTGAACTTCAACGGAACTTTCAAATCCGGGATCAGCCCCAGATTGGCCATGTCTAGTCCCATGGAGTTCTTATTCTCAAAAGATCTCATCTTTTCTTCAATCAGCCTAAACCTTTTAACGGCCTCAGACGGTAGTCCAGCACCGATGTCTCGCATAGAAAATGTGTCTTCCTACTGGTCTTCATCCCATTGAGGAACACTGTTGCCATACATAGCACACACCACCTCAGGGATTCCACCTACGTTGCCTCCGCCCATAGGGATAACTGTTGTAGGAATAGCGCGAGCATGTGGCATACCATCACCACAAGGAGGATTAGCAGCAGTTCCTCCGTGAAGCACACCATTATTGTCAACACGAGCGATCAGTGGCTGGACCAGAGTCCTCAATTGCTCCTGGCCATTTGCCACACCATGCACCAGCTCCATAAACTGAGCCATCTTGTCCCTCATCTCCTGCATCTCAGCTTGCACTTGTTCCATAACTTTGCGCTGATTCCCTCTTGTGGCGTACCGGTGAAGTTGTTGCACCCCAAAATTTTCCCAACCTTTTTCTTTACCTAACTTATGTTTTATTGCATTCATTGTAGCATTAGCATATGCATTGCATTGTCATTTGTGCAGGGGATCAAGAGACATGCCTATTAAGAAGAGGATACCAAAGGTTCTAGGGCTAATCAAGAAGCTATAGTCAAGTTATCACCCTCACCAAGCCCTTAGAAAGAAGTCAAAGCTCATTGAAAGAGTGGATGGTCAAAATGGTTGTGTCTCCTATCTTGGGGACCAATAAAAGTCATCAGGAAGCTATGAGTCCATGGTTATGGATAGAAGCCATTGAGAGAGCTCATGAGATGTCTAGAGAGTCATTGAGGAGCTTGTTCATGTCATTTTACCAAGTGCAAGAAGCCACAGCCAAAGGTGGTGTAGTTAGGGTTCTCACCTGGACAACCCTAAATCAACTGTGTAATTGGAGGAGATTAAGACTCAATTCCAAGTAACTATGATCATGGAATGTCTTGTTGAGACACATAAGAGATTATTCCAAGATCAATTCATCAATATTCAGGAGTGTGAGAAGTTGCTAGGCTAGGGTTTCTAAGCTTGACAGTGTAAAATCCCCTATTTAGTGCCAAACTTCAAGACCACATAACTCAAGATACATGTTTCATCTCATCTTGACTCCAACATGAGACTTGTAGAGCATGTTCTTAGCTTTCTTTTGAGTTCTAGAAGTATTCCATATGATTTCTAGAACTCAAGATATGAAGTAGACAAGTTACAGGTCATCAGATGAATGTGATTTTGGTCCTTGAAAGTCAACCAACTTCCAAGACATTTGTGCTAGAAGGATGTCTCTCCTTAACTTTACCCATACGTGAAAGTTGTTCCTTATGATCTTAGCTTTCCAAAAAGTACTAGAAGTCCTTCATCTGATTTGTGAAGCTCAAGATATGAAGCTTGCAAGGCAGGGGTATTTTGGGAAACTGTGAGTATAGGTCACTTTTCATTATAGGTCAATTTCACCACTTTGCACAACTCAAATGGAAATCTTTCCAACTTCAAACTTGCTCCAAATAGGGCCATTTGCATAATCAAACATCAAGGTGTTATGGAAATGACTTGTATGGAAGGATTGATGAAGAAATTTCCATGGAAAAGGCATTAAAAGTATAAAAATCAAATTAATTCATGATGAATCCATTTTGGTCATATGTGTGCATATTTTGAGTGCAAACGACATTCTAAACACAATGGAATTTTCAGAATTGCAAGTTGGGATCCAAAACTATGGCATGTCACATGTAACTTCAAGCTTAAGTTACATAATCAAATTCAACCATAGGATTAAAGCAAGGAAGTAATCTGCACCATTGGATAACTCATAGCATAAGCAACATGAAGGAAGATAGCTTGAGGCATTCCTAGCTCTGTTTTGGCATAGTTCATGAAGTTTCAAAGCACGAAAAATTGGATTTCCATTGGGCTTGTACAGGCTGCAATTGGGCTTTTTATTCATCCATGTCCAAAGTATATAATCTGAGGATCATGTACAATCAATCAGAACAGAATTTGGAGCCAAAAACAATTAGAAATTAGTTGGAAAAAGTGAAAGAAAAGTGAGATTCGAGTTTCTAGTTTCACCAAGATTCAAGCCAAATTGCTCATCCTAACAAATCTAGGAAGGATCAAGGATCGTTTCTGGATCAAAATCATCAAGAATTCACCATGTTTGAAGGCTCAGTGGAAGCTCTCCACTAGGTAACTTATCTTTCAACTTTCCTCACAGTGTAGGGAGATTTGACACGCCATTTTCATATGATTGCGATCCCCATACTTCATAGATTGATTCTGGATAAGTTTGGCATAATTTCTTGAAATTTTAGGATTAGAGCTCAAATCTTGATAGATTCGGTTAGGGCTAATTATAGGATAAAAATGGAAAAGAATAGTGGATTCTTGATCTACACATCAAGGCGAGTAGAATAGACTAAGAGTTTGTGAAGTTTGGTTGATTTTCGAGACTGCTACAGTTGCAGTCTAGCCGGAGAAGACGACCGGAGCCGCCGTGCTCCGGTGTCTGCAACTCTCCCTCCAATTTCATTTAAGTCTTCTAATGATGGTGTGGTATGATGATATCCCTTGGATCTGTCTTGAATTATTGACTGCACTTGGAATAAACGGTCACGATTTTAGTCTATTTTGTGTTTAAAGTCAGAAGCATGTGTGTCATGGTAGTAGCCCTTGGATATGTGGATGGTATGCCAAACGTGTGGCCAGGATTGCATTTCAGTCTCGTTGACTAGCTTTTAGTGAAACGGTGCGTTGCACCAAGTGAAATCTGAAGTGGACTTGGGCCTTATTCTAATCACACCCCCTGCACGCGTGAAGCCCATAAAACAACTGGGTTTTCTTACTTCCTGCACCAACCTTTTATCCATTTTATTTTCTTTTTTCTTTATTTTTCATTTTAATTGTTGTTTCGTTTTAATTCATGAAAAATACTTTTATGACTCTAAAAATCATGAGAAAAATATTTTGCATACTTTGGCATGTGAAGTAATTTTACAGAATTTTAGTTGATTTTTTAATTCATTTTTCTCATTTAATTGTGCATTTCCTTTTTAAGTGTTCATTGTAAATAAGAAATTGCATACTACTCTTGATTTTATTTCTGAATCAATACTTCAAATAAATTCCTGATCCTTTTTGTGCACATTTTGGATATCTCAATGGATTTTGTGATATTTTTATCTCTATTTTTTTAGGCCATTTGATTAGGTTTTGGATTGAATCTTTAGAACCTTCTCTCTTGTTTAGTTCTTAGAACATGCTTAGGACTTTGCCTTCTGTTGTCATAGTTAGGATTAGAATTTTCCTCTCAAATTTTGATCCCTGGTTTCTAATACCAGAGGGGTCCCCTATGAATTTTCTTAAAATTTTTAGGTGCATTTTACTATTTTTTAGGCATTTTCCATTATGGCCTATCCTTGAGTGTTTCCAACTCTACATATTGCCTAGTTTGCATTTTGCATGATCTTTTTGCAATACTTGTGCATCCAACTCTTACATACTCATGTTGTAGACATCTTAAGCCACTTGTGTGATGAATTTCAAGTATTAATCATGTTCATACCTTGCTCCTAACTTAGGCTTCCTTTAGGACCTTTCCTTTAGCCTTTCCTTGTGAGTATTCTTGAATGACTTCCATCCTTTTGCCACTCCTTTGCTTATTCTCTTACCACATCTTCTTCTTCTAATTCCTCTTGTCCAACAACCAAATGATCCTCCTTGTGAGAGCTTGGTTCTTCCTTAGGAAGAACTGAAGGCATTCCATAAGAAGTCGAGCCTTTGATGGACTCTTGTGTTGATACACATTGAACATAGTGGGTTCCTTTGGTTCTCACTGTGCTTCTCTTCTAATCCCTCCATTGTCCTATAATCTTAGGATCCTTCTTGTGAGAGCCTAGTTCTTCCTTTGGTCGAACTAAGGGCATTCCATAAGAGGTTGTGCCTTTTAGAACTCAAGTACTTTGTACACTCATTCCTTTTTGTCCTTCAATCTTAGGATCCTTCTTGTGAGAGCCTAATTCTTCCTTTGGTCAAACTAAGGGCATTCCATAAAGAAGTTGAGCCTTTGATGGACTCTTGTTTTGATACACATTGAATATAGTGGGTTCTTTTGGTTCTCACTATGCTTTTCCTCATTCCTTTTTGTCCTACAATCTTAGGATCCTTCTTGTGAGAGCCAAGTTCTTTCTTTGGTCAAACTAAGGGCATTCCATAAAGAAGTTGAGCCTTTGATGGACTCTTGTGTTGATATAAATTAAACATAATGAGTTCCTTTGGTCCTCATTGTGCTTCCCCTCATCTTATTCCCCATTCCTTTCCTCTTGTCCAACAATCAAAGGATCCTCCTTGTGAGAGCTTGGTTCTTCCTTAGGAAGAACTGAAGGTATTCCATAAGAAGTTGAACCTTTGAGGACTCTTGTGTTGATACACATTGAATATGATGAGGTTGGTTGAACATAATGTGTTCATTTGGTCCTCATTGTTGCTTTCCCTCCTCATCATTCTCTCTATGCCTTTCATTGTCCTACAATCTTAGGATCCTTCCTGTGAGAGCCTGGTTCCTCCTGTGGAGGAATCAAGTGCATTCCATAAGAAGTTGAGCCTTGGATGGACTCTTGTGTTTGTACACATATTCTCCTTCTCTGTTCTATAATCTGAGGATCCTTCTTGTGAGAGCCCATTTCTTCCTTTGGTAGAACTAAGGGCATTCCATAAAGAAGTTGAACCTTTGTGGACTCCTGTGTCTTTACACATTGAACTTGATGAGTTTAGTTCTCCTTTTACTTTCCCATCATCTTGTTTATCCCCTCCCCTGCATGTTGTTTAATTTGGTGCATTAGGATAGAAGTGCATATGTAGGCATTCTTTCTCTTAAGTCCATGTTTGCATTAAGGGTTGAGGTTTCCTCCCTTTGCTTGATTGTTTCTTTTCCCTTTGTGTTTGCTTGTGTGCATTAAAGGTTGAGGTGTCCTCCCTTTCTTGTACAGTTGCATTGCATGTGCATTCATTCACATTTTACATTTCAGTTGAATAATCATAATGATTTCCTGTTGTTTTCCTTTCCATTGCCATGTCCCCCTAGGACTCTCATTTCCTTGTTTAAGGATAGTGATGATATAACATTAGGTTTGACCCTTTGCATGATAACAGTAGGATAAATTCCCTTTTTAAACTCAACCTTAGGACCATCTTGCATGATAACAGTAGAGTTTTGCTTAGTCCCCCTTAGAGTCCTCTCTCTCTTCCTCATCTCAAAACAACTTCAAAGTACATAATAAAGGCTAATGAGTATTGTACGTTACGAGCCTTAAGCTACTTGGGAAATGGTGATTGGGGGGCTTCTCTTCAATTTCCTAGAGTGTTTAGTATACGCCCTTACGGCAATATGCGACGCATTCGTTCCTAGGTCATAGTCTCTAGTACGATATGAATTACAAACATTCATTCAAAACACTTCTTCCATAAAAGAATTCAAAAATAAACAGTCAAACTTCCTTTTACCCTTTGGGGTTCTTAATCAGGAAAATATTTTCAGATAAAAGAGTGTTGTTAACTCTTAGTTCTACCGCAAACGGTAACGCCTAAGTCTCCAACGAGCGAGCTGCATACACCAAACTGCTAGAACTACCTGTTAACCTTACTCGGGTAAAAAACAATTGAGCAAACCTGTGTTCTTTTTATCCCGAACTACGTAAGCTCTGATCTCTCATACCTGTTGAGAGTACGTAGGCACAAGATGTGATATCTTGGCGAGTAACCTTCCCCTAACTTTTAGTCGTAATTAGTCGAACTACGTTGACTCTGACATTCCCATTGCATAAGGGAATACATAGGCCCAGAGCTGTGATGCTCTGTCAAGTCATGTCCTTTATTTTCTTTTGTCACAGACCTCTTGGTTTGATAGATAAACAACCCTTAGATAAGCAAACAAGCATGGATCCCGTTGAGTACAACGGACGTGAGGGGTGCTAATACCTTCCCCTTGCGTAACCGACTCCCGAACCCGAGATTTGATTGCGATGACCGATCTTATCCCTTTTCGCTAGGTTTTTCTTGATCGTTTCCTTTCCCTCCTTTGGGATAAATAACGATAGGTGGCGACTCTTCTGTCTTTGCCAGCACCTTTTTTCGCAGTAGCGACAGAACTGCCTGATTGTCTATCCTGAAACAAGCTAACAAACCAACAGGAATAAAATCAATGGTTCTGTTGCACCTGCTATGCAAAAATGCTATGCAAAATGCAGACATGTATATATGCATTAGGGATGTTTCCCATCAATTCTAGTTCCTATGCGAACATCGAGACATAGAGAAACCCATAGCCAAGCATAGAGCCAAACACCTCATACATACAAGAAACGTCCACCAGGAAATGTACAATCATACAACTGAGTACAATGAATCCACAAAAGGACCTCAGGCAACAGGTCTTGTGATGGTCACTACAAACAGGCTACAAAGGGAAAGAAAGACATCATGTACGACAACAAGTACGAAACTCCTCCAACAGCTCTTGTGTCTCAGGATGGTCTGGTCTGACAAGTAATCCCTGAATGAGCGCCTCTCTCTGTCTGATAGTGGTCTGTAACCCCTCAGCATAGTCTTTCCAGGCTCCCTCACCAAAGACTTCCTCTAGCTTGCACCTCTTCGAATCAGCCCTCAGCTTGTAATCCTCCGAGGTTGCCAAAGCTTCGTTCAGTCTACAATCACGATCACGTCTGAGTGAAGCTTCATCTGCAATCCTCTCATCCTTTGCTCTGAGTTGAGTCTTCAGTCTAGAGATCTGTTGTTTCAACCCATCCTCACGCTCCTTGTTGTTGGAAAGGGTAGCATTTCACTGCTCATTGAACTTGGAAATCTCCAGATAAGCCCTATCTAAGTCCTTCTTCTTAGAAGCGAGAACATCACTGACACCTTTTACATCTAAACCCAAACGTTCACGAGAACGAGTCTCCTTGGTCAAATCTATACCCAACCTGTTCACAAGCTCAGTCTGCCTCTTATAAGAATACACAACTTCAATCTTCTCACTCCGGAGCTGAATGATCTCTTTCTCTAACTCTTCATTAGCCTTACGCAGCTCTTCCTTTTCAAACCACAACTGGATGTACCTCTGGATGTCAACAGTGGTAGGTTCCTCAATCATCAGAGGATACAGAGGCTCAACAGAAGGAAAAAGCATCAGAAACTTGGTAGCTCTCTCGCGAATCCAAGTCAGATAAGGGTCGTAGGCCCTATGGTTACTCTTCCCCATAAAAGCCTTCCCTTTCCTGTGAACAATACTCCAAGCTCTCTCCGCTCTAGGCAAAGTATCACTCTCCAACAATCCAGTGAGATACAGAGATTCCTGTATCTCCTATTCTTTAGGAGGTCCTCTCAGTGCGTATCCAAACTGCCTAACTAACAAAGATGGGTTATAGTTGATGCACCCTTTCCTTCCGACCAATGAGACGTTAGGAAATCCACCACAACTATAAACAATCTATGTACCAAGCAGGTCTCTGTAAAACTAGATAATGTTCTCTGCAGACAATCCCATCAACCTTTCTGACCATTCTGAAGTACCAACAGTAGCAACAAATGGACTTGTCTTAGGAAGATGACTAGCAAACCACTTGTACAACAAAGGAATACAACAAGATACGTTCTTTCCCCTTCGATTCTCATTCTTGTGGTGAACAAAATGATAGACGTTGCCCAGAAGTGTAGGTACCGGATTCCCTGAAGCAAAAAAGTAGAAAGCATCTATGTCTATAAAATCCGAAAGGTTAGGAAACAATATGATACCATAGATACAAAGAGCTAAGATTGTGCTAAACACGATCCAACAACCATCTTTGGCGAACTGCTGAGCCTTATCAATCAGAAAAGGTAAAGGAAAACCAGGCATCCCACTCCTCATGATCAACTTCCCTTCCAACTCTGAAACATCCAAATGCAGAGCAGGAGCAAGCTTAGCCAGATCGGGCTCAACATTAGTGTGATAGAATATCATTCGATCTAAGCTAGGAACACCCAACAGCTCAAAATACTCCTCTAAGGTAGGCGCCAAAACGTAATCCGAAAAACAAAACACCTCAGTTGTGCATCATAGAACTGCAGGAGAGTATGAAGACCACCTACCTCATATACTGAAGGCTTGCAGACACATCTCAAAAATTTCCCATAAGATTGCTTGAAGTCTTCCATCACTCTCTTGTCAGCCATGGCAATCAAACTCAGTAAAGAACCAATATCCAGAGTTGGAAACCTGTATGACAATGTCTTCTTCAAGGGCTCTATATCAGAAGTAAGAGAAAAAGATCTCTAGAATCGAGAAGGAAATATGCACCTGCAACATAGATACATGTTAATGAAAATGCAGATGAAAATGCACATGCAAATGCAAACAGGGGATCAAGATTGCTGTGCTGTTGATTGAGAAGAACCAGCGCTTCACTTTAGCAAGAACATAGCACTGTCATTAGGACCCCTTGTATCAGGAACACAAATTCACAGTGCAAAGAAAACCGGGTAGTCTGAAAGTCAAGGTTTCCTGCATAATCCAATCCCTCTCACAGGTATGGACCTATCCACTGATAAGGTTCGACATCCTATGCGTTCATCAGCGTCAGAGACTTTCAAGAAATGATGATACGTTCACCATTTATGGTTTGGCATCATAATCTCCCGAACAGGCCTCACTTAGCTGAATCACAAATGATCGGTCCCCAGAGTCGACAATCCTCAGATCCAAGATCCCCTAAAGTCCTAAGGACCGGAAAGGAACTCATCAAAGAGAATCTCGTCTGAGCGCGAATTTCATAGGAACTTGTGCATGCTAAGCATACAGGTTCACCACTACTTTCCACTACTAACGTTATGTTTATACTCAATCCCGGGTCCGACTTATCTCTGAATGGAATATTCCCCCCCCCCAATAGCACAACAAAACTGATATATACAATGTTGAAAGAAAATGCGAGAAAATAAAGTACAACACATATATACACACCCAACAGATAAACAACCAATCGCTAGGATTGACTCGCATAGGGGATGGGAAAACGTCCCCAACAGAGTCGCCAGCTGTCGCATCGCTGCGAAGAGGGGCCGGCAAGGACAGAAGAGTCGCCACCATTCGTTATTTCTCCCAAAAGAGGGAAAGAAAATGATCAGAGAAAACCTAACGAAAACGGGAAAAGACGGGTCATCGCAACCATGTCTCGGGTTCGGGAGTCGGTTACACAAGGGGAAGGTATTAGCACCCCTCACGTCCATCGTACTCAACGGGATCCATGCTTTGTTGTCTATATAAAAGGGTGTTTACTATCTAAGCTATGCCTCAGGGAAAAAAGAAAAGAAAAGAGACTCGATAGAGCATCTCCGCTCTATGCCTACGTATTCCCTCGTGCAATGGGAAAGTCAGAGTCAATGTAGTTCGGCTAACTACGTGTGAAAGGTGGGGGATGGTTACTCGCCAAGACATCGTCGTCTTGTGCCTACGTATTCTAGTCTGGTACGAGAAATCAGAGCAAACGCAGTTCGAGCTAACAAGAACACCAGTTGGTTCAAAAAATTTTAGGCCCAAGTAGGGTTAAACCTTAGTTCTAGCAGTTAGGTGTATGCAACTCGACCATTGGAGACTTAGGCGTTACCTGTTTGCGGTAGAACCAAGAGTTAACAAAAATCTCCTTATGAAAAAGGTTTTCCAAATTAAGATCCTGAAGGATAAAAAGGTTTGAAGTTTGTTTTTGTGTTTTTTAGAGAAGAAGTGCATTGATTATTGTTTGTAATTCGTGTTGCACTAAAGACTATGACTTAGGAGCGAATGTGTTGCACCCCAAAATTTGTCTAACCTTTTCTTACCTGGTTTATATTTCATTGCATTAGCATTGCATAGTTCTAGCATTAGTATAGCATAGAATTATTCATTTAGCAGGGGATCAAGTTTGATTTATATCAAGAGGAGCCTATCTAGAGGTCTTATTCAAGCTTGAGATGTCACCCAAGTCATCAGGAAGAGGGTTGTGTTCTTGAGAAGTTCAGTTGCTTGTATGAGGTTCATCTCCTAACTTGGGATCCATTTGAAGACCATCAGTGGATTGTGAGGCCTTTATCATGGATAGAGTGGGTAGATAGAGCTCATGGAGTGCCTTGAGGTTCATGGTGGAGCTCAGTCAAACCATTATGCCAAGTGTGAAGAGCTACAGTTGAAGGTGTTGCAGTGAGGGTTTTCATCTGAGTAACCTTGAGTAAACTATGCAATTGAAGAAGATCAAAACCTATTTCTAAGTCTTTGTGATCACGGAAAGTTGTGTTGAGATACATGAGGTGATATTCCAAGATCAATCCAAGAAGAATTCAAAGTGTGAGAAGTTGCTAAACTAGGGTTCTCAGGGTAAAATCCCCTATTTATTGCCTGACTTCAAGACCACTTATCTCAAGATACAAGTTTCATATCAACTTTTTGCCAACATGAAACATGTAGATCATGCTCGTAGATTTAATTTGAGTACTAGAAGTCCTCCATTGGATTTATAGAACTCAAGTTATGATCCAGACAAGTTACAGGTCATCAGATGAATGCGAAATTTGACTGCAAAAGTCAACCAAATTCCAAGGAACGTTTGACTTAGAAGGATGTTTCTCCTCAACTTTTGGCTAACATGAAAGTTGTAGGGCTTGATCTTAGCTTTCCAAATTGTACTATAAGTCTTCCATCTGATTTGTAGAACTCAAGTTATGAGGTTTACAAGTCAAGGGTATTTTAGGTATTTGGAATTACAGGTCATTTTGAATCATGGGTCCATTTCACTATCTTGCAAGCTTCAAATGGAGTTTTGTTCAACACCAAAGTTGCTCAAAATGATGTTTTTAGTTCAACCATGTATCCATGAGGCATTGATTTGGATTCGAGCAAGCATTGGTTGAAGAAATTTCTCAAAAAGGCCATTTTAATGAATTAAAAGGGGAAAATTCAAAACAATTGGCAATTGAATGTTTTCAAGCCAAATTAGTACTCCTTTTGATTGGAAAATAAGTTCTAAACACTTTGGCATTATTACATTTTTTAATCGAGATTCATAACATGGCATTTTGGTGGATTACTTCATGATGAAGCTACAAATCAAACACACACCTTAAGTTGAAATAAAGGCTACAAACTAATCCAATTACACTCCACAACTCTCAAGTAATCGAACTGAAGTGGATTGAGAGCAAGAACAAGGCAAATTCGTGCATACCATAAGTGAAATTTTGAGAAAAAATTGAAACTTGGAATTGAGAAATTGGGCCATGAATGGGCCTCCAAAGGTTTCAAACTGAATATAAATTGATTGTGGATCATTTTCAGAAGCTTCTAGTGCCATTTTCGGTTGAGAATCAGTTAGAGTCATTTGAGAAAGAGCTTGAAGAAGTGAAATTCGAATTTGGGATTTGGGGCGATTTCAGGAGCAATTGAGTATTGAGATTGATCAAGCATCATCCATTGAAGGAATCTGCACCTTTTGGAGGAAGAATTCACCCTCAAGAACATCAAATTCGAAGCTTCCGATCAGGTTCTTGTTTCTCAAATTTCCTCTTAGTTTAAGCATAATTAAGTTAGTTTGAACATGCGGTTAAGTTAGTATTGAACCTTAGATGGATTTAGAATGGATTTGGTGATATTTTACGAAAATTTTTGACATGGCGCCATTGCTTGTTGTTCGCTAATCTATCTAGATAGTGGTTAAGAATGCGAAAGAGCATGATATTTGGAACCTAGGGAGTGGGAGGAAGAGATTAGTGGCTTCGCTTTAAGTTTTCGTGAGAGTTGAAATTTCTTGATGATTCTTGATGTCCATGGCTTCTTGAGTTTTAATGGAAGAAAGTTAAAATAAGTGGTAGATTCGGATTCCTTGCGAAAAATCCCATGAAATCGGTTAAAGAAACGTAAGAAATGGTGGAAAAATGAGAGAGCCACATTGTTGGGGCATCCGCGCGGCGGCCGGCGGTAGGGGGGCGGTGGCCGGAATTCGCTGGCGAGTTGGAGAAGATGAAGTGGGGAAGACAACGCACAGTCGTCCGATCGCGTAGGATTGTTGACCTTTTCATTACATCTAGCGGCCTGGGTCGATCCCACGTGTGGCCTTTGTTTTAAATGTGAAGTGCTGAGTTTTTTTTAAATCCCAACTGGGCCTTGATGCAGTACGCTCCTCACACCCCCCATTTGAAGGCCCACTTAGAATACACGTAAAAACGTTACTTCGTACACCCCTGGTTTATTTCCCTTGAAAACAACAAAAACTGAATTAATATTTAGCTAGGCCCATTCCCCAGCGTGCTGTTCGCACCCCACGCAAGGCCCGTTAGTGAATTAACGCATGAACCCAGTTACTAGCTGCACCTCCATTTAATGTTTTTAATTTCTTTTTTCTTTAATTTTCTGTTTTAATGTTGTTTCATTTTAATTCAATAAAAATAGTAAATCACTTCATAAAATCCCAAAATAAATCATGTGAATACTTTGAGATGTTTAGAGTTTTTTCACATTTTTTAATTTCTATTTTCATGCATTTTCCATTTATGGCATATTTTCTATTGTAGTATGTTTTTAATAATTGGATAATTGTATGTTGAGGTTGTTGATTTTATTTCTCATTCATGCTTGTGAGTTTGATATTGGAATTTTTTGTGCTGGTTATAGACTTGTTAATATTGTTATGTGATTTTTGTTGAGATTTTTAGATGGTTCTAAATAGGATTTTAGGGTAGTTGTTTAGGAGTGTTTATTGTTGGATCCCTTTAGTGTACCCTTGAGGTTTTGGATTAAATTTGAGCCGTTTGATTTAGGTGTAGCCCCTGGTTTTTGTACCATAGCTTATTAATACATGTAGGATGATGTAGTATTTTCCTTAGAATTTTCAGGAACGATTTTCCCTTAGTTCCCCATTTTACAAATTGGCCTTAGTTTAGGTGATTCTAACTAGGTTAAGTGCATAGATTAGTCTTGTAAATGACCATTAGGCGATCCTTGGTGTAGATACCTCCTTTAGAGCCCTTGAACCCTTAGTATAGGTGATTATTAGAAGGTAACATTTGAGGTTCTTTAGAAATGCAAGTAGGTGAATTCTTCTTATAGGATTAGTTTCCCTTCCAATGTTCCTTGCTTGATTGGAATCCTCCTTGTGAGCATGTTTCCTCCTGTGGAGGAATACATTGCATCATCATAAAGGGGTTGAGTCCATGAAAGCTATCTCTATGGAGGTGGAGTTGGTCGAGTGCCTGTGGTAAGTTCCTGTGGAACTTACCTTGCTTCTCATCTCCATTCTCCTAATATTCTCTCATTCCTTTCTTTTAGGAACCTTCTCGGGATAGCATAGTCCCTCCTGTGGGGGGAATGTTGCACATCTCTTGAAGGATCTAAACCTTTAGGATTCCCCCAAATCTCTTTTGTTGGTTGAGTGCCTGGGATAAGTTCCTGTGGACCTTACCCTTGCCTCCCAACACCCAATTTCTTTCCTTAGGATAGAAGCCCTGTTTGATTACTTGTGGATTGAATCCATTATTTGTTATAAATCCTTTTCCTCATTCATTGTTTGAGTGGTGTGTTGCATTAGGATAGTTCATGTTTAGGATAATCTAAGTATAGGAGCATGATTGCATTAAGAGGTTGAGTGGGTCTCCCTCTGCTTGTTTGTCTTAAGGGTTGAGGTGGTTCTCCCCTTGCTTGTATGTTGTTTTTATTTTTCTAATTGACGTATTTGCATATAGAGGTTGAGTCTGTCTCCCTCTGCTTGTCTATTTTGTCTGTTTTCTTTTGCTTGATTGCTAAGAAGTTGAGCTCGTCTCCTTCTGCTTGTATTGTTGCATTGCATGCATTTTACTTACAGTATTTCTTTACAGTATTTGCTTTGTCTGTTTCTATGTACCATTGCCATGTTCCCTTAGGAACTCTGACTTCTCTTGTTCAAGAGAAGTTATGACAGACATTAGGACTCTAACCATGCATGATAACATTAGGTAGTTCCCTCCTAACCTCAACCATAGGATTAATTTTGCATGACAACGTTAGGACTGAGCAGTTTCCCCATAGAGTTCGTTCTCTTCTTATCTCTAAACAACAGTAAAAAACGTAATAAAGGCCAGTTAGTACAAAGTGCGTTACGAGCCTTAAGCTACTTGGGAAATGATGATTGAGAGGTCTCCTCTCAATCATCTAGAGTGTTTAGTATATGTCCTTTGGACGATATGCTACGCATTTGCTCCTAAGTCATAGTCTCTAGTGCTGTACAAACTACAGACAACTAAAAAACACTTCTTCCGTAAAAAACAGAAAACAAAGATCAAACATCTTTTTGTCCTCTCGGACCTTTAATCCCTGGAAACCCTTTTCAGAAGGAGAGTTTTGTTAACTCTCGGTTCTACCGCAAACGGTAACGCCTAAGTCTCCAATGGTCGAGCTGCATACACCAAACTGCTGGAACCGTCTGTTAACCCTACTCGGATAAAAAACAGTTAGACAAACATGTGTCTTCCGTAGTTTCCCGAACTACATTTGCTCTGATCTTCCGCACCGTGTGAAAGTACGTAGGCAAGAGATGCGATATCTCGGCGAGCAACCTTCCCCCGTAATTCGTAGTTAGGCGAACTACGTTGACTCTGATTTCTCGTTCCAGACGGGAATACGTAGGCATAAAGTGCGACGCTTTGCCGAGTCATTTTATTTTCTTTTCAGACCAGACCTTTTAGCATAGATAGATATAATCAACCCGTCAAATAAACACAACAAGCGTGGATCCCATCGAGTACGATGGACGTGAGGGGTGCTAATACCTTCCCCTTGCGTAACCGACTCCCGAATCCAGACAATGGTTGCGATGACCTTGTCTTATACCTTTTCGTCAGGTTTTTCCGATCGTTTCCTTTCCCGTTCTGAGGGATAAATAACGAAAGGTGGCGACTCTTCTGTTTTGCCGGCACCTTATTTTTGCGGTAGCGACAGAATGTGTCGCATATCGTGCTAAGGACGTACACTAAACACTCTAAGCAATTGAGAGGAATCCCCCCAATCACCATTCCTCAAGTACTTAAGGCTCTTAATGTACAACATGCATTAGCCTTTATTAAGTGTTTTAAGAGAATTTAAAGATGAGAAGAGAGAGACACTCTAAAGGGAGACTAAGACTCAACCTAATGTTCTCATGCAAAGTGTACCTATAATTGGAATGAAAGGGAATGCTACATAATTTTATCATGCATGGGTTCAAGCCTAAGTTCTATCATAATCAACCTTGAACAAGGAAGATTAGAGGTCCTAAGGGAACAGGGCAAAGAAGAAAGAAGAAGAAAGAGAAGAAAGCATAAGAAAATGCAAGTATGCAAACATGTAATGCACAATTAGAATGAAAGTGAGGGAGTAAAAAGTGTGGGGAAGTAGCCTCCACAAGCACATCTCAACCTCAAGCATGCATATGAGAGATGCAAAGAAGAAGGGTGAAAGAATGAACACAAAAGAGAGCAAACAAGTGCACAAAAATGGGATGAAATGGGAGAATAAATCCTACAACCATTTGTCATCAACCACAATGCCCAAAGACAAACCAAAAGAAAGGGAAGAAGCCATGATCAAATGATAGAATGGGAGGCAGTATGAGGACATCAAGGAACTCAAATGGGCAACTCAACCATAAGCTATCTCAAGGATCATGCAAGAACACACAAGAGAAGTCCTCAAAGAATCACCATTCATGATATGCTTCAAGTACCTCCAATGGAGAGACTAAACCATCTCAAATGGGACTCTAAGGTCATTGGACAGAGGCAAAGATGAGAGGAGAAGGTACATAAACCAAAGAAGGAAAAGCACAAATGAGAATGCAAACATAGGCATGGAAGAAGACTTAAGTCTTAAGCACATTCAACACTTGAACTTCAAGTGGAAAGCCTAAAAAGAAATGCAAATCTCAACAAGCAATTAACAATTTTATGACCTAAAAATGATCATTCAAATACCTCAACATGTTAGAAGTATGAATCAACAAGAATTGAGAGCTCAAGGAATCCATAGAAGTCATTTCCCATTCAAACTAGGTCAAGTATTTGTATGAACCTCCGTTAGAAGCACTTTGACTTGCAAGTCACCTCAAAAATAGGAAAAAGGTTCAAAAATAACCAAATAAAATCTCAAATGGACATCAAAGAGTTGGAAACAGAGACCAAAAGGTTACAATCAAAATCACTTCAAAGCATCATCAAAGAATTTGATTCACAAGGATGCTCCACTTTGAAGGAGGATTGTCGAGGGTCAACAAAAATGACTTGAAAGTCAAACCAAAAGTGGTCAAACCAGGGGCAAAAGCATCCTATAAAACTCTTGAACTCATCATGGACATGAGAAAAGAGTTTCAATCATAGGCGAAGAAAATTGATCAAGAAACAAAGTAAGAACAAGAAAAGAGCAATTAAAATCAATTTAAAACCCATTCCAACCTTTATATCCATTTTTAATTGAAAAATAAAAGGAAAATGAAAATAAAAAAATGTCAAAAATTATTTAACACATTTAAGTGTCTAAAACATATTTTTGTAGAATTTTATGGTATTAGGACCTATTTTTAAATGATTAAAACCAAAATAGAAAATAAATGAAAAAGAAAAAACAATTAAAAGAGCCAGTGGTGCAGATAGTAAAGAAATAAGTAAAAAAGCATTGGGCTCCCTCAAGAGAGGGGTGCAAACAGCAAGCGAGGCCCAAAATCCAAACCACAAGTCAGCCACATCAAAACACAATGTACAACTTAAAAACGTGGCAGTAAACCAAACACATCAGCCAGTCAGATTAGATCTGGATCGTTGATCATACAAAGTCAAACATTCTACATATCCAAGTGGCATAACACGCAAGCCAGCCAACCACCAAAACCAGACAACAGAGCATTGTGCTCCGGTCATCTCCTCCGATCACACAACCGGAGTAGCAGATCTCAAACACAACCAAATTGAACAAAATCTAACACTAAAATGATCTCCAAGTTGCGTAGATTACAAATCCACGATCCAATTTCATTGATCAAGCATAAACAGAGAGAATCGAGCAATCAAAGATTTGAGTACATAAATGATATCATCACAAACACAACAAATAATGATCCAGAATTTTCCTACACATGTAGGTCTTTAGTTTGCAACAACAATGGAGTGAAATGGATGCATATTATGAGAGAAATCTTGATTTGAGGATTACCTAACGGAGCCTCTCCGTTGGAGCTTCAATTATACTCAAGCTTGATCCAAATTACGCAGAAACACTCAAGGAAGTTCAAGGAATAGAATTCTGGCTTTGATGTGAGTTGAAAATGCTTGAATCTCAATTCACGATTTCACTTTTGCTCTTCAATTCTCCAACTACAATCTGTTCAATTCTCCACCAAAATGCACCAATGAAGCTTCAAAATTCATCTGAAGCTTTTATATGTTGGATCTAGAATGATTTGGAGGCCCAATTTGGCCTGATTAGGGTGCAATTGAAAAATGCCCAAATTGGAAATGGAAGCTCATGCACACGTGAAACTGACACCAATTGCACTTGGAATTGATTCAAATCATCTGCTGAGACCTTGTTTTGATCATGTGGATGTAAATTGATCCTTGAATTGATCTAATGGTGGAGATTGAATGTGAAACTTCTTCTTGAAGTAACATGGAATTACACGTATTTTGCACATCATGACTCAAATTTTCTTGGTGCATTCTTTTTGTTGCGATATTGTGGATCAAAACAAGCACAAACATGACATGAAAATGAACTAAAACCAATTCAATTTAATTCATGACTTTAAGTTCAAATTTCCATTGAATTTCTTCACCAATATTCATATCCATGCCAAATCCATGACAAACTTGTGTTTTAGGATGAAATTGATATCATTTGAAGCAAATTTCAAGTTGGGAAAAGTTTCATTTGAAGTGCATAAGTGGATGAAAAGGACCTATAATGAAAATGACATATAATTTCACTTTCCCAAAATACCCCTGACTTGCAAGCTTCATAACTTGAGTTCTACAAATGAGATGAAGGACTTATATGACTTTTTGGAAAGGTAAGATCATGAGGAACAACTTTCATGTTCATCAAAAGTTGAGGTGAAACATGATTCCAGGTCAAAAGTGTCTTGGAATTTGGTTGAATTTTGTTGACTTAAAATATGATTCATCTGAGGACCCATAACTTGTCAGCATCATAACTTGAGTTCTAGAAACCCAATGGATGAGTTCTAGTACTCAAAAGAAAGCTAAGAACATTCTATACAAGTCTCATGTTTATGTCAAAGTGATATGACACTTCTGTCTTGAGATATGTGGTCTTGAAGTTAGGCACTAAATAGGGGATTTTACACTGATAAACCTCTGAAACCCTAATTTAGTAACTTCTCACACTCTTGATTCTTCTTGAATTGATCTTGAAATAACATCTTAGATGCCTCAACATAACTTTCCATGACTCTAAAGACCTAGAACTAAGTCTTAATCTCCTTCAAATCCTCAGTGGATTTTGCCCTAGGCAGATGAAACCCTAGGTGTGCACACCTCTTGATCCCCTGCATATGAACAATGATATGTAATGCAAATGCTAGAACAATGCAATAAGCCAAGTAAAGAAAAGGTTGGGCAAATTTTAGGGTACAACACCAAGCATATTGAAATACGCCATTATTTCCTTAGGGATCATGTGGAGAAGGGTGATATGGTATTTGAGCACGTTTATACCAAAAATCAACTTGCAGATATTCTTACAAAACCACTCGCTACAAAGCCTTTCTTTCACATCTGTAGAGAACTCAGTGTTCTCGACATCTCGGATCGTGTTTAGAAGTTCATTATTACATGCTTTCTATATATGTGTTTTGTCTATCTCTTTATCTAACAAATGAAGTAACCAAGTGTAGCACCCCAAAATTTTCCCTTTCGCTTTACCGTAACTAGCTTTTATTTCTTTGCATTTTTCATTTTTGCATATCATAGAATTTGTTCTCGAGACATGGGATTGAGGTATTCCTGTGGCTCAAGTTCATTTCGGCGCAAATGAATGAACAACGAACAGTGAGCATCAGAGGCCCGAGCGTTTATTTTGCCCGGCGGTCAGGCGACCGATTTTATTTTATTTTGCAGGAGAACAACAGTTCAGAAAGCAGCACTCAGGCTCATGTCAAGCATTTTTACAGTGATAATGTTCAAGAACGAGATTCAGAAGCTTAAGAAAGCTCCAAATAGTCAAAACAGGGCAAATGGACAGATTTCCCTCCAAAAGGCGCCAAATTCAAATTTTTGAAGGTGTTAATCAGATAACCTATATGGTTAATTGATTAACCAAAGAGAAATCAGGCCGGATTTGAAGTTTTAAAAGTGTTAATCGATTAACGCATATGGTTAACCGATTAACTAGTGTAAGTTTTGCCTCTGTACGTGATTTTTCAATGCAGAGCCATTTGGGTCCAATTGTGATCACTTAAATTCAAATTTGCCACTTGGAAAGGATCTAGAATCATTTCATAATTTCATTTCCCTCCAAAATCCCATTCCTAGTGCCAAACCACAATTCACAAACCAATTTCCAAGCCTTTCCTTGGGATCCAAACCTAGATGATATTTAAGTGATTCACTCCAAACTAAAGGGATCCAATTTTCATTTCTCACATTCATTTTTCAGAATTCATCTCAATTCTCCCAAATTCTCTCAATTCTCCAAATTCCCAAACCCTCACTCAAAGCTCTTTTTCCTTGAATTCTTGATTCTTCATTGGAATCAATGAATTCTTGAGCTAAAACCTCCACCCATCATCTCCATTGAAGTGATTTCTCCATCCAATTTTTGTGCACAATTGGATTCAAATCTGAAGTGATTTTGGAAGTGATTATTTGGCTTATTTTGGATTAATCTTGAAGGATCTCCATTGCTAAAACAAGAATTGGTGTGAATCTTGAAGTATTCCAGACTTCTAGTATCAGATCTGTTCAATTCCAGTTAATTCAACATTAACTGAAGCAAATCTCTGCTTCGAAGGTTGGAATCCTAGATCCATAACATTTTTGAGCTTATTTGCATGTTCATGATAATTTTCATATTCGATTGAATTTTGGTTGATATGTTTTGTGTTGATGCTGTTTGGATCTGTATACATGTTGTTTGAATCATGATTTTCTGAGTTAATTTTTTGATTAAGTGATTATGTGATCATTGGTATGTTAGGAGAAGTGATAAGCTGTTGAAAAGTGTTTCGGCTTTGCTGTTTTCTGCTGTCAGCACAGTGTTAATCAGTTAACGCATATGGTTAACCGATTAACCATTGCAAATTTCCAGATTTTTCAAAGTTTTCAAAGCGTTAATCGGTTAACGCATATGGTTAACCGATTAACCAGTTCAAATTTTCAAATTTTTTAAACGTTAACAGTATGTTAACCGATTAACCCCTGGGGTTATACGATTAACACTGTGCTGGCAAACCTGTTTTGCTACTTTGTTTGATTGTTTGCATACCGTTTCATCTCGAATCATCATAGATCAGTGTGATGTATTAGGGATGAAATGTTTCTGGATATATGTCGTTGTTTTGGTTGTTTAATCGAGATTTCACTGACATTCGTGTTTTTCGACTTGAATGCATGCTTATGGATGTGGTTCAAAGTTGATGATCTCTTGCATGTTCGTTCACTTTCATCTCTTTTGCGCTTCCTTCATGTTTGCATCATTCTTGCATCACTTTTGAGGTCGAGATGCGCTTGTGGCGGCTGCTTCCCCACACATTTTTCCTCCCTCCCACCATTCTAAGTGTTGCATTTTCATGTATGCATCTTTTACTTGCGATTGAATTTACTTGGTGCTTTCTTGTGCTTTTTTCCATGATCCCCATAGGGTTCCTAGTCTCTCCGTTTAGGATGGGAGTAGGAGAGGCATTAGGTGTTCAACCCAAGCATGCTAACATTAGGGTAGATGTTCCCCCTTTTTATCCTAACCTTAGGACCACTTTGCATGACAACGTTAGGGCCGAGTTTCCCTTAGACCTTCCGTGCGTCCCTCTTCTCATCTCAAAACAATTCTAACTCATCTAATAAATGTGATAAATGTTGCACGCTGTAGCTACTCGAAAAATGCATTGCGCAACGACGGGGAGGCGAAAAAGATAGACAGAAGAGTCGCCACCGAACTTTATTTATCCCGTGGGGGGAAAGGAAAATATCGAGAAAACCTTAAGAAAGAAATGGATAAGATGGTCTCGCAACCAAGAACGGGTTCGGAAGCCGGTTATGCAAGGGGAAGGTATTAGCACCCCTCGCATCCATCGTACTCGATGGGAACCTTTTGTTTGTCGATGTGTGAATTTATATTTTCTAAAATATTATGCTATAAGAAGAGTGTTCTAAAAGATAGAGAGAAAGGTTTAGAAACGCGAAAAGAGAGGTAACAGAGGGAGAAAAGAGAAAGAACAGACTCGGTAGGACTTCGCGGTCCTAGGCCTACGTATTCTCAAAAGATATGAGAAAGTCAGAGTCGACGTAGTTCGGGGAACTACAGATATAGGGGGGAATGTGCTCGGCAAGGATTGTGGCCCTTGTGCCTACGTATCTTTACTTGAACGAAGTAAAGAATCAGAGCAGCCGTAGTTCGGCCTACGGTGTGCGGGGAAGTCTTGGTAGACGCTGCTATCGTGCGCATTATAGCAGTTAGGTGCATTGCTGCTCGCTCATTGGAGACTTAGGCGTTACCTGTTTGCGGTAGAACGGACGTAGCATGCCTTTATGGGAAAGGGTGAAAAAGAAAGAGGGTGCTCGCTAGGATTGTCGCAATCCTATGCCTACGTATTCCCATTATGCATGAGAAATCAGAGTAACGTAGTTCGTGCCTACGGTGCGGATAACCAGTGTGTTTTGTGGATGATGTTATCGTACGCGTTCTAGCAGTTTAGGTGTTTTGCTGCTCGCTCGTTTGAAGACTTATGCGTACCTGTTTGCAGTAGAACGGACGTAACATATCCTTTGGGAGATTGGTTTTCGCCATACGAGGCAAGGTGTCATGTTTGATTGGTGAGATTGATTTTTGGGGCGAGATAGGTCCTCAGATAGTAACCCCTACGGGTAGTACCCAATTCTTTACCTCAAAGTTTTTGTTATAAAAGGGTGTGGCGAACGAGGCGTCTTCGTATTGAAAGACGAGTGTCGAAACCACCCTCACTACAGTGGGCATCCCTACGCTCGGAGAAGAAGAGGTCTACACCCAATCCTCTCTCTTTAATTCAATGCAAAGAGAACGAAGTTCTCTTATTAAAGATGTTTTTGGTTTTGAATGGTAAGTACTTTGCGACAAAGAACCCTACGGTAAACGTCAGCACTCGGGATAGGAGAAGGCCTACGCCTAACCACTCCATGACCATTCAAGTTTTTGTATGAAAAGGAATTTGAAAATGCACTCGGTACGTGACCGAGGTTTTAGGTGTGAAAATTGTGGAAGGAAGTTAAAGAGGGAGAGGTGGTGGATGGAGGCGTGTCTTCGTATTGAAAGACGAATATCGAGACCACCCTCACTACAGTGGGCATCCCAACATTCGGAGAGGAAGAGGTCTACACCCAATCCTCTCTCTTTAATTCAATACAAAGAGAAATGATTCCTTATTGAAGGGGTTTTAAAATGCGCTCGGTACGAGACCGAGGTTTTAGGAGGGAAGGTTTGAAAAGGTTTTCGTATTGAAAGACGAGCGTCGAAACCACCCTCACTACAGTGGGCATCCCAACGCTCGAAGAAGAAGAGGTCTACACCCAATCCTCTCTTTTAAATTCAATACAAAGAAATCATTTTAAGAAGATGAGATCTGAAAATGGATGGAAAGCGTTGAAAAGGAATGGTCTCAGATCCAACATTATTCATCAATAATTTGACTGGTAATGAATTACGGAAGTGTCGTCATCGACCCAAGAAAAATTAAATCAAAAAAACAACGTAAAATAGTTATTGAAAAGAAAAGATTACCAAAGTCCAAGATTTAGTAAAAACCCAACAAACTACTTAATGAAATTTTTTAGCAAATTCATTGAACAAAATACCAACTTGAATATTTACAAGGATAATGAACGAAAATCAAAACAAGATCTTTTAGAAGAATAGAAATAAAAGGGGGGTATGCTAGAAATAGGGAATGAGAATAAAAATGTGAGAATCATATGGGCTTAGCAGCCCATCATCTCACTAAAATAAAACAACAATGGAATGGTAGTATGTAAATAACATACGGGCCTCAAAAGAAAAGAGCCCAACCATACCAAACAAAGGCATCGCTTAAGTCATAAAACGAAATCCATTTTAAAAAAAAAAGCTATGGAAACGAAGCATCAGAACGCTACTCAATGTTCACCATACTGCTTCGTCTCACCTCAATCACTCACGGTTTGTTTGACTCAGAACAAATCTCAAGTTTCAATCTTGTTCATCTCTCCGTTTTCACACTTCTGGTTTGCTGAAAGTGAAAGTGGATTTTGTTGGGTTATTGAGGATTCGGTGAAGGGCTTTACGATTTGTTGTTGGTGAAAGTTGTTAAGGTTCGGGAAAGTTTGAAGGAGGGTCCGATGGTTTGGGGTTTGTTCATGTTGCTGGGTTTTCTGGGCTTCTGTTCGAACAAGTTTGGGGAGAGAGATGAGCGGAGAGTTTGTAAGACGATGGCAGTTTGGGGGTTACTGGTGATGTGGGTTTGAAGATGTTTTGAAAGAAAGTGGAGGTGAGGTCTGGAATGTGAGTGGGTGTTTCTGTTGTTGTGGTTCAGTTCGAATGACGATAACATCGTGTTTTCAACGCGCCGTAATCTTTCCTACCATCTGTTTGATGAAAGTACTAAACCAAAATGTTTCTTCTCCTTCTATTCCATAATGTTATTGACATTGTTGAGTGGAAATGGTGGATTCTGTTGGCCATTGATGATTCGAGCTTATGGTTGTGAATTTGAAGACGACTAGTGTGTAGAAGAAGATGAAGGATGGAGATGGAGGATTTTGCAGTGAGGAAATGGGTGTTGAGTGGGTGATGAAGGAGGCTAAGAAGGATGATGATGAAGCAGAAAGTGTTGATGGAAAGGAGAGGGTGGAAAAGTTGCAGGAAATTTCTTTATGGAATTGTTCTTCTTTGGCTTTAAAGTGAGTGAGAGTTACGTTGAGGTGACAGAAGTGATTGAGGGAGTATTGTAGTTGTTTTGGATGATGGGAAGAGAGGGCGATTCAGTTATGAAAAGTTTGTTGAAGCAGGTTCAAGGAAGGGTGGTCTAGAAGTCTAAAGGAGTTAACTGATGAAGAAAAGTGTGTTTGTATGTGGTAAGTGTGAAATAGAAAAATGAATTTTTCAGTTATTTTCTCCTCTTGCGGAAGCAGTGTGATCTTGTGCAGATATTGAGAAATGACTTGTGATGATTATGTTGTAGTTGTGTACTGTTGTTGGTGAGTTGAAGATTGTTTGGTGTGATTTTTCATGTTGGTGTTTTTCTGTCTGTTTCTTCTCCTTTTGAATTAAAATTGCCACTTTCATGATGCTCTGTCTGCAGCTGTTGTTGCAGGTTGTTGTCTGGCGTGATGAGTAGCAGCTATGGCAGGTGGTGGTACGGTTTGCAGCTGGCCATTTTGTTTGCTTGTGGCTTGGTGAAAAACAAACCCTGCGATGTGTACCTTCTTGTCTGCAAGGTATGGAAATAAAGCACATACGATTTCTGCGTCTTTGGTGGTATGTCCTATTCTTTTGCAATTTTCTGGGTGGTATTGGTTTTATTGTGTGCAAACAAGAGCCTCTGCTACTGTGAAATAAGGTTGTTGTAGGTTGCAGGTTTTGCAGGGGGTGAGTTTGCACGATAGCTGGTTGTAGGTACGATTTCACAGGTTTGCAGCTGGTTATGGGGGTTTATTGCAGGGTATTGTGTGTAGCAGGTTTTTGTACAGTTTGTGTAGAGCTTGTCTATTCCATTTTGGTGTAAAGTTAGGACAAGCTGTTTTGTTGGTTTGTTGCAGGAATTTGTCTGGTGTTGGTTGTGTGCAGGTGCTGCTGTGGACTTGTGTTGCCGCATAACAATTTCGTGAATCACTTCGCCCGAATGAAGTTTTTTTTTTTTTTTACCGAAGAGATGAATGTTGTCGCGGTTGTTACGGTAACCGTTTTGCTGTTTCTTATGTGATTTTCTTTCGTACTGCATACAGTTTTGGGGCGTATTGTTGGATGCGTTTTGATGTTTCCAATCGCTGCACCGTTCTGAGATCACTCTACAGGTGTGTAACGTGGCCGAATCCCATACTGTTGCGGGTGCAAATCGCGTAACGGTTTGTCGTACGCGTGAGGGTGAGGTCTTTTAATGAGATAATGGTGAGCTGAATGAAAGGAAACAAATGTTGTGCTGCGGCGTTTTGCCGAGATGTATTTTGGTGGGTGGTCTTTCCATTTCGCAGCAGGTGATACATATGGTATGTATAGGAATGCCTCTTTTCCTTCTCCTTTTCTGAATGCCACAAGCGAATTTATCAAGAGTGTCTTTGTGCTTGTGCAGATTTGAATTTGATTTATGTGACTGCATTGCGGTAACGTGCTGCTGCGGAAAGGCTATTGTTGAAGTCTTGTAGAAGGTATACCGGTTTTGACTTGTCGTACGGTGTTGCAGGTTTATGGTTAAGGAGCGTGGCAATTGGTATCACAGCGGTACAAAATTGCAGGTCCTGACATGTTGTGGCGGTACGGTTTCGCATGCCTATCTGTTGAGGCAGTACGTAGTGGTTTTAAATTTTGATTTTTTTTCTTTTCTCAAAAACAGAAACTGGTCGTGTGGGCCTCTTCACTTTGTGATGTATGCCATTTCAATGAGAATTCTTTGAGCTTTATTTTGAATTTGTGACAAGACCATGTGGGTAATTGCACCACTATAAGAACCGCTGAGTCGTCAATCCTTGTAACATAAATTATGAATGAATCCTTGTATTTCCACTTCTTGAATTCAATTTAATAATCACTCTACAACTCATGCTCTAACATTGTGACTTTTATTATTGGGTCATCCTCAATTCCAAAATGTTGTGATCTTGAAACTCAAAGAATTCACTTGGTTAGAACATGAGAGGAAATCTTTTATACCCTTCTTGGACCAACTTGTATTATTTTGAAACAACTCAAAAAATAAATTTGGGAGGGCACTGTTCGTAGCTTGTAAATGAATTCTCATAACTTAAATCAAATTAATCTAGTAAGCATGAGACATCTTAATCACGACCTTCCGTTACAACTTGACATAACTCATCTTACGCCTTAATTCCACCATGAATTGAATTAAACACATGCTCGAATTACAAATTAGTTGTACGTTGAAGATTAACGATCCCAACTCCGAATCACTAATAACCATCATAACAATAGTTCTTCCAACCATGACTTGTACATATGCTTGATCCACTTGAATATGACTAAGAATCTTCTTGAGATAAGCCTCAAAGTCAATTGATCACATCTTGACCACTCTGCCATGCTAATGGGATATCTTTTTTCTTATTTCCACTAGGATTCCAAATATTTGCAAAGGCCTGTAATCTCAATGGGTACAAACAAATCCCTCATCCTTAAAACCTCATACAATTGTGGCCAAAAGCCAAATGACCACCTATAGCAAGATCATGAATGCACACTAGAACGTGGTATCAGAAATTTGAAATGGTAGGACAAATTTAGGGTATGACAGATGCCCCTATCTAATTGGCTTGGACCGAGGGAAATGAACTGCTGCAGCGTTCATTCTCCATAGGTAGAAATCAATTAGATATAAAGAAGACCCTGAATTTGTCCAAAAGAGAATGAAATTATTGGGAATGAAATACTGAATACCTTGCAAAGGTCGCTAACACCAAAAGGATGTTTAACAGAGAAAACTTGACACCAAAAGAATGACAAGCCTATCACCAAAAGGATGCTAGTACACTCACACACACTGTTCTGAAATCAAAAGAAAGTAAGGGATCCACTACCAAAAGGATAGCGGAAAAAATGCTATTCATGACACCAAAAAGGATGTCAGACCCATCACCAAAAAGGATGATGGAGCGAAACGAAATAAACCCTAACACCAAAAAAGATGAAAGGGATCCATTACCAAAAAGGATAATGGAGAACAGACGCTAGTCATGACACCAAAAGGATGTCATACCCATCACCAAAAAGGATGATGGAGCGAAACAAAATCAACCCTAACACCAAAAAGGATGATACGGGGATAAGCTTCTCTGAAGAGATTGCCACTTATCGTTGAAGATAGATAAGCTTCTCCCAAGAGATTGCCACTTATCACTGAAGATGGATAAGCTTCTCTGAAGAGATTGCCACTTATCGCTGAAGATGGATAAGCTTCTATGAAGAGATTGCCACTTATCGTTGAAGATGGATAAGCTTCTCCCAAGAGATTGCCACTTATCGCTGAAGATGGATAAGCTTCTCTAAAGAGATTGCCACTTATCACTGAAGATGGATAAGCTTCTCTGAAGAGATTGCCACTTATCACTGAAGATGGATAAGCTTCTCTGAAGAGATTACCACTTATCGCTGAAGATGGATAAGCTTCTCTGAAGAGATTGCCACTTATCACTGAAGATGGATAAGCTTATCTGAAGAGATTGCCACTTATCACTGAAGATGGATAAGCTTCTCTGAAGAGATTGCCACTTATCGCTGAAGATGGATAAGCTTCTCTGAAGAGATTGCCACTTATCGCTGAGACGGATAAGCTTCTCTGAAGAGATTGCCACTTATCGCTGATGAAGGATAAGCTTCTCCCAAGAGATTTCCACTTATCACTAAAGTCTGCTGGAGACAACTCACTGGGGAACGCCCATGAATTTACTTGAGATGCCCCTGTCTGGGCTAAATGTTGATTTGAAGATCTGATTAACCCCGGGTTTGAAATACGTCATGCAATACACCCATGGTCTTGAAAAGATGCCCCTGACTGGGCTGAATTTTGCTTTGATAATCTTGAATTTTGTGGGAGGACCCACGGTCTTGCAGATAATGCCCCTGATTGGGCTGATGATTGCATTGAAGCTCTTGAATTTGCCCAACAAAAGTTGCACAACTTCGTGGGGAACACCCACGGTCTTGCATAAGATGCCCCTGACTGGGCTAATTATGGTTTTGAAAATCTTCGAGATTGATCCTGGATCTGAGCTCGCATACGCTAATGCTTTACGATGATGTTGTCCCAATAAATGGAAATGCACATGCAAATGCTGATGCGCGGAGATGCAAGAGTCGGGGAAGAGTATGATATGCTATTGGATATGCATATGATGCAAGATGCTTATGAAGCCGAATGCGATGTGTATGATGCATATGATAATGATGGATGCAGGCAGGTGACTGGGAATGCAGGTGATGACATGGCAGACTTTTGGTGGTTGCCAATGTAAATTGGACTTTGGGTTGGAAATACCAGATGAGGGCTGGTATTCGGAGGGTAGACCAGATGAGACTGGTTGGCGAAAGGTTAAGCTATCAAAGGAGGACTGATTTTGTGGTTTGCCAGATGGGAGCTGGACTTTGGGATGAGGTTTACCAGACAAGAACTGGTGGCAAAAGGTTAAGTTGTCAGACGAGAACTGACTTCTAGGTTTGGTGTCAGACGGGAACTGACTTTGTGGTTTTCCAGACGAGGACTGGACTTTGAAATTGTGTTTTCCAGACGAGGACTGGTTAAACGGAAGGTGACCAGATGGGACTGGTTTGAAGGTTTAAAGGTTTGACCAGAAGGGACTGGTATTTAGGCTTGCCAGACAAGAACTGGACTTTGGAGGTTTCGGTATGTTTTGATAGGTGACAGGTTTAGGCTGTGGGATGAAGGATCCGATGACAGCAAGGCCTTTTTGGAAGGTTATGGTTATTAGGTGAGATGACGGTATGATTCCTCGACACTTGTTTTGAACTCAACAGTTGCTGATGATGATGAACTTGCTAGAGTAATTTGCCATGAGACGACCTCGAGATGGCTTGCCCCAGAGTTTGTACCACGAAAGGATTTATCATTGTTTAACCAATTCTTGTGGTGATTGGCTTCAATATACTCTTTGGAGTAGCTTGCTCTTGAAAGAGCGTTGAAGCGACTTAACTTATCCTAATTGAACATTGGAGGGATATATCCTCAAGTCAAAGAAACTCTGGGTGGCCTGCCCCTGATTGGTGTGATTCATTTATGATCAACCGCTTCTTGAATGATTTGCCCCATAATCAACTGATGTTTGGGGATTTGCCTTAAGCTGACTATTTCTGAAATCTTGGGATGACAATGCCCCAGATCCATAAGGTTATATGGTATGCTCGATTCTGGTCCAGACCGCTGAATAATCCAGTCCTGCTTGAGTGCTCCCTGTTGGAATTTCCTTGATGCCAACTACTGACTTGCAAATAAAATTGTTTATTCACAAATGGTAATTTTAATGCGAAGTTCATGCAAGTTTTGAAAGAAATGTCTTTTACTAAGTGTCGTGACAGTGAGACAAATGGACCGTTAGTCCAAACGTTGTGCTAATTCGATTATAGCAAGAATATTGACACCAAAACTGATGATTAGCAAATATGTAAGGAGTCAGGTTACGCAACCTCGCAATAGTATGCTTTCAGAATAAACCTCGCCTCAATTAGGTCTTTCGAGGGTTGTAACGTGGTCTGGTTCACGGTTATAAAACAAAGGATATTAGGCTCAAAGTATAATTTATACCCACCCCTTCTTCTTGATAATCTCCATACCTACGTTCAGTTAATTCTGAACATGTTTACCTTGACGGTGTAATCTTGATAGTTCAAGGTTTGCTTGAAATGGCAGCCACCTTATTTTGCTGGATGTTGGTAGCCCCTTGTTTTGGGTGGCCACTGAATCTTATTTTGTTTTTGGTTGAGGGTTTGAGGACCTCTTTTGGTTTTGTTTTGATCCCTAACTTTTGCATGGACTGACTTTGCTTGTTAGATCCATCGGGATAGCCTTGATTTTTTTGCCTAAGTCCCGTTTGAGGTGCTTGACTTAGCAGGCTTTTGATATTTTTTCTGATTTTGTTGGCGAATTGTGACTGCCATGTCGTGGGTCATTGATGAACAATCGTCTTCTGGATTTTTCTTTATGCATAGTGGACTAACTGAACAACTACCCTGCCCCCGGTTGAGTGTAAGGGTTTGAATATCCGAAGGAAACTCCTACTTCTAGGCTCGAAGTGGTTGACTAGGGATTAACTCCTTATATCTCCGGTGTTTAGGGGATTTGAAACAATGCCTGTACATCATTGACGAGATTATGTATGAAAGCATACAGTTTGCTATTATGGGTATTTCGTTTTCGTCATCCTCCCTCCAATATTTGCTAAACACAACAGTGATGAAGTGGAGTGGATAAAAGTGTATGTGTCTGTGATAAGTGGAAATAATGAGTGAATACGACGTGACTGATTCGGAAAATGCATAATAACTCCATTAATATTACCATTCGAAACAACAATGTTTAAACACAAGTAGCAATTAACAGGAAATAAACTACAAGATGCAAATGATAAAAGCATTCAAGGACTGCCAATGTTGAGGACGTCTGCCTGTCTAGACCACTGGCTTCTGGAAATGACCCTTGAAATATTCGAGTTTAGACAGCTGAGAGGTTGACATGGACAACCAAACTTCCTTCTGGAAAAGAGATGTACCCTTTGTTAATTAGTTGTTGCACCTTGGCTTGGAAGGCTTTGCATTCTTCAGTCGAGTGCCCCATGGATCCTCCATGATATCCACACTGAGCATTGGGATTGTACCCAGGAGGGTAAGGTTCTGGCACAGGCTTAAGAGTTTTAGGCTCCACCAATGAGTTTTGAATCAAATGCGAGAGAAGCTGACTATGCGACATAGGGACCAGATGAAGAGGAGCAGTCCTTCTTTCCAAGTTGTTGTTGGGCCTATTCTGATCGCGGCGCTGATTCGGATGACCTCGGCCATGGGCTCATTGATTTGCATGAGGAGCGACTCGTGGCTTATGGGATGAAGCTTTAGGCATGGCTGATTGTCCATGAGGATAACATGGCACTGGTAATGATGTCTGTTGAGCGGATGAGGGACCATAGAGTTTTGCTGGTACATCATGAGAATACTCGATGTTTGCTATGAATGCACTGGTTTCATACTTCTCTTCCTCATGGAAATCGTCGAAAGATTCAATCTCACTGGCCTGGTTTCCTGATGCGTCCTGGATTTGTCCACTTTTGAGGTAGCTTTCGATGCGCTCTCCTACAATCACAAGGTCAGAGAATCTTGATGGCGTACAACCATCCATTCTTTCAAGATAAGTACCATGCAAACTGTTGATGAACATGTCAATCAGTTCCTTGTCCAAAATGTGAAGGCAAAGTATCTACCAACACAAGCGTGCCTCTGGTTTTTGATGATGACAACTTGCTAAGAGATATCCTTCTTTCGTTTAAATCATTCACGCTACTTATGATTCAATTTTTACAATGACGTAATGCACAAAAAGCTGTAGAAATTTATGTTTTTGCAGATTTTTGAACCATGAGCCGACCATACCGTCAGCACACAGTTTCATTCAGTTCACACGGCTCAGCGCATGAAGGTCATGCGTCGACCGTTAACTTGGCGCATGCAGGTTTAAGAATCAGACGGCTCAGCGCATGAAGATCATGCGTCGACCGCTGACTCGGCGCATGACAGTTTGAGTGTCACACGGCTCAGCGCACGCCGACCCTATGGTCGACCGTTCGCGCGCAGAAACAGAAATTCTGCTATGTTTCATTGATCTGTCAACTGTCTGTTTTGTATATTACTATAAATAGCTGTCTTTTCAATTTTAACAACAAGAACATTTTTGAAAGCATTGTGAGAAAGTGTTCAGGTCAAGAAACGTGAAAGAGGTGCATCAGTGTTCTTCATCTTCATCGTTCAATCAACTCACAAATCCTCAAATTACAGATAATCAATTTTTTGCTGCGGTTTGTGGTTTGCTCGACGGTGATAAGGTTCGAACGCGTGATTGAAGATCCGGTTCGAGTGGAAGCTGGTGCAGGTGTTTCTTGGGAGAAAACCTTTGAGGTTTTACCTATCAGGACTACAGGTTTTGAAGGCTTTTGTTACGGAATCGTCGGTTCAACAATCAAGCGAGTGCGAAGGTGATTGATTAGCGGAAGGTTGATCAATCTAGTAGCTAGGGCGTTGAAAGGTTGAAGACGTTCCGGGTTCAATTTGGGTGTGTCTAAGATCAGCCGTGCCGAAGGTTTGATCAACGGAAGAGTTGTCAATAAGGTGGCTGCAATCGGAGGTCATTCACATCAAATTGGAGGACTTGATTCATCTTGAATCAAGGGGCAAGAAGTGGTAGAAATTATCAGCAACATTAAGATTGTTTGTATCAATTGTCTATCGATTCTTGTGTATAACTGTTCTACCAAACAGGTGATATCTATTCAATACATATCTCAATTCTCATTGTAGAATTGAGGGCAGACGTACCCCAACGCGAGGACGACTGGGGGAACTGCCTCATCAAATCTTGTGTTCCTTTATTTTCTGCATTTTCAATTACAGCTTAAAAATTAAGTGATTCTAGAATAAGTGATTTTGTCAAATTGTAGTATTGATTGAGTGAGTTGGTGAAACACTGTTTTTTAACTACTAAGTACAATAGAAATACTGTACTAAGGCTTTTTCAATCACTCATTCAACACAAATATCATTTAAGGTATTTGTGCACACCAACTGTTCGACAAAAGTGCTGAACTAAAATTGCCTTAATTTTGCTGCTAGTTTTGTGCACACCAACTGTTCGACAAAAGTGCTGAACTAAAATTGCCTTAATTTTGCTGCTAGTTTTGGTGTAATTTTTGATCATTGGAATAAGGAAATAGTACGAGTGAATCACATCTGAGTTTTGCATAAAAGTGTGTAGTGATTTACTATCCGTTATCGTCTTAAATTCATCTGCTTGACGCATATCCGGCTCTCCAATAGTTGTTCGTTTTAGACTATATTTTCCAAGGCAGCTTCCGCATTTGAAAACAATTTTGAAAACCAATTTTATTGGTAGCGCCACTCAAATTTTTAAAAGGGATCTATTCAACCCCCCCCCTTCTAGATCCGTGCCTTAGTCTAACAAGTGGTATCAGGAGCTCCGGTTCTCCGGTGCTTCAAATACAACATTGATAGAATAATGGCTAACGAACCAAAAGGGGCGTACAATAGAGCTCCCGTTTTTAACGGTGAAAATTATAGCTATTGGAAAGACTGTATGCGGGTGCACATTAATTCCATAGATAGAAAGATATGGAACGTTATTCTCAATGGTCCGATTGAAATAACCATGACAAATGAGAATAACGAAGTTGTGCCAAAGCCCGAAGCACAATGGACCGACGACGATGAGCGAAAGTATAATTACGATTGGAAAGCTAAGAACATTCTAATCTCCTCATTAGGTGTAGATGAATACTACCGTGTATCCCATTGCCCTACGGCTAAGACTATGTGGGATGCACTACAAATTGCCCATGAGGGGACAAACGATGTTAAGTTGGCTCGAATCAACACTCTTATACAAGAGTTTGATCTTTTTTTCATGGAGCAAGGGGAAACCATTGCTGACATGCAAAAGAGATTTACTCATCTCATAAACAGATTACATTCACTAGGAAGACCTATTTCCAATGATCTTGCTACTAATAAAGTTTTGAGATGTCTTAGCAGGGAATGGCAGCCGAAAGTGACCGCCATCAAAGAGGCAAATGATCTTACGGTATTAGACCTGACTACATTGTTTGGCAAACTACAAGAGCATGAACAGGTACTCTTGAGTCTTGACCAACATGAAAGGAAAGAAAAGAAGGACAAAGTAAAGATGAGTGAAAAGAAGTCCATAGCTCTTAAGGCTTCTTCCTCGAAGTCTAAAGCAAAAGAGCAAAGTGATTATTCTTCAAGCGACGACGAAGAAGAAGACATAAATGAGGACATGGGGCTGTTCGTTAAACGGTATAACCGGTACGTGAGAAAGAACGGCATCCAACATTCGGAGAAGAACCTGGTAAATTTCCGAAGGCAATCAAGGTTCTCCAAAGATGACAATCAAAAAGGCAAAAAGACTAGAGGAACGTGCTATAAATGTGGAAAGCCCGGTCACTACAAACCGGACTGTCCAATGAACAACAAGGGAAAAGAAAAGGAACAATCGAAGTCACATAAGAGAGCATCAAAGCCTAGGAGGGCGTACATCGCGTGGGAAAGCGACAGTGATTCTTCCTCCTCTAATGAAAGCTCTAGTGATGAAGAAGAGTCCGTGAATCTATGTCTCTCCGCAAATCAGAAAAAGAAAAAGAAACAGGTACGTCACTCTAGATATAATATGTCATCTAATATGTCTCATTCCGAATTACAAACCGCATTCGATGTTTTACACAAGGAAGCAACTGAAGCCTTTAAGAAACTTGCTTCTAATAGAAGAATTTTTACATATTTAGAGCACAAAGTCTTAGAGTCCGAAAAGAAATTAGAGGACCTTAAGGCTTCCATTGTGAAAGATAATGAATCGGATTGTAAGGACAATAGTAATCCTTTCAACTTTGGTTGTGATACTTGTCATATTTGGCAAGGTGAGGTTAGAAACCTTAAGGCCAAATTAGACAAGGCACTTGAACCTAAAATTACATTTGCAATCGATAAAAAGGATTTTAGAAAAAGTATGATAAACCCATATCAAAAATATGCATATGTAATTAGGGATCAAGCAAGTGAAAGTGATTCTAATGTCGACTTTGTATGCTTTTACTGTTGCAAGAAAGGCCACTCCATTGGTAAATGTCGATTTAGGAGATTTCTTGTTCCTAAAGGCATCTACCAATGGTTGCCCAAACGCAACCGTCTTGTCGCTAACCTATTAGGACCCAATATGCCATTGGGTACCTCCCTTTTCTAAGTTATATTTTGACAGGTGAAATGTGTCGAGTCCACCGAGAGAAGATGGGTTCTTGATAGTGGGTGCTCAAGGCACATGTCTGGAGACATATCCTTATTCATAGACTTCGTGGCTAAGAAGAAAGGGTATGTAACATACGGTGATAACAACCGCGGAGCGATACTAGGTAAAGGTAGTATAGGTAATCCCTCCTCTACTACAATTTCCGATGTGTTGCTTGTCGAAAACCTTAAACATAATCTCCTTAGCATTAGCCAATTATGCGACAAAGGTTACAATGTTTCCTTTTCAAAAGATTGCTGCAAAATTGTGCATGAAAGTGATAAGAAGAATGTGTTTATTGGTTTTAGAGTAAACAATGTGTATATGCTTGACTTGAATGTGGTATCCCCAACAAGCGATCAATGTCTCATATCTATGAGTGAAGACTCATGGCTATGGCATAGGCGCTTAGCGCATGTCAACTTTGACTTACTCAATAAGATTGTCTCAAAAGATCTAGTACTAGGACTTCCCAAAATTAAGTTCACCAAGGATCACCTTTGTGATGCTTGTCAAAAAGGAAAACAAACGAGGATCTCCTTTAAATCCAAAAAGATTATTTCAACAACGAGACCTCTTGAACTACTTCATATGGACTTGTTTGGGCCGTCTAGGATCAAAAGTCTAGGAGGAAACTATTACGGATTCGTAATAGTGGACGACTTTTCTAGGTTCTGTTGGACCATCTTCTTAGTGAGTAAAAGTGACACGTTTGCCGCTTTTGAGAGATTTGCCAAGCTCTCCCAAAATAAGTTAAATACAAACATTGTGTCAATAAGAAGTGACCACGGAGGTGAATTTGAAAATCATTTATTTGAAGAATATTGCGGTAACCATGGCATCGATCATAACTTCTCGGCTCCACGAACTCCTCAACAAAATGGGGTTGTGGAGCGTAAAAACAGAATTTTAGAAGAATTGGGAAGAACAATGATTAATGATAGTGGTTTACCAAAATACTTTTGGGCCGACGCCATTAGTACGGCATGTTATGTTTTGAATAGGGTACTCATCCGCCCCATTCTAAACAAAACTCCGTATGAACTTTTAAAAGGGCGAAAGCCTAATGTTTCTCACCTTCATGTTTTTGGATGCAAGTGCTTTGTATTAAACAATGGAAAGGAAAACTTGGGCAAGTTTGATTCAAAAGCCGATGAAGGCATTTTTCTAGGGTACTCGCAATCAAGTAAAGCATATAGGATTTATAATAAAAGATTACTAGCTGTTGAAGAGTCTGTGCACGTTACGTTTGATGAGTCCTATCCGAGAAATGTCGGAAAGGATAGTGTTGTTCATGGTGCAGGTACATCCACAGAAGACATACTCAAAGGTGGCGAAACGGGGATTGATCAACCCGATAGAGTCAAAATTGAGGAGGATAAGGATGCACACCATGAGGTAACTGAGGAAGCTCATCCGCCTACAAACGATGATCTCCCTCAAGCTTGGAAGTCGTGTAAAGATCATCCAATTGACAATATTCTCGGAGACATCACAAAGGGAGTCACCACTCGATCTAAGCTAAGTAACTTTTGTTATCACTTCGCTTTCGTTTCACAAATAGAGCCTAAAAACCCCAAAGAGGCCCTACTCGATGAGCACTGGTTTTTATCGATGCAAGAGGAACTAAATCAGTTTAAAAGAAACGAGGTATGGGACCTTGTCCCTCCTCCGCGAGGCCATCAAGTAATCGGCACCCGATGGGTGTTTAGGAACAAGTTGGACGAAAACGGGGTAATAACCCGTAATAAAGCGAGATTGGTCGCTCAAGGGTATAACCAAGAGGAAGGCATCGACTATGAGGAAACTTATGCGCCGGTTGCCCGACTCGAGGCTATACGCCTTTTACTCGCCTTTGCATGTGCAAAGGATTTTAAGTTATTTCAAATGGATGTTAAAAGTGCGTTCCTTAACGGTCACATAAATGAAGAAGTATATGTGTCTCAACCTCCCGGTTTTGAATCTCATGAATACCCTGAACATGTTTACAAGTTAAAAAGAGCTTTATATGGTCTCAAACAAGCTCCTAGAGCTTGGTATGAGCGACTAAGTAAGTTTTTACTTAATCAGGGGTACTCACGAGGAAAGGTTGACACTACACTCTTCATTAAACGTCAAGGAAAGCACTTGATTTTGGTGCAAATCTATGTTGACGATATTATATTTGGATCCACTAACATGAATCTCGTGAGAGAGTTTTCTGACCTCATGCAGGGCGAATTCGAGATGAGTATGATGGGGGAGCTCACATACTTCCTCGGCCTGCAAATTAAACAACTCCAAGAAGGGACATTCGTGAGCCAAACAAAATATTGTTTGGACTTGATCAAGAGATTTGACATGGCAAAATCCAAAGCCATAGACACCCCAATGCCTACATGCGTAAATTTGGATAAAGATGAAAATGGCAAGGACGTAGAGGTAAAACGATATAGAGGTATGATTGGTTCACTTCTCTATCTTACTGCGTCACGTCCTGATATTATGTTTAGTGTGTGCATGTGTGCACGATACCAATCATGTCCCAAAGAATCCCACCTAAAAGCTGTTAAACGAATTCTTCGATACCTGTCAGGTACCCCGAAGTATGGATTGTGGTATTCTAAGGGTAGTGATTGCTCGTTGGTAGGTTACTCCGATTCCGACTTTGCCGGGTGCAAATCGGATAGGAAAAGCACTAGTGGTACATGTCATTTGTTTTCAAACTCCTTGGTTAGTTGGCATAGCAAGAAACAAGTTTCAGTTGCTTTATCAACGGCCGAGGCGGAATACGTTGCCGCTGGTAGTTGTTGTGCTCAAATTCTGTGGATTAAGCAACAACTACTAGATTTCAATCTTAAACTTGAACGTATTCCTATCCTATGTGACAACACTAGCGCTATTAACCTTACCAAAAATCCCGTATTACACTCTCGCACTAAACATATAGAAATTCGACACCATTTTCTTAGGGACCATGTTGAGAAAGGTGATGTTGTATTTGAACACGTTGACACTAAAAACCAACTAGCGGACATTTTCACAAAGCCGCTAGCAACGGAACCTTTCTTTCATATCCGCCGAGAACTTGGCATCCTCGACATTTCGGAACGGGAATAATATTTGCTGATGTTATCTTATTTCATTCAAATAATCATGTTGTTGTACTTCTAACAATTTGATATTCGTGTAAGTATAAGTATGTTGTGTATCAAGCAAATCAGGCATCAAGGTGATATTGTTCTTTCTCTCTCTCTTTGTTTGATAATCCTGTTGATCTCAAATCATATCGCTTATACTACGCTAAATTTGTATGACATCTACTGCATATGTATATAGACATTTTTTTCTTATATGTCATGACATCATTTTTGCATAGCATGTACCTCTGAATATGGTAAAATACAAAAATCTGCTGTTTGTTGCATATTGAGTCGACCATAACAGGGCAGCGGTCGGCGCACCCTGTTAACTTTTGTATCTGGTGAAAAATCTGAAGCATGCGTCGACGCATGCAGAAGCTACCGTCGACGGCTCGCGCAAAAACCCAGTTTTCCTGATTACTTGACGGTTCAGTTTTTTTTTTTTTTTTTTTTTTTTTGGGCAGTTACACTTGCATTTATCTTCATTACTAGAAACCCACACCTACTACCCCTACTAACTCTCTTCATCTCCTCACATTTTCCAATCAAACCCTAATCCTTACATTAAACAAGGGTTATCTCTCTCCTTCTTCTCAAAATTCAAAATCCTTCATCTCAAAACTCTTCATTCTCCATCACATTGGTAAAGAGTTCCTTGTACCCACAAAACTATACCCATGGCTTCTTCCTCTAGACCTACAAGAAAGAGATCAAGAGGGTCAACCTCCGGAACAGTGCCAATCACTGCAGAATCCCTGGTTCATCCGTCTCGTCGGGAAAACTTTAACAAAGACATTGGTAAGAGGAAAGTGGTTCGACAACACGCCTTCTATGAACTGGTTGCTGAACGCATGCATCTGGGTGAGTTCATGAACTTTCTTACTTATCATGGTGTTGAACGATTTGTTGAATGCAATGTACAATATAGCGAAGATCTGGTGCGTGTCTTTTACTCTGAATTGAATGATAAATTTCACGGAGAAAACTTTCATTCCCATATTGGAACAACTCAAGTGACTGTAAATACTGAATTCTGGAGTAAGTATTTTGATATGTCTGTAGAGGATGGTGAACCTCCCCTAGCCGAAGTGACCGATTCTAAAACTCTTGAAGGTTATGAGTATAACAAAGCACTGAATAATATGCTCAAGAGGCCTTATCCGGAGCACATTGTAAACAGTGCGGCTTTTCCGAGGTCCGTCACATCCGGAAAACTCAGATCATCTCCAAGGATCCTTCAATGGATTGTGGCGCGCATTCTGCGGCCTAAACAAGGTGGTTTGTCAAGAGTCGAACAAGCTGAAGTGCATCTCATCCATATACTAGGTCACGGCATTAAAATTAACTGGCCGTACTATATTACAAGCCGGATGTATGAACTAAGAGACTCCAAGCGAGGCACCGCGCTCGCCTATGGCTCATTCATTCAGGAAGCTTTAAACTCTGCAGGTATCAATTACCCGTCTTTTCCGTATACTCCAATTTCTTCCGATAAAGAGTTTAGTTCAAAGGTCTTTGCTATGATGGGATATGTGTGGGATCAGTCGCTCAAAAAGTACAGATTTTATCGGCGCTCAACCATGGCTGCAGCTGCCTCCTCGAGTGAAGAAAGTGCTGATGAGTCAGAGGGTGGAGAAGATGAAGAAGCAGAAGGAAGCTCAAGTGAAGATGAAGACAATCAAGGTGACAATGCAGGAGAGGCACAAGAAACCGCTGATGAGACTCAGCTGGACCACGATATTAATGAAGGTCATCAACCATACGTGCCTTCTGAAAACTATCAACAAACATATCAAGATGACAATCAACACAATAACTGGTCTGCCTACTCAAACCAACAGGAAAATGAGGATGAGGAGAATAACCAAGGCTGGGGTGAATGGCAATACACCGGGTGGACCACCCTTGGCAAATTCTATCAGCCGTATCAACCAAGCACTGCAGACCCACCTTCTCCTCAACAACCGTCAAACAATTCGGAGATTTTAGAAATGATGCAGTCGATGCAGTTGGAACAGCGAAATTTTATGACCAATATGCAGGAACAACAGCAAAAATTCATGAGGGATCAAAATGAAAGAATGGCACAAATTCGTTCTGAACTGCATAACCAAAATGAACGGATCAGTGGAATGTCGACTCAGCTGGACGCTCGATTCGAGACTCTAACTCACTGTCATCAAGCTGAAGAGCGCGCCATTGTCGACAGTCTTGACTTTTTGAATAACATCACAGAAGAATTTACTGATCTAGCTCATCCCCAACGTCATCCTCATTACTATGACAGGCGTGGTCGTGGTCGCGGACGTGGATGGGGCTATTAGCATGCGCTCATATGTCATTTGTTGTTTCCTGTTTTGGCTTGCATTCATTTTGTTTGTTGTGTTTTGCTTTTCTGCCCAAACTCACTATGATTGTTGCTTACTTCTATGTTGCTATCATGACATTTTTGTGGTTCTGTAATCTATTAACTGTTATCTCCATCGTATGTATAACTGTTGTTTACTTCTCATCTGTTGGTATCTCATTTATGCATGATTCAATGTGTTGTTATTGTGTCACGAGTTTACCTCTTTTTGATGTTGTCAAAGGGGGAGAACCGAGCAGTAGATAGACGATGATTACGACCGCTATAATTGTAAAAGAAAGGGGGAGCATACCTATACCTATCACGTGTTGCGTAACAGTAGGTTGCCATCATCAAAAAGGGGGAGAATGTGAAGGCAAAGTATCTACCAACACAAGCGTGCCTCTGGTTTTTGATGATGACAACTTGCTAAGAGATATCCTTCTTTCGTTTAAATCATTCACGCTACTTATGATTCAATTTTTACAATGACGTAATGCACAAAAAGCTGTAGAAATTTATGTTTTTGCAGATTTTTGAACCATGAGCCGACCATACCGTCAGCACACAGTTTCATTCAGTTCACACGGCTCAGCGCATGAAGGTCATGCGTCGACCGTTAACTTGGCGCATGCAGGTTTAAGAATCAGACGGCTCAGCGCATGAAGATCATGCGTCGACCGCTGACTCGGCGCATGACAGTTTGAGTGTCACACGGCTCAGCGCACGCCGACCCTATGGTCGACCGTTCGCGCGCAGAAACAGAAATTCTGCTATGTTTCATTGATCTGTCAACTGTCTGTTTTGTATATTACTATAAATAGCTGTCTTTTCAATTTTAACAACAAGAACATTTTTGAAAGCATTGTGAGAAAGTGTTCAGGTCAAGAAACGTGAAAGAGGTGCATCAGTGTTCTTCATCTTCATCGTTCAATCAACTCACAAATCCTCAAATTACAGATAATCAATTTTTTGCTGCGGTTTGTGGTTTGCTCGACGGTGATAAGGTTCGAACGCGTGATTGAAGATCCGGTTCGAGTGGAAGCTGGTGCAGGTGTTTCTTGGGAGAAAACCTTTGAGGTTTTACCTATCAGGACTACAGGTTTTGAAGGCTTTTGTTACGGAATCGTCGGTTCAACAATCAAGCGAGTGCGAAGGTGATTGATTAGCGGAAGGTTGATCAATCTAGTAGCTAGGGCGTTGAAAGGTTGAAGACGTTCCGGGTTCAATTTGGGTGTGTCTAAGATCAGCCGTGCCGAAGGTTTGATCAACGGAAGAGTTGTCAATAAGGTGGCTGCAATCGGAGGTCATTCACATCAAATTGGAGGACTTGATTCATCTTGAATCAAGGGGCAAGAAGTGGTAGAAATTATCAGCAACATTAAGATTGTTTGTATCAATTGTCTATCGATTCTTGTGTATAACTGTTCTACCAAACAGGTGATATCTATTCAATACATATCTCAATTCTCATTGTAGAATTGAGGGCAGACGTACCCCAACGCGAGGACGACTGGGGGAACTGCCTCATCAAATCTTGTGTTCCTTTATTTTCTGCATTTTCAATTACAGCTTAAAAATTAAGTGATTCTAGAATAAGTGATTTTGTCAAATTGTAGTATTGATTGAGTGAGTTGGTGAAACACTGTTTTTTAACTACTAAGTACAATAGAAATACTGTACTAAGGCTTTTTCAATCACTCATTCAACACAAATATCATTTAAGGTATTTGTGCACACCAACTGTTCGACAAAAGTGCTGAACTAAAATTGCCTTAATTTTGCTGCTAGTTTTGTGCACACCAACTGTTCGACAAAAGTGCTGAACTAAAATTGCCTTAATTTTGCTGCTAGTTTTGGTGTAATTTTTGATCATTGGAATAAGGAAATAGTACGAGTGAATCACATCTGAGTTTTGCATAAAAGTGTGTAGTGATTTACTATCCGTTATCGTCTTAAATTCATCTGCTTGACGCATATCCGGCTCTCCAATAGTTGTTCGTTTTAGACTATATTTTCCAAGGCAGCTTCCGCATTTGAAAACAATTTTGAAAACCAATTTTATTGGTAGCGCCACTCAAATTTTTAAAAGGGATCTATTCAACCCCCCCCTTCTAGATCCGTGCCTTAGTCTAACACAAAAGTGGTGGTTGCACTCTTGCTGCGAATTCTCTCCACCGCTGTGCATATCCCTTAAAGGGTTCATTCTCATTCTGAGATAGGCTTTGTAACTGCATGCGGATGGGAGGAGTGTCCAAATTGAACTGGTAAAACTTTAGAAAAGCGCTGGCTAGGTCCCTCCATGATTGGATATGACTCCTTACTAAATCTGTGTACCAACTTAATGATGCCCCACTTAGACTTTCTTGAAAATAGTGGATCATCAACTTATCGTCATGAGTGTAAGGGGTCATCTTTCGACAGTACATCACCAAATGACGCCTCGGGCAACTAAAGCCTGTGTACTTCTCGAAGTTGGGTATCTTGAATCTTGGAGGGATCACCAAGTCTAGCACTAGACACATATCAGCAGCATCGAGTCTGGGCATGTCAGACACTCTTATAGCTTGAATTGTCTCCTCAAGGGCACAAAGCTTTTCTTCCATGGGATCAGTCGTTGGCATCGTCTGGGGTCGAGTAGGAACGTTTACTTGCGGAGGATGGCCATCCGGCGGAAGATCATACAGTGGATTAGTTGTCACAGTAAATCCTGGTGGAGACTCAACATCCTGGCGGTTGTTCTCTGGCATAGCTACCTCAACTTGCCTTGTTTGATTGGCCCTTCAAGGCGTCTACGTTCCTCTTGCTTCAAACTCTTCACAACTCTCACGAGTTCCACGGAAGTGTCGGGAAATCAACTGCGGGTTATAACAGAGGATGGGTAAGCTCTTGGTATATGGTTAGGGGAGAAAATGCAAAATGATGCAGAGATGTTTATGCAAATGCAATGCGATGAGTGCACACGGGAACAGATCCATATCAAGGATTAAAGTCACAGATCCTGCAAGACAACAACAAGAGGTATCTCTCCCATCGGGTGGGCAATCTACTGGTTTATAAGAGGGTATTCCAAAGGCTTTTCAAACAAAGTCCCATGCACTAACCCTCAAAAGTTTCCCATTAGAACGACTACTCGTAAGACGGTATTTCTTTCAAAAGGATGAACACAGAGTTATGTTTTAGCAACCTTCTGAATAAGGTTCTACAAAAGGTCCTCAAAATCATAGACTCCCAAGCCGGAAATAAAAACGCCATTACGACTACACGTAAGACATAATTATTCCAACGGGGTCTCATCTGAGCGGTGGAATTAGCTCCAACTCAACGAGTCCTAAGTCTCGCAAATTAGAAAGAATCCACCTCTTAACTTAGTGTATACCCGAAAGCTCGGGTAGAAAGCCTTATCTTCACAAATCATCCCAAATAAACCCAACAAGTTAGTGAACACAATATAAAAACAAATAAAAGCAAACAAAATCACACACGTGACAAACAAAATAGGCTTGGCTCGCTAGGGATCCCCAGCAGAGTCGCCAGCTGTAGCTACTCGAAAAATGCATCGCGCAACAACGGGGAGGCGAAAAAGATAGACAGAAGAGTCACCACCGAACTTTATTTATCCCGTGAGGGGAAAGGAAAATATCGAGAAAACCTTAAGAAAGAAATGGATAAGATGGTCTCGCAACCAAGAACGGGTTCGGAAGCCGGTTATGCGAGGGGAAGGTATTAGCACCCCTCGCATCCATCGTACTCGATGGAAACCTTTTGTTTGTCGATGTGTGAATTTATATTTGCTAAAATATTATGCTATAAGAAGAGTGTTCTAAAAGATAGAGAGAAAGGTTTAGAAACGCGAAAAGAGAGGTAACAGAGGGAGAAAAGAGAAAGAACAGACTCGGTAGGACTTCGCGGTCCTAGGCCTACGTATTCTCAAAAGATATGAGAAAGTCAGAGTCGACGTAGTTCGGGGAACTACAGATATAGGGGGGAATGTGCTCGGCAAGGATTGTGGCCCTTGTGCCTACGTATCTTTACTTGAACGAAGTAAAGAATCAGAGCAGCCGTAGTTCGGCCTACGGTGTGCGGGGAAGTCTTGGTAGACGCTGCTATCGTGCGCATTCTAGCAGTTAGGTGCATTGCTGCTCGCTCATTGGAGACTTAGGCGTTACCTGTTTGCGGTAGAACGGACGTAGCATGCCTTTATGGGAAAGGGTGAAAAAGAAAGAGGGTGCTCGCTAGGATTGTCGCAATCCTATGCCTACGTATTCCCATTATGCATGAGAAATCAGAGTAACGTAGTTCGTGCCTACGGTGCGGATAACCGGTGTGTTTTGTGGATGATGTTATCGTACGCGTTCTAGCAGTTTAGGTGTTTTGCTGCTCGCTCGTTTGGAGACTTATGCGTACCTGTTTGCGGTAGAACGGACGTAACATATCCTTTGGGAGATTGGTTTTCGCCATACGAGGCAAGGTGTCATGTTTGATTGGTGAGATTGATTTTTGGGGCGAGATAGGTCCTCAGATAGTAACCCCTACGGGTAGTACCCAATTCTTTACCTCAAAGTTTTTGTTATAAAAGGGTGTGGCGAACGAGGCGTCTTCGTATTGAAAGACGAGCGTCGAAACCACCCTCACTACAGTGGGCATCCCTACGCTCAGAGAAGAAGAGGTCTACACCCAATCCTCTCTCTTTAATTCAATGCAAACAGAACGAAGTTCTCTTATTAAAGATGTTTTTGGTTTTGAATGGTAAGTGCTTTGCGACAAAGAACCCTACGGTAAACGTCAGCACTCGGGATAGGAGAAGGCCTACGCCTAACCACTCCACGACCATTCAAGTTTTTCTATGAAAAGGAATTTGAAAATGCACTCGGTACGTGACCGAGGTTTTAGGTGTGAAAATTGTGGAAGGAAGTTAAAGAGGGAGAGGTGGTGGATGGAGGCGTGTCTTCGTATTGAAAGACGAATATCGAGACCACCCTCACTACAGTGGGCATCCCAACATTCAGAGAGGAAGAGGTCTACACCCAATCCTCTCTCTTTAATTCAATACAAAGAGAAATGATTCCTTATTGAAGGGGTTTTAAAATGCGCTCGGTACGAGACCGAGGTTTTAGGAGGGAAGGTTTGAAAAGGTTTTCGTATTGAAAGACGAGCGTCGAAACCACCCTCACTACAGTGGGCATCCCAACGCTCGAAGATGAAGAGGTCTACACCCAATCCTCTCTTTTAAATTCAATACAAAGAAATCATTTTAAGAAGATGAGATCTGAAAATGGATGGAAAGCATTGAAAAGGAATGGTCTCAGATCCAACATTATTCATCAATAATTTGACTGGTAATGAATTACGGAAGTGTCGTCATCGACCCAAGAAAAATTAAATCGAAAAAACAACGTAAAATAGATATTGAAAAGAAAAGATTACCAAAGTCCAAGATTTAGTAAAAACCCAACAAACTACTTAATGAAATTTTTTAGCAAATTCATTGAACAAAATACCAACTTGAATATTTACAAGGATAATGAACGAAAATCAAAACAAGATCTTTTAGAAGAATAGAAATAAAAGGGGGGTATGCTAGAAATAGGGAATGAGAATAAAAATGTGAGAATCATATGGGCTTAGCAGCCCATCATCTCACTAAAATAAAACAACAACGAAATGGTAGTATGTAAATAACATACGGGCCTCAAAAGAAAAGAGCCCAACCATACCAAACAAAGGCATCGCTTAAGTCATAAAACGAAATCCATTTTAAAAAAAAAAGCTATGGAAACGAAGCATCAGAACGCTACTCAATATTCACCATACTGCTTCGTCTCACCTCAATCACTCACGGTTTGTTTGACTCAGAACAAATCTCAAGTTTCAATCTTGTTCATCTCTCCGTTGTCACACTTCTGGTTTGCTGAAAGTGAAAGTGGATTTTGTTGGGTTATTGAGGATTCGGTGAAGGGCTTTACGATTTGTTGTTGGTGAAAGTTGTTAAGGTTCGGGAAAGTTTGAAGGAGGGTCCGATGGTTTGGGGTTTGTTCATGTTGCTGGGTTTTCTGGGCTTCTGTTCGAACAAGTTTGGGGAGAGAGATGAGCGGAGAGTTTGTAAGACGATGGCAGTTTGGGGGTTACTGGTGATGTGGGTTTGAAGATGTTTTGAAAGAAAGTGGAGGTGAGGTCTGGAATGTGAGTGGGTGTTTCTGTTGTTGTGGTTCAGTTCGAATGACGATAACATCGTGTTTTCAACGCGCCGTAATCTTGCCTACCATCTGTTTGATGAAAGTACTAAACCAAAATGTTTCTTCTCCTTCTATTCCATAATGTTATTGACATTGTTGAGTGGAAATGGTGGATTCTGTTGGCCATTGATGATTTGAGCTTATGGTTGTGAATTTGAAGACGACTAGTGTGTAGAAGAAGATGAAGGATGGAGATGGAGGATTTTGCAGTGAGGAAATGGGTGTTTAGTGGGTGATGAAGGAGGCTAAGAAGGATGATGATGAAGCAGAAAGTGTTGATGGAAAGGAGAGGGTGGAAAAGTTGCAGGAAATTTCTTTATGGAATTGTTCTTCTTTGGCTTTAAAGTGAGTGAGAGTTACGTTGAGGTGATAGAAGTGATTGAGGGAGTATTGTAGTTGTTTTGGATGATGGGAAGAGAGGGCGATTCAGTTATGAAAAGTTTGTTGAAGCAGGTTCAAGGAAGGGTGGTCTAGAAGTCTAAAGGAGTTAACTGATGAAGAAAAGTGTGTTTGTATGTGGTAAGTGTGAAATAGAAAAATGAATTTTTCAGTTATTTTCTCCTCTTGCGGAAGCAGTGTGATCTTGTGCAGATATTGAGAAATGACTTGTGATGATTATGTTGTAGTTGTGTACTGTTGTTGGTGAGTTGAAGATTGTTTGGTGTGATTTTTCATGTTGGTGTTTTTCTGTCTGTTTCTTCTCCTTTTGAATTAAAATTGCCACTTTCATGATGCTCTGTCTGCAGCTGTTGTTGCAGGTTGTTGTCTGGCGTGATGAGTAGCAGCTATGGCAGGTGGTGGTACGGTTTGCAGCTGGCCATTTTGTTTGCTTGTGGCTTGGTGAAAAACAAACCCTGCGATGTGTACCTTCTTGTCTGCAAGGTATGGAAATAAAGCACATACGGTTTCTGCGTCTTTGGTGGTATGTCCTATTCTTTTGCAATTTTCTGGGTGGTATTGGTTTTATTGTGTGCATAACAAGAGCCTCTGCTACTGTGAAATAAGGCTGCTATAGGTTGCAGGTTTTGCAGGGGGTGAGTTTGCACGCTAGCTGGTTGTCGGTATGATTTCACAGGTTTGCAGCTGGTTATGGGGGTTTATTGCAGGTATTGTGTGTAGCAGGTTTTTGTACAGTTTGTGTAGAGCTTGTCTATTCCATTTTGGTGTAAAGTTAGGACAAGCTGTTTTGTTGGTTTGTTGCAGGAATTTGTCTGGTGTTGGTTGTGTGCAGGTGCTGCTGTGGACTTGTGTTGCCGCATAACAATTTCGTGAATCACATCGCCCGAATGAAGTTTTTTTTTTTACCGAAGAGATGAATGTTGTCGCGGTTGTTACGGTAACCGTTTTGTTGTTTCTTATGTGATTTTCTTTCGTACTGCATATAATTTTGGGGCGTATTGTTGGATGCGTTTTGATGTTTCCAATCGCTGCACCGTTCTGAGATCACTCTGCAGGTGTGTAACGCGGCCGAATCCCATACTGTTGCGGGTGCAACTCGCATAACGGTTTGTCGTACGCGTGAGGGTGAGGTCTTTTGATGAGATAATGGTGAGCTGAATGAAAGGAAACAAATGTTGTGCTGCGGCGTTTTGCCGAGATGTATTTTGGTGGCTGGTCTTTCCATTTCGCAGCAGGTGATACATATGGTATGTATAGGAATGCCTCTTTTCCTTCTCCTTTTCTGAATGCCACAAGCGAATTTATCAAGAGTGTCTTTGTGCTTGTGCAGATTTGAATTTGATTTATGTGACTGCATTGCGGTAACGTGCTGCTGCGGCAAGGCTAATGTTGAAGTCTTGTAGAAGGTATACCGGTTTTGACTTGTCGTACGGTGTTGCAGGTTTATGGTTGAGGAGCGTGGCAATTGGTATCACAGCGGTACGAAATTGCAGGTCCTGGCATGTTGTGGCGGTACGGTTTCGCAGGCCTATCTGTTGAGGCCGTACGTAGTGGTTTTAAATTTTGATTTTTTTTCTTTTCTCAAAAACAGAAACTGGTCGTGTGGGCCTCTTCACTTTGTGATGTATGTCATTTCAATGAGAATTCTTTGAGCTTTATTTTGAATTTGTGACAAGACCATGTGGGTAATTGCACCACTATAAGAACCGCTGAGCCGTCAATCCTTGTAACATAAATTATGAATGAATCCTTGTATTTCCACTTCTTGAATTCAATTTAATAATCACTCTACAACTCATGCTCTAACATTGTGACTTTTATTATTGGGTCATCCTCAATTCCAAAATGTTGTGATCTTGAAACTCAAAGAATTCACTTGGTTAGAACATGAGAGGAAATCTTTTATACCCTTCTTGGACCAACTTGTATTATTTTGAAACAACTCAAAAAATAAATTTGGGAGGGCACTGTTCGTAGCTTGTAAATGAATTCTCATAACTTAAATCAAATTAATCTAGTAAGCATGAGACATCTTAATCATGACCTTCCGTTACAACTTGACATAACTCATCTTACGCCTTAATTCCACCATGAATTGAATTAAACACATGCTCGAATTACAAATTAGCTGTACGTTGAAGATTAACGATCCCAACTCCGAATCACTAATAACCATCATAACAATAGTTCTTCCAACCATGACTTGTACATATGCTTGATCCACTTGAATATGACTAAGAATCTTCTTGAGATAAGCCTCAAAGTCAATTGATCACATCTTGACCACTCTGCCATGCTAATGGGATATCTTTTTTCTTATTTCCACTAGGATTCCACATATTTGCAAAGGCCTGTAATCTCAATGGGTACAAACAAATCCCTCATCCTTAAAACCTCATACAATTGTGGCCAAAAGCCAAATGACCACCTATAGCAAGATCATGAATGCACACTAGAACGTGGTATCAGAAATTTGAAATGGTAGGACAAATTTAGGGTATGACACACGCTACGAGCCTTAAGCTACATGGGGAATGATGAGTGAGGGGTCTCCTTTCGCTTATCTAGAGTGTTTAGTGTATGTCCCGTTTAGGGGCGATACACGACGCATTCGCCTCCATGTCATAGTCTTTAGTGCAACGTAAATCACAAACCGAATTAATCCACTTCACTAAAAAACACAAACAAAACTTCAAACCTTTTTCCTTCGGGATTAATCAAACTTCCTTTTTTTTTAGAAAAGAGTGTTGTTAAGCTTCGGTTCTACCGCAAACAGGCTTTGTCCCTAACTGCTGGAACAGAGGTTTAACCCTACTCGGTTAAAACACTTAATCAACCTGTGGTTTCGTGTCAGCTCGAACTACATTTGCTCTGATCTTTCATGCCAGATGAAAGTACTTAGGCACAAGACACGATGTCTTGGCGAGCAACCTTCCCCCCTTCTCTCCCGTAGTTAGCCGAATTACGTTGACTCTGACTTTTCCATTGCACGAGGGAATACATAGGCACAGAGTGGCGATGCTCTGCCGAGTCTCTTTTCTTTTCTTTTTGTCCTGAAGCTTGTAGTGTAGATAGTTTAAACACACCCTTAGATAGACAACAAGTGTGGATCCCGTCGAGTACGACGGACGTGAGGGGTGCTAATACCTTCCCCTTGCGTAACCGACTCCCGAATCCAGGACTTGGTTGCGATGACCTCGTCTTTTCCCTTTTTCGTTAGGTTTCTCCGATCGTTTCCTTTCCCTCTCTGTGGGATAAATAACGAAAGGTGGCGACTCTTTTGTTTTCCGCCGGGTGTTTTTCGTAGTTTCAACAGCTGGGGACCCTGGTTCCCTATGCGAGTCACTCCTAGCGCTTGTTTGTTGCGTCTTTGGGTGTTTACTTTTGTGCAGTTTTTGCTTTATGTACATTATCTGTTGTATATTATTGCATTTTGAATTCTTGCTACTGCTGTGTTGTGGGTTGGGTTGTTCCATTAAGAGATAAGCCGGACCTGGGCTTGAGTATACACATAGGATTAGAGTGGAGATTAGCGGGAGCTTATGTGGTGTTTGGCTACGCAATAGCTCGCGTGAAATTCACATTCAGACGAGGTTTTTCTTTGGAAATATTCTATCCTGCACGTCTGGTGCAGTTGAGGGAATATTGACTTAGAGAGACTATCGACTCTGGAGACCGTTCATTTGGGAGGTCAGCTAAGTGAGGCCGCTTCATTAGACTATGATGCCAAACCAGAGATGGTGAACATATCATCGTTTCTCGAAAGTCTGTGACGCTGACCACCCGCATAGGATGTCGTACCTTTCAAGACTAGAACCCACATGTGAGAGGGATGGGTTTTTGCAGGAAACCTGGACTTCAACCAACCTTAGTTTTCTCGTCAGTGTATTATCTTAGTGTTCTGATTAGAGCAGAGCTCTGGTTGAATTCAGTCAACGGCACAACAGCGAATTTGAGCATTGGATACCTTGATGCCATGTGTGCATTTGCATAATCATTTTGCATTTAACATTGCATGTTTGTGTGTGTTATAGGTTGTCGTCTTTCCCTTGATTCTGGTACTGGTCTTCGGCAGAGATGGAAGCAAGCAGAAAAAGGATTGTTGTGTACAAATTTCCGGCACCTGAGTTGGGACCTTTATTTGGTCTGATTTCTATGGCTGATCCTGGTGTTCTTGCAGCCTTCAGGGAACAGTATGGTGGAATTCTCAAGTTTGTCCGTAAGCTCACGAGTTATGAGCTTGGAGTTGTTCATACCATGTTGCAGTTTTATGATCCTCCGCTGAGATGTTTCACGTTTCCGGACTATGTGTTGGTTCCGACTTTGGAGGAATTCGCTTACGTCTTAGGTGTTCCGATTCTGAACAAAGTGCCTTTCTTCAGCTCCGAAGAAGAGTCTAATCTCGAGAAGTTGTCATCCGCTCTTTATTTGAGCGCCTCTGACTTGGCAGATCATGTTATTAGCAGAAACGGAGTTCTCGGATTTACTTTACCCTTCTTGGTCGACAAAGCCCGAGAGTATGCTGAAAAGGGTTGTTGGGTGGTTTTCAGCGCTATCTTGGCTCTGTGTGTCTATGGCATTGTGTTGTTCCCCAATGTACCAGACTTTATGGATTTTGATGCTTTTCATATCTTCGCTTCCAAGAACCCCGTACCTACTCTTCTAGGAGACTTGTATCATTCAGTATATTAGAAAAACGAGAAAAGAAGAGGAAAGATGGTTTCTTGTTGTGCACCGCTGTTGCATAAATGGTTTATTGATCACCTTCCTCGCTCTGGAGCTTTTATGGATTCAACGAACTCATCTGATTGGTCGAAGAGGCTTATGGGTTTAACGGAGAAGAATATTGTTTTGTTCAATCGAGACTTACTGGGCCGTGAGCTTATCTTTAGTTGTGGTAGCTTTCCTAATGTGCCCTTGATAGGGAGGAAAGGCGGTATCAATTATAATCCTTCTCTTGCTGTAAGACACTGCGGTTATGCTTTGAAAGGGCCCCTGAAAGAAGAAGAAGTGCAGGAATCTATATACTTCACAGGTGTAGCTGATCCTTGTATCTCGGCCCGATTCGTGGACGTTTGGGGTAAAATTCACAAGAAGGGAAAGCTTTATTTGGGAAAAGGAGATTGTAGAGCCTATGATCCCTACTTGGATTGGATTCAGAAGAGGGTTGAATAGGTACTGTTGCTGTTTCTTGTTGAAGCACCACTGTATCCTTTAGCCATTGAGCCACCTACAACCGTCGATATCCTGAGATATACCAAGCTTTGGGAAGAGAAAGAAGAGTTGCGCAAAGAGAATGAAGAGTTGAAGCAGGAAATCAGTCAGCTGAAGCATGATAAGGGTGAAGTTATTTATTTGGCCAAGATAAAGTCAGAATCCTTTATTAAGTTGGAGAAAGAACTTGCTGATCAGGTACAAGCACGGAAGCAAATCGGTCTTGATTTGAAAAGCATTTGTGATGTTCTGAAGAGTAAGAAGGAGGATTTAGATAGAGCCTATCTGAAGATCCAAATTCAATGAGCAATGGAATGCTACCTTGACTGCCAACAAGAGTAGAGAAGATCAACTTCGTTTTCAGGTTGATAAGCTGAAAGCGCAATTCAAGGCTAATGAGAGGGAGGTATTGTTAGAATCGTTCCACAGAAGTACGATCGAGCAGAAATACCAAGAAACTTTATCAACACTTGAAGAGTTCAAGATTCGGGCAGAGGTGAAGAAACCCGGGCTTGAGGATGCCTTCAGCGAAGATGCTTGGGAGGACCATTGTCATTATCTTTGGGATGTGATATGCAAGAGGGACGTCCTCATCTGAGAGTTGATGGAGAGGCCAGACCATCCCGACACAAAGGAGATGCTTGAGGAGTCTCAGGAGTGGCGTAGAGATCATGGCTACTAGGAGTTTTATCTTTTGTATTTTCATTTGCTTTTGTACCTTGATCATCACCAGAGATGCTGGATGAGATCAATACTTCTTTGTATGCGGATATTTCTCATTTGGTTGTATTCTCTCAGCTTTACTTGATATATGAGAAGATTTATTGTGGTGTTTTTATCCATCTCTGATGCTCTTGTCTTTTGAAACCGGAATCAAGGGGGAGATCTCCCTGTGCATACATAGACATGTCTGCATTTTGCATCTTGCATTCTCATTTGCATCGCAGGTTGTTCTTGGTGGCCTTGTGTTTTTATCTCTATTTGGTTTTCTTTAATTCAGGATTGAGGAGTTCAGTTTCCACAGGTATTCTACTCGAGGGAATTAGCAGAAGGTGATGGATTAGGTTCAAGCCGAATTGTAGGAGGTCAGGGATCGCATGGCCCAATTCATGGAAGTGATGCAGACTGTTGCTAGTGGACAGGAACAGTTGAGAACTTTGGTCCAGCCATTGATAGCACGGGTTGGTGAAGACGGTGTTTTGCACGGAGGAGCTAGTGTTGTTCCTCCACCGATCGGTGGATCTATTCCTCAGGGTATTCCTACTATTGTGGTACCTTCGGGCGGAGCAACTGCGAATGAGAATGGTAATATTGCTGGTAATGGAAGTGTGTGCGTTGTGCACGGGGTTGCTAGTCCTCATTGGGAGGATAATCAGGATGATATTTTTTCTGTGAAAGATCTGGAGGGTGGTTTACCGATTGAAGCTGACCGAAAGTTTAAATTGATCAAGGAGAAGATGAAATCTTTTGAGAATCAGAACTCTTTTGGCCTTGATATGTCTGATCTTGGTTTGGTTCCTGGGGTTAGGATTCCTCCCAAATTCAAGGTGCCCGATTTTGATAAGTACAAAGGGACAACTTATCCCAGAGTACATATTCAGGTGTACTTCAGGAAAATGTCTGCTTATTCCAGTGATGAAAAGCTGCTAATGCATTTCTTCCAGGATAGCCTGGCAGGGGCGTCGTTGGAATGGTATATGGGGCTTGAGAGGACCCATATCCGCAGTTGGAAAGAATTGGTCGAGGCTTTTCTGCGTCATTATCAATATAATAGTGATCTGGCACCAAATCGGGTACAGTTGCAGAGTTTGTCGCAGAAAAATTCTGAGAGTTTCAAGGAATACGCCCAGAGGTGGCGGGATCTGGCTGCAAGGGTGCAACCTCCTTTGGTTGAAAGGGAGTTGATCGACTTGTTCATGGCTTCGTTACCTGGCGTGTATTTTGAGAAGTTGATAGGCTGCATGTCTGCAGGGTTTTCTGATCTGGTAATCGCTGGCGAAAGATTGGAGAGTGGAATTAAGTTTGGTAAAATTCCGAATGATAGTGGATCCTCGTCGGGAGGAACGAAGAAGCCATATTCTGCAAACCCCAAGAGAAGGGAGGGGGATGCAAATGCTGTTTCTCACAAGGGTAAAGGTAGAGCTCATCCCCATTATCCTCAACAAGTCCCTACAGTAGATATCCCGGCTGCAGCTCATCAGCAGGCCAATGTTCAACGACCTTATGCTGTCAGGCAAAGAACGGCTAATAAGCAGTTTGCGAATCCTCCGATGCTGTATTCTCAGTTGTTACAATAGTTGTTGCAGTTACAACTGGTTCAGAAGAGGACCTTGGCTCCTCTCACTGGTCCGCCACCTGTTGGGTACGATGCGAACGCTCATTGTGAGTTTCATTCGGGTGCTCCAGGGCACGATATTGAACATTGCAAAGCTTTCAAGCATAAATTACAGGACTTGCTTGATTCCAAAGCTATCAATTTCACCAACGAGGGGCCTAATGTGACTCAAAACCCGATGCCGAATCATGGCGTGACCGGGGCCAATGCCATTATTGAGGGGTAGAAGTTGAATCTGATAACTGATGTTGAGGATTTGAAGACTCTACTGGGTTTTGTAAAATCTTGTTTGTTGAAGAAGGGAGTCTTTCCTGGTTGTTCTGATGACTGCTCAGAGTGTGAAGCGCAGCCTGAGGGTTATGATATTTTGAAGAGGGGTATTCAGAGAATGATTGATGAGGTTTGTTTGCAATTTGATAAAGTCGTGAAAGAAGATGTCGAGAATGAAGTGAGTGGTGACGGAAACGAAGTTGCTACGATTTCCATTCCATACCGGACAATCAATATTTCAGCGCCTGCTAGGCCAACTCCAGTTACCATTACTGTACCTGGACTCATGCCGTACTAGAGCACTAGAGCTATCCCATGGAATTATGGGGGAGAGGTGTTCTGTAACGGGCAGAAGCAAGAATTGACGGAGTCTGCAAGCGGAAGTTCGTCGGTTGAGAACATAGTCGGAGCCGGAGGTATCACCAGAAGTGGTAGGGTCTTTTCTCCATCAGAGGTTAATGCTGATAAGAATGAGAAGGGTAAGCGTAAGGCTGTGATTGAAGAGAATGCCCAACCCCTAGTTGTTACTGATGATCTTTCAAAGGATGTGGAGGAATTTATGAGGCTAATTCGGAAGAGTGACTACAAAATTATGGATCACTTGAATTAGACTCCTTCGAAGATATCTATCCTATCATTGTTGATGAGTTCGGAGGTGCATCGCAATGCTCTACTGAAAGTCTTGAATGCAGCGTACGTACCTCAGGAAATTCCTGTTAATTAGTTGGAGGGGGTAGTCGCTCATGTGAACGTCGGTAATGGTCTCGGTTTTACTGATTTGGATCTGACTCCTGCTCGGAGGAACCATAACCGTGCTTTGCATATATCTTTGGAGTGTAGAGGATCTCTGATGTCACATGTCTTGGTTGATACATGATCATTCCTCAATGTGCTTCCGTAGAAGGCATTAATGAAGTTGGACATTCAAGGTTTGATGTGCACGCCCAGTGATCTGGTCGTGAGGGCTTTCGATGGATCTAAGAGATCATTGTTTGGAGAAATCACGCTGCCTATTCAGATAGGGCCAGAGATCTTTGATGCAACTTTCTATATTATGGATATCCAGCCAGCATACAACTGTTTGCTTGGCCGGCCTTGGATACACTCTGCTGGGGTAGTCACCTCAACGTTGCATCAAAAGCTGAAATACATGGTGGAGGGGAAGATAACCATGGTGTGTAGTGAAGAGGACATTATGGTTAGCCATTTGTCATCCCTTAAATACGTGGAAGTGGATGGTGAGATCCACGAAACACTCTTCCAGGCATTCGAAACAGTTCAGATTTAGGGGAAGTCTCCTGTAAAAGCCAAAGGCCCAGAGGTTTCGATGTCGTCGCTCAAGGAGGCTCGTGCTATTGTAGAATCTGGCTCGTCTCAGAAGTGGGGCCAAGTTATTTATGTTCCTGTCAAGCAGGACAAGTTCGGCCTGGGATAGAAACCCTTCAGTTCTTCTCAGATTCTGAGATACAGGGGACGTGTTCAGTTTACCAGCAGTGGTGTGATATTTGACAGGATCAATGTCGTTGAAGACGATGAAGGGGACAGTGACTGCGACATGGATGCATGGATTCGTCCATGTACTCCTGGCTAGAAGCTGTGCAACTGGACTGCCGAAGAAGTCATTCATGTTACTGCTGCAGAGTAATGTTCATTGTTTTGATTATGTTCAGTCCTGCATTCTGCTCAAGACGTAGTGACCCATTTGTGGGGCCTTCTTGTTATTTGCAATTTATCATTAAATAAAAGACGTTTCGAATTCAAATATTATGGTCCCTGTTTTTCTTGTTTTTGTTTTGCATTTATACTTAACAGAGATATGGCAATGTGTTTTGTTTGTTGCATTGCATAATAAACATAACATCCTCATGCAGGTCTTTTCTATCAGATGCCACCAATTCAGGTTCAGCTATGACTTCGTATGACTTTGATAATCCCATTTATCAAGCGGAAGATGAGACTGACGAAGACTGTGAACTACCCGAAGAGTTAACCAGGCTTCTCAAACAAGAGGAAAGGGTCATTGTGCCTCATCAGAAGGATATTGAGATTATCAATCTGGATACCGAGGATGATGAGAAAGAGGTCAAAGTGGGGGCTGCATTGGAAGACAGTGTCAAGAGAAGATTGGTTGAAATGCTCCGTGAGTATAAGGATATCTTCGCTTGGTCTTACCAAGACATGCCTGGGCTAGATACAGATATTGTGGTACATCGGTTACCTCCTAGAGAAGAATGCTCGCCAGTCAAGCAAAAGTTGAAACGGACAAGGCCTGACATGGCAGTCATGATCAAAGAAGAAGTTCAGAAGCAGTTGAATGTTGGGTTTCTTGCTGTCACGAATTACCCTCTGTGGGTCGCTAATATTGTTCCTGTGCCTAAGAAAGATGGAAAGGTCAGGATGTGCGTTGATTATCGAGATCTAAATAAAGTGAGCCCAAAAGACGATTTCCCGCTCCCCCATATCGATGTGTTGGTTGATAACACCGCTCAGTATTCTGTGTTTTCATTCATGGATGGCTTCTCTGGGTATAACCAAATCAAGATGGCCCTAGAGGACATGGAGAAAGCTACTTTCATCACACTATGGGGAACTTTTTGCTATAAGGTGATTCCCTTTGGATTGAAAAATGTAGGGGTAACTTACCAGCGGGCGATGGTCACTTTGTTTCGTGATATGATTCATCACGAGGTGGAAGTCTATGTTGATGACATGATTGCAAAGTCGCAGACGGAGGAGGGACATCTGGTCGATCTTCTGAAATTGTTTGAAAGGCTGAGGAAGTTCAAGCTGAGGTTGAATCCTAACAAGTGCACCTTCGGGGTGAGACCTGGAAAGTTATTGGGTTTCATTGTCAGTGAAAAGGGTATTGAGGTAGATCCTGCCAAAATAAAAGCTATACAAGAAATGCCTGAGCTGAGAACGGAAAAAGAGGTTTGTGGTTTCCTGGGGAGATTAAACTACATTGCAAGGTTTATATCTCATCTCACAGCCACTTGTGAACCGATATTCAAATTGCTGAGTAAAGATCAAATGGTCAGGTGGAATGAGAATTTCCAGAAAGCATTTGAAAGAATAAAGGAATATCTGCAGGAACCTCCAATACTCATGCCTCTAGTTGCAGGGAGACCACTGGTCATGTATCTCACGGTTCTTGAGAATTCAATGGGATGTGTGCTCGGTCAACAAGACGAGTCAGGTAGAAAAGAGCATGCCATCTACTACTTGAGCAAGAAATTCACTGATTATGAGTCGAGACACTCGATGCTGGAAAAACGTGTTGTGCACTCTGTTGAACCCCAAAATTTGACCAACCGTTTGTTATATTTGGGTTATGTTTCGTTTCATTAGCATTTACATCTGCATACCGCATACTGTGCATTTTTTGCAGCCGGATTGGTTTAATCGGGATTACAGCCCTTTCCTCGCGTTGCAGGCGTTTCAGACTGTTTCGAATACGGGGGTTTATTTTGGAATTTATGCTTTGCCCGGTGATTCAGTCCATGCTGTTGGTTTCGGTGGTATTGCGGTATCCGGTTTTGTTACTGTTTATTTTGTCGCATTCTTGCATTTTATGTTCGTTGATTTATTTTCTAGAATTTATTTCTTATTTTGGCATAGTTTTTAGATTTTAAATAGTTGTATCCTCTATTTTCCTTTTTAGAATATTATTAGTTTCTTTTAATAGTTTTTTAAATAGGTTTTAAATTTAATTTCTAATTTCTAGAGGTTTTTAGAATATTATTAGGTTTTTGTTTTTAGATTTATTTCTATATTTTAGAGTTTAGATTTAGTTTTAATAGATTAAATAGTTTTTTTTTTCTATTTTTAATAGTTTATTAGAATTTTAATTGTTTTTTAGAGTATATTGGGTGTTAGTATTTTCTTTCAGATTTTAAATAGATTTATTTTCTGGTTTGTTTTAATATTAGAGCTTTATTTTTGGGGTTAATTAGTCTTTAATCATTGCATATTAATATTAGTTTTTAATCAGCTTTTATTAAGTCTTTTTAGCATTAACTTTGGTTCAGCTTTATTAATAATCATCATCTTTAATTAATTTTCATATTATTAGCTTTTAATGTCACTAGCCTTTTAATTAATCTCTAGTTTACTTTAAGTCAACTTTAATTAATCATTTGCAGCTTTAATGAATTGTTTGGTCAGCTAATCATGTTCTCGCAAGCCACTTGTCCAGATTTCGCAGCCTAGTCCAGTCCACGCCACATGGCACTATAAGAATGCATGCAGTACTCTCTCTCATCATTAATGGGTGATACGTTTCCCGAGAACAAACCCTAGTCCACTCGCTGGCAAAATCAATGCCCACCGTCCCTTACGCCGGAAAACTCATGAGGCTGCCGGAAAATTCATGGTGTTCATCGTGTTCATCATGATTTTCCAGAAACCACATGAATCTTCATCGTCCTCACCATGATTTTTCCAGAACTTGTTCAAACCTTCATCACACCTTCAAGTATTTTCCAGATTCTCTTCATATCTTCAAACCTTCATCCGTTTTTTCCATCAACGTTCTTCATGTTCATCAATACATTTTCCATATTCTCTTCATATCTTCAAACGTTCATCTATTCTTCCATTTTTCTTTCCTAGAAATTCAAAAAAATTCATCTAACCATAGATCTATCTCAAACAAAACTTCGATCTTTATCGTTTTCAAATCTGAATCAAAACTCCAAACCACTTCAAACTTCCGGATTTGAACTCATCAACCATTAAACTATGAACCTTCATCATCTTCATCCATGCGAACCATCATCTCCAGATCTAAACACCAATGAACATACTATCCATAAACACAACGGATCTATCACATGCAAACCTCCGATCCAACTCAAACATCATCAAACTATCACTTCAAACGCCTTTAGATCTTCAATCATCAACACGTTCATCCGTGTTCATCTGTTTCTTCCAAGATTCATCAAGATTTTCCAGCAAGTTCAACCAAATCTGGATCTGAAACTTCAAAATCTCTAACAAACTTCAACTGTTTTTCCAGATTTCTTCAACATCATGCGTAAATCTTCAAGTTCTCATAAAAACTTTATCAAGTCTCAGATCGGAAACCGTCAACAAGCAACGATCCAGAAAAGCTTCATCAAACTTCTGCAACTCAAACCCTCTGTTAACTCCCAACTTTATGAACAACTACCCGGATTCAACAATCGAATTGCACATGCAACTTCAAAGCTTCATCTCCTTCATGCGTCAAATCGGAACCCACACTCAAAGATCATCTTCGCAACTTTCTCATTTTCGCCGAAAATCACACCGTCAACAAGAGTTAGAAGGAAGTTTGGATTTCTATGTTTGGTTTTGGCTTCTGAATGTTTGTGTTATAGTTTGATTTGGATAGAAAAAGCAGGAAGGAATGGAGGAGCGAACGGAGGGAGACAGAGGCGATGGACGAAATGGCGGCCAAGCAAAGTTAAGCTAGGGTTTGTTTTGGCAAGTGAGGAAGATGAAGAGATACTTCATGGATCTTCTGATGTTGGTTAGTGGGCCTTTGGCCCAACCGTTTTCTTTGGATTTACACATCCATTATTCATTATACCTCTCGTTGGTTTGTTGTGTGGTTGTTTGTGATGTTGGGCTCAAAGCCCACCGTGTGACTTCTACTACCGCCCCCCGTATCCATTATGCGCCCCCTCTTTTGTTTATTTTTGGTTGTTGTTTGGTGATTGTGGGCCTGCAAACCTTAAGCCCACCGTGTGGATTTGATTACTGAAACCCCCTGCTGCTGTTGCACCCTCCTGTGCTTTGTTTTTGGATTTTATTTTGTAAATACATTTTCAATTATGTATTGTATTATATTTTGAATATTTTTTAATATACCTTACTATTTTCTTTTTAGAATTTATAGTATTTATTTTTACTTAGAATATTATGTATATGTTAAATATATAGATTTTATATTTTAGATTTATATTCTATATATAGTTTTATATTCTATTTCCTATATTCAATTTCTTTTGATATTTCTCTTAGAATTTATTTTCTTTTTAGAAGTTTTATTTTCACTTTTAGAAGTTGAGTACTTATTTCCATTTGTCATTGGTTTTTTCTTTTCATCTCATTTTAATTTTGTAGGTCGATGATGAGACTTCCATAATGCGTTATTAATCGACTTGTTAATGGATAATGTAGGATCCGAGACCACTTTTTCTCTCCTCATCTTCTCTTCTTCTTCTATTTTTATTTTAAATTTCTTCTGGTTTGTTCCGTGTGACATGATTCAATCGGAGAATGATTCTCAATATCATTTCTCTATCTTGTCTTTGACACGGATATCAATCTACCTCTTGGGGTTTGACTTCATTTATAAGTCGAATTATGACGGTTCAGCGTCACATTGGTTCTGATTCGAAATGTCATCATCAAGGATCAAAAAAGAGGAAAAGCTTGGAATGGAGCTTGCACACAAAAGTTAAGGGTCAACGGAACCACTCCGTTCGGTAACATTGTTTTTATTTCATTTCTTTCATCTCTTTTATTGAATTGCCGAGTGTTGTGAGTAATCGTTTAGATACGTGGGAAATGATGAGTGAGGAGCTTCCTCTCACTCGTCTAGAGTGTTTAGTGTACACCCTTTGGGTGATATGCGATGCATTCACTCCAGTTTCGAACCTTTTCTCTCGCCTTCTGGCAGTTGAGTTCCCTTCTCTTTCCCTCGTGCAATCGAGACCCGTTTTCCGTAGTTAGCTGAACTACAACTGCTCTGATTTCTCATACCAGATGAGAATATGTAGGCATAGGATGCGATATCCTAGCGAACACACTAAAAATTAACTTCTTTTTTCTCTCGCTTCTGTGCGATTGAGACTTTCCCGCTGACGACTAATCTTTCCCTAGCGCAATTGAGACCAGACCGTAGTTCTGGAACCCGTAGGTTCCCGTACCTTTAAAACCCGACATACTACGTTCGTTCTACCGCAAACAAGTAACGCCTAAGTCTCCAATGGTCGAGCAGCATACACCTAACTGCTAGAACGCACACGCTAGTATCGTCAACCTTTTCTCTCACCCCCATGTGATCGAGAACACCCTTGTTTACCCGTAGTTAGCCTGAAATACGTTTTGCTATGATTTCTCATGCCAGATGAGAATACGTAGGCACAAGACGCGACGTCTTGGCGAGCAATCCCCCTGTAGTTTCCCGAACTACGTGGACTCTGACTTTCCCATTACACGAGGGAATACGTAGGCATAGAGCGGCGATGCTCTATCGAGTCAGTTCTTTCTGTTTAGCTTTAGCAGCCGTAGATTAGATTGTTTTTCACCCATAGACTAGACAACCCAAGTATGGATCCCGTCGAGTACGATGGACGTGAGGGGTGCTCATACCTTCCCCTTGCGTAACCGACTCCCGAACCCAGGACTTGGTTGCGATGACCTTGTCTTTCCTTTTTTCGTCAGGTTTTTCCGATCGTTTCCTTTCCCTCTCTGTGGGATAAATAACAAAAGGTGGCGACTCTTCTGTTTTCCGCCAGTTGTTTTTCGCAGTTGCGACTCACTCGCCTGGGCCGCTAAGCGTTTGAGACAATACATGTTAAACCACACAACCCTATTGATTTCGAAGATGGACCCAATCAAGTATGTCTTTGAAAAACAAGCACTCTCCGAAAGGATTGCCCGTTGGCAAATGGTGTTAACAGAGTATGATATTCAATATGTTTCCCAAAAAGCCATTAAGGGAAGCGTCCTGTCAAAATATCTCGCAGGACAGCCGATTGAGGATTATCAGCCGATGAAGTTTGATTTTCCAGATGAAGACGTCATATTTTTTAGGATAAAATATTGTGATGAGCCTTTACCTGACGAGGGTCCTGAGATTGGATCTCTGTGGAAACTGGTTTTCGATAGAGCGGTTAATTCATGTGGTAATGGAATCGGTGCGATCATTACTACTCCTCACGGTTCTCATATACCATTCACCGCCCGACTGACATTCACCTGCACCAATAATGAAGCCGAGTATGAAGCTTGCATTATGGGTTTAAAAGAGGCCGTTGATATGAGGATTAAGAATCTGGATGTATACAGTGATTCAGTGTTAGTCGTTAACCAAATCAAAGGAGAATGGGAAACTCGTCAGACCAACCTGATGCCTTATAGAGATTATGCAAGGAGACTTCTACCTTTCTTTGATAGAGTTGAGTTCCATCATATGCCGAGGGCTGAAAATTAGATGGCGGATGCCTTGGCCATGCTAGCTTCGATGTACAAAGTGAATTTCTGGAATGAAACTCCTGCTATCACCATCATGCGTCTTGATAGACCTGCTTTTGTGTTTGTCGTTGAGTAAGCATCCGATGGAAAGCCTTGGTATTTCGATATCAAGCATTTTCTCAAGACTCAAGAGTACCCATCTGGGGCATCCAGCAAGGATAAAAAGACTCTGAGGAGGTTAGCTAGAAATATTTATTTGAATAAGGACGATGTGCTCTACAGGAGAAATTTCGACATGGTCTTGCTGTGTTGTGTTGATGAACTTGAAGCAAACTTGTTGATGGAGGAAGTCCACGAGGGTTCTTTCAGTACTCATGCCAATGGACATGCAATGGCTAGAAAATTGTTGAGAGTTGGGTATTATTGGATGACTATGGAATCCGATTGCTTCAAATACGCCAGAAAATGCCATAAATGCCAGATTTATGCAGATAAAGTGCATGTGCCACCAGCTCCTCTGAATGTGTTGACGTCTCCTTGGCCTTTTTCCATGTGGGGAATTGATATGATCGGAAGGATTGAGCCAACTGCTTCTAATGGGCATCGCTTCATTCTGGTCGCGATTGATTAGTTTACGAAGTGGGTAGAAGCAGCGTCCTTTGCCAATGTCACGAAACAGGTGGTCGCCCGATTCATAAAGAAGGACATCATTTATCGTTATGGGATCCTTGAAAGAATCATTACTGATAATGGTTCAAACTTGAATAACAAAATGATGAAGGAATTGTGTCAGAGTTTCAAGATTGAACATCACAATTCTTCTCCATATTGTCCGAAGATGAATGGCGCTATTGAGGCAGCTAATAAGAATATCAAGAAGATTGTGCAGAAGATGGTTGTGACCTACAAAGACTGGCACGAGATGTTGTCGTTTGCTCTTCACGGTTATCGTACTTCGGTGCGTACATCAACCGGGGCAACTCCTTTCTCACTGGTGTATGGTACGGAAGCTGTCCTACCATTGGAAGTGGAGATTCCTTCTTTAAGGGTATTGTCAGATGTAAAGCTTGACGAAGCTGAAAGGGTGCGAACCAGGTTGAATCATCTGAGCTTGATTGATGAGAAGAGATTGGCGTCCATTGCACATGGCCGGGTGTACCAGAATAGTATGAAGAAAGCCTTTGATCAGAAAGTGCGTCCTCGGTGCTTCCAAACGGGTAATTTGGTGTTGAAAAGGATCCTTCCTCCTCAGACAGATCACAGGGGAAAATGGACTCCTAACTATGAAGGTCCGTATGTGGTAAGAAAGGTTTTCTCTGGCGGAGCCTTATTGCTATCTACCATGGATGGTAAAGATTTGTCGTCCCCTGTGAACGCATATGTGGTTAAAAAATACTTTGCTTCAAAGAGGCCCGTTGGACACAAAAAGAAAAGTCCAGGCAAAAATGGGGCATCCCGGCGAACCATAAAAAAGAAAAGGTTCGGGAAAAAATTAGGGATAAAAGAAAAAGAATGAACCCGCAAAGTTGAAAACCTAAAAAGGAAACTTTGGCAAAAATGGGTATCATGGTGGATTTAAAACCCGAAAGGGCGGTCCAGGAAAAAGTTAGGGATTTAAAAAGCAAATGATCACGGTCTGAGTTCGATCTGCCAGCTTGTGAGCAGTTATCCCGAAGGAAAGGAATCAGTCCAGTCAGTCTTGTCAGAAGACGAAACATGGGAAACGTCGAAGACATACAGGTCATAGCCGAATCGACACATGGTGGTTGTTTGTTTCCACATTGCCGACCATTTGTATTTTATTTGTTTTCTTGTTTTTGAGCAATTACCTCTTTTCAGGAATTGCATCTGAATTGTAATTCGCCTATTTACAGACCCTTCATCAATAAAGTATTCACTTCAGTCAAAAGGCTTTCTTTTTCTTGTTCGTTTTACTGTTTTGTTTGCGAAATGTCTGTTATTTTAGTGAACATTGCAGGTAAAGGCAAGAGGTTGTACAGAGCATAACGAAAGCGGTGACTTTGCTTGAGCGGCAAGTATCATGGATGGTAACTGAGGTAACTATTTCACATATAGCACATTTCTGGTGTTTTTCTTTGTTGCAGGTCAGCAGGGTTATCCTCAGCCGAGTGAGATTTCCTTACCCTCAATAATTCAAAACCGCAGTAAATGGCAGTTGTTGTCAGGCGGATATTCTCAACAAGTTAAATGCAGTCAGGCATGAGTAACGAGGATGTTTGCTTCCCATAGCAGAGATTTTGCTTCCCCAGTGAAGTGATCGTCTCCTCTCTCCGGGAGAGTTTGTTTCCTCTCCCCGGTGGAGTCCGGCTATCAAGTTTGAAATGTTGTATCTCCAGCAGAACAAAGCTTTGTCTTCGTGAGAAAGTGAGTCCCCAGCAGGGTGGAGTTTTTTCCCAGCAGAGCAAGATAGAAGTGGTTCCCTCAGCGGCAGGGTGGTTTGTAAACCAGTTTTCTTCTCCAGCGGAGGCAACGTCGGTGACGCCTTTTTCCCAACGGAGTCGGTATTCAGGATTTTCTCTAGCAGAGTGCAGTGCTGATTTCCTGAGTGGAGTAAAGTCAGTCTCGGCAGTTGGCCGTATTTTTCCCGGAGGGTCGGTTTCCTCAATAGAAGGGGTTTGATTTGAGCAGAAGGTCGCCTGTTTCCCAGTCGAGCTCTTTGATTCCCCAGAAGAGTTGTATTCTAGAAGGCCATCCAGGGTGTTTTTCTTAGCAGGGTGTGATTTAATCCCCAGCGGAGCGAATTTTTGTTCTTGGAAGAGCAATAATACCCAGTTTTTGTTCCAGGAGGCTGTTCAGGGCTTGTTTTCCCAGTAAGTCTAGTTTGCTGGCATGTGCCAACTCTCCCCGGCAGAGTGGATATCTTTTCTCCCTAGCATTTATTTTGCTGGGGTGGTTCTTTTGCATTTGCATTTTGCATTAGCATCCTCCCAAATGCGTAGCATTTCCATTTCGTATGGAGCATTACGCCATTGTAACACGGTGGGAGAACTGACTTTAAACAATGTTGCGGATAGCAAGAGTCGCCACCGACTTTTATTTTATCCATAAGGAAAGGTTATAAAAGAACAGGAAAGACCTTAGAGAATATTTTGGGTCCGGGGGGTAGGTTATGAAAAGGGAAGGTGTTAGCACCCTTTTCATCCATGGTTATCCATGGGCTCTTAGGTACTTAAGCTCACTTTTGAATTGTTTTGAAAGTGTAGTGTGTGAATAGCAAAAAATTTCAGAATAGTTTAATAATAATCCGTGTATGGATGTGAAAAAAACTTGTTTGAAAATTTTGTTGGAAATTTGTTTAAGTGTGAAAAAGTTTTGAAGCGAGCAAGTACCTAGGAGTAGCCTACCCTAATGTTTTAAGGTCTTTCTTATTCTTCATTCTTTCCTTTAGTAAGACTATCCCTACTATAATGGAGTAGGTAGTCCTTACTTTGGATGTTAAGGGGTATGTGAGGGACAATTTGACTTTGAAGGCCATTGTGGGATGTAATAAGCACATATAAGGGACCATCATCATTTTTCGAAAGGGACTTGATTCGTAAAGGCAACCATAAGGGACTTTGATGATTTTTTTATTTGAGGGACTTGCTTTATACACCCCACTTAACCATTATTCGTAGGCAACTTGAGGGATATCCTTAGGAAGTGAGACGGCGATTAAAATCGACTTACGTGTGTGACGTGTTTATTTTAATTATCTTTATTTAAAAGTGATCTAAATTTATTTTAATATTACATACATGTTGTTACACTCCCTAATTACTAACCATAATAATAATTAAATAATTAAACAACTTTACATCCAAGAAACAATTACAAAATAATAAGCAAAATAATTAAATAGCAAAGATAAATAAAATATAAATAAGCAATAATAAATAATAAAGGGGGTTAATTCTAAGTTTACTCGGCAAGACATCGCATCTTGTGCCTACGTATCCTTACGGGAGTGGAATCAGAGTAATCGTAGTTCCCCTCAATAGGGAGGTTAGAAACTTCTTGACTGTGGTCAAGGTCTCAAGGGGAATAAACGCATCTTAAGGACACGCTTACGTGGAGTGTAGAAACTCCAAATCTCTACGTTGAAATGTTAAGTTGTAATTAGGGTTAAATTAGGGATTCCACGGCGGGAAACCCTAAAATGAGCGCGGCGGCTCTTTGACCTAATGCTAAGGGTAAAATTGTAATTTTGCCTGCGGCGAGGCATTTGTGAAAATTAGGGTTTGTAAAGACGACATAGGTTGGAATGTGAGGACTATCGACGCGGTCAAACGACTAGACCTAATTGCTTCAGAGGGATGAAATTAACGGTAAAATGCGAAGGAAGCAAATAACCATACAACGACAGAATATAAAGTGCGGAAAGATAAATGCGACAATTGTTCGCGAAATTACATCCCATAGGCAGTTACAAATATAATAATACTTAAACTGAAATAAAAGTCCATTGAACACAAACAGCTGCAAGAACCAAACAAACAGAAAAAGTCAGTATATGGGGTTAGACAGAATAATAATGAAGTAAACTTGAGATTTCTCTCATTATTCTTTGTGATTTTTGAAAAGGTCTCTAACGGAGGACAATGAATCTTGAATTAAAAAAAGGGTTTTCAGTTTTCTTAAAAATTTACTTCAAAAAAGAAAGAAAATGTTTTGTCAATTATTTTTAAAAAGGTTTAATATCAATATTTTGAAAAAGGATTTAATTATCTTAAAAAAACAATTGGTTTAATTTTCTGAAAAAAAAGGTTTAATTATTTAAAAAAAACTTAATTTTAGTTTAAAAGAGTTTGTTTTTTTTTGTGTGTGAAAAAGGTTTTTTAGTGTTTAAAGGAGAAAAAAAACTTGATCATTTTAAAAACGTTCGGTTAAAAAAAATTTAATTTATGTTAAAAAATGTTTTATTCATTGAACTCAAAACAAAAACAGACAAAACAATAACCCTAATAAGAAAAAAAACTGGGCCGATGCATTCATCTCTTTGAGCTTTCAGGGTTCGTCTTGAACCCTTATGTTCGCGGCGCCGTCCATACAGAATGCCCCTTCTCTTTCGTAGCACTTTCCTCATCTCCCTTGTATTCCTGATTCTCTCGATGTTGTCTTCTCCCTCATCCTGAGATTCCTGAAAAACGACAAAAGAAAACCATGAAATATTTCACAAATTACTCACCCTTTTGTTAGGGTTTGTAGCGGTTTGTCTCAATTCGTTGTGATAATGGCCGATGATTGTTGTTGATGTTCGTTTTGCTAGGGCCAGTGATGCCTGAACTGAGGCCAACGGTTTCAGATTGATGGACGAACTGGGTTCCCTGTGGTTCGCGATAATGACGATGATGAGGACTTTGGCTTTCTCTGAGTCTAAACGGATTTTTGTTGGTAGTCACGGATGAGTTCTCTTCCTTCTGGGTTGAGCGCCGTTTTTTATCGTTAGGGTTTTCTGGTGAGTTCGTTCCACTTTATACCTCTCTTCTTTCTGATTTTTGTGGGCTTGGGTAACATGATGTTTACGTTATTTTTTGTGAATCAACTTTGATTTGATTTGATGACCCGAAATTGATTTTGTTGGATATGCAGAGTTGGTTCGTATTGATTTTATCCTGATTGAGACTTTCTTATTTTGATTCACTTCCTGATGTTATTTGATTTCGCTGGGTTTTCAGAACATATCTTTTTGATTTGGTTGAAATTTCCTTTTTCGAACTTGCCTTGATTGGATATTGTTTGACCCTTTTTCGAATATGGATTTGCTCGGATTTTCTGGATTTTATTTGATTTGTTTGATAACTGGATTGATTTGTTTTTTCAGATGTGGATCCCTTTTGACACGAACTGAACTGGTTTTTTCGGATGCGGTTTGGATATGCCAATTCAGTTTATTGCTGCTGACCTGACTTCTCCGATGCTCTCAAATCTTTCGTGGATTTTAAGGCTGGGGTGTTTGGATTCACGAACTGATTGTGCTGCTGGCTGTTGTTGTCTGATGATCGGGGCTGTGATGTTCTCAAACTGAGCCCACATATCGGTTTCGGATTTCTTGCTTGCTATAAAATATGAGTTTGAGTTGTGATTTTTTGCAGGTGGATTCGGACTTTTGAGCACTTGGATGTGTAGTTCTTCATTTCTGATTTTCTGATGTGCATTCACTTGTTCAATTCTGGATTTCAATCCACTTCGGTTATGAACATCAGTTTGGGATCCTGGTTTTATCTGATAGCATCACCACATTTACTTGATAGTGCTACCATATTTACTTGATAGAATGGTGCTTAGCTTGACTTAGAAACAAAATCCAATTTTCGGCACGTGCCCCTTTTCAGTTAATCATTTATCGGCCCGAACTTCTTTTATCTCTTCATCTTTCTCGGCTGTCCCGTATTGATAAGAACAGAAATTGCTTGATCTGACGCCGATGGCGCGGATCGGTAACGGGGTAGGTCGCAGCTTCGGTTGTGCCACTCCCGGCACTCGATGATGACGATGTTCTGAGAGTGTCAAACAATTTTCTAACATCTTTTTTTTCTATTCTGTTTGTTTTGTTTTGATGTGCAGGTGAATCGGAGACTTTGCGGAGAAGCTCAAAGGACATCAAGAAGGATACTTAGAAATTTTAGGGCTTAGGACTTTTTAGGATATACACCTCTTTTGTAACTTGTAATAAAAAAAGCATTATGAAATAATTCAATAATACATTTTTTATCCAAATTATTTCCCTTTTGTAAATCGTGATGAAATATTATGAATAAAATTCAACTTTCTATCCAAATTCTCTTTACAAATTGTAATAATAATAAAATATTATGAATGAACTTCACATATTTATTAAAATCATCTTCCATTTCTTCTCCATGATTTAATTCTCAAAACATCTCAACATACGATTCATCAGTCGAATATCCTTGAATTAATCCGATCCAATCTTAATACTTTTGACATGAATAAGCTCCAATAATCAGTAGAAGTTTTCACTGTTGTCCCTCTAAAGATGAACTGGAAGATAGAAGAATGATCTCTTGTTAAACCCTGTTCCACATATCAGACTTTCCAAACCAAATTGATATCAAACCCACGTAAATAAACGCCTCAGAACTTAATAACAACCCGTTTTCAAGGAATTAGCTGAATTTGCGTAAAATGACCAAAATACCCCTGGAACCAAATCCAACCTCTCTTTGATTTTGGCAAAAAAAAAATCATGAAGTTTGACTTTGGTTTGACCACAGTTGACCTCAGTTTGACTTTTTAACTGCATTGACTGCTTCTGACTTATCTGATCATCTGACTGAGCAAACTTTTGAGAAAAGTCTTGAAACTTGACATGGGGGTTCTTTTACACATATAAGATGTTATGAAGCTCACTTGAAGTCTTGGAAGTCCATTTAGCCTGATTAAAGTCAAAACCCTAGTTTTGGATGCACTGCTTAGGAGGTGCATTGTCTGAGGGAATTGTCAACTCTTCTGACCAATTGTGAACTTTGTGAACCTTGTGAACCTTCTTGGAACACAAAGTCTTGTATTGTGAGGGCAAATTTTGGGGTGCAACAGCTGCCCCTGTTCAATTTTCTGAAACCTGAGGGGTTAGATTGGTATATTTGCCAGTCGTAACCTGGAAGGTTGAAGGGGATTGAACACAAAAGCCCAAAAATTTGCACTCACCAGTGCATGGAGTGATATTGATGGTTGGTTGAACATGATTGAGTGGGCTTAAAGATGCCACTAGGGGAAAGTTCTTCAGTAGTATAATGAGAACTGTCAGGAGTCTGGAGTAATACTGATGTAACAACATGTCTTCATGAGGATAGAGCAATCAATAATGATAACCCTAAAGCAGTCTTGAAGTGATAAATCTGACCTCAGGAGGATAGAGCAATCAATAGCTCTAAAGCAGTCTTGAAGTAATAATGGCTTCAGGAGGATAGAGCAATCAATAGCTCTAAAGCAGTCTTGAAGTAATAGAATGGCTTCAGTAGGATAGAGCAATCAACAGCTCTAAAGCAGTCTTGAAATAATAATGTGATATGTCTTCAGGAGGATAGAGCAATCAATAGCTCTAAAGCAGTCTTGAAGTAATGATTTCAGGAGGATAGAGCAATGGATAGCTCTAAAGCAGTCTTGAAATAATAATGTAATTTCAGGAGGATAGAGCAATGGATAACTCTAAAGCAGTCTTGAAATAATTAGATGGCTTCAGGAGGATAGAGCAATGAATAGCTCTAAAGCAGTCTTGAAGTAGTAATATGACCTCATGAGGATAGAGCAATGAATAGCTCTAAAGCAGTCTTGAAGTAATAGGATGATTTCAGGAGGATAGAGCAATCAGTAGCTCTAAAGCAGTCTTGAAGTCATGAGAGGCTATCAGGAGGATAAAATAACCCTGAGGTTACAATAAAGCAGTCCCAAAGTAATAAGAAGCTCATCAGGAGGATAAAGTAACCCTGAGGTTACAATAAAGCAGTCCCAAAGATCATAAGATTGTTTGTTGGATAATTAACCTGAAAACAAGGTAGCATTCTGTATAACAACATTAGTTTATGCTTTATGTATGCATGTATGACATGATGCACTTAGGTAATGTACTATAGACATATATGTTATGGTATGATGTAAATGATGTATGTATGCTATGACACTGCTGGAAGTGTCTGGATATCCTTGTATAACAACTGCTGGCCAAGGAAAATAAATCCCGATTCGTTGTTGAAGAATATATAACCCTCCGTCTGCTGGGGATAACAAGGTATAGATAACCTCCCGTTGTTGGGGATAACAAGGTATAGATAACCTCCCGTTGTTGGGGATAGTAGGGTATAGATAACCTTCGTTTTCGTTTGATAGTAGGATAAGTATAACATCCCGTCTTCGTTCATCGTGCCCTTATTGGAAAGTAATTTCCCGTATATCCGTATGAGGATAAAAGAGATGGATATAAATTCCAGGGGAGATTAGACTTTGTGAAAATGGATTAGTCCTACTGATGGTTTGTAACTGTCTTGTAAAGATGAACCGGCGAAGCTTCGTTGAAATCCTTCCCTCGTTCGTCCTTAGTAAATACTATTACTGCATTTTCATGCATTTCTGGTAAACATCAATCATATTAAAAGCATACATGCGTTTCTGGTAAACATCAATCATATTCAAAGGCATACATACATTCAAACTCAGCCAATGGACGTTTCGCTTATGTAAATAGGGTAAAAGTGAATCTGGATTCAAAAGATGGAATTTATTTATATCAAAAGTGACCCATACACGGGTAAGTTTGTACAAGGAGACATAAACCCTAGTAAGAGAATTTTGTCATGAAGCTTTACAAAAAGAATCAGCTATGTGGGAAATAATCCTATTGAGTTTCAATTCTACTATTGCCACTCAAGTATCTCATCTTCTTGCTGTTGAGACGGAAACGATTGGATTGAGCTTTATCTGTTTGAGCTTGAGTAAGTAGTACAACTGGTTGCAGTTTCATGAGTGATCCAAACGAGACATAGTCATACGCTTTAATCCCTAACTTTTACCTGGATTGCCCTTTCAGGTTTTCAATCCACCGGGATACCCTTTTTTGCCCAAGCCGCCTTTTCAGGTTTTCGACTTGCCGGGTGTACATCTTTTTATATATATATCCCTAATTTTTGCCCAAACCCTTTTGGTTTGCCGGGATGCCCTTATTTTTGCCTAGGCCTGTCAACCTAGCGGGTCTCTTTTTATGCGTAGTATTTTTTAACTATGTCTGCGTTTACAGGTTGTGGGAAGTCTTCACCATCCATTGTAGTCAGTATCATGGCACCTCCTGAGAACACTGTCTTGACTACAAATGGTCCCTCATATGTTGGAGTCCACTTGCCCCTAGGATCACCCTGTGGTAATATGATACGCTTGATTACCAAGTCACCAGCCTGATATACCTTTGGCTTAACCTTCTTGTTAAAAGCTTTGATCATCCGTTTCTGGTACATCTGGCCATGACAAACTGCTGCTAACCTTTTCTCATCAATCAAATTTATCTGGTCAAGTCGAGTCTGAATCCACTCATCTTCATCCAAGCCTGCATCCTTCATAATTCTCAAGGAGGGGATCTGAACTTCAATAGGCAGAACTGCTTCCATACCATAGACTAAGGAGAATGGGGTTGCCCCTGTTGAAGTACGTATTGTAGTACGATAACCATGCAGAGCAAATGGTAACATCTCGTGCCAATCCTTGTAAGTAACAGTCATCTTCTGTACAATCTTCTTAATGTTCTTATTAGCAGCTTCAACTGCCCCATTCATCTTCGGACGATACGGAGAAGAGTTGTGATGCTTAATCTTGAACTGCGTACAGAGATCAGTAATCATAGTGTTGTTCAGATTAGAGCCATTGTCAGTGATAATCCTTTCAGGGGAACTAATCACAACACCAACACCATTACCATGTGCATTGGAGGCACCATCAAAAACCATAGTCCATCGGAATCCTTGTTCAGGTCCGTCATATTGTCCAGGTTCTTTGGTAACAGACATAATGTCTTCATCAGGGAACTCAAAATTCATTGACTGGTAATCATCTACTGCTTGATGAGCCAAATGATCAGCAACAACACTCCCCTTAATGGCCTTCTGAGTGGTATACTGTATATCATATTCCGTCAAGATCATTTTCCATCTTGCAATTCTTCCGGAGAGAGCAGGTTTCTCAAATATGTACTTGATTGGATCCATCTTCGAAATCAACAAGGTAGTATGGGTCAACATATACTGTCTTAGTCGGCGAGCAGCCCATGCCAAAGCGCAGCAAGTTTTCTCGAGCAGTGAGTATCTTGTTTCACAGTCGGTAAACTTCTTGCTAAGGTAGTATATTGCCTGCTCTTTTCGACCAGACTCGTCATGTTGCCCCAATACACACCCCATTGAGTTGTCTAATACTGTTAAATACATAATCAAGGGTCTTCCATCAACTGGTGGCATTAAAATTGGAGGTTCTAGCAAATATCTCTTGATTTCATCAAAGGCAGTCTGGCACTCATCATTCCATTCCATCACCTGATCTTTCCTCAACAACTTGAAGATTGGCTCACAGATGGTAGTTAATTGGGAAATAAATCTTGCAATGTAGTTCAATCGTCCCAAGAAACCTCTAACCTCCTTCTCAGTACGGGGAGCTGGCATCTCTCGTATAGCTTTCACTTTTGCAGGATCCATTTCAATACCTTTTCCACTGACAATGAAACCCAAGAGCTTTCCAGATCTAACTCCAAAAGTACACTTGTTTGGATTTAATCTCAACCTGTATTTCTTCAACCTCTCAAACAACTTGTGCAGATGATCAAGATGTTGTTCTTCATTCTGAGACCTGGCTATCATATCATCCACATATACCTCTATCTCATGATGAATCATATCATGAAACAAAGCCACCATAGCACGCTGATATGTTGCCCCTGCATTCTTCAAACCAAATGGCATTACCTTATAGCAAAAGGTGCCCCACTGTGTCACAAATGTAGTCTTCTCCATATCTTCAGGTGCCATCTTGATTTGATTGTAACCAGAGAAACCATCCATAAAAGAGAATACCTTATGCTGAGCAGTGTTGTCTACCAGAATATCAATATGAGGAAGTGGAAAGTCATCTTTAGGGCTAGCCTTGTTCAGATCTCTGTAGTCTACACACATACGTACCTTACCATCTTTCTTAGGAACTGGTACCATATTTGCAACCCACTGAGGATAAGAAGTTACGGCCAAGAACCCTGCATTGAATTGTTTCATTACCTCTGCTTTGATCTTTTCTGACATTTTAGGACGCATACGACGAACCTTCTGCTTCTTTGGACGACAATCTTCTTTCACTGGCAAACGGTGAACCACAATGTCTGTATCCAACCCTGGCATATCTTCATAAGACCAAGCAAAGATCTCCACATAGTCACGTAGCATCTGAATCAACCTGCTCTTGACACTGTCCTCTAAATCAGCCCCTATCTTGACCTCTTTTCTGTTTTCTTCAGTTCCCAGATTCACAACTTCGACTGGCTCTTCATGTGGCTGTATAGCTTTCTCTTCTTGTTGTAACAACCTAGCAAGCTCTACAGGTATTTCACAATCGTCCTCGTTTCCGTCTTCAGTTTGATAGATCGGATTCTCGAAATTGTAATTGGCAATAGTAGAACTGTTATCAACTGGATCCAGAGTGGATGAGGATCTGCATTTTAGTGACGTGGGTGTGTGTAAGAACACATAGCTGATAAAGCAAAAATAAAAGAAAAAGAAAGACAAGGAACACAATATTTACGAAAACGAAACGTCCACTGATTTTATTGAATGAAGTATGCAAATGAAATGACAACCCGTAACAAGCACACCATTGTGCCCCGGGTAAGGCACATGGCTCGAAAGTTTTAATTGTTCCAGAAATTACAAATTTAAAAACATAACACAGTAATAGTATTTACTCCTGACTAAAGGAGATAGGGATAACATCTTCAGCTTTCCAATTATTGAGTCCAGCACCCACAGTAGGAAAAATCCATGCCTCCAAGTTGTAGTCTTCATCTTGATCTCCCACAGCATTGATAACCCCTTGATTGGTGATACGAACAGCACGAGCACGACGAACAACCTTCTGGGACTCTGCAGTGAAACCCAAACCAAACTTGTCAGACTTGTATGGAATATCAGGAAGCTGACCCCAAATAGTACAACCACCTTCTTCCACCACAGCTTTTGCATCATTGAGGGAGGCCATTGCCATTGTTGGAGGGTTTCTGATGACCACAGGAACCTTCTTCACAGCAGGAGGAGTCACACAATCCTCAACAGCCCAGGGAACCACTTCAAATGACTGACATGGAGTTTCAATGTATTCACCTTCTACTTCCAGATACTTGAAAGTGTTTACATGGCTGACAAAGTATTCTTCCTCTCCAAAGACAGTAACAACTTTTCCATTCACCGGATATCTCAACTTTTGATGTAATGTGGAGGTCACAGCACCTGCCCCATGGATCCAGGGACGACCAAGCAGACATGAGTACGAAGGACGAATATCCATCACATAGAATGTAGCGGTAAACACCTGAGAGCCAACCTTGATTGGAAGATCAATTTCCCCATGCACTACTCTTCTAGAACCATCAAAAGCCTTTACCACAATATTACTGGGCTTCAATACCGTATCTTTAGGACTCAGCTTGTTCAGGACTTCCTTAGGCAACACATTCAGAGAGGAACCATTGTCTATCAGCACATGAGACAGGGTAGTGCCCCTGCATTCAATTGAAATATGCAAGGCCCTGTTATGATCCCTCTTGGCAGGGGTCAAGTCAGCATCAGAAAATCCTAACCCGTTGTCATAGGTCAGGTGAGCAACACAATTCTCAAACTGGTCCACAGAAATTGCACTGGGTACATGAGCCATCTTTAGAAACTTGATCAATGACTTGGCATGAGCCTCAGAACATAATAACAGGGAGGGCATAGAAATCTTTGAGGGAGTATGCCCCAGCTGATCAACAATATCATAATCACTCTTGCGAATGATTTTCAATACTTCTTCCATCTGCTTAGAGAGGTCATCAGCAGCTGGCACATCAGTAGATACAGGTTCAATAACAGGACCCTTGCCCCGAGCATCAGTGGTGGAAGTAACAGCAGGAGTAACTGCACTCTTAGAAGCAACTGGAGGAGAGAAGACTCTTCCACTACGAGTGATCTTGCTAGATCCAGCTATATTATCAATGTCAACAGGCATATCAGGTAAAGGCTCCTGCTTGACACCATGGATGTAAACATCAGACCCATAGTGCCAAGGCACAGCTTTGTCAGATGTATAAGGAATAGGACCAGGAGTGGTAATGATCAGAGGAGCTACTCTGGCTTCAGCGACAACTTTCACAGGACCTTCAGCAGTAATCTTGATTGGGCCCTGATGAGTGATTTTAATGGGACCCTTTGAAGTGATTCTTAGTGGTACTTTGTCAACCATGTCAACCTCTTCAATCTTCTTACCCTGAGTTAGATGATCCACCATACTTTCTACAGATGCTGGTCTTCTTTCAAACACTATAGTATATTTATCCATGAGACGTTGAATCCCATCTCTCAAAATGAAGCAACTATCCGGCTTATAGGTACAATATAGACAATCTTCATGACAACCTGGAAAGATCCCAGCTTGTACTAACCTCTTTTTGATAACAGACAATGGTGTGCTCAACTCCATAACTGAATAGACATGCAGATCTTCATCAATATCTTCATCAATGGCGTTGACAGTCTTCTCGTGATTTGGCATTGGAGCTGTAATCACATTTGGAGTACCTGGTGGATCAAACTCAATTTCTCCAGCATCAATCATATCCTGAATTTTATTCTTCAAGACCCAGCAGTTATTAGTATCATGTCCTGGACAGTTTGAATGATATGCACATCGTGCATTGGGATTGTACTTGGGAGAGGTAACATTGGGATTCTGAGGAGCCTCCCTCAGGGTAATAAGTTCAGCCTTCAACAAGTGTTGCAATGCCTGAGCCATTGACATGTTGATCTTCGTGAACTGTCTTCTAGCCCTCTGTTGGTTGCCTTGAGGCTGCTCTGTTGTTGCAGGAGTTGGATTTGAAATATGAACTGCACTAACAGACTGATGCCTTCTGTTACGATCAGGCTGACCATACACAGCATTAGATTCTTTCTTCCCAGTGGGAGGCTTCTTTGCAGCACCTGATGAAGAAGTGCCCACTTGGATCTTACCACTCTTGATACCATTCTCTACTCGCTCTTCTGTCATGATCAACTCAGTGAAGCCAGATGATGAGCTTCCAATGAGATGACTGTAAAACGGACCATTCAGCGTACACATGAACATATCAACCAACTCCCTATCAGTCAAAGGGGGTTGAACTCTTCCAGCTAAGTCCCTCCACTTCTGAGCATACTCCTTAAAGTTTTCTTTGGCACCCATAGACATGCTTTGAAGCTGCATGCGAGTGGGGGCTAAGTCAGCATTGTATTGATACTGTTTGTAGAAAGCTTCAGCAAGTTCATTCCAATCTCTGATGTTGACACTCTCCAACTGATAATACCACTCTAGCTGAGCTCCAGATAAACTCTCTTGAAAGAAATGGATCCACAACTTTTTATCAGCAGTGTGGGGTTGCATTCTTCTGACATAAGACCTCAGATGCAATTTGGGACAAGAGACCCCATCATAGACAACAAATGTAGGAACTTTGAACCCAATGGGTATGACCACCCCAGATATCAAGCTCAAATCCTCAAAATCCAGCCCAGATGATTTCTGTAATTCCATAGCATCCATTCTATCCACCAGCATCTTGAATTTGTCTTCGTTAGGCTCATGGTAGTAGTTAGCCTCAGAATCAGAGTCCCCCATAGTGTTGTGGAGACTGCCTCTCTCCTGCTCAGATTCTTCAGATTCATAGTCTTCAACCTGTTCCTTGGTCTTGGCAGGACCTTTGAACCTTCTTCCCATGTTGAGCAACCCAGCAGACCTTCTAGCCTTCTTAGTCTTCTTGGCCAGCAGTGTCTTCAATTCATCCTGCCCCTTGGATAGGTTCAGGATCAGCTCTTGGAACTGTGCATTCTGTGCCTGGAGATCCTTAACTGATTGTTCAAGAGCCATTGCTGAAATAAACAGCGAGGAGATGAGAAACCTGTGCACAATTATAAACCTGTGATGCAATGATATGGGAATGCATATGCAATGTTTTCAAGGACCGCAGGATTTAAATTTGCTTAAACAATCAAGAAAGTAACTTTTTATTAGTAATAACTTGTTTTGCCTTTTAGGCTTACAAAAAATGAAAACGAAATAAGTACAAAAGATGGGGTTTTAAGTCTCCCATGGACGTTTCCTCTTTGTGTTGAGGTATGAGTTGAGGTTTCGTTCCTCATGAAGTAGCTTTGTTAGCTCTAGGATCCTTGCTTGGCTTGCTTTGTAATGAGCCTCGAAAGTATCCCTTTGCTCTTTCAGTTGGATCCATGATCTCTGCAAGTCTTCCATATCAGTAGGCATGTCTGGGTGAAGGATGGTATAAGCTGTGTCTCCTTCAGCAACAGGTTCCATGGTAACTGGTAGGACGGCAGGATATGGCATCATGAGTGTCTGAGCACGAGATCGTACCCATCTGAGATAAGCCTCCATAGGAATAGTGTACTTAGGCTCCAGTGTCTTGCTGTCAATCCTGTTTACCTTTCCCCAAGCTCGGATGAATCTCTGACGGTAACCCTGAAGATCGTTGTCGTAATCAAACACAATGCCCTGAATCAACATGTCATGTGGACCATCGCTCCGGGCGTAACCAAACTGTCGTAAAGCTAGAGATGGGTTGTAGGTGATGCCTCCTCTTATGCCTAGAAGTGGCACATTAGGAAACTCCCCACAACGGTCAATGATGGTGACATTCTCCATAGATCTGGAGCACCAATGGATGTCTGAGTGAGAAAGTGACATGATCCTCTTGGACCATCTGAACCCTTGCTCATTCTTCATTACTGAGCGAGGAAGGTGAGAAATAAACCACCTAGAAAGTAAAGGTATGCAGCACATCAAAGTTCCTCTTGCCCTTGTAGTACGGGTGTGAAGAGAATGTAGGATGTCTCCAAGTAAGGTAGGCACTGGATTGTGACTCAGGAATATGTTGATGGCATGAACGTCTATGAACTGATCAAGATTGGGGAACAACACTAAGCCATAAATCAATAAGGCTAAGATCTCCTCAAAAGCATCGTAGCTCATAGCCTTCAAGAACATTTGAGCTTTATCCACTAATACCTTGGCAAGAATACCTTTAACTCCACTTCTCGTCTCTAGAACAATGTCAGACTTCTTCAGATGTAGAGCTGCAGCAATAACTTCTGGTTTAAGCTCCTTCTCTAAGCCTGTGAATGGCTTCTGATCAAGAACAGGTATACCCAGAAGTTTAGAGAACTCCTCCATGGTTGGAACCAGCTGATAATCAGGAAATGTAAAGCAATGGTGCTTAGGGTCAAAGAACTGAAACAGCACACTCATCATGTCTTCACTGAACCCTGAAGTAACTAGATCCAATAAGTGACCATGTCTCTTGTTGAACTGGGAATGATCAGGCACTAGGGAAACCAACTCCTTGAGCTTAGCAGGTATCCCTACAAAGTTGATCCTGATGGTGTTTCTACGAGCAGAAGCCATGACCTGCAACAAAGAACAAAGATAAATCCTTTGGTCCTTGAAATGGTTAGGGAAAATGATATGCTTATGATGCATGATGATGTCATGATGTCATGCTCAATCACAAACATGTGGCACACACAAACAAGTCACACCATAGCCCTAGGTTTAAAGGCTTGCATGAGGTTCAAAGGCAAGTACCCTCCCCTGAAGTTAGATGGTTCATCCTGTCCTACAAAAGTAACCAGGTTCTAAGGGATCTCAATATCATTGATCCTTCACAAGGGTGGTTGTTCAGAAGGCAACTTACTTGCCAACCAAAACCCTCCAAGTTTAAGATCTCAATGAGCGTAGTATCGAGTGTCAACCAACTTCAGTCTGCACCAAAGCCGGTTACCTCACTACTTTCTAAAGGCCAAGATGAGTTAACTAGGGTTCTAAAAGTCAGTTAGTGCATTGACAACGTATGGCAGCCTCAATATTATCCTCAACTTGACTTAAGGAATATAAGCACCAACCAAGAAGTCGCACTAACTATGGCCACCAGATCAACCGTATCGATATACGTCGTACAGTTTCCTTGGTCTATTGCCATTTACCTAAGGTACACTAGATCCGGGTTAGGACCTTTCACACATAAGAGCACCCCAACAATATAATAATAAAGCAAACAAGGCAAACAATTTAAAGTGATCTTAATTCCTAAGGGTACCCCTCTTAAATAGATCCCCAGCAGAGTCGCCAGTTCTGTAACACGGTGGGAGAACTGACTTTAAACAATGTTGCGGATAGCAAGAGTCGCCACCGACTTTTATTTTATCCATAAGGAAAGGTTATAAAAGAACAGGAAAGACCTTAGAGAATATTTTGGGTCCGGGGGGTAGGTTATGAAAAGGGAAGGTGTTAGCACCCTTTTCATCCATGGTTATCCATGGGCTCTTAGGTACTTAAGCTCACTTTTGAATTGTTTTGAAAGTGTAGTGTGTGAATAGCAAAAAATTTCAGAATAGTTTAATAATAATCCGTGTATGGATGTGAAAAAAACTTGTTTGAAAATTTTGTTGGAAATTTGTTTAAGTGTGAAAAAGTTTTGAAGCGAGCAAGTACCTAGGAGTAGCCTACCCTAATGTTTTAAGGTCTTTCTTATTCTTCATTCTTTCCTTTAGTAAGACTATCCCTACTATAATGGAGTAGGTAGTCCTTACTTTGGATGTTAAGGGGTATGTGAGGGACAATTTGACTTTGAAGGCCATTGTGGGATGTAATAAGCACATATAAGGGACCATCATCATTTTTCGAAAGGGACTTGATTCGTAAAGGCAACCATAAGGGACTTTGATGATTTTTTTATTTGAGGGACTTGCTTTATACACCCCACTTAACCATTATTCGTAGGCAACTTGAGGGATATCCTTAGGAAGTGAGACGGCGATTAAAATCGACTTACGTGTGTGACGTGTTTATTTTAATTATCTTTATTTAAAAGTGATCTAAATTTATTTTAATATTACATACATGTTGTTACACTCCCTAATTACTAACCATAATAATAATTAAATAATTAAACAACTTTACATCCAAGAAACAATTACAAAATAATAAGCAAAATAATTAAATAGCAAAGATAAATAAAATATAAATAAGCAATAATAAATAATAAAGGGGGTTAATTCTAAGTTTACTCGGCAAGACATCGCATCTTGTGCCTACGTATCCTTACGGGAGTGGAATCAGAGTAATCGTAGTTCCCCTCAATAGGGAGGTTAGAAACTTCTTGACTGTGGTCAAGGTCTCAAGGGGAATAAACGCATCTTAAGGACACGCTTACGTGGAGTGTAGAAACTCCAAATCTCTACGTTGAAATGTTAAGTTGTAATTAGGGTTAAATTAGGGATTCCACGGCGGGAAACCCTAAAATGAGCGCGGCGGCTCTTTGACCTAATGCTAAGGGTAAAATTGTAATTTTGCCTGCGGCGAGGCATTTGTGAAAATTAGGGTTTGTAAAGACGACATAGGTTGGAATGTGAGGACTATCGACGCGGTCAAACGACTAGACCTAATTGCTTCAGAGGGATGAAATTAACGGTAAAATGCGAAGGAAGCAAATAACCATACAACGACAGAATATAAAGTGCGGAAAGATAAATGCGACAATTGTTCGCGAAATTACATCCCATAGGCAGTTACAAATATAATAATACTTAAACTGAAATAAAAGTCCATTGAACACAAACAGCTGCAAGAACCAAACAAACAGAAAAAGTCAGTATATGGGGTTAGACAGAATAATAATGAAGTAAACTTGAGATTTCTCTCATTATTCTTTGTGATTTTTGAAAAGGTCTCTAACGGAGGACAATGAATCTTGAATTAAAAAAAGGGTTTTCAGTTTTCTTAAAAATTTACTTCAAAAAAGAAAGAAAATGTTTTGTCAATTATTTTTAAAAAGGTTTAATATCAATATTTTGAAAAAGGATTTAATTATCTTAAAAAAACAATTGGTTTAATTTTCTGAAAAAAAGGTTTAATTATTTAAAAAAAACTTAATTTTAGTTTAAAAGAGTTTGTTTTTTTTTTTTGTGAAAAAGGTTTTTTAGTGTTTAAAGGAGAAAAAAAACTTGATCATTTTAAAAATGTTCGGTTAAAAAAAATTTAATTTATGTTAAAAAATGTTTTATTCATTGAACTCAAAACAAAAACAGACAAAACAATAACCCTAATAAGAAAAAAAACTGGGCCGATGCATTCATCTCTTTGAGCTTTCAGGGTTCGTCTTGAACCCTTATGTTCGCGGCGCCGTCCATACAGAATGCCCCTTCTCTTTCGTAGCACTTTCCTCATCTCCCTTGTATTCCTGATTCTCTCGATGTTGTCTTCTCCCTCATCCTGAGATTCCTGAAAAACGACAAAAGAAAACCATGAAATATTTCACAAATTACTCACCCTTTTGTTAGGGTTTGTAGCAGTTTGTCTCAATTCGTTGTGATAATGGCCGATGATTGTTGTTGATGTTCGTTTTGCTAGGGCCAGTGATGCCTGAACTGAGGCCAACGGTTTCAGATTGATGGACGAACTGGGTTCCCTGTGGTTCGCGATAATGACGATGATGAGGACTTTGGCTTTCTCTGAGTCTAAACGGATTTTTGTTGGTAGTCACGGATGAGTTCTCTTCCTTCTGGGTTGAGCGCCGTTTTTTATCGTTAGGGTTTTCTGGTGAGTTCGTTCCACTTTATACCTCTCTTCTTTCTGATTTTTGTGGGCTTGGGTAACATGATGTTTACGTTATTTTTTGTGAATCAACTTTGATTTGATTTGATGATCCGAAATTGATTTTGTTGGATATGCAGAGTTGGTTCGTATTGATTTTATCCTGATTGAGACTTTCTTATTTTGATTCACTTCCTGATGTTATTTGATTTCGCTGGGTTTTCAGAACATATCTTTTTGATTTGGTTGAAATTTCCTTTTTCGAACTTGCCTTGATTGGATATTGTTTGACCCTTTTTCGAATATGGATTTGCTCGGATTTTCTGGATTTTATTTGATTTGTTTGATAACTGGATTGATTTGTTTTTTCAGATGTGGATCCCTTTTGACACGAACTGAACTGGTTTTTTCGGATGCGGTTTGGATATGCCAATTCAGTTTATTGCTGCTGACCTGACTTCTCCGATGCTCTCAAATCTTTCGTGGATTTTAAGGCTGGGGTGTTTGGATTCACGAACTGATTGTGCTGCTGGCTGTTGTTGTCTGATGATCGGGGCTGTGATGTTCTCAAACTGAGCCCACATATCGGTTTCGGATTTCTTGCTTGCTATAAAATATGAGTTTGAGTTGTGATTTTTTGCAGGTGGATTCGGACTTTTGAGCACTTGGATGTGTAGTTCTTCATTTCTGATTTTCTGATGTGCATTCACTTGTTCAATTCTGGATTTCAATCCACTTCGGTTATGAACATCAGTTTGGGATCCTGGTTTTATCTGATAGCATCACCACATTTACTTGATAGTGCTACCATATTTACTTGATAGAATGGTGCTTAGCTTGACTTAGAAACAAAATCCAATTTTCGGCACGTGCCCCTTTTCAGTTAATCATTTATCGGCCCGAACTTCTTTTATCTCTTCATCTTTCTCGGCTGTCCCGTATTGATAAGAACAGAAATTGCTTGATCTGACGCCGATGGCGCGGATCGGTAACGGGGTAGGTCGCAGCTTCGGTTGTGCCACTCCCGGCACTCGATGATGACGATGTTCTGAGAGTGTCAAACAATTTTCTAACATCTTTTTTTTTTCTATTCTGTTTGTTTTGTTTTGATGTGCAGGTGAATCGGAGACTTTGCGGAGAAGCTCAAAGGACATCAAGAAGGATACTTAGAAATTTTAGGGCTTAGGACTTTTTAGGATATACACCTCTTTTGTAACTTGTAATAAAAAAAGAATTATGAAATAATTCAATAATACATTTTTTATCCAAATTATTTCCCTTTTGTAAATCGTGATGAAATATTATGAATAAAATTCAACTTTCTATCCAAATTCTCTTTACAAATTGTAATAATAATAAAATATTATGAATGAACTTCACATATTTATTAAAATCATCTTCCATTTCTTCTCCATGATTTAATTCTCAAAACATCTCAACATACGATTCATCAGTCGAATATCCTTGAATTAATCCGATCCAATCTTAATACTTTTGACATGAATAAGCTCCAATAATCAGTAGAAGTTTTCACTGTTGTCCCTCTAAAGATGAACTGGAAGATAGAAGAATGATCTCTTGTTAAACCCTGTTCCACAGATCAGACTTTCCAAACCAAATTGATATCAAACCCACGTAAATAAACGCCTCAGAACTTAATAACAACCCGTTTTCAAGGAATTAGCTGAATTTGCGTAAAATGACCAAAATACCCCTGGAACCAAATCCAACCTCTCTTTGATTTTGGCAAAAAAAAAATCATGAAGTTTGACTTTGGTTTGACCACAGTTGACCTCAGTTTGACTTTTTAACTGCATTGACTGCTTCTGACTTATCTGATCATCTGACTGAGCAAACTTTTGAGAAAAGTCTTGAAACTTGACATGGGGGTTCTTTTACACATATAAGATGTTATGAAGCTCACTTGAAGTCTTGGAAGTCCATTTAGCCTGATTAAAGTCAAAACCCTAGTTTTGGATGCACTGCTTAGGAGGTGCATTGTCTGAGGGAATTGTCAACTCTTCTGACCAATTGTGAACTTTGTGAACCTTGTGAACCTTCTTGGAACACAAAGTCTTGTATTGTGAGGGCAAATTTTGGGGTGCAACAGCCATTTTCAAACATACGCATGTGAAACATAAGTCAGGTTGTTATCTCTTTGTTTCAGGTGTATTCCCTAGAGAATTGATCTTTTTGCCCTTGGTATCCAGACCATGGTAGCTTCTGTTAGCCCGCGTGGTATTCAGACCCCGACTTATGTTATTCCCCAGCAATATCATCAGATTTCAGTTGATTATGTTTGGTAGTCAAATTTTGATGGGTATTTCTGATGAATGTTTCTGTCTGTCGAGTATCCAGACTCCGGTCAGTCCCCAATTGTTGATGTTTTTCTCTTTTCATCGAGTGCCCAGACTCCGGTAAAGACAGTTGTGGTATTCAGACCATGGTGATGTCAGACATATTTTGTTTGTCTGTTGAGTATTCAGATTCCGGTCAATGTCGTCGAGTGTCCAGACTCCGGCAAACCTCCGATTTCAGAAGCGCGTTCTTGTGTCGTCGAGTATCCAGGCTCCGACAGACTTCATTGATTAATTTTGTCCATGCAGTATTCAGACTCCGGTAGTTTGAGATGGTATTTTTAAACTCACATGGTATCCAGACCCCGGCTTGTGTTATTTCCCCCAGCGGTGTCGTCAGTCATTGATGGGTTATATCTTGGCAAACTCAGGTGGTATTCAGACCATAATAAATGTTTCTTCGTCCGTCGAGTGTCCAGACTCCGGTCAACCTTCGTTGAGCATTCTGGATCCGGTTATTACGTTGAGCATTCAGACTCTGGTTTCTTCATCGAGCATTCAGGCTCCGGTTTATTTTGGTTATTACGTCGAGCATTCAAGCTCTGGATTATTCCGGTTTATCCGTCGAGTATTTAGACTCTGGTGAATTTCCAATTCGGGTTGTATTGCTTTCTCCGTCGAGTGATCAGGCTCCGGCCAACTTCCGTCGAGTATCCAGGCTCCGGTAAATCCCTAGTGAAGTTGCCAATTCCGTTGAGTATCCAGGCACCGGTAGTCGCGTTGAGCATCTAGGCTACGGTTTTTGTTCATTGAGTGTCCAGACTCTGGTTATTTTCCGATTTATAAATCCCTTTGTCCGTTGAGTACCTAGATTCCGGTCATTTTTGCGGAGCATTCAGGCTCCGATTCGCTCGTTAAGTACCCAGACTCCAGTAATTCGGGTATTGATTCACTTCATCCGTCGACTATCCAGACTTCGGTCATTACATCGAGCATCCAGGCTCCGGTTCCTTTGGTCGTCGAGTATCTAAACTCTGGTCATTGCGTTGAGTATTCAGACTCCGGAAAATTTTGTTGACTCATTATGTTCGTTGAATATCCAGATTCCGACAATTTGAAGTGTTACACTTCAGCCGATATGGTATCCAGACTATAGCACAATTTGTGATGGACGTGTTCATCTTATTATGAATTCCCCACAGAGTTGCTTGGTTAAGTTTCTCTTTGTCCCCGAACAGATTTATTTGTTTAAATTTCTCTTGTTTTCCCTGCCAGAGTTGCTTGGTTAAGTTTCTCTCTTCCTCAGTGGAATATACAGATGTTTTATCAGTTCAGCTACTTCCGAAGATTTCTATTCCCAATCAGGGTTTGCAGTTTATTTCTGCAGGTGGCAAATTTTCGGGTTCTTTGGTATTCAATCGTCTTTTACCTTGATTATTTGAAAGCCGATTCTCTCATCCCTGCAGGTCCAAGTCGCTTGAATAGGGGCAGCTGTAGCACCCCAAAATTTTCCCTTTCGTTTTACCGTAATTGGCTTTTGTTTCTTTGCATTTTTCATTTTTACATATCATAGCATTTGTTCTTGAGGCATGGGATCGAGTTATTCCTGTGGCTCAAGTTCATTTCGACACAAAAGACTGAACAACGAACAGTGAGCATCAGAGGCTCGAGCATTTATTTTTCTCGGCGGTCAGGTGGCCGGTTTTATTTTATTTTGCAAGAGAACAACAGTTCAGAAAGCAGCACTCAGGCTCATGTCAAGCATTTTTACAGTGATAATGTTTAAGAACGAGATTCAGAAGCTTAACAGAGCTCCAAATAGTCAAAACATGGCAAATGGACAGATTTCCCTCCAAAAGGCACCAAATTCAAAATTTTGAAGGTGTTAATCGGTTAACCTATATGGTTAATCGATTAACCAAAGAGAAATCGTGCCAGATTTGAAGTTTTAAAAGTGTTAATCAGTTAACGCATATGGTTAACCGATTAACCAGTGTAATTTTTGCCTCTGTACGTGATTTTTCAATGCAGAGCCATTTGAGGTCCAATTGTGATCACTTAAATTCAAATTTGTCACTTGGGAAGGATCTAGAATAATTTCATAATTTCATTTCCCTCCAAAATCCCATTCCTAGTGCCAAACCACAATTTACAAACCAATTTCCAAGCCTTTCCTTGGGATCCAAACCTAGATGACATTTAAGTGATTCACTCCAAACCAAAGGGATCTAATTTTCATTTCTCACATTCATTTTTCAGAATTCATCTCAATTCTCCCAAATTCTCTCAATTCTCCAAATTCCCAAACCCTCGCTCAAAGCTCTTTTTCAATGAATTCTTGATTCTTCATTGGAATCAATGAATTCTTGAGCTCAAACCTCCATCCATCATCTCCATTAAAGTGATTTCTCCATCCAATTTTCTTGCACAATTGGATTCAAATCTGGAAGTGATTATTTGGCTTATTTTTGATTAATCTTGAAGGATCTCCATTGCTACAACAAGAATTGGTGTGAATCTTGAAGTATTCCAGACTTCTAGTATCAGATCTGTTCAATTCCAATTAATTCAACATTAACCGAAGCAAATCTCCGCTTCGAAGGTTGAAATCCTAGATCCATAGCATTTTTGAGCTTATTTGCATGTTCATGATAATTTTCATATTCGATTGAATTTTGGTTGATATGATTTGTGTTGTTGTTTGGATCTGTATACATGCTGTTTGAATCATGATTTTCTGAGTTAATTTTGTGATTAAGTGATTATGTGATCATTGGTATGTTTGGAGAAGTGATAAGCTGTTGAAAAGTGATTCTGCTTTGCTGTTTTCTGCTGTCAACATAGTGTTAATTGGTTAACGCATATGGTTAACCGATTAACCATTGCAAATTTCCATATTTTTAAAATTTTCAAAGTGTTAATCGGTTAACGCATATGGTTAACCGATTAACCAGTTCAAATTTTCAAAATTTTTAAACGTTAACAGTGTGTTAACCGATTAACCCCTGGGGTTAACCGGTTAACACTGTGCTGGCAGGCCTGTTTTGCTACTTTGTTTGATTGTTTGCATACCGTTTCATCTCGAATCATCATAGATCAGTGTGATGTATTAGGGATGAAATGTTTCTGGATATATGTCGTTGTTTCGGTTGTTTAATCGAGATTTCGCCGACATTCGTGTTTTTCCACTTGAATGCATGCTTATGGATGTGGTTCAAAATTGATGATCTCTTACATGTTCGTTCGCTTTCATCTCTTTTGCACTTCCTTCATGTTTGCATCATTCTTGCATCACTTTTGAGGTCGAGATGCACTTGTGGCGGCTGCTGCCCCACATATTTTTCCTCCCTCCCACCATTCTAAGTGTTGCATTTTCATGTATGCATCTTTTACTTGCGATTGAATTTACTTGGTGCTTTCTTGTGCTTTTTTCCATGATCCCCATAGGGTTCCTAGTCTCTCCGTTTAGGATGGGAGTAAGAGAGACATTAGGTGTTCAATCCAAGCATGCTAACATTAGGATAGATGTTCCCCCTTTTTATCCTAACCTTAGGACCACTTTGTATGACAATGTTAGGGTCGAGTTTACCTTAGACCTTTCGTGCGTCTCTCTTCTCATCTCAAAACAATTCTAACTCATCTAATAAATGCGATAAACGTTGCGCGATACGAGCCTTAAGCTACATGGGGAATGATGAGTGGGGGGTCTCCTCTCGCTTATCTAGAGTGTTTAGTGTACGTCCCGTTTGGGGGTGATACGCGACGCATTCGCCTCCATGTCATAGTCTTTAGTGAAACGTGAATCACAAACCGAATTAATTCACTTCACTAAAAAACACAAACAAAACTTCAAACCTTTTTCCTTCGGGATTAATCGAACTTCCTTTTTTTCAGAAAAGAGTGTTGTTAAGCTTCGGTTCTACCGCAAACAGGCTTTGTGCCTAACTGCTGGAACGGAGGTTTAACCCTACTCGGTTAAAACACTTAATCATCCTGTGGTTTCGTGTCAGCCTGAACTACGTTTGCTTTGATCTTTCATGCCAGATGAAAGTACGTAGGCACAAGACGCGATGTCTTGGCGAGCAACCTTCCCCCCTTCTCTCCCGTAGTTAGTCGAACTACGTTGACTCTGACTTTCCCATTGCACGAGGGAATACGTAGGCACAGAGCGGCGATGCTCTGCCGAGTCTCTTTTATTTTCTTTTTGTCCTTAAGCCTGTACTGTAGATAGTTTAAACACACCCTTAGATAGACAACAAGCGTGGATCCCGTTGAGTACGACGGACGTGAGGGGTGTTAATACCTTACCCTTGCGTAACCGACTCCCGAATCTAGGACTTGGTTGCGATGACCTCGTCTTTTCCCTTTTTCGTTAGGTTTCTCCGATCGTTTCCTTTCCCTCTCTGTGGGATAAATAACGAAAGGTGGCTACTCTTCTGTTTTCCGCCGGGTGTTTTTCGCAGGTGCGACACCAAGCCAAATGTGAGGGCATCTATCATCGATCGCAGTTGAGGTACTATCTTTCCTTATTATCAAACTTTCAAATTCACCTTATTTGTGTAAGTTGATGTATCAAGTTATGTGTTATTATTGATGTTTATTGCATGATTAAGCATGTTTCACCCCTTTGAATGTTTGAAATTTGTGTATGTTATCTATTTATGTCATTTTGATTCTTGTATGTTTCAAATTGATGATTTGTGTTGTTTTTAACTAGACGAGTTGACCGGCACAGGGCTCTGGTCGACTCACAAAATAACAAATTTTCTTGTTTTAAAAGAGGGTCCGCTCAGGTTGACCCTTTGGTCGACTCAAACTTTGAAAATTTCTCACTATGTCTATTTTCACAGTATGCGTCGACGCGTCGTGCAGTTTTGCTAAAAAAATCTCTGTTTTTGATTAATCATTCAAATTACTTGACTAATTTAATGCATTCACTTTTTTGTTATGCATTCAAACAACATCATCATTAGCATTTACATTGGTACTTTGCACCTACTCAAGGCTACTATCTACATCTCCTCTTCCCAGAGTCTCTTTCAAAGCCTAATTTCACTATCTAGCCAAGAAGTATAATGAGTCTCTCCAATCAATATATAAAACAAAATCTATTTTCACTATTCACCCTCTTCAAAGAATTGCTCAAATTGCTACAAGAAGAGTAATAGGGAAAAGAACAACTAGAGCTTCATCCGCTCAAGCTGGAGCCTCTAGAGCTGCTCTACCGGTAACTGTTATCTCCCTTTTACCTCCCAAATACACTAATCTTTATAAGAAAAATCTAAGTTAAAGATCCATAGTCAAATAATATGTTTATTATCGAAAAGCTGCTGAGAGAACGCACATTCAAGAAGTGATTGAACTTCTGGATGAGGAAAATTTCAACAGCTTCTTGGAATGCGATAATACATACAATGAAAACTTAGTAAGAATTTTCTACAATGGTCTTCAAGGAAAATTCAAGGGTTTTAAGTTCAGTACTAAGATTGGTAATAAAAAGGAATATGTCAATGACTCTATCTGGAAAAATATTTTCAATATGTATCCTCTGTCTGTTGAGCCGCTGATTAAGGTAATGTATACTCGTACTGTGCACGAGTATGAGTTTAAGGAAGCCTTGAACTTGATGCTGAAGAAACCTTATGCTGACAACATCTTCGCTAGTGACCCTTTTCTGAAATCAGTCATAACTGGCAGGTTGAAGCCTGTTGATAGAATCTTACAGTGGATTGTTTCGCACATCCTGTGACCCAAGAAAGATGAATATTCTCGGGTTGATCAAGTTGAGGTTCACTTGGTCTACATTTTGAAAAAGAAGATCAAGATTAGTTGGCTTCACTATATTGCGAGTAGAATCTACTCTTTAAAATATTCTGGTAGAGGAACCGCATTGTTATACAACTCTTTTATCCAATCGGTTCTTAATAATGCTAATGTAGCATTACCTGGTATTCCTTACACAACCTTGACAACCGACCATGAATTTTTCCAAAAGACTCTAACGATGATGGGGTATATTTAGGATTCTAGAGAAACTCACTACAAATTTATTGTTAAGGCCACAAGCTCTCGTCTGCAGGACTTTGATGAGAGTGATGAAAATGAAGAAGAAAAAGAAGAAGAAGAGGATGGAAATCACATGGAAATTGATGAACAAGATAACAGTGGTTGGCTAGATCAATCACCCCATTTGGAACATGATGAAAACCAAGGATGGGGTGCCTGGCAACACACGGGATGGACTACATTAGGTGAAACCTACATGCCTCAAGCAAAAAATTGGGAATATTAAGAGACCCCAGATTGGAATTACGTGCCTCCATCACCTCCACGTTCCCAACAGAAGAACGAAGATCTCCTTGAAATGATGAGGAGTATGCAACTCAGATAACAAAATTTCATCACTGCCCAAGATGAGGGGTTCACACATTTGCAGAACCAGCTTCAAGCTCACACGAATAATTTCAACTCATTTGTAATATCAGTGATGGGTAGGTTTGATGGCATGGTTGAAACTGCCGCAGGACAACACCGTGCTCTCACTACCAGTTTTAACACACTTAATCGAGCTATCCTAGAGTATATGGAACAAATTAATGAGCAACTTCCTCCACCTCAAGAATATCCATTTCGCAGAAAAGGCCATTACTTTAGGGGGAGAAGGCCTTGAGGAGTCCTTGTATATCATTGTGCATGTCATATCATCTATTGTTCATTGCATTCTAGTGTTGATTTCTTCTTTTGTTTGTTTGTTTTGTTAAGACATGAATCATTGTTAATTTGTAATAGCACATATTTCTTTTGATCATTTGTGTGGTTATCTATTTATCAGTTTATATCCTTTCATTAACTTCATTATATGTGGATGTTTGTTAATGACTATTCTGTTGCAAATTTTGTGAATTTTCTTATCTCATTATAACATGTCTTTCATTGACCTATATCTTCCTTCTTTTTGATGTTGTCAAAGGGGGAGAAGAAAATCAAGCAGAAACAAATCACTTTTACAAGAGTGATCAAACATGCAGATCATTTCTAGATAAATGCATGGAGTAAGGGAGAGGATGATACAACACATTATGCTTAACTATGCTTCTACTGTTTGCCATCATCAAAAAGGGGGAGTATATGAGGGAAAAGTGCCTCATACTTGGTTATACTTGTTTTAATGATGTTAAAACATATATAGTTAGAAAGTTTTACTTTGGACGGTGTCATCGAGTCACATATGCTAAAACATGTCTAGGTACAAATAGAAATAGAACTATGTGTGTTCTATATGAGTTTGATCATGTTGGTCAAGTTAGAGATGCATTAGGATCTCTTAGAAGTAGCTAAATATATGAAAATCTGCATTTTTGCAAGTTATGAGTCTTTGAGTCGACTCATAGCTTGCTTAGGCCGACTCATACAGAAGTCAATTTTCATGTTGTGCTCTCAAGAGAGCACGCGTCGACCCTCTGGTCGACTCATGCTGTATGCATTTGTGTTTGTCAAAATTGGGGTGCTTTGCATCGATGCATGGAACTGTTCTGTTTGGCAGAAAGAGTTGTTTCCTGTATAATCCTGAATTCAGGAGAGCTCAGGTCGACCCTCCCCTTGTTTAGGTCGACCGCTCGCGCGTTTCTCATAGAATTTATGTTATGCTTAACATTCAAAGTGACTGTTATGTTGGTTATTTGGTTTCAACTTTGCATATATATATATATATATATATATATATATATATATATATATATATATATATATATATATATATATATATATATATATATATATATATATATATATATATATATATATATATATATATATATATATATATATATATATATATATATATATATATATATATATATATATATATATATATATATAGAGAGAGAGAGAGAGAGAGAGAGTTATTTCATTCTACACAAAACAAGGTTTGTAAATCTCCCCCATAAAAAAACAGGGGCTGGTACACCCATAAATTCTGACAAGCGTGCTAATTGCAATGCCACTTGTTGGTTAGTCTGGGTAGTATTCTGGATCAAAGGCTGGAAAATCTCCCCCATATTTTGGGACAAGGTTTGTACCATTTGGAGGTTACTCTCGTCCATTTGCTGCCTTAAACACGCTATAGAGGTATTTGTCAGACTAGGACCTTGAGTGGAATACGCCATGCCTATGCTTTGACTTTTTCGACCCACATTTATCCTAGATCCTGACCCTTGTAATGGCGAAGACATTACATTTTCTGAGAATACTGGGTGGCATTGTAGAGGCTTTGCATTATTGACGTTGGCATTCCATAAGGAGGATTCCTTGGTAATGGCTGTGAAAATCCTGGAGGAGGGAATTACTTGAACGTCGAAGCTCCTCCTGTTGGAGTTTGGGGATTATAAGCTTGTGCCCCAATGTAATCCATAATAGGTTGAGTGTAAGCCCTTGTATATGTCGACCTTATTCCCACCGTTGTTGGTATTGGTTCAGACATAACTGGAGGTGGTAACTGCTCAACTGTCGAAGAAACTGGGGGTGGCACTATGTCATCTCTAGCCACATTTTGAGGGTTTTTGTTACTAGGCTGACTATTTAAATTAATCAATTGAGGATTTGAACCACTTCCTCGAGGGTTTAGGTTGCTTGGATGACTAGTATTTGTCGCCATTTTCTTATTGTATCTTCTCTTTGGTCTTTCTTCGTTTGTGGTGGCTACTTTTCCACTTCTCAATAGCATACAATGAAGCTTTCTCAAAGAAAATACTAATAACTATATATTTTAAGAAACTTTGAAATTTTTTGTAACAATTAGCACTGTCCCAATGGGCGTGCCAATTTATTTACCCTGAAATTGGTAAACAACCGTTGATCTTTCAAGTCTAACCTTGGTGACGCACAGGATCGATTGAATTGATCCTAGGATAGAGAAAAGTTTAATTAAAAGCTTGACTTCGACGGAACATAAGAGCATTAAATTGAAAGGCTGAAGGTAATAAAGAAAAGCTTTAAGGCAATAAATAAAGGGATGGAAAGGAAATTGAAGACAAGGCTGAAAGGTAATTTGCAGATAAAGTAAAGATGAACTTTAATATAAAAAACTTGAAGTAAATTGTATTGAAGATAACAAGATTGGTGTTTACATCACGTACATTCTCTTTACAACCTGTTTCTCTACACGCGGATACTTTGAGTGAATTCTAGAGTGACTTATACAAAGTGATTTTTGACACCGTAAATCCTATTGCTAAGACTTCTATTTATAGTGCTAGAAATAACTACTAGTAACTTCCTAACTTAATCAGCACATGACAAGTGTCACGCTGCATGCTTCCATCCTTCAGATGTGCACCATCTGTCCTGCTCCAACATAATTGTTCCCTCTCTTATTTGAATTTTGAATTCCTCAGTGTCGAATGCCTTTCTCGAATGAAGGCAGCTTTCATCAATTAGAAATATTTTCTAATTCCCAAAATCACTCTTACGAGGACCTGGTCGAAGGCATATTTAATGTTTCTTCAAGACTTAATATCTCAACCAATATTTCCATTTTAACATGGGCGTCGAATCTTGAGCTAACAATAGTGTATCCCCTCTTCTTGACTATAACCTTGTGCTACCAGTTGATCTTTGTTCCTGACAACCTCACCTTTCTCATTGGCTTGTTTATGAACACCCATCTAGTTCCAATGACATGGACACCCTTTGGTTTCTGAACAAGATCCCAACATCATTTATGGTGAATTGATCCAGTTCTTCTTGCATATCTAGAACCCATTCGTTATCCAGAAGAGCTTCATCTATGGATTTTGGCTCTAACAAAGATACCAAACCCAGAAGAGTTTCTTCATAAGGTTTGAATGAAGATCGAGTTCTGAGTGGTGTGTCTTTATCTCCTAGAATCAACTCTTCAGAGTGAGAAGTTCTTGGTCTACTCTTCTTCTGATGAGATGGACCAACAATAGTTTTTGGTTGAGTTTTTATGAGCCTTCATCTTCAAAATCATTTTCTTACCTTCTGAATCTTTGTCTTGGATTTTGATAAAGTAATCTTCAAATCTGCAAGTTTCTCAACTAGCTTTAACTTTTTAGAGTCAAGCTTATCATTGAACCTAACATGAATTGATTTCTCAATAATTCAAGTTTCTGTGTTATAGATTCTATAGCCTTTTGAGCGTTCAGAATATCCTAACAACAAACACTTTTGTGCTTTAGAATCAAACTTATCAAGATTCTCTTTAGTGTTCAACATAAAATAAATACAACCAAAAGGATAGAAATAAGAAATGTTGGGCTTTCTTTTCTTCCACAATTAATAGGGAGTCTTACCCAGAATAAGTCTAATAGAAATCCTATTTTGAATATAACAAGTTATGTTTACTACGTCTTCCTAGAAATGCTTAGCCATGTTAATTTCTTGGATCATGGTGTGAGCCATCTCTTGCAAAGTCCTATTTTTCCTTTCTACAACCCATTATGTTATGGAGCTTTATGACAAGATAAATCATGGGAAATGCCATAAGAATAAAAAATATTCTAAAAGTATATGTTCTCAAATCTGCCACCATGATCGCTTCTGACTCTAACTATTTCGCAATCCTTCTCGGTTTGCACTTGTGAGAAGAAGTTAGAGAACAAAAAATGTGACTCATCCTTGTGTTTCAAGAACTTTACCCGTGTCCAACGACTATAGTCATATACAATGACCAATCCATACTTCTTACCACTAATGGATGAAGTTTTCATTGGACCAAACAAATCAATGTGCAGAAGCTCTAACGTTCTGGAGGTGGAAACAACATTTTTAGCATTGAAAGAAGTCTTGGAAAACTTTTCTTTTTGACATGCTTCACAAAGAGCATCTAAAGCAAACTTCAGGTTGGGTAAGCCTCTGACTAATCCAAGCTTATTTAGATGAGAAATCCTCCTCATGCTAACATGGTCCAAACGTCTATACCATACCCATTGCTCCTCATTAACCGACATTAAACAAGTTACTTTTTGGTCCTTAAGATCAAAAGGTCTAATCTTATAAATGTTTTTTTCCTTTTTCCGTTAAAAAGGATTGAGACGTCTTTTTAACTCACAACCTTACAAAACTTTTAATTGAAAATGATATTGTAACCATTGTCACTAGGTTGACTAATAGACAATAAATTATGCATCAAACCATCGACCAGAAGAACATTAGTAATAGAAGGATGTTTACCATTACCACCAGTTCCAGAGCCAATGATCTTTCCCTTCTGGTTTCCTCCAAAGCCGACGAAGCCTCCAGGCTTAATTTCCAAAACTTTGAACATATGCCTTCTCCTTATCATGTGTCGCGAGCAACCATTTTCCAGGCACCATGATTGGTGTTTCAACTGAGCTTCTAAGGATGTTTGCAACATAAATGATCTTATCCTTAGGTACCCACTTTCTGGGTCCTTTTTTGTTAGTTTTCCCATATTTTCTCACAACCTTGTATTTCTATGCAATAGGATAATCAAGTAGAATTTGTGCAAGATACTTGGGTTTTAGAACAGATTTTTGTGTCTGTGAAGGTTTATGTGTAAGCTCAGAACAATCAAGCTCAGCGCCAACAGGCACGAAATGTTCAAAGACATGTTTTGGTTTTACAATTTGACTCTCGGAAAATTTATAAGTTTTTGTACAACCTAAATCTTTCTTTCCATTTCTGCTAACTCCATAAATCATGGAAGCCATTTTGCTTTTATCTATGCTTTTAGCCAGAAAATGTTGAAATGATATGTCATATTTGATGATGCAATCAGTACCAGAAGCATCTGAGACTATTTCTTCTTCTAGTTTTGAAATTTTGCTTTTCAAAGCAGAATTAGTACTTTCTAAAGAAAAGGTTTTCAATGAGAGAAGAAATATTTTGTTCAAGCCTCAGAAGAAACTACTCAGACTTGTTTAAGATCCTTGTATTTACTTTGAAGACTTTGGTACTTTTCCAGCATTTCTGAGAGACATAACTATAAATTCGAATGAGATAGTTTAGAAAATACCTCTTCAGAATCAAAGTCAGATTCAGATTCGGATTCTGACATCTTCTTGTCTTCTGGTTTGTTAGAGACTTCAGCATCAGTTGTAGTTGCCATCAAAGCAACATTGGTTTGTTCCTCTTAAAAATCGTCTTCTTTAGAATCTGAGTCATTCCATGTTGCCATGGTCCCCTTATTGCCTTTGGAGAATTTATTCTTAGGCCTCTTGTCCTTCTTGAGCTTAGGACACTCATATTTTAGTGATCGAGCTCCTTGCATTCATAACAAATAACTTCTTTTTCAGAACCCTGCTTCTTCTGTCCAGATGATGAGTCAGAATGACCAGCGACATTCCTTGCTCCTCTGAACTTCTCTTGACCATTCTGCATATGTTTCCAGATTCTGTTGACCCTTTTGGAAATCAGTGATATCTCATCATCATCATCTTCTGAGTCTTCATCATAATCTTCTAATTCTTCCTCAGCTTGATATATTTACCTTGATTCTGAGGTTCATCTCCTTCTAGCTCTATCTCATGACTTCTTAAAAAACTAACAAGTTCTTCAAGACTGATACTATTTAGATCTTTAGATAGTTTCAAGTCAGTTACCATTGGTTTCCATTTCTTGTGGAGACTTCTAATGATCTTTTTAACATGGTCAGTAGTTGAATATCCTTTGTCCAGAACCTTAAGTCCTGCGACCAGCATCTGAAACCTTGAGAACATATCTCAACTATTTCATCATCCTCCATTCTGAATGCATCATACTTCTGGATTACGGATAAAACGTTTGTCTCCTTTACTCGAGTGTTCCGTTCATGAGTCATTCTTAAAGAATCAAAGATGGAATTGGCAGTATCTCTATTTGTTATTTTCTTATACTCTGTATAAGAAATAAAATTAAGCAATGTAGTTCTTTCCTTATGATGATTCTTATAGTCCTTCTTTTATTGATCAGTCATAACACTTCTTTCTACTTTGTTACTTGCAACATCAACTAGGTGAGTGTAACCATTAACTACAAGATCCCAAAGATCTACATCATAACCAAGAAAGAGGCTTTCAATTATATCTTTCCAGTAGTCAAACTTATCACCGTCAAAGATTGGTGGTTTGGCACTATAGTTATCTTTCTCATTCTTAACAACAGGAGCAACAACAATCATTTTTCTCACACAAACTAGATCAGTACTAAACACGGTAAATTTTTGATAAAGCTTTTTACCACAATCATAACTAGAACTCTAATTCCAATTAAAGGTGTGAAAAAACACAAGAAATTGGGGGGTTTGAATTGGGTTTTTAAAACAAATTTTTTTACCAACTCAAAAACTCAACAATCAAAATATTGAACAATGAGATTGACACAAGAATTTTTATCCTTGTTCGCTTGAAACTCAAAGCTAATCCAGTCCACCTGCTAAGGTGATTTCGCCTTATACACAAGGACTTAATCCACTATAATCAACTTATTACAAATGCACTATCTACAACTGGTTACTAACAAACCACAAAGACAAACAATCAATGTCTTCTCATGGATATTGACCTAACTAGTCCCTCAAGGAACTACAAACAAACAGTTTGAATAAAAAGATGTGTGTTTACAAAGTGCTTTTACACAAATAAATTTACACAAATGAAATACAAAAAATACTCAAAGAAAAGTTTGCATAAATTTGAGAGCTTTTTTCGTAGAAATAGTCTTGTTATTTCAGCAACTTTATTCAAGTCTCCAAGTCCCATATATATAGCATTGAGAGAAAATCAGGAATAAGAAAATGTAGCTACCCTCTAACAGAATATTGACATGTGTGACAAATAGTACCATCCTTTCGCCCACAAAATCCGGTAGTGGAGGAACAATTTCATTTTGTACTGTGTACTATTTTGACCGTGTATCATTTATCCTTATCTTCAAATTCACTGGCTTCTAATGAAAAGTTGATGGAGCATGAACACAAGAGTCATGTAGCTTGATATCAGAATCTTTAGAATCATTAATCAGAACCTTAATAATACAAGCGTCTGACTTGAGATCTTTAGAATCTTTAGCTAGAAACTTCAGAAGTTTGCCTTTCTTCAGAAGTTTGATGATCAGAGTCATACCCAGAAGTATAAACCAAGAGAATATTACAGCAGCAACATGACGTTTCCTCAGAAGCTTCTTAGAAGTGAATAAGTGTAAAAACATATTTCGGAACACAAAGTTTAGAAACTAATGACGTTGCACGTCACTTAGTCAGAATCAGAACTGGCTGTTAAAGTTACACAATAAAAAACCATTAGAGTACCAAAATTGTTTTCACACAAATACTACCTTGTTATCATCAAAACTCAAAGGTATAGATGCACAACCAAATCTTGTTCTAACATGAAGGACTATGCATGACCGGGTACAATCTGGCAATGTTTTAAAAACCGGACCGATCATCGAACTGGTGAGAGTATTGGGTCACTAGTTTATCGGTTGAAGCACTGGGTCACTGGTCGAACCGCATGACCAAACTGGATTAAACCGGATAACTCAGTTGAATAGACCTATCATCATAACAAAATCATATAGGTATAAAACCGGTTGAATCGGATAATTCAGTCTCTAAAAAAATATAACTAGCACTTAAATTTTTTGAAAATATCATATCATAAATTCTCAAGTTCATAATATAAATTCAAATTTTAAACATAAGTATCAAATACAATAAAATATTTTTATACAATAAGTATTATAAATTTAAGTATGAAATACAATAAAATTTAATTTTTTATTTATAATTTTTATAACTCAAAATGACATTGTTTGCATTTAAACTTTAATTAAAAAATTAAAAAAACATTAGAACCGTCGATTTACAGAAATTGTCGGTTTTCCGGTTTTTCCCGGTCCAACCCGATTTGCAACGTTTTTTACCGGTTTGATGACAAAGGCGATCCAACTATTAAACCAGACCGGTTACTAACCCGATTCCTGGTTCAACCAGTCTGACCGGCCGGTCCGGTCCGGTTTTTACAACTATGTAATCTGGTCAACCATGGGATGCTTAATGCATTCATAGAGATATGGCATTCTAAGACCTCTTTGTTTCATCTCCCGCATGGTGATATGTCTATCACATTAGACAATGTCTCGCGTTTGTTACATCTTTCGATTAGGGGGGAATTCCTCGATCATAGGAGGATGACAAAAGACGAGGCAGCCGAGATGATGGTAGAGCATCTGGAAGTTGATCTATAGAAGGTGATTGAGGAGGTGGATAGGACCAGAGGTGATCATGCTAGATTTGAGTTCTTGAAGAAGATATATGATGATGAGATTCTTCGTGCACAACACACTCATGGTGATGTTAAGTAGGTGGCGATACACGGGGCTCGTGCTCTGAGGGAATACTTTCTTTTTTTGGTTGGTACTTGCATTTTTGTGGACATGAGTGCTACTTATGCTTATGTTACATACCTCCAATACATCTTGGATCCTACTCGGATCCATGAGTACAACTGGGGGACGACTTTCCTGACCTATCTTTATTCGAAGTTGAGAGAGAGATGTCGATGGAAGACGAAGCAGGTCACGGGCAATGTGACACTACTGGTGGTAATTGTTTATATATAAAGAGAATATTCCTCAGTGTATTCTAACAATTAATAGTATGAGCTGCACTTTTTTCCTATATAATACATCTTTGTGTTATTCAAACATACGGTTTATCCTAAATGTCTCTTAGTCTCTCCTAACTCAATATGGTATCTAGAGCCTACTAAGAGGCAATTTTTTTATTGTGCTTTACTCGATTGACCCAGTGTCTTTCAGTGAGTTATTTTTGCAAATTGTGTCATCACTCTGGTTTGCCTCTCACTTCCCAAAACTCTCCGGTAACCACCTTACCGCTACTGCTGTCGTAAGTGTTCCTACAATGTTTCAGAAAACTGACCCCATAATCCGACTCGCTGGCCTCCGATCCGGCCAATGTACATTTTCCCGCCGCAAGCAGAAGCCCCACACGCCTCTCATGTGCCGTCACCGCCCCCGTGCATGGGCTTCACGTGTTGTCGTCCTCCTCATGCGTGGCCTCGCGACAACCTCCTGATACAGTCATTTTTCCGGCTTCCACACTCAATGTTCTCCGCGGGTAATAAATCATGTCTTTTTTTTCATTTCAACTCTCAAAAATGTATACTTCAGTTCAAATAGCCTCAATTTTGTGTGTTTAAGCCATGAGAGTCGTTGATTCTGTCTCTTTTACTAAAGTTCCTCTTATCCCATGTGTAAAACTAACCAGACAAACAAACTAAAAATTATGGGCTCGTGCTGTTAATATGTGGTTTCATGGTCAGGGATATGAAGATCATCTAACCACAAAATTGACTGATGTTGCCTCCATCGAACTCGCTAAATAGAAGAAAACGTATGCCTATCTACTTACGGTGTTATGGTTATCCATATCACAAAACCTCCAAGCACAGTATCAAGCCTTCTCCACTTGCTATGAGGTTTTGGAAAAGGCCAAGAAAGTTTTCTCCAATGATGTCCATTGTTTATACAGTGTCATCCTCAAACTCAACACACTGAAGTTGGAGAATATGGATGTGAAAGCCTATTTGAGTAAGCTTTATGCCTTGAAAGAAAGTTACGCAACCCTCATGCCTTACACAAAATATGCAATAACTCACGCCGAACAACAGAGTAAATTTTTCATGGTCATGGCACTTATAAGACTACCACCAGAACTCGAGTTTGTTCGTAACCATATTTTATCAGGTACTATTGTTCCTAACTATGATGCAATTATAGAACAACTGTTGCCTTGACTATACCTTATGCATTTGGTCTAGTTTCCCTTCCATCTATTGTTGCTCCAACACCAGGTGACACTTTTTCCCTTGCATCTCTTGGCAACAATCAAAATTGCCTTCGTGAAGGGTCATCAAACTCCAAACCTAATCCCAAGTGTGACCATTGTAACTGACTTGAGCATACTATCAATTGTTGTTGGAAGTTACATGGAAGATATCCGCGTCAGGTAAATGCAGCTCAAATTGATAACCCAGACACTATGCATACTTCACCTTCTATTCAGAATCCTACGCAAAGCTATAAGTATTTTCTTAAGTGGTGTCAGACAAATCAGACCTCTGGTTCCATGGCTTCACTTGTACACACTTGTAATTTATTTTTTTTCTTCTCTCAATCATATTCTTATGGTCCTTGGGTCCTTGATTCTGGTGCGTTTGATCATGTTACTAGTAATAAAGGTCTTTTTTCTTTCTTCTCTATCTCTGGTTTCTTACAAACTATAACTGCTACAAATAGTTCTCAAACCCGATCCTAAGGGATTGGTACTGTTCAAATTCTACCACCTCTCTATGTTACTTATGTCCTAAATGTACCTAATTGCCCATTTAATTTACTGTCAATCAGTTTTTTAACTCGTTCCATTAAATGTTCTATTATTTTTACTAATAGTGATGTTACTTTGAAGGATCTGAGTTCAGGACGGAAAATTGGCGTCGGATGTGAGTCTCAAGGCCTCTACTACTTCTCTACGTCATCTACCACATGTTATACCACATATTCTCTACTCATTATACATGCGCAGTTAATTCATCCAAGTCTTCCCAAGCTACAAAAGTGGGTACCCAATTTATCTAAATTATACACTTTACATTGTGAGTCTTGTCAGTTAAAGAAACATACTAGTAGTCACTTTCCCGATTGAGTCAATAAACAGGTTGCATTCCCTTTTACTTTAGTTCACTCCGATATTTGGGGTTCGTCACGTACCATTCGAGTCTAGGTATTTTGTAACTTTTAATGATGATTTTTCACATTTCACATGACTATTTTTAATTAATGACAGATCTGTATTGTTTTCCATTTTTTTAAAATTTTATCGAGAAATAAGAACCTAATTTTGTTTGTTTATTCGTATCTTAAGAAGTCACAATGCACGTGAATATTTATTCCAATAATTTCAAACTTTTATGTCATCCAATGGTATTCTGCATCAAACATTTTTCCCTCAAACACCCCAACAAAACAGGGCAGCCGAACGCAAAAGTTGACGTCTCGTAGAAACCACTCGGGCCCTACTTATCCAAGGTAGTGTTCCTCTCCGATTTTGGGGGGATGCGGTGCTCATGCCATTTGACCCCATAAATCGCATGCCCTCATCTATCCTTAATAATAAAATCTCTCATTCAATCTTGTTTCCAAACTGTCCTCTCTACCAAATTCCTCCTCGAGTCTTCGGGTTTATGTGTTTTGTACACAATCTCTCCCATGGTCTTGATAAATTATCAGCTCAATCACTAAAATGTGACTTTCTTGGCTATCATCGATCCCAAAAAGTTTATCGTTTCTACTTACATACTCTACAATGATTCCTTGTATCAACCGATGTTACCTTCTTCAAGTCTGCTACATATTTCGAGTCCAGCCAAGTAAATCTGGAACCTCTACTGGAAAGTATTCCCACACCTCTTCCGAAAGTCCCAACTGTCATTATCCCCAATCATTCTAGGGAACCTGGCCCACTAGATACCCCTACGGTTGACCCCCCCCCCCCAATTTCTCACCTACATCAAACATATCAGCATCGTTACCCAACATCTGTTGTACCTGTCCCTGAGGTCGTACATGTCTCTGAGGACAATACAGACTCTCCTTTGACGCTCTCGCCATCAACGAATCTGATTCTGCAACCTGAGTCTAATGTTCCGATTTCCCTTCGGAAAGGTGTACGTCTAACATAAAATCCTTCTCCACATTATATTGATTTATGTTATCATCATCTTTCTCCTTTGCAGTATACTTGTTTCTCTTCTTTGTCTTTTGTTTCTATTCCTAAAACTCTAGGTGAAGCATCATCTCACACTAAGTGAAGGAAAGAAATGATTGATGAAATATGTTCTCTTCAAAGCAGTGGTACCTGGGAACTGGTTCCTCTACCCCCTGGGAAATCTTTAGTAGGTTTTCGTTGGATTTATATAGTGAAAGTTGGTCCAGATGGTAAGATTGGTCGATTTAAAGCTCGTTTGATAGCCAAAGAATACACTCAAAATTTTGGGTTGGATTATAATGATACCTTTTTTCTCGTAGCCAAGACGGCATCGGTTGAACTTCTTCTAGCCATTGCAACCATTCGACATTAGCCTCTTCATCAACTTGACATCAAGAATGCATTTTTATATATGGAGCAACCACCTAGGTTTTTTGCTCAGGGGGAGTCATCGAATATGGTTTGTAGGCTACACATATCTTTGTATGGTCTTAAAAAATCTCTGAGAGCTTGGTTTGGAAGATTCAGCATTGTAGTACAACCGTTTGGTATGATCCATAGTGAAGTTGACCATTCTATTTTTTATCGTCACCCGGCCCAATGGTGTATCTATCTTATTATGTATGTAGAAAACATTGTCATAACTAGTAGTGATCGGCGTGAAATACTTCAGTTGAAACAACATCTCTCAAAATAATTCAAACAAAAGATCTTGGTAAACTCCTTTATTTCTTGGGTATTGAAGTAGCCCAATCTAAAGATGGTTTGGTGATTTCTCAGCGGAAATATGCTATAGATATTTTGGAAGAAATATTTTTGTTAAATTCTAAGCCAACTTATACTTAAATGGATCCAAGTGTCAAACTACTACCCAATCAGGGGGAGCCTCTATCGAACTCAGGAAGGTATATGAGATTTGGTTAAGACGTTAAATTATCTCACAGTCACTCGTCCGAACATTTCTTTTGCAGTTAGTGTGGTAAGTCAGTTCTTAAATTCCCCTTGTCAGGAACACATGGATGTTGTTATTTGGATTCTGAGATACATCAAATGTGCTACAGGAAAATGTATTATGTATGAGGATAAAGGACATATCCAGATAGTTGGATACTCCGATGTTGATTGGGCAGGGTCACCCATTGACAGATGATCCACCTCTGGATATTGCGTACGTGTTGGAGGAAACCTTATATCCTAAAAAAGTAAGAAACAAAATGTAGTTGCAAGATCAAGTGTCGAGGCTGAGTATATGACCATGGAAATTGTAACACACTACTCTACCCATTCGTCTAATAAGTTAAAAGTACAAAAATAGTTTGTGAAAATTAATCAAAAATACACACGTAGGATGTCACATCAACAAAAATATCATCATGAAGTATTAAATCACTTCATATCTTATTCCTTAATATAAATAAATAATTTGATTAAATAGCGGAAAATCCAAATGGTTCAGCACTAAGGCTCCAATTACATCAAACTTCCACAAAATATGTGGTTCAATAACATTAAATAATCATGATACATAACATATAACAAATAAAAAATAAAATAAAGAAAATAACAAAATCCTCATCCTTCCCGTGTTATATATTAAAGCGACTTCTAAGACTCGATCTATAGCAACATATGCTCTAACCACTACTTAGGCACCTGATCATCTGTAGTCCCTAAGGAGCACAGACACAACAACAACAAAGGGGTAAGAACTACATCCAATAATACACTGTGAAAATCACATGCTAAGGAGTACTTATCACACAAATCCCACCAATCATACCATCACAGTGCACATACAAGTTCCACATCAATACTCGGCATATTCATCCCACATTCAATCATATACATATACAATGCGACTCAACTGACACGACATAATGCATGCGGTATCATCACAATCCTTATGGTTCCTTCATTGAATCCGATTCTCATAGGAATTAGGATAAGTTGTATACGTTCCTCTAAACTATAACTTATCTCCACTCGACTCCCACATGGTGTCCGAATGAGACTAGGCACCCATCATGGATTCCCACCTAGCTTATCTCCATACAACATGACATGAATGCATCACACACAATTATACACAATATAATAACCATTCATGCACATATTACGATCCTCAATGCTCACCTGTGAGCCACATATCCACTGTAATTCCCCCCACCCCCCGGAATTACCACCACAGCTCAAGACCGTCCATATGCCAACAATCTAGGCGCACAAGCATCAAACACATCTCCTATAGACAGTCATGTAAAATCCCATGTTTTATCATGTTTACTATCATTATCGGTTCCCCTACATCTAATTATATCAGTTTAGTCTAACGTATCAAGAGAAATTGCATTGTGCATGAAATCGGGGCTGAAATCGCAAAAATGGGAAAATTACAGTACCGCCCTGCCCCATACACATATGGCCACTTTTCCTCGCCCCAGGCTTGTGTACGCTACGCGTAGGGCTTCCATGCCTAGGCCTTCATACCCGTATTGCCCTAGGCCTTACGCGTACGACCAAAGAGGATTTCCCTCCAAAACCTCCCATACGCATAATGGCTAGTCTATACGCGTATGAACCCCTTCCTCCCTACGCGTACCGGAAGATGGTCGGGTTGGCATGGGGAAAGGATGCGTACCATACGCGTAATTCCCTCTAGGAGTGTCCCCCATACACGTATTTCCCCCTAGCGTACGCGTATGGCCAGTCTGCTACAAAAAAAATGGTTTTTGAATCAATGCGATTTTCCCCCATTGGAGCACTTCCCAACTTCTAATTCAGATCCAAAACAACATTTGTATCAGTATAATCTTAAAGTCTTAATTTTACTTCATTAATTCATCATTCTAGCAATGTTTTCTACCATTAGGATCCATTTTCGTTAACCCCAGAAAAACCCCAAAATTCCAAATTTGTTTCTATATCAGAATCCAGCAACAACAGTACAGAATTCACATGAATTTAATATTCGAAATCAGCATGCAACACACATTCATATCAAAGCATCACACAAATACGAATTTACAACAATTACCTCACAAGCATACAAACAATCAAGAAAAAAAAAGGAATACATGGAAAATCCTAAGAGGGGGAGGAACCCTCACTACTCTCTCATGTTCATACCACCATTAAAGAATCATATTCTACCCTTTACCTGAATTCCCAAGCTTTTTCTCTCTTTAATAATGGTGGAACTCTTGATAATTCTTGCCCCAACTCTGCTCCCTTCTTCTCTCTGTTCTCTTTTACGTGAAACTGATTTTTCTGTAATCTCTCTACCACTCTTTCCTAATTGTGGGCTATTTTCCCTAATCATCTCTATTTTCTTAATTATAATAATTCCAATAATAATCCTAATAATAATAGTATTAATAATAACACAAATAATAATAATAATAATAACAATATTAATAATAATAACATTAATAATAATAATACTAATGAAGTATCTCCTTATTTATATTATTATCATTAGAATATTATTTTAGCATTTAATTCTGATTAATTCATTCTACAAAGCTCTCACACCCACCCTTATACACATAACCTTAACCAAGACAATGCCAAAATAATCACACACAATAAATCATAAACGACTAAATATTAAAATGGGGTGTTACAACTCTCTCCCACTTAAAATATTTTCATCCCCGAAAATGTACTTGATGAGAACAATTTTGGATACTACTCTCACATCTTGCTCTCCAATTCCCAGGTCACATTTTTTCCAGCAGCTTACATCCAAGCTACTCCCACTAAAGGAATGTCTTTTCCTCTCAACTGTTTTATCTTGTGATCCTCGATCCTTATCGGCATCGCTTCCAGTGTGAGATTATCTTGAACTTGCACTTCATCCCTCTGAAGCACATGAGATTGATTAGAAATATAGTTCTGAAGTTGCGACACATGAAACACGTCATGCAAATTCAAAAATTTAGGTGGCAGCGCCACTCTATATGTAACAGCTCCAACTCTCTACAAAATCTGATATGGTCCAATGAACTTAGGATCCAGATTCTTCAATTTCAGCATATGACTAACACTGTTCATAAGATTGACCCTTAGAAACACATGGTCTCCTTTGCTGAATTCTAAGTCTTTCCTCTTATTATCATGATAGCTATTTTTTCTACTCTTCGACGCCTTCATCTTTTCTCTGATCATCTGAATTGTCTCAGTAGTATGTTGCATAATCTCGGGTCCAAGCACAGTGCCCTCACCCAACTCGTACCAGCATAGAGGTGCCCTAAACCTCCTACTGTATAATGCTTTAAAATGTGTCATTCCAATACTAGAATGGTAATTTTTGTTGTAAGTAAATTCAATCAAAGGTAAATGGGTATCCCAAGCACCTCCCTGCTGAAGTATACAAGCTCTCAACAAGTCTTCCAGTGATTGAATAGTCCTCTCAAATTGTCCATGTGTCTGCGGATGATAAGCAAAACTCAACTTCAAACTATAACCGAAAGCTTCCTGCAAGCTCTTCTAAAATCTAGAAATAAACCTCGGGTCTCTATCAGAAACTATGCTCGACGAAACCCCATGCAACTTTACTACTATTCTGTTATAGATCTATGCTAACTTTGATAAAGGAAAACGGATGTTAATCGGTATAAAATGTGATGATTTTGTGAGTCTATCCACAATCACCCAAATGGCATCAAAGCCTATCGCTGTATTCAGTAAACCAGTCACGAAATCCATCGCAATATTATCCCTCTTCCACTCTGGTATTTCCATTAGTTGCGTCAAGCCGGAAAGTTTCCAATGTTCCACTTTTAACTTCTAGAAAGTCAAACAAGCATACACAAACCAAGCTACATCCTTCTTCATACCTGGCCAACCAAATAATTTCTTAAGATCCTGATACATTTTTGTAGCTCCTAGATGAATACTCAAGCTACTCCTGTGGCTCTCCCAAGATCATTTTTCTCAATTCAGGATTATCTGGCACACAAATTCTGCCTCGAAATCTCAACACACCAAAATCATTTACCTTAAAGTTACCTTCTACATCCGACCCTCCTGCAGTCATCAAATCCACTAGCTTCAGATCGAGCTTCTGACTCTCTCTAACCTCATTAAGGAACTTATTATTAACCTTCAGCATACCCAACATCATACTCTCAAGAGTTAGTTATAAACCATGCTCAAGTCTCTAAAGTGTTCAGCTAAATCCAACTCATTCATCATTAATGTTGACATGTGAATTGTCTTCTGACTCAAAGCATCCGCCACAACATTAGCTTTACCGGGATGGTAACTCAAGATAAAACCATAGTCCTTCAAGAACTCTAACAATCTTTTCTGTCTCATATTCAATTATTTCTGGTCGAATAAGTATTTTAGACTTTTACAGTCACTGAACACTTCAAACCTCGATCCATACAAGTAATGTCTCTAAATTTTCAACAAAAAAACCACTGCAGTTAGCTCAAGATCATGAGTAGGGTAATTTCTTTCATATACCCTCAATTTTCGTGAGGCATAAGCCACGACCTTACCATCCTACATCATTACTTCGCCTAATCCCATTTTAGATGCATCACAATATACCACAAAAGGTTCATCTGGCTTTGGTAGAATTAATATTGGCACCATAGTCAACCTCTTCTTCAATTCCATGAAAATCTCTTCACATAAGATATCCCACACAAAGGCATGACCTTTTCAAGTCAATTGAGTCAGAGGAAGGGCCAAATTAGAAAACCCTTCGATAAACCTACGGTAATAACATGTAAACCCAAGAAACTCTTAATCCATGTCACTGATTTTGGAGGTTCCCACTGAAGTACAATACTTACTTTGGATAGATCCACTGATATGCCATCACTAGAAATAACATGTCCCAGAAAACTTACTTCATGCAGGCAGAACTCGCATTTTGAAAGTTTCTCAAATAAGTTATTATATTTCAACTCTTGCAATGCAATCCTCAGATGCTCTGCACGATCTCTTTCCGACTTGGAGTAAATCAAAATTTCGTCAATAAAAACTACAACAAACTGATCTAAGTAGGCATAGAAGATACGATTCCTGTACTCCATGAATACGCCTGACGCATTGGACACTCTGAATGGCATCACAACATATTCGTAATGTCCATACCGAGTCCTGAAGGCCGTGTTCTGAATATCATCCTCTTTCACCCGAATTTGATGGTAACCTGATCTCAAATCAATTTTACTAAAAACACGGGCTCTCACGAGTTGATCCATTAGATCATCAATTCTTGGAAGCGGATATTTGTTCTTGATGGTAACCTTATTTAGCTTACAGTAATCAACACACAATCTAATATTATCTTCCTTCTTTTTAACCAACAACACTAGAGCTCCCCACGGCAACACATTGGGTCTAATAAAATTCTTATCAAGCAATTCTCCGAGTTGAGATTTCAACTCCGTAAGTTCTGAAGCTGACATTTTGTATGATTCCATAGATATATGTCTTGTACCAGGAACAAGATCAATTGCAAATTCCACCTCTCGCTTCGGAGGCAACTCTGAAATATAATTCGGAAACACTTTTGAAAACTCTTTCACTATAGGTAATTCATTAATCGATGTTTTGTCTTCAACAGACAATGAGGCAAATACCGAGAACATTTTAGCTTCACCTTCCAACAAGATTCTCAATTCCTTGGTAGATATAAAATTATTCAAATCTTCCTCATCTGGAGTAAAAAATAACAACATCTTCCTATAACAGTCAATGTAGTCATATTTACTCTCTAGCCAGTTCATCCCTAAAATAACATCTAGAAGCATCATTATTGTAATGGGGACAATACTTCACCAGTTCCTCAAACTTGGCCGCATATTCTGTAACGATCGAGTTTCCCTGCTTTAATTCTAGGAACTCAATCTCTTTCCTGCCATGAACATCTTCTGGAAAATACCGCTCCAGAAACTCATCCCTGAACACCGTCCAAGTAATGGGACTACCTGCAGCTTCTAACCTCTGACAGGTGTTATCCCACCAATCTTTAGCTTCTTCAGTCAACATATGAGTGCCAAACTGCACCTTCTGAGCTTCAGTGCATCCTATGACTTTGAAGATCTTCTCAATGTCCTTCAACCACTTCTGTGCCGCATCTTATTCGTGCCTTCCCACGAACTTAGGTGACTTTTTATTCTATAACTTTTCCAAATTGTGGAACTCAACATCCCCAACAATTTGAATGGTATTTTGTACACCTGCACAACAACTTGTAACGCAGCAACAATCGCAACATCATTCCTACCAGTCATACTGCTTAACACCAAAGAAAATACAAGTTAGAAGAAAAAACCCGACTATATACACTCTATAGTCAAACTCTACTACGACACTAGCCGGACGGACCGACTTGCTCTGATACCAATTGTAACACCCTATTTTACTCATTCGTCTAATAAGTTAAAAATACCAAAAATAGTTTGTGGAAATTAATCAGAGTTACACACGTAGGATGTCGCATCAACAAAAATATCATCATGAAGTATTAAATAAATTCATATCTTATTCCTTAATAATAATAAATAATTTTATTAAACAGTGGAAAATCCAAATAGTTCAACACTAAGGCTCCAATTACATCCAACCTCCGCAAAATTTGTGGTTCAATAACATTAAATAAATCATGAAACGTAACAAATAAAAAAACAAATAACATTAAGAAAATAACGAAATCCCCATCCTTTCCGTGTTACGTATCATAGCGACTCTTAAGACTTAATCAATAGCAACACATGCTCCAAGAACTACTCAAGTATCTGATCATCTGTACTCTCCAATAAGCACAGACGCAATAACAACAAAGGGGTAAGAATTACGTCCAATAATACACGATGAAAATCACATGCTAATGAGTAGTTATCACGCAAATCAAACCAATCATACCATCATAACACACATACAAGTGTCACATCAATACTCGACATATTCAACCCACATTAAATCATATACATATGCAATGCGACTCAACTAAAACGACACAATGCATGTGATACCATCACAATCCATATGGTTCCTTCATCGAACTTGATTCCCATCGGAATCTGGATAAGTCGTATACATTCCTCTGAACTACAACTTATCTCCATTTGACTCCCGCATGGAGTCCGGATGAGACTAAGTCTCCATCATGGATTCTCATCTAGCTCATCTCCACACAACATGACATAAATGCATGAAACACAATTATGCACAATATAATAACCATTCATGCATAACTCACGATCCTTAATGCTCACCCGTGAGCCACATACTCACCGTAATTCCCCCCGAAATTTCCACCACAGCCTAAGACCGCCCACATGACAACAATCTAGGAGCACAAGCATCAAACACATCTCATACAGACAATCACGTAAAATCTCATGTTTTATCATGTTTACTATCATTATTGGTTCCCCTACGTCCAATTATATCAGTTTAGTCTTACAGATCAAGAGAAATTACAACGCGCGCAAAATCGGAATAGAAATTGTGAAAACAGGAAAATTGCAATACAGCCCTGCCCATACACGTATCGCCACTTTTACTTTCCCCAAGCTTGCGTACGCTACGCGTAGGGCCTCCATGCCTAAGCCTTCATACGCGTATTGGTTTAGGCCTAACGCGTATTTCCCTAGGCATTACGCGTATGACTAGAGAGGATTTCCCTCCAAAATCTCCCATACGCATATGGCCAACTTCCCCTACGCGTACCGGCAGATGGTTGGGATGGCATGGGGATAGGGCACGTACCATACGCATAATTCCCTCTGGGAGTGTTCCTCATACGCGTATTGCCCCCTGGCGTACGCGTATGGCCAGTCTGCTGCAGAAAATTTGATTTTTTGCATCAGTGTGATTTTCCCCCATTGGAGCACTTCCAAGCTCCTAATTCAGACCCGAAACAACATTTGTATCAGTTTAATCTTAAAGTCCTGATTCTACTTCGTTAATTCATCATTCTAGCAACGTTTTCTACCATTATGATCCATTTCCGTTAACCCCATAAAAAACCCAAAGTTCCAGATCTGTTTCCATATGAGAACCCAACAACAATAGTACAGAATTCACACAAGTTTAATATTTGAAATCAGCATGCAACACAAATTCATATCAGAGCAGTACACAAATACGAATTTACAATAATTACCACACAAGTATACAAACAATCAAGAAGAAGAAGGAATACGCAGAAAATCCTATGAGGGGAAGGAACCCTCACTATCCTCTCATGTTCAGACCACCATTAAAGAACCCTATTCTCCCCCCTTACATAAATTTCCAAGCTTTTTCTCTCTTCAACAATGGTGGATCTCTTTATAATTCTTGGCCTAGCTCTACTCCCTTCTTCTCTCTATTCTCTTTTACGTGAAACTGATTTTTTTGTTACCTCTCTACCACTCTTTCCTAATTGTGAGTTATTTCTCCTAATTATATCTATTTTTTTTAATTATAATAATTCCAATAATAATCCTAATAATAATCGTAATAATAATAGTATTAATAATAACACTAATAATAATAATAATAATAATAATATTAATAATAATAAAATTAATAATAATAATACTAATGAAGTATCTCCTTATTTTTATTATTATCATTACAATATTTTTTAAGCATATAATTCTGATTAATTCATTCTACTAAGCTCTCACGCCCACCCTTACACACATACCCTTATCCAATATAATACCAAAATAATCACACACAATAAATCATAAACAACTAAGTATTTAAATGGGCTATTACAACAATGGCAACATGTGAACTTATTTGGTTAAAACAGTTACTCAAGGAACTTGAAATTGAAGAAGCAAGACCAATGACACTTACTTGTGATAATCAAGCTGTATTACACATTTCTTCAAATCCAGTCTTCTATTAGAGGACCAAACATATTGAGATAGGATGTCACTTTGTTAGAAAAAAGATTGAGTCATGTGACATCACCATAAGCTTTGTCAACTCTAATGATCAATTGGCAGATGTGTTTACAAAATCTTTGTGGAACCCCATAACCAATTATATATGTAACAAAATTGGTGGATTCTAAGAATAAAATAGGATATCTATGTAATTATTAGTATGAGTTGTACTCTTTTCCTATATAATACATCTTCCTTTGTGATATTCAAACACACAGTTTATCTTAAATGTCTCTTAGTCTCTCCTAATTCAATAATAATAATTCTTGATCCTTGAATGATTTTCTTGTCATTTTCATTTCATATTTGCAAAACCGTTGTTGATAATTCTTGATCCTTGAATGTTTTTTTTTTCATTTCAGGCTTGGATCCTCCAGCACTTCCTATGCATTTCTGGTTGGGCGAGTGTGCCCGAGTACACTGAGGACATGCCTTGTGCCTGTGCTTTTATCCCGCTCATAGGGAACTAGGTGGTCGAGCCTTTCTGAGTCTATCTTGACTATTTGGTTGTTGAGGACATGAATTTCAACAGCTACTTGGATCACTATCAGACACACCCATTTGACGAGATAATGTTATACTCTGGATGGTTGGCCTACGGATTATGCATCACTGCTCCTCATTTGCCTGAGCGTGTCATGCGGTAATTTGGGTACACCCAGACCATCCCCAGGAACCCTGCTATATCTGCTCCTCCTGCCTTGTCTCGTAGATAGATAAAGAAGATGTTTGCTAATTATGAGATTCATATGGTACTGGATGAGGAACGGGCTACCATAACATTGAATGACTAGAGCTACGTCGAGGGGTACATCACATGGTTCTTCAGGGTGTCACATTTGTACATGGTGCAGAATGCTCTAGGAGATCCGCCAAGACCAGCTCATCAATAGATATTAGAGGAGGAGTAGGTTTTGCTAGATCGTACTGATGATGTTTTGCCTAGGTGTCATCACATAATGGACATTGCATGGGCAGACATTGACGAGGGTATCTTCCCTGATAGGTTTACTGTCAGATGAGTCCTAGATGCCATCATGGCGGAGGCACAAGGAGCATTGTTGTATCAGAGATATTGTCATAGGACAGAGGGATTGATGACTAAGGACACAGAGTAGGCAGAGGAGGTAGAGGAGATGTTTTCAGGAACGCACAATAGTATTTTTGTTGTACCCTAAAATTTTGTCTCATCTTAATCATTCGTCTGGATACATCCAATCTTTGGCCTGATTTCATAATGAGGATCATCTTCTAAAAAAATATCAAGTGGTCCTTCCCCCATGACAATTTCATTTGGTCATAGAATTTCATAAAATTTTCTTGACTTTAAGTGTTAGGAATAATCATGTTTTCATTTGGTTTCCTTTGAAATTAATTTTAGAATCATTTTCTTAAATTGATCATCATTTTGGGATTGCAAGTGGTTCTTGTCCACATGAGGTTTTTTGTTTGAAAATTCACACTTGAATTTCAAGGAAGGCGCCATGTCATGTTTATTACTTGAAGTTGTCATATGCTTATGGATATAACATTAAAGAATAAAGCAAATGGATGAAAAATGTCAAGAATTGTTATATTTTAAATTCCAAATTACATTTCTAAGAAGATTCATTTAGTACAAGATCAAGAGTTGAAAATTTCAAGTTGATTTCAATTTGAATTCGAAAGTTCATGGGTGAGAAAGATATACAAAATATGCTACATGACCAAAAATGGAACAAGGTATAATCGGAGTGCTTCATCTTCATTACATCCAAGTTTCATGAAACACAAAATTTTAGATGAGTACACCATTAACTTAGATTCATATTTAGTACAAGGTTTAGATTGGCAAAAGCTCAAATTGGTTTCAAATTGCATTCATAAGATTATTACAAGATACAAAGATTCATTGGTACAAAGTTGCAAGTTTCAAATTGGTATAAAAGGAGTTCAAATTCAAGAGTCATTACAAGATGCAAAGGTATATTACAAGGAAATTACATGTGATTCAAATCCTTGACACAAATTTTACAAGTCCTTGCTAGTCCTAAACCTAGAATACAAACCAAGAAAGCCTAAAATTGTGCTCCATGTGCCTTACCAACATTACCAAATTTCTTCATGCCCCATGGCAATTCACTTGATTTTATGCCTTGTAGCACCACTTCAAAACTCTTTTTCAAGGTAAAATTAACCAACAAACACTTATTTTCTACCCCTAACTATGAATGATCTGATTTTCTTATTGAACTATGAGGATACGTAGGCACGAGATTGCGAAGTCTTGGCGAGCACCCTAATAAAAACGTATCATTTTCCTCTAGCAAGTAACCTTTAGACAATGACACCCTTTCACGCTTAGACAAATTAGGTGGTTCCCATCGAGCACGATGGATGTGAGGGGTGCTAATAGATTCCCCTTGCATAACCGACTTTCGAACACGACATTGGTTGCGATAACCATGTCCTTACCTTTCATTTAGGGAGTTTTATTGATATTTTTCCTTTCTTGCTTTGAAATAAATTAAGTTCGATGGCGACTCTGCTAGTTCATCCCACGAGCATGCAATTATGCTTCACAAGGTCGTGTTTTAATTTTCCAAGATGTTAGAGAGTATTATGCGGTAGTGTTTTATTGTATCCACAGGGATTGTAGAGAATATAAATGCTTGCCGTTCAACGGTTTAATGACTTAAGAAAAGAGGGGGTTTTATAATGGTTTCAATTTCGTAACATAAGTTTGCAAGATTTAAAACGGAATAAAAGTCGATCTTAAGTTTGATAAAAGCATGCCAAGATTAGGGTTCGCTAGTCCGTCCTAAACGTATCCACCCAGTCAAATATGTGAACGAAGTTCTAACCAACATAACCGCGTATCCTCGCAAAAACATTCATCTCTAAAGCGATTTCGTGAATGTTATTGTTTTGACTGTTAGATGATCTCTCTAAATAACAATCGAAACAATAATCATTAAGATTGGTACAAGGCGGATATCAACTTTGAAATCTATCTCTAGCACTTGATATAGTTGATAGATGAAGATATTAGGTCAAGACTTGGAAAGTTCATGTCTAAAGCAATCCAATCCATAAATGTACAAATAGTAGCAAATAACTTCATCTACATTGATCATAACATTGTTCACATACAAGAGATTAAGAAGAATACATAAAATCTGAACTAACTAATCCTAACCTTGACAAGAGAGGGATTTAGCCACTCATTTCCATGATAGCTTGAGCAACAAGTTTCGGAAGGAGGTTGATCAACATCCGAGTTGAATAATCGAGATTGGATGGGAATCCACCTTTTTTTTGTGAAATGTTGCTAAGAGATTATTGGTTCCATGGTTTTATGACATATAATTGTCCATGGTTCTATGATTGGCTAAATTTTGGTAAATCATGACTATGCACTAATGTTAAGTAGGATGTCATTACCATAGTTATGACATCGCTAAAGGAGCAAGCAGGAACTGGTGAAAGAACTGTTGTGGAGTGTTTTAATGCGAATTTCATGTTGAATGTCGTGACATCCATCTGCTGTCATAAACAGCAGGAGTAGTGGTGCAGCAGGAGCTGATAACAGAAATGATGTCATGTGTTGACATCTGGTGCAGCAGGAGCTAACAAGAGTAGATGACAGAACTACTATCATGGATGCAAACAGAGTTGATGACAGAACTGCTGTCATGAATGTCATACTGAATGTCATGGCATTGATCGTATGACATCATGTCTGGTACAGAAGGGGCTGCTATGTTATATCTCTTGACAGAAGTGTTTTGGTCCTGTTGGATATTCCACATCAGTATGTACAGGCCAAAGAGATGTGTTAGAAACAAAGTGCAGATTTCATGGGTGGTCACAAAAAGGATCGTTGATGCCTTTTAAGGGAACTATGAAACATTTATTTCTACTATCATGAAGAAGATTCTGCAAAAGTGTGTAGCAGAGCAAGCTGGTCAGCTAAGAGTGAGTAAAAGCTGAATGTCATACTGAATGTCATGACATTGATTGTATGACATCAGACGGGCTTGGTTTGTTTCTCTGTTATGATACCTGATATATCTCAGGCTAAATTTTAGGAAACCTGTTATGACTTCTTAGTTATTTCAGACGAGATTCTAGGTAGTATCATGACCTAGTTTGACAGCACCTTGATTAGTGGAAATTAGGTTTACTTTGTTAAACCTAATGTTTGTTACTTTGGAGCAACCCAAGCCCAGTCTGCACTGGTATAAAAGGAGGAGCAGAAGCAGAAGAAAGTAAACACTCACATCAAGAAAAACCAGAGTGTAAAATAAAGATATAGGGTTTGAGAGTCCCTTATGTGTAAGTCACCCTTTGTATCTTTTGATACATTGAAGTAGACATATTTGTAAGTGAAGAAGGCTAGTCTTCACGTGTAAAGTCTGTTTAGAAATACTTGTAATCCAAGCAATTGTCTAGTTGATGATTGTAATTGTTAGGTAGATTCTAGGTTGTGTCTCACTCAAAGCTGTGAAGCAAGAGTGTGTGAGTTCCTTGCTCAAAGTTATGAAGCAAGATCAAGGTGTGTATGAAGTGTCTCTTCATACTGATTTCTGTAATTGGTTGATATCATTGTTGTGTGATTGAGGGGGAGTGAGTGGGTATACTCAGGTACTAGAGTGTCACTAGGCTAGAGTGCCATTGGGTAGAGATTAAGTGAGAAGTGAAAACTGGAGGTTTGACTTTGAATTGATTCTACTAATAGTGAATTTCCTCCCTGGCTTGGTAGCCCCCAGATGTAGGTATTGTTGATACCGAACTGGGTGAACAATTATTGTGTTATTTATCTTTCTGCATTTACAATTCTGTACTTTAAATGGTTAGATAAATAGTATGACAGACTGCAGATGTCACAACAGAGATCGTGACATTGGGACAATTTAAAGAAATTTAAATTGGCCATGGTCTGTCCTCATCCTTGTTGAACAAAGATCAATGTTCTTGGAACACATGTGATCTGCATACCAGAATTTCAATTGGTATCAGAGTTGGCATCCTGTCTATTCTGGATGAGATCTTGGGAGATACTTTCTGGTGGTTAAACAAGGAAAAGCTGCAGCTGGTTTGATGATCTTGCTGAGCTACAACTTATGGAGTGAAGGAGTCCATGCATCTGCTGCTGTGCCCTCTGATATAGGAGCTGCTATGACTTGTTGAATATTCTGACAGCTAGTTTGGGGCATGATGAAGATGTTCTTTCAATGTTTCCGCTACATATTTTTCTAATGAAAGAACTCTGGTGGCTCTGGGGAAAGATTGGCCTATATTCTGTTTGAAGCTGTGCTTGGGCTATTCTGGTGTGTGGGAGGTGATTTATTTTCACCACTCATGACCTGCAAAGGATTCTATTAGCAGAGGAAGTCATAAAGAAGTTGAGTCAAGGGTGGCAGCCTTGTTGTTTCAACATTAAAGATAGTTATACTATAGAATACTCTTGGTATTACTAAAGTGTAATCTTTTGGCTTTCTTGACAAGTTGTATGGATTTAAGATCAATCTCTATTTGTGGAATGCACAAGTATTTATTTGATTATCCATAGTGATAAACATTGTCAAAAATTATGTTGGCTCATCAGGTGGATGATCCAACTCTGGCTTCTGGAAGAAGGATCCCTTTTATTGCACAAAGCATCTGGCCCTTGTTTTGTGTGGTCAACTTCAAAGGTCTGATGTTCAACCAAATGTTGAGTCATTTAATCAGCAGAGATTGTGCAGAATTTTGTTGATCCATAGATCAAAGGAGATATAGCTGTATCTGTACTCATTCTAGTAAGGTTCTTGGCAAGAAACTAAGGCTAGAATGGAGTGCTGATGGGAGTAAAGATGAAGACAATCTGTTCTATAAGAGTATTGGAGTGCAGCAGTTGTGTTCTAGTTCCTAATAGAAGAACCTGATCTATTAGCTAGAGAGTTTCTTGGCAAGAAGATGGTGTTGGTGATAGCATTGCCTGGGTCAGTTTATTTCTGATCTAAGTGCATAGGAGCATATGACCCTGGTCATATTGGAGGTCAAGGATAAGTGGTAGTTATCTCTGATTTTCTGAAGAAGTCTCTACTTAAGGAAAGCGGGAATCCTTTTGTAAATACTTGTGTGATCCTTCCTCCCTAAAAGAATCAAGCCTTGACACGTTTGGTTTTTCTTAAGAGGAGTTCATGAAGCAAATGAACTTCAAGGTAATTATTGTGGCACAACAAAGCAGGATTGAGGTTGTCTACTCCAACTGGATGTCAAGCCTATGTTCTCTTGTTCTGACTAAGTGAAGAGAATCTTCTAAGTGACAGAAGGAAAGCCTCAACTCTCCAACAGGATGTCTTAACCAAAGTTGTGACATCAAGCAGGAACTTCAAGGCCTCAAGTGATGTTGTGGCACATCATTTGAATATAAGTTGATATTCTCAGGTATGAATGGAATTAATGCTTCATCTTATGCAGTTTGCGGGAGCTGCGTGAAGGTGTAGATGCCTTGCTTTGGAGCAAGAAGAATTTGAAGATCAAAGTGGCCTGGTGGATTAGCAGACTTTTTAGAGCTCTGAAAGATGTTGAATAACCAAACAGTGGCATTTGGTTATTTAAGTAGTGAGCCTTTGGAGAACTATTCTTGTGCACAAGGGTAGTTATTTGAAGACCACAGAAGGTTCTGGGACTGTTCATGCTTGGAACTAATTGCTCTTATGCAGAAGGGTAGTTGGTTAATGGAGGATCATTTTCTATTCATATATTGGAGCTTGTGGTAGAAGCCCTAAGTTGTGTATGGAAGATTACCTTCTCTTGGAAATGTTCTTGATCAAGTTGATGGAGTTGTGTTGTTTGAAGATCTTCAGTTGGATTACTAGGCAGAAGTAAGTCCAGTTGTGAACCAGTTGATATGGTTGGCTGTCCTTGGCAAAGGACTTGAAGATCTGGTGCAGAACATGTGATTCACATCTTAACTAAGATGTACTCTATCTTGTCATACGGGAGAATGATGAGGTAAAAGGACTATCTTGGAGTATGATGTGAAGGGATTGGAGTGGATCATGGATTGAGTGTATTCTGATGTGATAAAGTCCCTAGTTGATTCAAGAGTGTTCTACCTTATCTTATGGGAGAATGACGAGGAAAGAATGTCTTGGATTATACGTGTCTATCTTGTACTCAGCCTAAGGCCAAAATACTTGTGGAGAAGTGGTCTCTTCTGCTACAAGCAACTCTAGGAAGAGGTGGATCAGTTTGGTGTCTTCTCTCTGTATGAGCATGGAGTTGGTCATGAGAGATAATGTGGTGACATTGGAGCAGTTGTTATCAAAGATAGGGGGAGAGCTTCTGTTTGAGGGGTGTACTACTTGCTTGTGGTTCAAGCAGTAAGTGAATGCGTTCAACTTGTGTGTTGAACAGAGAATGAGTTCTTGAAGACATGAAGATGCGTCTTATGTTTTCCAGTCATGTGCACTGGTTACCCTTAGTATTAGGAGGTATACTTCTATCTAGGATATGTTGCTGCAATGGTGCATTAGTGTCTCAAGATTGCTTGTGGCTTCAAGCAGTTTGTGACTGTATACCCCTAAGAGAGTGGAATGTCATACGCTCAATGTCATACCTGGTGTTGTGACATTGGGGTACTATTCAGAATGAACTTAACAGTGATTCCGCTCTTGGTGCTGTCTTGAAGTATCAATGGATCAAATCAGGTGTGGGGCCTCTATCCAAGTGGTTTGCCGTGTATGACAGGTAAAGATGAAGATCAAGACATCATCAACTCTGATTGTGTGCATTTGAAAGGATATTCACCCTGACATCTTGAAGGAGTCTCTAAGATGAATCTGAGTATCCTGCAACTACCTCTCCTATAAGGGTAGGTTCTGGTGTGATCTGTATGCAAAGGGTGCTGATTCTCAAGCAAGCTTATGATCTTGAACCACTAATGAGGGTGTAATGTCAGACAAGATGTCTTGATATTGTGCTGGCTGGTGTATTGTTGTGCCTTGGCAACATGTTTATGGGTTACTGTCTGGGAGAATTTACTTTTCTCTACAGAAGATTTGTGTGTCTCAAATTGGGGATTTAAGATCAATTGTTACTTGTGGCAAGTAGTTAATTGATTATCCTTTAATTTGTGATGTCAAAAGTGTCATACCTGAAGGTGCAGCTTCAAACAAGACAAGAACCCAAGATTCAAGAGATCAAGAAATGGCAGATGTGGACACCATGTACAGTATGTACACTTACTCAAATTTTTGTCAATTTTTGACTAAACTAAGGGGGAGTTAAGTTAAGTGTTGTTAAGGGATGTTATCTGTTGCAACTATCAAGAGGGAGCATGATAGTGAGTGAGGCTGGGAAAAACTACTATTGCTGATGAGGAAAAGCATTGTTGCTGCTATGCTGGAAGCAACTATCAAGGGGGAGCATGATAGTTTATGTAAACTACTGCTGAATGCTCTGATAAGTTGTTTTAGCCAAAATTTGCCAAAGGGGGAGATTGTTGGTTCCATGGTTCTATGACATAGAATTGTCCATGGTTCTATGATTGGCTAAATTTTGGTAAATCATGACTCTGCACTAATGTTAAGCAGGATGTCATTATCATAATTATGACATCGCTAAAGGAGCAAGCAGGAGCTAGTGAAAAAACTGTTGTGGAGTGTTTTAATGCAAATGTCATGCTGAATGTCGTGACATCCATCTGCTGTCATGAAAGAACTGCTATCATAAACAACAGGAGTAGTGGTGCAGCATGAGCTAGCAGGAGCTGATAACAGAACTGATGTCATGTGCTAACATCTGGTGCAGCAGGAGCTAACAAGAGCAGATGACAGAACTGCTGTCATGGATGAACTGCTGCCATGGATACAGAAGGAGTTGATGACAAAACTATTGTCATGAATGTCATGGCATTGATCGTATGACATCATGTCTGGTACAGAAGGGGCTGCTATGTTATATCTCTTGATAGAAGTGTTTTGGTCCTGTTGGATATTCCACATCAGTATGTACAGGCCAAAGAGATGTGTTAGAAACAAAGTGCAGATTTCATGGGTGGTCACAAAAAGGATCGTTGATGCCTTTTAAGGGAACTATGAAACATTTGTTTCTACTGTCATGAAGAAGATTCTGCAGAAGTGTGCAGCAGAGCAAGCTGGTCACCTAAGAGTGAGTAAAAGCTGAATGTCATACTGAATGTCATGACATTGATCGTATGACATCAGACGGGCTAGGTTTGTTTCTCTGTTATGATACCTGATATATCTCAGGCTAAATTTCAGGAAACCTGTTATGACTTCTTAGTTATTTCAGACGAGATTCTATGCAGTATCATGACCTAGTTTGACAGCACCTTGATTAGTGGAAATTAGGTTTACTTTGTTAAACCTAATGTTTGTTACTTTGGAGCAGCCCAAGCCCAGTCTGCACTGCTATAAAAGGAGGAGCAGAAGCAGAAGAGAGCAAGCACTCACATCAAGAAAAACCAAAGTGTAAAATAAAGGTCTAGGGTTTGAGAGTCCCTTGTGTGTAAGTAACCCTTTGTATCTTTTGATACATTGAGGTAGACATATTTGTAAGTGAAGAAGGTTAGTCTTCACGTGTAAAGTCTGTTTAGAAATACTTGTAATCCAAGCAATTGTCTGGTTGATGATTGCAATTGTTAGGTAGATTCTAGTTTGTGTCTCACTCAAAGCTGTGAAGCAAGAGTGTGTGAGTTCCTTGCTCAAAGCTATGAAGAAAGATCAAGGTGTGTATGAAGTTTCTCTTCATACTGATTTCTGTAATTGGTTGATATCATTGTTGTGTGATTGAGGGGGAGTGAGTGGGTATACTCAGGTACTAGAGTGTCACTAGGCTAGAGTGCCATTGGGTAGAGATTAAGTAAGAAGTGAAAACTGGAGGTTTGACTTTGAATTGATTCTACTAATAGTGAATTTCCTCCCTGGCTTGGTAGCCCCCAGATGTAGGTGTTGTTGATACCGAACTGGGTGAACAATTACTGTGTTATTTATCTTTCTGCATTTACAATTCTGTACTTTAAATGGTTAGATAAATAGTATAACAGACTGTAGATGTCACAACAGAGGTCATGACATTGGTCATGACATTGGGACAATTTAAAGAAATTTAAATTGGCCATGGTATGTCCTCATCCTTGTTGAGCAGAGATCAATGTTCTTGGAACACATGTGATCTGCATACCAGAATTTCAGAGATGATGAGAAATAAAGGAATGGGTTTTTAGGTCAGAAAAATCCTCTCCAATGGAAGTACAAGAAAAAAGATATTTTTCCAAACATTAGCCCATGCTACTTATATAAGGGTCTGTGAGATGTCATGTTCGCTAGGCGAACAAAGTGGTTCACCTAGCGAACCCCCAAAAGTGCCACCTAAAGTGCCTGTGTCCTGAGAACTCTCCCCAGACCAATTTCCAAATGTTTGCTAGTCGAGTAATCCTTTGCTTAGCGAAGCCTTCGTTGTTCACTTCGCCTAGCGAATCTATGGTCCTTTCCTTGTTGTTTTAAGTCTGGGAGTGTTTGCTTCCTTCTTGCTGCTTGTTCGCCTAGCGAGGGCTTCGCTCCCTCCCTCGCCTAGCGAGTTTATGGCTCTTTCTCCACTGTCCCAAGTCTGGGAGTGTTCGCTGACTACTCGCTACTTACTCGCCTAGCGAGGTCTTCGCCACCTCCCTCGCCTAGCGAACTTGCTGATGTTTGCTTGCTATCTTAGTTTCCTTTCCATCTTTCTTGTGTCTTAATTATCAATAATTCATGACAAATTCTTGCACAATAGCACACAAATTAAAGGTACCAAGATACTTTCCCATAGTGTTGCAAACCAACCAAAGCAAGAGTAATTTTGAACACTTTCTTAACAAAAAGGAGTGAAAGATGCCCACATTTGATAGCTCAAATAAGAACAATTGGACATCTAACAACTCTCCCCAACTAGAATCTTGCTTGCCCTCAAGCAAAGTATGCCTCTTAATGAACAAGAGGATTTGCTTAAGAAAAAGATTTCTCTGAAATCGGATCAAATGGCTCAAACACAAGAATTTCCGCCAGACACAAGTTCCCAATGGTTAGACTAAAACAACACACAAAAACTAAAGTCTTAAAGTAATGCAAAACATTTATCAATCAACAACAATGTTATCCTGAATGAATCACCCTATCTCTCCTCTTCGAATAAGGATTGAAGAAATTTACGCATTTGCAACCGCGGGGATAATTTCACTCTCTAACAAACAATGCCAAAATCAATTCAATTCATACAATATCTTAACAATTATAAATGAACATATGGAAGCAAGAAGATAACTAAGGTCTTTTCTAATTGTAGCTTGGTCGGATTTACAAACAAGGGATATATCTAAGGCCATTGAAACGAAATTGTCGATGCAAAAGAGACATTCATTGTACAAGTTATTCACACATCCCAACTTCATTCCACTTGATCTCATTTAAAACCTTCACAACTCTTATTTCACAACTCAGTTTTGTTTATCACTATTTTTCTTCCAAGCAAGCATTCTCTTTCTTTTTTTTTTCTTTTACACATCATATTCACAAACAAATGTTTCTCTTTATATATATTTTTTTCAATGCTTGCTCGGTTTTTCAAGAGTTGTGGCAACCTACCGAATTTCATTTCCGTTCTCCCCAACTTATCTTTTACTCAACCCTTAAGTGAATGCTCTTGACTTTTTACAGCAAAAAGAACAATTAACATAAAATTCAGGGGTTCAAGAAAAAATATTTTGAAATCTCGCATTATTTCAAGCTGAGATTCAACTGTTTAAGCTCAAGGGGTCCACAAATACTCTCTGCTCACGAGTAAGTTGTATTTAGAACTGGTTGTGCTCGAAAGAAAACAAGCACCTTGATCATTTCTAAATGCTTCCACAAATTCACAATAATAAAAGACAAAGCATGAATCAAATGAAATAACACAGTTTATTAGAGTCCAGCATTTAGTGTACAATGGAGGTTTCCTCACAATTTGTGGCTCTAAGTCCTAGGTGAATCATTCATTCAACAATGTTACAAAAAGAACAATATTCAAATACGACAAGATTAAAGTTCTTAATGCGTTCTAAAATTCTAACCGAAGGTAACCATGTACCTTAGCATTATTCGCTTGTTTATTTTTATCATTGCCATCCAAACTCGGATGCACCTTCATTGGATACTTCTTTTTGGAGAGCAACCAATCTAGAAGTTTTGACAACTCAACAACCAGAAAAATATTAAATAAAAATCACTAAAAAGAAACAAAATAATTCAAACATTACTTCAAAGAAATAAAATGTGCGTGGGGAAAAACACCCCAAAATAGTACACAACCAACATTCTGGAATACAAAAGAAAATATATGAATTCAAAGCAATAAAACCAAAAGATCAAAAAGACTTAGTCCTCTTCGGACTCGGTCCCCTATACACTATCAGAACCAGAATCAAAATCATCCTCATCATCAGTATCAGGATAATCATCATCAGCATCAGCATCATCAGCCACATCAGCACCACCAAAAGCACCAGTAGCACCCGCCCCTCTCCGAAAACAGGCCTGACCTCAGGCCAGCTCGTATTTTGCAGGAACTGCTCACGCGTCATCATACTACGCTCTACAGAAGGGTCACGACACTGAAACTAGAGTACCTGCATAAAATCATGAATGTCAATCATGGCATGCTGAGTCTCCGCCATCCAATCCCAGTTATAGTTGCAAGCTGCCTGCAGGAATGGATCGAATTCCTGAGAAAAAGCAACACCAGGACCATCAGTAGTTCCGGTATCTACAGCAGCTGCACTTTCTCGGAAGTTCTTCGGCCTGCAATACTTGTCCTCATAATAATCATCGATCGTGGCTGGAATCGTCACCTGCCTGCGGGAGGGTAATTTCACCTTCGACTGAACACACAAGGCCATGATGAGACATGGGAAAGCAAGGGGGCAATTAACTCGCGCCCCCGATTTTAGCCTACTCTCAACCACAGACTTCAGCTCATTAGCAATGATTCTCACCACGTCAATCTGTACATTAGTCAAGATGCAGTGAACCAAGTGTGCCGCTGGGATCGACACGGTAGAAGTGTGGGATTTTGGCTTGATATTGGTCAAAATCAACAGCAATATCAACTGGGATAGGGGTGTCATATCCTCACGGTGGTACCTCCTAGGAACCCCAGATGGGTTCAGCTCTACAGTCTTACCCTCCAACAACAAGGCCTCAGAGATGACATTTGTTTTTCTATGGAGCCTCAAATCTTGGTGATATTCGTCAATCTCATTCGCACCTAAGTCGAGGGGTCCTCCAAGCAGCCTATTTATAGCATCTCGATCAAACACCACCTGACGCCCTGCCACCTTCATGGTCCAGGTGAAAGGTTCATCATCATTCGGAAGTGCGTTCGCGTAAAACTCACGCACAATCTCAATGTTGTAGCTATCGGTTGGAGTGATCAATGTATCCCACTTCTTGTTGTTGATTAGTCCTGCAAATGTTCTATACTCGCCTTGTGGATTGATAAGGAACCTCTTTTCAGGAAATATTTTTCGCTTCTCCAGAGCCACATAGCGCGCAGCTTATTTTGGACCAACAAATCTCTCGGTATCAGATTGGATCGGTGGAGGACGAGAAGTGCTTCCAACCTTTCTTTTTTTGAAGCCCCAAACTTGGATGTCATATGCACATAACATAGAAAATAAACAAAACACATCCACAAGACAGATTAGTGATCATATCAGAAAAACAAGGTTCTGTCATGTTCGCTGCAAGCTTCGCTTAGCAAAGACCCAGCGAAGATTTGCTACAGGTTCGCCTAGCGAATATGCTAGCGAAAGCTGCGAGTTTTTGATTTTTCCCACTGTTTTCAATCCAAAACCAGACAATCCAAAGGTTTTCTACCACAATTTGTGAAACATAAAGATTTGGCATGTTAAGAACTGTTTTCTACACTCATGCAACCCTGGATTTTTCAGATCCGCAATTCACCAATTACAACCTAAATTGTCCATTCTTTTGAAAATCAAAGCAACAAAAACAAACAGAAATAGAAACAGAGACATACTTGATTGCAAAGGGTGATTGGGTTTGAGATACAAAAGGTAGGGCTTGCACAGAGAATTGCTCAAGTTTTTGTGTGATGTGAGAGTGAAATGTGGTAGTGTGAGAGTGAAAAGAGTGACCCTAAAAACTCATACTAACAACAAAACAAAATAAAACGGTTTTGGGCCCAAATAGGTGGCCCACTGAATAAAAAAAATTAACCTGTTTCGCTCTATTCGCCTAGCGAAGGTGTTAGCGAACATGACAGGTTTTTGTTTTTTTAAAACAACAATGCACTGCACAATTCAGCAAAGGTCCACCATGTTAAACACCAATTTTGCACAACAGAAAACAATAAATACTTACAATGTTGAGGTGCCTCCCAAAAAGCATTTTGTTTAACATCGTTGGAGCTCGACAGTCATACGCGATCACGAATCCCTGAAATGCACGGAGGTGGTGTCCCGCTCGAAATCACCACCCAAGTATACTCTCAACCGTTGGCCATTTACCGTCCAAGTCTTTTTGGTCTTAATATTTTCAATGATAATAGCCTCGTAGCTCAAAATGTCGCGAATCTGGAACGGACCCGACCATTTGGATTTTAATTTTCTGGGAAATAATCTTAACCTTGAATTGAACAGTAACACCATCTACCCCACTTTGAATGTATTGGTCATAAGCTTTTTGTCACGATACATCTTCACGCGGTCCTTGTAAATCTTGTTCGAATCATAAGCTTGAAGGCGGAGTTCGTCCAACTCATGGAGTTGGCTTTTTCTTTTTTCTCCACTCAAGTTATGATTAAAATTCAGCAACTTCAAAGCTCAAAAGGCTTTGTGTTCCAATTCCACCGGAAGATGACAATTTTTTCCGTAAACCATTTTAAACAGCGTGAGACCAATCGGAGCTTTGAAAGCGGTCTGATAGGCCCACAAGGCATCGTCAAGCTTACTTGACCAATCCTTCCGTGAGGTAGACACGGTTTTTTCCAAAAAAACTTTAATCTCTCGATTCGATACCTCCGCTTGTCCATTAGCTTGCGGATGGTATGTGTCGCTACCGCGAAAATAAGGTGCCGGCAAAACAGAAGAGTCGCCACCTTTCGTTATTTATCCCTCGGAACGGGAAAGGAAACGATCAGAAAAACCTGACGAAAAGGTATAAGACAAGGTCATCGCAACCATGTTTGGATTCGGGAGCCGGTTACGCAAGGGGAAGGTATTAGCACCCCTCACGTCCATCGTACACGATGGGATCCGCGCTTGTTGTGTTTATCTGACGGGTTGGTTTAATCTATCTACCTATCGAGGATGGTTTTAAAAGAAAAGAAAATGACTCGGCAAAGCGTCGCGCTTTATGCCTACGTATTCCCGTCTGGAACGAGAAATCAGAGTCAACGTAGTTCGGATAACTACGGGTGAAGAAGGGGGAAGGTTGCTCGCCGAGATATCGCATCTCGTGCCTACGTACTTTCACACGGCATGAAAGATCAGAGCAAACGTAGTTCGGACAAACAAGACCACAGGTTTGGTTCAAAGTGTTTTACCCGAGTAGGATTAACAGACGGTTCTAGCAGTTGGTGTATGCAGCTCGACCTTTGGAGACTTAGGCGTTTTCCGTTTGCGGTAGAACCGAGAGTTAACAAAACTCTCCTTATGAAAATGGTTTCCAAGGATTAAAGGTCCCAGGGGACAAAAAGAAGTTGGATCTTTCTTTTTGAAGTCTTTTAAAGAAGAAGTGTTTTGAGTTTTGTTTGTAACTCATGTTGCACTAAAGACTTGGACTTAAGAGTGAATGCGTCGCATGTCACCCAAAGGGTACCATACTAAACACCCAAGCTATTAAAGAGAAACTCTCCAACAACCCTTTCTCAAGTGCTTAAGGCTCGTAGCGTACAACACGCGTTGATCTTTATTAAGTGTTTTAAAGATGTTTGAAGATGAGAAGAGAAAGGACGCACTAAAGGGGAACTAATCAAATCCTAAAGTTGTCATGCAAAGTTGATCCTATGATTGAGGTTAGGAGGGAACTAACTAATGTTATCATGCATGGTTAGAGCCCTAATGTCTTTCATAACTTCTCTTGAACAAGAGAAGTTAGAGTCCCTAAGGGAACATGGCAAAGGAAAGCAACAGCAAAATAAATAAACTGAAAGAAATAGCTGTAAGTAAAATGCATGCAATGCATCAATACAAGCAGAAGGAAACGAACCCAACTTCTAGAGCAAACAAGCAAAAGCAACACAAAACACAGGCAAGGGAGATAAACTCAACCTTCAGCCAACAAGCAAATCCAAACAGTAATAGACAAGCAGAGGGAGACAGACTCAACCTCTAATGCAGACAAGCAAAGGGAGCTCAGCTCAACCTTTCAATGCACTTAGTCCTAAACCAACTATATGAAAGCCTATTCTAATGCAACACACCAAACAACAGTCACACAAATACAGTCAATCAACAAACACAGCAAATAAAACAACAAACCAGCAGCTCAACAGCAAATCAGTCTTCTATCAGCAAAGCAGTCTTCTATCAACAAAGCAGCCCAACAGTCTGTAGTTGTCTTCATGTCCAATTTATCCATCTAGAGAGAAGAGAAAAAAGCCTTCACCTTCAAGCTTCAACTTGCTCCATCAAGAGATGAGAATCAACACCAAGATTATTACATGATGAGGGGAAGCATGATGGAAACCAATGGAATCCATCATGGCACTCAACCACTCATCTGAGATTGGTATCCTCAAAGGTTTTACCTTTTGTGGTAGGCCTTTAGTCCTTCCAAAGGAGGGACTAGGCTCCCACAAAGGAACCTTGCATCATAGGATAGGAAATGGAATGCAAACCAAAGCAACCCACAATTGTGAAAAAGGAAGAAACTCCTAAAGGCTCTAAAGAACCTAATTCTACAAGCTCTAAAAGCAACTCTCTAAAAGGGAACTAATGCACCAAATCAAACCCTAATATTAAGTCTACAGAAGCATCAACATGTCTACTAAACCATCAAAAGTGATTTGGAAACTTACCATGAGCTAATGGCCACCATTAAAGTTCAACTAGGGGAAGCACTATGTTTGAAGCAACCTAAAAACAACCTAAGTATTAAATCTAATTAAAATACTAAATCAACTTCTAAAAATCTATGAATTTTTCTAAGGGATCCTAAAGGAGTTGAGAACCTAGGATAAAAGGATCAGAGCCTAAATCAATGTTTAAGATCTCTAAATAAATTCTAAACCAAGAGGTGCCAAATGAAGAGCCAAAAGAGGAAGCCTCTAAAAACCTACTCCAAAACAGAACTTAGAGTTGTCTAAAAATTAGGATAAAAATCCTACAACCTCATCAATGAGTCTAAAACCAGCCAGCAAAATATCAAGTTCTAATTCTATACCAAAAAAGAGTACAAAAATCAGCAAATAACAAGCTCAAAATGCCAAATTAAAATAATTAAAGAAAATGGAAAAATGGAGAATAAATTGGAAATTCAGCCAAAATAAAATCCAAGAGCATCAAAAAATCAGAAATAAAGCCAGGATCATGCACATATTTTTTTCATAATTTTCTGGACATTAATCAATTTAATATGAATTTTAGAAGATAAAAGCAATTAAAGAAAATAAAAAACAATTAAAGAAAATAAAAAACAATTAAAGAAAATAAAAAAGCCAAGAAAATATTAGAGCCCTAGGATCTGATTACTAGTCCATCAATCCAACGAACATGCGCGCGCCACCTCATTAATGAAACTGCAGCGTTTTGGATGTGGTCAAGGGTCAAAACTCATGATGAATATCATGCGTCCAATCTTAAGACTTAGTCAAGTACAAAACCTAGATCTAAGGGCTCTGGCTCATCGTCTTTGTTTGAAACTGGAAAAGAGAGGGAATTGTTTCGCGGTGGCTGGAGAAGACCTCCGGTTGTCTTCTCTGGCGAGGCTCTACAGTGCTACACCTCAAACTTTCACCAAAATGATTGAAACTGGTACCGTTCTACTCGGTTTTTCGCAAGGATCGTGAATCTCTCATCAAAACTTGTTAATTCTTCATGAATCGTCAATCACGACGCCTAACAGAAAAATCACCATGACCTAAATTGTCTCTAAACCTCAAGATTAGGATCCTAAATCCATATATGCTCTTCCTTAAGCCTAGCCACAGGTCTAATTCATGCTGAAACAGTATAAATCAAGAGCAATTTTGAAGAACGCAAACCTGGAAAAAAGCTTGCAATTGAGGTAGTTACAGTGTGATTCTTGACTTCAAACTCTGCAAATTCCTTCACTGATGATCACTGAAGCTAATAGGATCCTCAATTCTTCCTGAATGTTCCGGGAGAAGCAAACACAATTTTGGATTTTGAAGCTTCAATCTCTAAATTCTGTAACAGAATTCTTCACCAATTCCTTCCAAAAATGATCTGAACACGATCCAAGACTTAAATGGAATGTATTTGGATCATAACATGGCCCAATCCTAGCCCAAATTGCTTAATCCAAAGTTTCAATTTTCTCCAAAGTTCAACTATGGAACTCACGTGTACTGGCTCCGTTTCAGCTTGATTTCCACTCAAATACATTGCTTAACATCCCTTGAATGTAAATGGATCAGTTTAAGTGCATGATTTCATCCAATGGTGTTGATTGGTTATGTTACTTCCATTCTAAGTAATCCAAATAAAGTCCATGAATTAGGCCTCAAATCCCAAATGTAAAATTTTCAATCTCTTTAAAATGACATTTCCAATCAAAATATGCACTCATTTGCCATTTTTGAACACTTGTGAATTATTTTGGATTTTTTCTCTTTTAATCCTTTTAAAGATGCCTTTTGTCAAATTCCTTCCAACCAACTCTTGTTATAAGCCAAACCAATACCTCATGGATACTTGATTGAAGTTAAAATCCCATTTTGAGCATGTTTTGTGTTGAAAAAAACTTCATTTGAGATTCACAAGATGGTGAAATGACCCATAATCCAAAATGGCATGTAATCTCACTTTCCCAAAATACCCCTAACTTGTAAACCTCATAACTTGAGTTCTACAAATCAGATGAAAGACTTCTAGTACATTTTGGAAAGCTAAGACCAAGAACTACAACTTTCATGTTGGCCAAAAGTTGAGGAGAAACATCCTTCTAGGTAAATAATGCCTTGGAAGTTGGTGGACTTTCATAGATAAAATTCACATTCATCTGATGACTTGTAACTTGTCTGGATCATAACTTGAGTTCTATAAATCCAATCAAGGACTTCTAGCACTCAAATTAAAGCTAAGAACATTCTCTACAAGTTGCATGTAGGTTAAAAGTTGATATGAAACTTGTATGTTAATATAAGTGGTCTTGAAGTCAGGCACTAAATAGGGGATTTTACCCTGAGAACCCTAATTTAGCAACTCCTCACACTTTGAATTCTTCTTGAATTGATCTTGGAATATCACCTCATGTATCTCAACATAACATCCAATGACCTCAAAGACTTAGAATTGAGTCTTAATCTCCTTCAATTGCACAGTTGACTCAAAGTTGACCAAATGAAAACCCTAATGGCAACACCTTCAACTGTGACTTTCCACACTTGGCATAAACACTTGAATGAACTCTACCATGACCTTCAAGGCCTCCAATGAGCTTCAATGATAATCTCTACCCCTAACCATGGGCTTATACTCCTCATATGATCCTCAGATAGGCTCCTAGGTAGGAGATGAACCACATTCACTTGCTTGCCTTTCTTCAAGGACTTAGACTTGCTTCTGATGATGATAACCACTTGATGACTTGAATATAATCTCTAGATTAGGATTTGAACCTTTGATAACCTCAATTGGCTAAGCACACCTTTCTTGATCCCCTGTAAAATGCCACATGACTATGCAATGTGAATGCTAGAACAATGATATGCTAATGCAATGAAACATAACCCAAGTAAGAAAAAGGTTAGGCAAATTTTGGGGTGCAACAGCTGCCCTTATTCAAGCGACTTGGACCTGACTGGATGAAAAGTGAACGGATTTCAGACAATCAAGGTAAAAGACGGTTGAATACCAAAGAACCCATAAATTTGCTAACCAAAGAAATAATCTGCGAAAACTGCTCGGGGGAAAAATATCCAGAAAATTGAATCTGGTTGTCACGGTAACAAACTGATCAATCATATGATAAAGAACGCCTGATTTCAACATCAACCACCTGTGTGACACCACAGGCATTGAATCCACACACTAGATCAACAACAATCAGTCTTCAAATATACACTACAATAAGCGGGCACCGAGCCATATGACCATATCAAAATATTATCCTTGACCTTCCATTTCTGAAGAAGCGGGCAAGCACTATGTAAAGCGCGTCATCAATGTACTATCCTTGATCTTCCATTCCCGAAGAAACGGGCAAGCACTACGTAAAGCGCGAATCATCAATATACTATCCTTGACCTTCCATTTCCGAAGAAACGGGCATGCACTAAATAAAAGTGCGTCATCCATGTACTATCCTGGATCTTCCATTTCCGAAGAAATGGGCATGCACTATGTAAAGCGCGAATTGTCAATATACTATCCTTGACCTATTTCCGAAGAAACGGGCATGCACTAAATAAAAGCACGTCATCCATGTACTATCATGGATCTTCCATTCCCGAAGAAACGTGCAAGCACTACGTAAAGCGTGAATCGTCAATATACTATTCTTGACCTTCCATTTCCGAAGTAACGGGCATGCACTAAATAAAAGCGTGTCATCCATGTACTATCCTTGATCTTCCATTTCTGAAGATACGGGCAAGCACTACTGTCGCTACTGCAAAAATCGGCGCCGGCTAAATAGAAGAGTCGCCACCGTGCGTTATTTATCCCAAAGGAGGGAAAGGAAACGCTCGAAGTAAACCTAACGCAAAGACGGGAAAGGAATGGTCGTACCAACCAAATCCTGGATTTGGGAGTCGGTTACGCAAGGGGAAGGTATTAGCACCTCACGTCCGTCGTACTGGACGGGATCCACGCTTGTTTTCTAGATAAGGGTGTGTTATTCTATCTACACTAAAGGTCTGGGGTTAAAAGTAAAGAAAATGACTCGGCAAAGTATCACACTTTATGCCTACGTATTCCTGTCTGAAACGAGAAATCAGAGTCAACGTAGTTCGCCTACCTACAGGAAAGGAGGGGAAGGTTGCTCGCTAGGATACGACATCCTATGCCTACGTACTTTCACACAGCATGAAAGATCAGAGCAAACGTAGTTCGGGCTACGGAAGACACAGATTTGTCTGACTGTTTTTTATCTTTCTGAAAAGGTTTTTCTCCTGATTACGGGTCCAAGCGGACAAAAAATGACACTTTGATGTTGTTTTCAGTCTTTTACGCAAGAACTGTCTTGTTTGATGTTGCAATCTCTGACGCACTAGAGACTATGATTTGAGAGTGACTACGTTGTATGCCACCCTAAGGGTAACACACTAAGCAATCAGATTACTGAAGAGTGACCCTCCAACAACCCTCTCTCAAATAGCTTAAGGCTCGTAGCGTACGACATCGATTATCCTTATTACCGTGTTTTGAATTGTTTTGAGATAGAAGAGAAAGAACTCTAAAAACCTAGGGTTTGAAATGGGAATCAAAACTACCCTAATGTTGTCATGCATGGGTTAGAATCCTAATGTCTGTCATAATTCCCTCCTGCACAGAGGAAATTAGAGATCCTAGGGAATAAACGGAAAAGAAACAGCAGCTATACAGTAAACAGTAAAATGCATGAGATGCAGCAATACAAGCGAGGCAAGGGAGTCCCACTCAACCTCGAACCTGGGAAAACAATAGGAAAAAGTGAAACAGCTTCACTTCACCTAAAGGGCAAGCTGAACAAGCCAACAAACAATACCGAAAAAGAGAATAAAATCCAACACTAGCTCTGACAGCAACACCAGCTCATACAACAAGCAGTTCAAATAGCACCAGCTCTGACAGCTACAGATGATCAACATCAAAAGGTTGACAGTAACACCTTCAAGTAAGACCCCATTCTTCATTCTCCCATGATATTCAAGCTTCAGATAAGCTCTTATCTCCAATAATCTCCAGCTTTAGCAAGCAATGAACCCCCACAGTTGACAGCTTCAAACAACAAACAGCTTCAGAAAGCAGCAAAACCCTAGTCTTCAACAGATACCCAACTTTAACAGGCACAAGCTTTATCTTCACCAATCTTCAATAAACTTATTATCTTCAATAGGCTTCCATCTTCAAGGCAAACACTCACAGGAGAGAATCAACTAAGAGATGAAGTTGAAATGTTAAGAGGCTTAATGATAACCCAAGGAAATCACTAAGATCTTATCATAGCAAGTGAAAGGTATCCTCAAGGTTCTACCCAATAAAAGCATGCTCTACATCCCTCCTAAGGAGAGATGGAACTTCTTTGGGGGACCTTGTGTCATAGGATGGAATAGAGGCACAAGAAGCCTTCTATGTTTTACAGAAGAAATCAGTCTAATCTAAAGCTCTTATCTCCTAAGTCTTCAAAAGCAACCTTCAAGGATGAGAATCTTCATGCTCCAAGCTCCATCCTTTATCTCCAATCATCTCCAAGGTCTTCATTAGCTCCAACAAACCAAGCCCAAGCCCAACACCTAACTGAAATGCCCAAAACCCAACAAACACAACAACATCCCAAGAGGGAAACACACCAATAACAACCAATTTGAAAAAATCAAACAAAATAGTAATACTCGTCCTAAAATCCTAGATTAATTTCTAAGGGAACCTAACTATGTACCCTATACCCCACATGAACCCCAAGGCCTAAATCAAACCCTAAGTTTCCAAACTATGCCCTAAACTACACCTAAGTGTTGTAAAACCCTAATCCTAACACCCTAAAGTTCATCATTCAAAACTAGCCTAAATTTCATCATAAAAATATGAGAAAAATCCCTAAGGGTACATGCATCTCTAATCTAATCAATCCAACAAGAATCAATCAAAAATCATTCACCAATTGATCACACTAAATTCAGAAAAATAAGGTATCAAACAAATGTAAAATAAAATCAATAAAATGGTAAAATATGCCAAAAATATAAAATGCAAGGAATTAATATTTGTATTGTTTTATTAAATTCTAGGAACCCTAAGGAAAACAAGGAAAAAACTCTCATCCAAAAATGTTTATTTTTCAATTAGTTATTAATTTTTTATTAGCTATGTTAAAACCATGAAATAATGAGAAAATAAAATGAAAATGATAAATGGGCGTGGCAAATAGCAATCAGAACAAGTTCAAAACACCAAATGGTCTCAGAGGGGGGGTGCGTATAGCCAGACGCGCTAGGCCCAATTCCAATTCAGAAAATAAAATGAAAAATAAAGGAAAAAAGGAAAAAGCTTGGTACGAATAGCAAGGGTTTCACGTGCATTTTCCAATTGGGCCTCAGAAAGGGGTGTGGTTAGCAAGAGATGACTTAAGCCCATCCAAGAATATTTAATGAAATGGTGCATTTGGTTTAACTCAGAATTCCTTCACAAACTGAGACGCGCTCGCAGCCGTTAGATGATCATTTCAGTCAAAGTCTTCCCATGATCCAAGGGCCATCCTATCGTCTTCTTCATTTGAATCTTGGAGGGAGAAAAAGCCATGGCTGATCAGAACTTCAAGCATCATCTTCTCCAAACGCAACTCTCTTAATCCTTATAAAAACCCTAACATAAACACATCATCTTGTTCGTTTTTCCCCAAGGAATTCAACCCTAACCTCCATTTGTATTGAATCATCTTCTTCATCAAAACACGAAGACAAATTCAGAAAGTGCTCAAACTTCAATCCTCACCAAACTCCAAATTGAGAGGCCTAAAATCATCACCATGCTACACTGAGCAAAATCCACTATCAAACTAGCTTTAATCCTCAAGAATCATCAAGAACCAAGCTCAAACAGAAATTGGTCACCTATCTAAAATGTCACCAATCAACTCCAAACCAATCCAGAAATGTCCTAGCCATCATCTATAATGAATCTAACCATTTAAAACCTAGCAATTCTACATGAATCAAGCCATGGAATGAAATCTACATACCTGCAAATCTTGGATGAACAGAGTGGTAAAACCTCCAAATCAAGCTCCAAGATCTTCCAGATAGCTTCAATGATGTATGATCAAGCTTCTGTATGCACCAAATTGGCTTGAAACCTCTTGAATCACCAAACTCGATTCTGACTTGCAAGGGATGAATTCGAAATGCAATCTCACGAAATCTATCTGGAATCACTCACCAACACCAAAGGAAGATGTTGAAATCAAAAGAATGGATTGAAGTGGATCAAATGGCTGTAACCGATTTTGTTTTGCAAATGGAAAACTCAATGTTCAATCTCTCAATTCTCCCTCAATCTCCACCAACTCAAGCTTTGAACCAGTTCTAAATCTTATATAGAACATGAATGAAAGCTCTAGAAACTTCTGGATTGATCCATTGAGAAGTTCCACATCTCTTGCACTTGAAAATGTCATGAGAAATTCACATATGGCAGCTGAGTTTCAAGCTTGTATTTGCACCTCATTCTGATCCAAATTCTCACCACATGACATATTGAATGTGTTAGGATTCATTAGAGCCTTGGTTATGCCTTGAAGAATGGTTTTGCAATTGTTACTTATGATGTAAGTAACCATTTTACAAAGGAAGTCATTGAATTAACCCTCAACTTAAAAATGTGGCAATGTCAATGTTTTCAAAATATGTTTTCCAATCAATTTGGTATGTCATATGGCTTGGTTTGGACTTATAAATCAAAAATCCCAATTTTCATCCTTGGTTCATTTAAAATTCACCCTTATTTTAGGCCATTTTTGCAATTTTGTGATACAAGCCTTTCCAAGCTCTCATGACCTTTTACCTAGCCTAAAAACACCATTATAAGCACATCTCATGTTGAATATTTTTTCATTTGAGGAGTGGAAGATGGAGATTTTGACTTATGTTGGAAAATGACCTGTAATCATCAATACCCAAAATACCCCTGGATTGCCAAGATCATAACTTGAGTTCTACAAATCCTCTTGAGGACTTATAGTAATCTATGGAAAGATAAGATCATGATCTACAACTCTTATGTTTGCCAAGAATCCATTTGAAAACTCCTTCATGGGCAAAAGTTGCTTGGAAGTCAAGTGACTTTCACAGATAAATTTCAATGTCCTCTGATGACCCATAACTTGCAAGAACCATAACTTGAGTTCTACAAATCTCCTTGAAGACTTCTAGTACTCAAATTAAATCTATTGAGAAGCTCTACAAGTTTCATGTTGGCCAAGAATCCATTTGAAACTTGCATTTTGACTTATCTGGCTTGGAAGTTAGGCCTAAATTAGGGGATTTTACACTGAAACCCTAATTTGGTAACTCTTCCTGTTCTTGATTCTCTTTGATTTATCCTTGGCACAACACCACACATGTATCACCATATCAATTAATGAATCCCACAACCTCAAATTAAGCCTTGATGCTCTTCAATCACTCAGTTGACCTAGGGTTGACCTAGGGTTGACCCAGATGAAACCCTAGTTGACTGCACTTCAACTGTGGCTCTTGTACTTGAATCAATGACTTGTCTCATCTCAATATGACCCTCTAGGCATTTCATAAGCTTTGTACACATTCCATACCCTCAATTAATAGCTCATTGATGACCCTCAATACACCTCAAATTAGGAGAGAAATCCGCTGGTTGACCCTCAAACTTCTCAAAACATGACTTGATGACTTGGATGGTCTTAAGCTTGAAAAAAAACCTTGATGTGCTTCTTTAGATAAGAATGGCACTTGATCCCTTGTTAGATGACTTGATATGCTATGCTATGCAAATGATTAGTTTATGTACATGATTCAATATGCAAATGATAATGCAATTAAAACATAAATCAGGTGAAATAGGTTGAGCAAATTTTAGGGTGCAACAACTACGTAAAGCGCGAACCGTCAATATACTATCCTTGACCTTCCATTTCCAAAGAAACGGACATGCACTAAATAAAAGCGCGTCATCCATGTACTATCCTGGATCTTCCATTTCCGAAGAAACGGGCATGCACTACGTAAAGCGAGAATTGTCAATATAATATCCTGGATCTTCCATTTCCGAAGAAACGGGCAAGCACTACATAAAAGCGCGTCATCCATGTACTGTCCTGGATCTTCCATTTCCGAAGAAATAGGCATGCACTACGTAAAGCGCAAACCGGGCATCCGAAGACTTGAACAAGCAACTCTACGGGAAAGTTCTGACGTCAACTGCCAGACATCCATCTTGAACAAAAAATGGGCAACAACTCCAAAGGTCTAAATCGTGAAGTCTTTTAACGCTGACGTAACAACAATATGAGGAAAACTCCGCTGGGGAAGAAGAGAAACTTAATCAAGCAACTCTGATGAGGGATACATGATAGGACGAACGTTATCATCACATATACCATGCCAAGAATTTGAATATCTGACAACCATCCTGAATAAGAATTCCAATCACCTGCAGGGAAAAACACCTGAAAACAAATAGGTAACCAACCTGGCTTATGTTTCAGAATGCATATGTTTGAGAAAATGGCGTAATGCTCCATACTGAATGGAAATTCTATGCGTTTGGGTAAATGTTATGCACGATGCAAATGCAAGGAGGCGTTCCAGCAAAATAAATGCTGGAGGAACGAAACCAAACTTCCGTTGGGGGAAGAAATAATCCTGGTGGGGATAGCCCAAAATATCTGGAATTACGAGCTCTGCTGAGGATGAACAACCTATTGGAGGACAGACAACCTGCTGGAGAACAGAAAGATCAATCATGCATGGGGATGATCCTTTCAAACGACCGACAACCTGGTTGTACCCTGTGAGGACCTCACTGGGGTTTAAATGTGCACACGACCACTGCTGGGGATGCACATACCTGCCTGACTGCTTACTAGCATGCATCTAACTCTTTCAGGGATAAAATGTGAATTCCATCTGCTGGGGAGGAATAAGTTTCACGTAAAGCCTGCTCATACGTTAAGGGACTCCGGATGGGGAAACACGATCCCTTGGCTGTTTGCTTCAAAGGTAACGACCTTGCAAACTATGAACAAAAACAAGACATTCAATACAAAAGGAACTATCTTGGCCAATATCCGTGACAATTATTCAGTTAATTCAAAGTTTTAACAATTATTGGCCGAGGTCTGCAAGTTTATGCACATGCGAGTTTATCAAAACATCAGCGTTTTCCCCAAACAAAATAGTAAAAGTTAAAACAAACATCAAGTACTGAATAGTATGCGTTTATTGATAACGGGCCTGTAAAATAGGAAAAGTTTTTACAGTAGACGTAACTCCTGAAAAGAGGAAGCTACACAAAAACAAATACAGATATGTACATAGGTACAAAGAAATTTGTATACATGTCGACAACGTGGTATAGACAAACACCATGAGTTGATCCCCCTATGACTCGCCTGACTCCGACGCTTTCGCGATGCTCCATCTTCGGAAGAGATTGACTTAGATAATCGACCCTCAGGTACTCCCAAACCACTGAGCGATGTAGTATCAAATTCAGACTGCTGTCATTTGCTTTTTTAATCCTTAACTTTTGCCTGAATCGCCCTTTCGGGTTTTCAATTCACCGGGATACCCTTTTTTTCCGAAGTCGCCTTTTCAGGTTTTCGACTTCGCGGGTGTACATCTTTTCCATTTTTTATCCCTAATTTTTGCCCGAACCTTTTTCTTTTCTTCTTTTTTTTCTTGGTTCGCCGGGATGCCCCATTTTGCCTGGACTTTCTTTTTTCTATCCAGCGGGTCTCTTTAAGCAAAGTATTTTTTAACTGTGTTTGAGTTCACAGGGGATGTAAAATCCTCTCCATCCTTTGTGGATAATAATAAGGATCCTCAAGAGAAGACCTTTCGAACGACGTATGGACCATCATAGTTGGGAGTCCATTTGCCCCTGTGATCTGATTGTGGTGGGAGAATCTTCTTCAGCACAAGATCGCCCGTCTGAAAGCTTCGAGGGCGCACCTTCTTGTCAAAAGCTTTCTTCATCCGGCTCTGGTCTAACTGACCATATGCGATAGATGCAAGTCTCTTCTCATCCATCAAACTGAGCTGATTCAGTCTATTCTTTATCCACTCTGCCTCATCAAGTTTGACATCGAGCAAAACTCTCAAAGAAGGAATCTCAACTTCCAACGGTAGGACAGCTTCCATACCATACACTAGTGAGAAAGGAGTTGCCCCGGTTGATGTGTGTATCGTCGTACGATAACCGTGTAAAGCGAAGGGCAATATATCGTGCCAGTCTTTGTATGTCACAACCATCTTTTGAACTATCTTCTTGATGTTCTTGTTGGCCGCTTCGACAACGCCATTCATCTTGGGCCGATAGGGAGATGAGTTATGATGCTCAATCTTGAAATTCTGGCACAATTCCTTCATCATCTTATTATTCAAGTTCGAACCATTGTTAGTAATGATTCTTTCGGGAATTCCGTATCTGCAGATGATGTCCTTTTTGATAAACTAGGCTACTACTTGCTTGGTAACATTAGCGTATGACGCTGCTTCGACCCATTTGGTGAAGTAATCGATAGCTACCAAGATGAACCGGTGTCCGTTGGATGCAGTGGGCTCAATCTTTCCAATCATATCAATGCCCCACATGGAGAAAGGCCATGAGGACGCCATAACATTCAAAGGGCTTGGCGGCACATGAATCTTGTCTGCATAAATCTGGCATTTATGGCATTTCTTCGCAAACTTGAAACAATCTGTTTCCATCGTCAGCCAATAATACCCTGCTCGCAATAACTTTCTAGACATAGCATGACCGCTGGCATGCGTGCCAAAAGTACCTTCGTGGACCTCTTCCATAAGCAGATTAGCTTCTTTCTCATCCACACATCGCAATAGCACCAAATCGTGGTTTCTCCTGTACATAACACCATCTGGATTCAAGTAGAAATTGCCAGCCAATCTCCTAAGAGTCTTCTTATCGCGGTTGGATGCCCCAGTCGGATACTCTTGGTTCTTTAGGAAATTCTGGATATCAAAATGCCACGGCTTGCTGTCGGAAGCTTCCTCAATGGCGAATACGAAAGTGGGCCTATCAAGGCGAGAAATAACTATTCTTGGCGCCTCATTCCAGAAGTTAACTTTGTACATCGAAGACAACGTCGCAAGAGCGTCTGCCATCTGATTTTCTTCCCGCGGCACATGGTGAAACTCTACACGATCAAAGAAAGGCAACAACCTCCTTGCATAATTCATGTACGGTATCAGACTAGGCTGACGAGTCTCCCATTCTCCCTTGATCTGGTTCACAACTAGCGCGGAGTCTCCATACACATCAAGATTTTTAATTCTCAAATCATAGCCTCCTCGAGACCCATGATACATGCCTCATATTCAGCCTCATTGTTGGTAACTGGAAATGTCAACTTGGCAGTGAACGGGATGTGAGTCCCATGGGGAGTCGTAATGATTTCCCCAATTCCACTTCCGTACGAATTAACGACACCGTCAAATATTAATTGCCATTGGGAACTCCGCTCAGGACCTTCACCATGCAACGGCTCCTCGCAGTCTTTCATCTTTAAGTACATAATATCCTCGTCAGGAAAATCAAACTTCATTGGCTGGTAATCATCGATTGGCTGCTCGGCAAGGTACTCTGACAGAACGCTACCTTTGATAGCCTTTTGCGAAACATACTAAATGTCGTACTCTGTCAGTACCATCTGCCATCGGGAAATCCTTCCTAAAAGCGCCTGCTTTTTGAAGACATATCTGATCGGATCCATCTTCGAAATTAGCATGGTTGTATGATTTAGCATGTATAGTCTCAAACGTTTGGCAGCCCAAGCAAGTGCACAACACGTCTTTTCGAGCATTAAGTAACGGGACTCATAATCTGTGAACTTTTTACTCAAATAATAGATCGCATGCTCTTTTCGTCCAGTCTCGTCATGTTGACCGAGAACACAACCCATGTTATTCTCAAGAACCGTCAAGTACATGATTAATGGTCTTCCGGCTACTAGGGGTATCAATATCGGAGGTTCCTGCAAGTATTCTTTTATTCTTTCAAACGCCTTTTGACAATCCTCGTTCCAGACAATCGCCTGATCTTTTTTCAGCAATTTAAACATTGGTTCACACGTGGCGGTGAGATGAGAGATGAACCGAGCAATGTAGTTCAACCTCCCCAAAAAGCCACGAACCTCTTTCTCTGTTTTTGGTGTTGGCATTTCTTGTATAGCTTTTATCTTTTCAGGATCAACCTCAATTCCTTTTTCACTAACAATAAACCCCAATAACTTTTCAGATCTCACCCCAAAGGTGCACTTATTAGGATTCAGCCTCAGCCTAAATTTCCTAAGCCTCTCAAACAATTTCAGAAGATTCACCAGATGCTCTTCCTCCGTCCGGGACTTAGCAATCATATCATCAATATAGACCTTAATCTCTTTATGCATCATGTCATGAAAGAGCGTCGTCATAGCATGCTGATATGTTGCCCTATCGTTCTTCAAACCAAAGGGTATCACTTTGTAGCAGAACGTTCCCCACGGGGTAATGAAGGTCGTTTTCTCCATATCCTCCGGGCCATCTTAATCTGATTATAGCCTGAAAAGTCGTCCATGAAGGAAAACACAGAGAATTGAGCAGTATTGTCGACCAATACGTCAATATGAGGAAGCGGGAAGTCATCCTTAGGGCTCGCCTTGTTCAAATCCCGATAGTCAATGCACATTTGTACCTTACCATCTTTCTTTGGTACAGGTACTATATTGGCGACCCAAGGAGGGTAACACTGTTTCTGTACTTCCTCTTTAATCTTCACGACCATATCTGGTCTCGTTCTTCTAAGCTTCTGCTTGACCGACGGACATTCTTCACGCAATGGCAAGCGGTGGACCACAATATCAGTGTTTAACCAAGCAAAGATGTCACTATACTCTCGAAGCATCTCGATCAGTCTTTACTTGATATCGTTTTGCAGCGCAGCCCCTATCTGAAAATTCCTGACAACTTCTTCGGAACCCAAATGAATGACCTAAATCTCCTCCTGATGAGGCAGAATAACCTTCTCTTCTTGTTTTAAAAGTCGAGTCAGCTCTTCTGGTAATTCGTCGTCCTCAACCATCTCTTCCTAAGCTTGAAGTATCGAATGCTCAAAGTCGAAGCGAGTCATAGGGAGTTCTTGATCAGTGTCATCTGAAATATGGATCCAGCAAGGGAAAGGGTTAAATGCTTCAAATGATATGAAAACAAAGCACACAACCACGTTGCCATTTTATTGTTAAAAACAAAAATAGAAAAATAGGGATCACAAAATTTGCATGAGAAAAACGCCTTTATTTGATGATTAAAGCAAAGCATACACATAAACAAGTAGGCCCTGAAACACAATCACTACGCCCCGGGTAGGATGTAGGATTGTACAATAATCGAAAAACAAAGCATTATTGTTTCGTCGTCACTTGAATAAAGTCCTGAATAGACCAGTTGCATAGGCTTTGTTCTGGCACGCTGGGCTTGATCCAGGAATCCAGGTCACAGTCGCTATCTTCATCTCTGCTGTCAGACACAACATTAATTCTTTCAAAATTGAATCCTCCTGGAGTAAACACAACCGGCCCCTTGAACTGTGGCGCACTTTGTGATGAAGATGACGACAACGGGCGATATCCTAAGCTAAACTTGTCCTGCTTAACAAGAATCTCCAGAACTTAACCCCAACCTTTAGTTCCCCCGGCCTGAACTACCACTTGGGCTTCTCTGTACGAAGACATAGCCACCTCTGGCCCTTCGCTTATGACGGGAGACTTGTCTCTGATATGCACCCCTTCAAAAGCTTGGCACAATGTCTCATGGATCTCGCCATCCACTTCGACATATTTGAATGATGACAGGTGACTTACCAAGATATCTTCTTCCCCACACACGGTGACAATGCTACCACCGACCATATACTTGAGCTTTTGGTGTAACATAGATGTTACAGCCCCTGCAGAGTGAATCCAAGGCCGTCCAAGAAAACAACTATAAGCTGGCTGAATATCCATAATGTAAAACACAATATCAAACACCTCTGGACCGACCTGGATTGGTAAAGTCAATTCCCCAAACACGGACCTTCTAGTTCCGTCAAAAGCTCTCACCACCAAGTCACTTGGCGTGCATATTATACATCGGGTATCCAGCTTCAACAGTGCCTTCTTAGGCAACACATTCAAGGACGACCCAGTGTCAACGAGGACATGAGACATAACAATGCCCCGACACTCGACTGAGATATGCAATGCACTGTTGTGGTTGCGGCCCCTGGGCGTTAAATCAAAATCTGTAAATCCAAGGCCATACCCCACGTTCACGTGCGCAATCACTCCTTCGAGCTGATTGACGGATATCTCTTGGGGTACATAAGCAGTGTCAAGAGCTTTCAGCAAAGCGTTCTGATGAGCTTCGAAACAAAGCAACAATGACAAAATCGAGATTTTGGAAGGCGGCTGCTGTAGATGATCAATAATTTTATAATCACTCCTCCGGATTAGTCTCATAAATTCTTCCACATCTTTAGTCAAAGCCTCTTTTTCCTTCTCCTGAGAAGATCCTCCTTCATTGAATTTACCCTTCCCTTTGGCATTTCTCTCAGCCTCTAAATCGGGTGCCGCAAAAATTCTACCGCTGCGGGTTATGCCCCCCGCTCCCACAAGATTATCAACTGACCCTACCGGTGGGCTTTCCAGGTTAATCTTTTCTCCATTGCAGTAAACCTCCGCCCCACAGTTCCAAGGGATGGCTTTAGTGCTTTCGTATGGAATGGGTCCGGCTTTGGTTATGGTGATAGTCGGCCTCTTGGGAGGCGCCAATATTTTGACAGTCTTAAACGGGATCGTAACCGTTGCAACTTCGCCCTGCTTTTCAGCTATTTCCTCAACAGGCTTCTCTTCAGCAGTACGGTCGAACTGCAACGTTCCTTCATTAATCAGACCCTGAATACCTCTTCTTAAACTATCACATCCCTCAAGCCGGGATAATCAGTCAACACAATCCGCATCACAACCAGGGAAAACTCCCCCCTTCAGCAACCTGCTCTTTACGCAGCCCAGAGGCGTCTTCAGTTCATCTGCATTCATGATCAAATTCAGACTGATATCTTCCAAGATAGCACCCACCTTTGCAGATTCGTGAGGCGGCATCGGATTCTTCTCGACATTGGGTGGACCATGATCAAAGTTTATAGTCGTACTATCTATCAGGTCTTGCACTTTGTGCTTGAATGCATGACAATTCTCTATGTTGTGACCGGGTTCCCCGGAGTGGAATTCACAATGTGCATTGGCATCATAACCAAAAGGAGGCGTGCCCTTCGGCGGAGCTAACGTCTTTTTCTCAACAAGCTGCAATTGTAACAAAGTTTGAAAAAGCTGAGCATACGGCATTGGAGGTACATCAAATACTCTTTTCACGGCCCTATCCCGACCTTGGAACCTTTGCGGAGCAGAATTCTGTTGTCTCTGTTGCTGCTGCGTCTGTTGTTGTTGCTGTTGAGGTACGGGAATTGTCACACTGGCAACTTGCTGCGTGCGACCACTTGTTGCACCCCAAAATTTGCCTAACCTTTTCTTACTTGGTTTATGTTTCATTGCATTAGCATTGCATTGTTCTAGCATTTGCATAGCATAGAATTTACTCATTTAGCAAGGGATCAAGTGTGGTTTATATCAAGAGGAGCCTATCTAGAGGTTTTACTCAAGCTTGAGAAGTCACCAAAGTCATCAGGAAGAGGGTTGGGTTCTTGAGAAGTTCAGTTGATTATGTGTGGTTCATCTCCTAACCTGAGGACCAATTGAAGACCATCAGTGGATTGTGGAGCCTTGATCATGGATAGAGTGTGGATAGAGCTCATGGAGTGCCTTAAGGGGTCATGAGAGAGCTCAGTCAAGTCATTATGCCAAGTGTGAAGAACCACAGTTGAGGGTGTTGCAATTAGGGTTTTTGTCTTATCAACCCTAAGTCAAGTGTGCAATTGAAGAGGATTAAAGCCCAATTATAAGTCTTTGTGATCATGCAAGGTTTTTTTGAGATACATGAGGTGATATTCCAAGATCAATCCAAGAAAAGTTCAAAGTGTGAGGAGTTTCTAAACTAGGGTTCTCAAGGTAAAATCCCCTATTTAGTGCCTAACTTCAAGACCACTTATCTCAAGATACATGTTTCATATCCACTTTTGGGAAACATGAAACTTGTATAGCAGGCTCTTAGCTTTAATTTGAGTACTAGAAGTCCTCCATTGGATTTATAGAGCTCAAGTTATGGTCCAGGCAAGTTACAGGTCATCAGATGAATGTGAAATTTGTCTGCAAAAGTCAACCAGCTTCCAAGGAATGTTTGACCTAGAAAGGTGTTTATCCTAAACTTTTGGCCAAGATGAAAGTTGTAGGTCTTGATCTTAGCTTTTCAAATTGTACTAGAAGTCTTCCATCTGATTTGTAGAACTCAAGTTATGAGGTTTACAAGTTAGGGGTATTTTGGGAAGTAAGATTATAGGTCATTTGGCATTATAGGTCATTTTCTTCATCTTGCAAGCCTCAAATGAAGTTTTGTCCAACATAAAACTTGCTCCAAATGATGTTTTTAGGTCAACCATGTACTCATGATGAATTGATTTGGCTTAGGGTGAGACTTGGTTTGAGAAATTTGGAAAAAAAGGGAATTTAAAGGCATCTTAGTGAAAAAATTCTCAAATTAATTCATGTGTGTTCAAGTAAGGCCAAGTGAGTACTCATTTTAATCAGAAAAGTCATTTTGAGTACATTGGCAATATTGGAAAGTCATTTTGAGGCTTATTTCATAGCATTTCAACTTGTTACTTCACAAATAAGTAACACATCAAAACTTGGTCATGTGATAAGTTTAAGCTCTCCAATTGATCTCTACACTTCTCACAGTCAATAAGCAAGAGAATTGAAACTTCTTGGAGAAGCTTTGAGTGCAAATGTGTGTTCACCATGTTTGGAATTTTCAAGGAAATTTGAAATGTGGATATTCAGATTTGGGCCTTCAATGGACCTCCAAAGCCCACAAACATCTTCTATATAAGTTCCATGATGAATTCAGATCAATTTTGGTGTTCATTTGGTGCCATATCCAGAGATTGAAGTTTGAGTTTCAAGAGGAAAAGTGAAAATCGTGATTTCTGATTCAGAGCAATTCAAGGCAATTCAAAGCTTTAAACATCTTCAGCATACTTCATTGAGTGGATCTGCACAAGATTAGAGCAAGAGGAGTACCATAACTGCCTCAATTTGAAGCTACATTCTGTTGCGGTGAGAATCATGATACAAAGCTATTGATTAACTTGAATCTTAATTCTTAAATTCACAACCGGACTTTAATTTATCCAAAGGAAAGGTCTAAAGAAAGAAAGAACCTTTTGTGTGATGTAACAACAACGCTAAGAGATTCGGGGATCGAGGGTTGGTTATGCATAGGGTAGGTATTTCACATCCTAAACATTTGTAGTACTCTACAAGAACCTTTTGTTTGTTTGCATGCTAAGTTTGCTAAATGTTTGTTGAGGTTTGGGATGGGTAAAGGGTATAGGTTAAAACCTAAGGATAGTTTCTAAGTTTGCTCGCAAAGATGTTACGTCCTCTGCCTAGGTATCCTAACTAGGATAGAATCAGAGCAATCGTAGTTCACCTCACAAGGGTTGAAGAACACTCGATTATGATCAAGATTCAAAGGGGAACAAACATATCCATGCTTGTGTAGAGTTTCACAAAACTCTCTAGATCTATGTTGAACTCTCAAGAGGGGAGTAAGTAATCATTACTATGATTCTTACATAGAGTTTACAAACTCCATCCTAGGGTTCTAGTTGAAGAACACTCCTAGTGAAGGTGGGTTTCCTAGACTTAAAGCAAAGTCTAATGGCTTGTATGTTCTAACTTAACTAGGCTAGGGTTAGGATGACTTCACAAAGTCAAGGGGAAGAGGTAATGAGCTATCCAATAACACAAGGGTTAAGGGAGAGATTTTTCCTTTGGAAGGAGAGAGAGAAAACTTGGATGAGAACTAAAAAGTTCCACCACTTGGGGAAAGAAATACTTAACAAAGAAAAAATGAACAAGATGAACAAGATTACAATCAAGTAAGCATACATATTACAATACTTCAAATAGGATGAATGGTCACAACCAATAATCAAATATCTTAACCAAGATGATAACATATCTTAACAAAGATTGAGGGCATATCTTAACAAAGATTGAGACATATCTTAACAAAGATTGAAAGCAACCATGCAAACAAATCACAAATTGAAAGTAAACATGTCATAGGTTCAAGGTATAACAAATGCAACAATAATATGTATTGATGACAATCAAACACAAACAAATTAGTTTAACCTCATAATTTAGGAGGAATAATCATGGGATTATGGTGACAACCAAAGGATAGTAAACCCTAGCATATTAACTAACATGGGAAGCAAAAATCTCACAAGAAAATTCAAGCATGTTCAAAGGGGATTCAATAGTAAGTAAGGATAGCGATCTTAACAAAGCACTAAAGTCCACATAGTCAAAAGACATCATGTTTGAGAACAACTTGCAGTATTTTTACATCACATGAAAATAGACATTAAAACAAGCATGTTGCAAAAAGAATGGACCAAAAATGATAAAAAATGGCAAAGATATGAATTTTGGAAGTTTCATGTACAAATCATATTTAACAAGCAACAATAAAATAAAAGAGTGCAAGGTGTGGGAGTTGAACCCACGCCCCTTAGCTTGTACATGCGCGCATAAAAAAAGAAAAAAATAACAAAAGGGTTGATCCTCCTCAGGGATCGAACCCAGGTCTAGGCAGTGAAAGGCGCATGAGAGAGCAAGTTGATTACCACTGGGGTGGCTATACATCCAATGATATAGCCACCCCCATAAATATATAAGGCGTGTTTTCAAGGATTTCTGGGCAAACACAAAGAACAAGAACAAGGAACAAAACATGGATGCATTTTCATTCACAACTTGGCCAAAACTCAAACTTTTTAAACAAAATTTAGGTCTAAACTGACTGGAATTTAACAAGAAATACAATGGTATCCTTGGTTTTCTTTGAAAGGTTCTGCATTTTAAAATTCGATGGTAGTTGCAAAAATGGGATGAGAATGCATTTTCAAGATCAATGATCAAACCAGACATGCTATAATCAGGAAGAAGGTTCAAACACATCTCAATTATCATGTACATCAAGTTCACACATTCAAACAGCTCACAGATAGGTCAAAACTTCAACTGGCATATGGAAATTTTGAAAGGAAATTCAAGACAGTTTGCAAGTATGAGGGATAAATCAAGAAACATGCCTAATTTTAATGAATAGAACACACATACATCCTCAAAACATCACATACGGTGTGTCTACACCTCAAAATTGTTCACAAACAACATGAAATTGAAAATCATATATCAACTGCTCAAACATTCATATATTGGCAACATTTGGATCAAAACTAAATTGGAACAGTTGGAGGTGCAAGGGAATGTATACAACAATTTTCAAATGAGATTGTAAATGAGTTTAGCACTTAGAATGGCCATGAAATGCACAGAACAAGGAGATGACCATGAAACTGCAATTTATCAAACATGATGAGGCCAGGCTGTTATGACAGAGAAATGAGGCATACAAAAATGATTGATTCATGAACATACAAGTCTTATATGCTATTAGAGGTCCAATGTTATATGAATTGACCTAGAACAAATCAAACAAAGCAAGGTGAGGTGTGTGGCAGTTGGTTTCAAAACAATTGCAGCAGCAGGGTACAAATATGGTTCAATTGTGAAAATGATCTCATGTTAACAAACAATTCACACACACATACACTATAAATGTAGATAAGAGTGAGTTACAACTTAGAAGAAATACACATTGCAAGCAAGAAAGATATTGGTATATGGTCATTATAAATTTTAGCTCAAAGATGCAATTAGATGGTGAAATGAGAGAGCAAGCAATCATTGACCAAACCAATCATCAGCACACATTAGAATCAAGTATATAGATGAGTTACAACTCAAAGATTAGGCATATTGCAAGCAAACAAGAATTTTGGTATGTTCATGGTGGTTTTGGCTTGAAAAAGAGCAGTTGGAAGGTGAAATAGGAAAACAGGTACACATAGATCAATTCAATCATCCACACACCCTAGACTCATGAATATAAGGGAGTTACAACTCAAAACATGGACATATACAAACAGAATAGCCATCTGGAATGTTGTGGCAGATTTGGTGTAAAATGCAATTGTGAGTGAAGTTTGAGGAATTGTGAAAACAAGCAAGAATAGATCCAATAAACCAAGTGTACACACCATTATCATGACAAGGAATGAGTTTCAACTCATAAAACAATCATGTGACAGTTGGAAAAGAAAAACATGTTGTGGTACTTAGTGAAAAATCTGTCTTGGAAAATTTAGCACAGCAGGTATGTTTTTTTCAAATGGTGAGGTTTAAGTGGAAACAAATATCACACACACATTACAAATATGCCAGGAGATGATATTGTGCTCAGGAACCAGGTCAAAGCAACACCAAACAGAAAATGACATTTTGAATCTCATTGAATATGCAAACAACCAATTTCAAATATGCAACAGGCAGTTTCATGACAGTTGGGGTGTTTTGGTAGCACATACAAGTTTCAAATAGATAGGACAATGATATTATGCACATGGATCATGTAGACATGGATTTGAACAGAATGTAGCATGTTTGGCATCATGATATTTTGAAAAATGCAGTTGAAGCATGATAAGGCAGTTGGAAAAGAAAAACATGTTGTGGTACTTAGTGAAAAATCTGTCTTGGAAAATTTAGCACAGCAGGTATGTTTTTTCAAATGGTGAGGTTTAAGTAGGAAAAAATATCACACACACATTACAAATATGCCAGGAGATGAGATTGTGCTCAGGAACCAGGTCAAAGCAACACCAAACAGAAAATGACATTTTAAATCTCATGAATATGCAAACAACCAATTTCAAATATGCAACAGGCAGTTTCATGACAGTTGGGGTGTTTTGGTAGCACATACAAGTTTCAAATAGATAGGACAATGATATTATGCACATGGATCATGTAGACATGGATTGAAACAGAATGTAGCATGTTTGGCATCATGATATTTTGAAAAATGCAGTTGAAGCATGATAAGGCAGTTGGAACCATTTAAAGAGATTTGAGCATAAAAGCACCATACACATTCTCAAAATAGGTAAACAAATGAGTTCCAATCTTAAAATCAAGCAAAAGTGCTCCAAACCAAAAATGATATGTTGAACCAAGTTTTGACAGCAAAGTCAACCAAATCTTACAACTGCCCTAATAGCAAAACTCATATTTCTCACATCTCCACCAAAACAAACATCATGAGCAAGATCAAATGAACATTAAACAGTGATTTAAAACCAAGAGATACTATTATGGCAAGCCAACAGTCCAACACACAACTCATGGTAGTGAAAAAGCTAGAATGACACCAAAATAACATAAGAGTAAAAACAAGAGCCACATTGATTCAATCATGATCAAGGGCAGGGGGGTCCTATGAGTAACTTACAAGTTAATCCAAACATCACTAATGAGCTAAAACTAACAAGCCTAGGGCAAGCATATCAATATTTCAATATTGGATCCTAAATCTACCACATGACCAAAATCTCACAAACAAGTTAAGCATGACATCAAAGTAAAAAACTTGGTAACATATCATCAATATATCATTTACAAATGACCATACGTTAATAAAAAAAGTAACATGACCATGAAACTAGAATTCTTGACAAAGAACTACAATGGGGCAGCAATGGAATATTTTCACAAAAATCACCTCAAAATGACAAAACATGATAATTTATGATTAGTAGAGAGTTGGAATATCACATACCTCTTGTAGACAAGCCTTGAGCAAGCTAAGAAGCTTAGAAACCCAGAGATCCTCCTTTCTTTGCAAAGAGATAAAGCTTGCTTCCTCTTGAAGCAACAAACCAACTTTCAAGATAGTTGGAGTTGTGTGATTTCCAGCTGGTTTTTTATGGCTTAGACACTTGAGATATGATGTATAGGAGGTGTTAGGAGTGTTAGAATGGTAGGAAGTGGTTTAAGTGAGAATTTGGCTTTCAAAATGGAAGAAAGTCAAACTATTAGGGTGTGGAGGTTGACTTTTGTGAAAATGAGATTTTTGAGAGGTTTGAGTGTATGGACACCTTCTACACAATGTTTAGGGATTGTGTGTATGGTTTTGAGGGACTTGGAGATGGTAGAATGGATCTTGAGCAGAGTTTTGCTCAAGACAGCTTTTTGGTAAAAAAATGGAAGTTTGAAACTTTGAGATTTCTTAAGGAAATGAGAGGGAATTGAGAGTTGTTGTTTCTCTGGTTTTGGAGATTGCTCTTATGTGTCTAACATCAATGAAAGTGCCTCTATTTATATTGAAAGCAAGGGTGAGGGCAGATTTGGATTTTTCAATTTTGGAGGGAGATTATGAAGTTTTTGAAGTGAATCTTGCCAAGATCTCCACACATCAGTTCCAATGGCTCAAGTAAGGTCAGAAAATCAAGCGGGGAGGTACATGAAGTGACAGAGGTGAGCTTAGAGTGTAGAGTGAGCAGCTACAACAGTCCTTGGCATGAAAAGTTTCTCTCTCCTTCTTACACATTTGAATATTTTATTACACAAGTTGCAACTTGCCTCACTCTCTTCAAACCTTACATTTTTCTGCATTTTCCTTCCTCTACACATCTGAATATCATATTGAATTATGATCCAAGGGTTGAGGATGTCTCAAGTTGTGAAAATATGATTTTTGAGAAGTGTTGGATTTTGGTTTCAAGTGTTGACAGCCCTAACTTCCACAGTGCATAACTTTTTGCTCACACATGCTATTGAGGAGTTCTACCACAATTTGGAAAGCCCTTAAGTAGCTTTATAACTTTCATGTTTTGGAGATTTCCAAATTCTGGATGGAACTAGGTTGAAAAACCCTTCCAAGTTGCTGAAAAAACCACTAAAAAAGGGTAAATAACTTAGAATTTTTCTAAGTTATTTCCCTTCTTAAAATGAATCTTGTCATAACTCCAAACCTATGCATTTTTTGATCATGGACCACTTTTAGGCTTTTGTAGGATTTGTCAAGAGCTTTCCAATGAGCTTTGAACCACTTCATTTGGATGTGTGGTTGAGGAGTTATGATCTTGCCCCTTTCGAAACCCTAATTCCCGATTTTTGCAATTACTTCTTAACCCTTGATCCAATGCTCATTAAATTTTATGGGGAGGTGTAATATGACATAAGGAGCATTTTTTATTCACATCTTGAAGTCAAATTACTTATGGTTGAAGAGTTGACTTTTTGGTCAACCGTTCGATCAATCGGTGACTACCGAGTCGACTGTCGATGATCCGGACATTCTGAGGACTTGAAACTCTTTGGATGGACTTTAATAAGCCATAGGAGCTTAATGGACCTTGATCCCACCATTGAAACACTCTTTAAATCAAAAGTCAAACTACAGTTCACTTTTCCTAATCGAAAACCCTAATCGGGTGTCTTGAATTGCACTGTTCTCAATTCCCGGGTGACCACCTCAAATTGAATTCATACTTGACCCAATGTAGTATCCTTGATCTTGTTTAAAGTTGAATCAAGCTAAAACATTGATTGATCAAACCATGGAAGCCTCGATTTTGACGGTACGGAACCCTGATTCATCTGCATCTTGACAAAGATAGACTTGAAATGGGTTAAGGTTAGTTAATCAAATGAATATGATCCTACAATGATGATGAGGATCTAAGGGGTCAAATTTTGGGGTACAACAAATGCCCCTATTTAAATATCTTCACTATATGGTAATGAGAGATGACAATCCTCATAGAATCGTAGTGGAAGGTATTTAAATATAGCAAACCAGAAATTTTGTCCTTTAGATCCGATGGTATGCAAAAGGACAAATGCGAATATGCCATGAATCTAAATGATGCTTTATGATGCTTGAATGCAAGACAAATGCAGACACAAATATAAAAGAATGGCAATACAACGAGTAACCACTCACGAGGACCCAACACACTGGGGAAAGATTCAAGACTAAGTAAGCAAGATAGTTCAAACATGACTAAAGATGTTGTTCAAGGAAATCTTTCACACAGGGGACACAAATTCCACCAGGGAAGACACATCTTCATTGGGGAAAAGAGACACAAACCTCACTAGGGACAACCAGATGAGGAAGCCCACCGGGGAAGAAAGCAATTCTTCACTGTGGAAACGAAAGAAAAGAAACGCAAACCTCACTGGGGAAAACTTTGCTGGGGAACAAATCCACTGGGGAAAAGACGGAACGAAGACACGAATCTCACCGGGGATAACCAGGTGAGAGATTTCCTATAACGAAGAGTTCAAACGGGATCTTCAGGAAAAGGTTAGAAACATGACCAGGCGCTTCGGGGAGGTTAGTATCCACTAATTCTCCAAGACTCGACTAGGAAAGTAAAAAGCTTCAACTGGGGAGATTGGTGACGACCAGAATAACAAATAGCTTCAAATAGTGCTAGTTTCCACTATACTTACTGGGGAGATGGTGATAACCAATCCAAAGTTCGGCTTCCAAAAGGTGCTAAATACCATTAGACTTCCTGGGGATATGGTGACAACCAAATCGAAGTTCCAATTTCAATTGGGAATTCCAAACAATATTGATAAAACACAGGACTTCGGCTAGGGGAATTGGTAACAACCGACTAATAACGATTAGTTTTCAAGCAATGCCAGTAACTACTGGACTTAGAGGGGACTGGTGATGACCAAATCAGGATATACCAATAACATTTGGTTCTGGATAATGCTAGTAACCACTAGGCTTAACTGGAGAAATTGGTAACGACCGAGTCCAAGGAGACCAATGACCATTGGATTTTCAAAGAGTTTGGTGACGACCAGGTCTGCAAGCATAAATATATCCCTCAATACTTTAGGAACAAAAGCTAATACCCTCAATACATTAGGATATAGCAGAGACACAACCCTGAACACACAAGGATTGGACGAAGTCCCTCAAAACATTAGGAATGAAAGTTGAACATCCTCAATACATTAGGATATATAACACTTCATGCAAATGCTACCACTTTAGTCTCTGGGAATTCTGAACTTGGGATCCAAAGTATACATCTCCAAAGGTACACAACCTGTGCTCGGGATGGCAACAGTCATCTATCTCCAAAGGTACACAACCTGTGCTTGGAATCAAACAATACATCTCTAAAGGTACGAAACCTGAGCTTGGGATGAAAACCAATGTCTGTCTCCAAAGGTACACAACCTGTGCTCGGGATAGAAACAAACTTCTTCCAAAGGTACAAAACATGTGCTTGGAATCAAAAAATACATCTCCAAAGGTACGAAACCTGAGCTTGGGATAGAAACAATCATGACTTAGTTTGGAATGATACACAACCAAATTATCAGTATTTGTTGTCAATTGATTTTCATAATGCCAGTTACCAACGGGCCTTACTTGAAATATGACCGGTCACCATCAAATTACTTATATCAGTATCCACTAGATTTTCAAATAATACTGCTCACAACCGTGCGTCGACATTCTTAAGATAAACCTCTCAAATGAGACTGCCATTTATTGTCGATGAATGTTAAGCTTCTCCCAAGAGATTGCCACTCACAGTTGAAAACGATTAAACTTCTCCGAAGAGACTGCCATTTATCGCTGAAGACGATTAAACTGCTCCGAAGAGACTGCCATTTATTGTTGATGCAGGCTAAGCTTCTCCCAAGAGACTGCCACTTACAACTGAAGACGATTAAACTTCTCCAAAGAAATTGCCATTTATCGTTGATGAAGGTTAAGCTTCTCCCAAGAGACTGCCACTTACCACTGAAGACGATTAAACTTCTCCGAAGAGACTGCCATTTATCGTTGATGAAGGTTAAGCTTCTCCCAAGAGATTGCCACTCACTTTTGAATACGATTAAACTTCCCCGAAGACACTGCCATTTATCGCTGATGAAGGTTAAGCTTCTCCCAAGAGATTGCCACTCACCGCTGAAGACGATTAAACTTCTCCAAAGAGACTGCCATTTATCGCTGATGAAGGTTAAGCTTCTCCCAAGAGATTGCCACTCACCGCTGAAGACGATTAAACTTCTCCGAAGAGACTGCTATTTACCGCTGATAAAGGTTAAGCTTCTCCCAAGAGATTTCCACTCACCGCTGAAGAGGATTAAACTTCTCCGAAGAGACTGCCATTTATCATTGATGAAGGTTAAGCTTCTCCCAAGAGATTGCCGCTCATCATTGAATACGATTAAACTTCTCCGAAGAGAGTGTCATTTATCGTTGATGACGGTTAAGCTTCTCCGAAGCGATTGCCACTCACCGTTGAATACGATTAAACTTCTCCGAAGAGACTGCCATTTATCGTTGATGAAGGTTAAGCTTCTCCCAAGAGATTGCCACTTACCGCTGAAGACGATTAAACTTCTCCGTAGAGACTGCCATTTATCGCTGATGAAGGTTAAGCTTCTCCCAAGAGATTGCCACTCTCCGCTGAAGACGATTAAACATCTCCAAAGAGACTTCCATTTTTGATGAAGGTTAAGCTTCTCCCAAGAGATTGCCACTCACCGTTGAATACGATTAAACTTCTCCGAAGAGACTGCCAATTATCGCTGATGAAGGTTAAGCTTCTCCCAAGAGATTGCCACTTACCGCTGAAGACGATTAAACTTCTCCGAAGAGACTGCCATTTATCGTTGAAGATTAATAAGCTTCTCCAAAGAGACTGCCACTTATTACCTGAATACGAATAAGCTTCTCTACAGAGACTGCCACTTATTGCTGAAGACGATTAAACTTCTCTGAAGAGACTGCCATTTATCGTTGATGAAGGTTAAGCTTCTCCCAAGAGATTGTCACTCACCACTGAAGATGATAAAACTTCTCCGAAGAGACTGCTATTTATCGCTGATGAAAGTTAAGCTTCTCCCAAGAGATTGCCACTCACCGCTGAAGACGATTAAACTTCTCTGAAGAGCCTGCCATTTATCGCTGATAAAGGTTAAGCTTCTCCCAAGAGTTTCCACTCACCACTGAAGACGATTAAACTTCTCTGAAGAGACTGCCATTTATCGTTGATGAAGGTTAAGCTTCTCCCAAGAGATTGCCACTCACCGTTGAATACGATTAAACTTCTCCGAAGAGACTGCCATTTATCGTTGATGAAGGTTAAGCTTCTCCGAAGAGATTGCCACTCACCGTTGAATACGATTAAACTTCTCCGAAGAGACTGCCATTTATCGTTGATGAAGGTTAAGCTTCTCCCAAGAGATTTCCACTTACCGCTGAAGACGATTAAACTTCTCCGAAGAGACTGCAATTTATCGCTGATGAAGGTTAAGCTTCTCCCTAGAGATTGCAACTCACCGCTGAAGACGATTAAACTTCTCCGAAGAGAATGCCATTTATCACTGATGTAGGTTAAGCTTCTCCCAAGAGATTGCCACTCACCGTTGAATACGATTAAACTTCTCCGAAGAGACTACCATTTATCGCTGATGAAGGTTAAGCTTCTCCGAAGATATTGCCACTCACCGTTGAATATGATTAAACTTCTCCGAAGAGACTGCCATTTATCGCTGATGTAGGTTAAGCTTCTCCCAAGAGATTTTCACTTACCGCTGAAGACGATTAAACTTCTCTGAAGAGACTACCATTTATCACTGATGAAGGTTAAGCTTCTCCCAAGAGATTGCCACTTACCTCTGAAGACGATTAAACTTCTCCGAAGAGACTGGCATTTATTGTTGATGAAGGTTAAGCTTCTCCCAAGAGATTTCCACTCACCATTGAATACCATTAAACTTCTCCGAAGATACTGCCATTTATCGCTGATGAAGGTTAAACTTCTCCGAAGAGATTGCCACTCACCGTTGAATACGATTAAACTTCTCCGAAGAGACTGCCATTTATCGTTGATGAAGGTTAAGCTTCTCCTAAGAGATTGCCACTCACCGTTGAATACGATTAAACTTCTCCAAAGAGACTGCCATTTATCGTTGAAGATTAATAAACTTCTCCGAAGAGACTGCCACTTATTACCTGAATACGAATAAGCTTCTCTACAAAGAATGCCACTTATTGCTGAAGACGATTAAACTTCTCTGAAGAGACTGCCATTTATCGTTGATGAAGGTTAAGCTTCTCCCAAGAGATTGCCACTCACCACTGAAGATGATTAAACTTCTCCGAAGAGACTGCCATTTATCGCTGATGAAAGTTAAGCTTCTCCCAAGAGATTTCCACTCACCGCTGAAGACGAATAAACTTCTCCGAAGAGACTGCCATTTATCGCTGATAAAGGTTAAGCTTCTCCCAAGAGATTTCCACTCACCACTGAAGACGATTAAACTTCTCTGAAGAGACTGCCATTTATCGTTGCTGAAGGTTAAGCTTCTCCCAAGAGATTGCCACTAACCGTTGAATACGATTAAACTTCTCCGAAGAGACTGCCATTTATCGTTGATGAAGGTTAAGCTTGTCCGAAGAGATTGCCACTCACCGTTGAATACGATTAAACTTCTCCGAAGAGACAGCCATTTATCGTTGATGAAGGTTAAGCTTCTCCCAAGAGATTTCCACATACCGCTGAAGACGATTAAATTTCTCCGAAGAGACTGCCATTTATCGCTGATGAAGGTTAAGCTTCTCCCTAGAGATTTCCACTCACTGCTGAAGACGATTAAACTTCTCCGAAGAGATTGCCATTTATCACTGATGAAGGTTAAGCTTCTCCCAAGAGATTGCCACTTACCGTTGAATACGATTAAACTTCTCCAAAGAGACTGCCATTTATCGTTGATGAAGGTTAAGCTTCTCCCAAGAGATTGCCACTAACCACTTAAGACGATTAAACTTCTCCAAAGAGACTGCCATTTATCACTGATGTAGATTAAGCTTCTCCTAAGAGATTGCCACTCACCGTTGAATACGATTAAACTTCTCCGAAGAGACTACCATTTATCGCTGATGAAGGTTAAGCTTTTTCGAAGAGATTGCCACTCACCGTTGAATACGATTAAACTTCTCCGAAGAGACTGCCATTTATCGTTGATGTAGGTTAAGCTTCTCCCAAGAGATTTCCACTTACCGCTGAAGACGATAAAACTTCTCTGAAGAGACTGCCATTTATCGCTGATGAAGGTTAAGCTTCTCCCAAGAGATTGCCACTCACCGCTGAAGACGATTAAACTTCTCCGAAGAGATTTGCATTTATTGTTGATGAAGGTTAAGCTTCTCCCAAGAGATTTCCACTCACCGTTGAATACGATTAAACTTCTCCGAAGATACTGCCATTTATCGCTGATGAAGGTTAAACTTCTCCGAAGAGATTGCCACTCACCGTTGAATACGATTAAACTTCTCCGAAGAGACTGCCATTTATCGTTGATGAAGGTTAAGCTTCTCCTAAGAGATTGCCACTCACCGTTGAATACGATTAAACTTCTCCGAAGAGACTGCCATTTATCGTTGATGAAGGTTAAGCTTCTCCGAAGAGATTGCCACTCACCGTTGAATACGATTAAACTTCTCCGAAGAGACTGCCATTTATCGTTGATGTAGGTTAAGCTTCTCCCAAGAGATTTCCACTTACCGCTGAAGACGATTAAACTTCTCTGAAGAGACTGCCATTTATCGCTGATGAAGGTTAAGCTTCTCCCAAGAGATTGCCACTCACCGCTGAAGACGATTAAACTTCTCCGAAGAGACTGGCATTTATTGTTGATGAAGGTTAAGCTTCTCCCAAGAGATTTCCACTCACCGTTTAATACGATTAAACTTCTCCGAAGATACTGCCATTTATCGCTGATGAAGGTTAAACTTCTCCGAAGAGATTGCCACTCACCGTTGAATACGGTTAAACTTCTCCGAAGAGACTGCCATTTATCGTTGATGAAGGTTAAGCTTCTCCTAAGAGATTGCCACTCACCGTTGAATACGATTAAACTTCTCCGAAGAGACTGCCATTTATCGTTGATGAAGGTTAAGCTTCTCCGAAGAGATTGCCACTCACCGTTGAATACGATTAAACTTCTCCGAAGAGACTGCCATTTATTGTTGATGAAGGTTAAGCTTCTCCCAAGAGATTGCCACTTACCGCTGAAGACGATTAAACTTCTCCGAAGAGACTGCCACTTATCGCTGATGAAGGTTAAGCTTCCACCAAGAGATTGCCACTCACCGCTGAAGACGATTAAAATTCTCCGAAGATACTGCCATTTATCGCTGATGAAGGTTAAGATTCTCCCAAGAGATTGCCTCTCACCATTGAATACGATTAAACTTCTCTGAAGATACTGCCATTTATCGCTGATGAAGGTTAAGCTTCTCCCAAGAGATTGCCACTTACCGCTGAAGACGATTAAACTTCTCCGAAGAGACTGCTATTTATCGCTGATTAAGGTTAAGCTTCTCCCAAGAGATTGCCACTTACAGCTGAAGACGATTAAACTTCTCCGAAGAGACTGCCATTTATCGTTGAAGATGAATAAGGTTCTCCGAAGAGACTACCACTTATTCGCTGAATACGAATAAGCTTCTCTACAGAAACTGCCACTTATTGCTGAAGACGATTAAACTTCTCTGAAGAGACTGCCATTCATCGTTGATGAAGGTTAAGCTTCTCCCAAGAGATTGCCACTCACCACTGAAGACAATTAAACTTCTCCGAAGATACTGCCATTTATCGCTGATGAAGGTTAAACTTCTCCGAAGAGATTGCCACTCACCGTTGAATACGATTAAACTTCTCCGAAGAGACTGCCATTTATCGTTGATGAAGGTTAAGCTTCTCCCAAGAGATTGCCACTCACCGTTGAATACGATTAAACTTCTCCGAAGAGACTGCCATTTATCGTTGATGTAGGTTAAGCTTCTCCCAAGAGATTTCCACTCACCGTTGAATACGATTAAACTTCTCCGAAGAGACTGCCATTTATCGTTGATGAAGGTTAAGCTTATCCCAAGAGATTTCCACTTACCGCTGAAGACGATTAAACTTCTCCGAAGAGACTGCCATTTATTGATGATGAAGGTTAAGCTTCTCCCAAGAGATTCCCACTCACCGCTGAAGACGATCAAACTTCTCCGAAGAGACTGCCATTTAACATTGATGAAGGTTAAACTTCTCCGAAGAGATTGCCACTCACCGTTGAATACGATTAAACTTCTCTGAGGAGACTGCCATTTATCGTTGAAGAAGGTTAAGCTTCTCCCAATAGATTGCCACTCACCGTTTAATACGATTAAACTTCTCTGAAGAGACTGCCGTTTATCGTTGATGAAGGTTAAGCTTCTCCCAAGAGATTGCCACTCACCGTTGAATACGAATAAACTTCTCCGAATTGAGACTGCCATTTATCGCTGATGAAGGTTAAACTTCTCCAAAGAGATTGCCACTCACCGTTGAATACGATTAAACTTCTCCGAAGAGACTGCCATTTATCGTTGATGAAGGTTAAGCTTCTCCTAAGAGATTTCCACTCACCGTTGAATACGATTAAACTTCTCCGAAGAGACTGCCATTTATCGTTGATGAAGGTTAAGCTTCTCCGAAGAGATTGCCACTCACCGTTGAATACGAATAAACTTCTCCGAAGAGACTTCCATTTATCGTTGATGAAGGTTAAGCTTCTCCCAAGAGATTGCCACTTACCGCTGAAGACGATTAAACTTCTCCGAAGAGACTGCCATTTATCGCTGATGAAGGTTAAGCTTCTACCAAGAGATTGCCACTCACCGCTGAAGACGATTAAACTTCTCCGAAGATACTGCCATTTATCGCTGATGAAGGTTATGCTTCTCCCAAGAGATTGCCACTCACCGTTGAATACGATTAAACTTCTCTGAAGATACTGCCATTTATCGCTGATGAAGGTTAAGCTTCTCCCAAGAGATTGCCAGTTACCGCTGAAGACGATTAAACTTCTCAGAAGAGACTGCTATTTATCGCTGATGAAGGTTAAGCTTCTCCCAAGAGATTTCCACTTACAGCTGAAGACGATTAAACTTCTCCGAAGAGACTGCCATTTATAGTTGAAGATGAATAAGCCTCTCCAAAGAGACTGCCACTTATTCGCTAAATACGAATAAGCTTCTCTACAGAGACTGCCACTTATTGCTAAAGACGATTAAACTTCTCTGAAGAGACTGCCATTTATCGTTGATGAAGGTTAAGCTTCTCCCAATAGATTGCCACTCACCACTGGATACAATTAAACTTCTCCGAAGAGACTGCCATTTATCGCTGATGAAAGTTAAGCTTCTCCCAAGAGATTGCCACTCACCGCTGAAGATGATTAAACTACTCCGAAGAGACTGCCATTTAACGTTGATGAAGGTTAAGCTTCTCCGAAGAGATTGCCACTCACCGTTGAATACGATTAAACTTCTCCTGAGAGACTGCCATTTATCGTTGATGAAGATTAAGCTTCTCCCAAGAGATTTCCACTTACCGCTGAAGACGATTAAACTTCTCCGAAGAGACTGCCATTTATCGATGATGAAGGTTAAGCTTCTCCCAAGAGATTCCCACTCACCGCTGAAGACGATTAAACTTCTCCGAAGAGACTGCCATTTATCACTGATGAAGGTTAAACTTCTCCGAAGAGATTGCCACTCACCATTGAATACCATTAAACTTCTATGAGGAGACTGCCATTTATCATTGATGAAGGTTAAGCTTCTCCCAATAGATTGCCACTCACCGTTGAATACGATTAAACTTCTCTGAAGAGACTGCCGTTTATCGTTGATGAAGGTCAAGGTTCTCCCAAGAGATTGCCACTCACCGTTGAATACGATTAAACTTCTCCGAAGAGATTGCCATTTATCGTTGATGAAGGTTAAGCTTCTCCCAAGAGATTGCCACTTACCGCTAAAGACGATTAAACTTCTCCGAAGAGACTGCCATTTATCGCTGATGAAGGTTAAGCTTCTACCAAAGGATTGCCACTCACTGCAGAAGACGATTAAACTTCTCCGAAGATACTACCATTTATCGCTGATGAAGGTTAAGCTTCTCCCAAGAGATTGCCACTCACCGTTGAATACGATTAAACATCTCTGAAGAGACTGCCATTTATCGCTGATGAAGGTTAAGCTTCTCCCAAGAGATTTCCACTTACCGCTGAAGACGATTAAACTTCTTCGAAGAGACTGCCATTTATCGCTGATGAAGGTTAAGCTTCTCCCAAGAGATTTCCACTTACCGCTGAAGATGATTAAACTTCACCGAAGAGACTGCCATTTATCGCTGATGAAGGTTAATCTTCTCCCAAGAGATTGCCACTCACCGCTAAAGACGATTAAACTTCTCCGAAGAGACTGCCATTTATCGCTGATAAAGGTTAAGCTTCTCCCAAGAAATTTCCAGTTACCGCTGAGGACGATTAAACTTCTCCGAAGAGACTGCCATTTATCACTGATGAAGGTTAAGCTTCTCCCAAGAGATTGCCACTCACCGCTGAAGACGATTAAACTTCTCCGAAGAGACTTCCATTTATCACTGATGAAGGTTAAGCTTCTCCCAAGAGATTGCCACTCACCGTTGAATACGATTAAACTTCTCCGAAGGGACTGCCATTTATCGCTGATGAAGGTTAAGCTTCTCCGAAGAGATTGTCACTCACCGTTGAATACGATTAAACTTCTCTAAAGAGACTGCCGTTTATCGTTGATGAAGGTTAAGCTTCTCCCAAGAGATTGCCACTGTCCGCTGACCACGATTAAACTTCTCCGAAGAGACTGCCATTTATCGCTGATGAAGGTTAAGGTTCTCCCAAGAGATTGCCACTCACCGCTGAAGAGAATTAAACTTCTCCGAAGAGACTGCCATTTATCGTTGATGAAGGTTAAGCTTCTCCCAAGAGATTGCCACTCACCGTTGAATACGATTAAACTTCTCCCGAGAGACTGCCATTTATCGTTGATGAAGATTAAGCTTCTCCCAAGAGATTTCCACTTACCGCTGAAGACGATTAAACTTCTCCGAAGAGACTGCCATTTATCGATGATGAAGGTTAAGCTTCTCCCAAGAGATTCCCACTCACCGCTGAAGACGATTAAACTTCTCCGAAGAGATTGCCATTTATCACTGATGAAGGTTAAACTTCTCCGAAGAGATTGCCACTCACCATTGAATACCATTAAACTTCTATGAGGAGACTGCCATTTATCATTGATGAAGGTTAAGCTTCTCCCAATAGATTGCCACTCACCGTTGAATACGATTAAACTTCTTTGAAGAGACTACCGTTTATCGTTGATGAAGGTCAAGCTTCTCCCAAGAGATTGCCACTCACCGTTGAATACGATTAAACTTCTTCGAAGAGATTGCCATTTATCGTTGATGAAGGTTAAGCTTCTCCCAAGATATTGCCACTTACCGCTAAAGACGATTAAACTTCTCCGAAGAGACTGCCATTTATCGCTGATGAAGGTTAAGCTTCTACCAAAGGATTGCCACTCACTGCAGAAGACGATTAAACTTCTCCGAAGATACTACCATTTATCGCTGATGAAGGTTAAGCTTCTCCCAAGAGATTGCCACTCACCGTTGAATACGATTAAACATCTCTGAAGAGGCTGCCATTTATCGCTGATGAAGGTTAAGCTTCTCCCAAGAGATTTCCACTTACCGCTGAAGACGATTAAACTTCTTCGAAGAGACTGCCATTTATCGCTGATGAAGGTTAAGCTTCTCCCAAGAGATTTCCACTTACCGCTGAAGATGATTAAACTTCACCGAAGAGACTGCCATTTATCGCTGATGAAGGTTAATCTTCTCCCAAGAGATTGCCACTCACCGCTAAAGACGATTAAACTTCTCCGAAGAGACTGCCATTTATCGCTGATAAAGGTTAAGCTTCTCCCAAGAGATTTCCAGTTACCGCTGAGGACGATTAAACTTCTCCGAAGAGACTGCCATTTATCACTGATGAAGGTTAAGCTTCTCCCAAGAGATTGCCACTCACCGCTGAAGACGATTAAACTTCTCCGAAGAGACTTCCATTTATCACTGATGAAGGTTAAGCTTCTCCCAAGAGATTGCCACTCACCGTTGAATACGATTAAACTTCTCCGAAGGGACTGCCATTTATCGCTGATGAAGGTTAAGCTTCTCCGAAGAGATTGTCACTCACCGTTGAATACGATTAAACTTCTCTAAAGAGACTGCCGTTTATCGTTGATGAAGGTTAAGCTTCTCCCAAGAGATTGCCACTGTCCGCTGACCACGATTAAACTTCTCCGAAGAGACTGCCATTTATCGCTGATGAAGGTTAAGGTTCTCCCAAGAGATTGCCACTCACCGCTGAAGAGAATTAAACTTCTCCGAAGAGACTACCATTTATCGTTGATGAAGGTTAAGCTTCTCCCAAGAGATTGCCACTCACCGTTGAATACGATTAAACTTCTCCGAAGAGACTGGCATTTATCGCTGATGAAGGTTAAACTTCTCCGAAGAGACTGCCATTTATCGCTGATGAAGGTTAAACTTCTCCGAAGAGATTGCCACTCACTATTGAATACGATTAAACTTCTCCGAAGAGACTGCCATTTATCGTTGATGAAGGTTAAGCCTCTCTGAAGAGATTTCCACTCACCGTTGAATACGATTAAACTTCTCCGAAGAGACTGCCATTTATCGTTGATGAGGGTTAAGTTTCTCCCAAGAGATTGCCACTTACCGCTGAAGACGATTAAACTTCTCCGAAGAGACTGCCATTTATCGCTGATGAAGGTTAAGCTTCTACCAAGAGATTACCACTCACCGCTGAAGACGATTAAACTTCTCCGAAGAGACTGCCATTTATCGCTGATGAATGTTAAGCTTCTCCCAAGAGATTGCCACTCACTGTTGAATACGATTAAACTTCTCCGAAGAGACTGCCATTTATTGCAGATGAAGGTTAAGCTTCTCCCAAGATATTGCCACTCACCGCTGAAGACGATTAAACTTCTCTGAAGAGACTGCCATTTATCGCTGATGAAGGTTAAGCTTCTCCCAAGAGATTGCCACTCACCGCTGAAGACGATTAAAATTCTCCGAAGAGACTGCCATTTCTCGTTGATGAAGGTTAAGCTTATCCCAAGAGATTGCGACTCACCGTTGAATACGATTAAACTTCTCTGAAGAGACTGCCATTTATCGCTGATGAAGGTTAAACTTCTCGGAAGAGATTGCCACTCACCGTTGAATACGATTAAACTTCTCCGAAGAGACTGCCATTTATCGTTGATGAAGGTTAAGCTTCTCCCAAGAGATCGCCACTCACCGTTGAATACGATTAAACTTCTCCAAAGAGACTGCCATTTATCGTTGATGAAGGTTATGCTTCTCCGAAGAGATTGCAACTCACGATTGAATACGATTAAACTTCTCCGAAGAGACTGCCATTTATCGTTGATGAAGGTTAAGCTTCTCCCAAGAGATTGCCACTTACCGCTGAAGACGATTAAACTTCTCCGAAGAGACTGCCATTTATCGTTGATGAAGGTTAAGCTTCTACCAAGAGATTGCCACTCACCGCTGAAGACGATTAAACTTCTCCGAACAGACTGCCATTTATCGCTGATGAAGGTTAAGCTTCTCCCAAGATATTGCCACTCACCGTTGAATACGATTAAACTTCTCCGAAGAGACTGCCATTTATCGCTGATGAAGGTTAAGCTTTTCCCAAGAGATTTCCACTTACAGCTGAAGACGATTAAACTTCTCCGAAGAGACTGCCATTTATCGTTGAAGATGAATAAGCTTCTCCGAAGAGACTGCCACTTATTCACTGAATACGAAGAAGCTTCTCTACAGAGACTGCCACTTATTGCTAAAGACTATTAAACTTCTCGGAAGAGACTGCCATTTATCGTTGATGAAGGTTAAGCTTCTCCCAAGAGATTACCACTCACCACTAAAGACGATTAAACTTCTCCGAAGAGACTGCCATTTATCGCTGATGAAAGTTAAGCTTCTCCCAAGAGATTGCCACTCACCGCTGAAGACGATTAAACTTCTCCGAAGAGACTTCCATTTATCACTGATGAAGGTTAAGCTTCTCCCAAGAGATTTCCACTCACTGTTGAATACGATTAAACTTCTCCGAAGAGACTGCCATTTATCGCAGATGAAGTTTAAGCTTCTCCCAAGATATTGCCACTTACCGCTGAAGCGATTAAACTTCTACGAAGAGACTACCATTTATCGTTGAAGATGAATAAGCTTCTCCGAAGACACTGCCACTTATTCACTTAATACGTATAAGCTTCTCTACAGAGACTGCCACTTATTGATGAAGACGATTAATCTTCTCGGAAGAGACTGCCATTTATCGTTGATGAAGGTTAAGCTTCTCCCAAGACATTGCCACTCACCACTGAAGACGATTAAACTTCTCCGAAGAGACTGCCATTTATCGCTGATGAAAGTTAAGCTTCTCCCAAGAGATTGCCACTCACCGCTGAAGACGATTAAACTTCTCCGAAGAGACTGCCATTTATCGCTGATAAAGGTTAAGCTTCTCCCAAGAGATTTCCACTTACCACTGAAGACGATTAAACTTCTCCGAAGAGACTGCCATTTATCGCTGATGAAGGTTAAGCTTCTCCCAAGAGATTGCCACTCACCGCTGAAGACGATTAAACTTCTCCGAAGAGACTGCTATTTATCACTGATGAAGGTTAAGCTTCTCCCAAGAGATTGCCACTCACCGTTGAATACGAATAAACTTCTCCGAAGAGACTGCCATTTATCGCTGATGAAGGTTAAGCTTCTCCCAAGAGATTGCCACTCACCGTTGAATACGATTAAACTTCCCCGAAGAGACTGCTATTTATCGTTGATGAAGGTTAAGCTTCTCCCAAGAGATTGCCACTTACCGCTGAAGATGATTAAACTTCTCCGAAGAAACTGCCATTTCTGATGAAGGTTAAGCTTCTCCCAAGAGATTGCCACGCACCGCTGAAGACGATTAAACTTCTCCGAAGAGACTGCCATTTATCGTTGATGAAGGTTAAGCTTCTCCCAAGAGATTGCCACTCACCGTTGAATACGATAAAACTTCTTCGAAGAGACTGCCATTTATCGCCGATGAAGGTTAAACTTCTACGAAGAGATTGCCACTCACCGTTGAATAAGATTAAACTTCTCCGAAGAGACTGCCATTTATCGTTGATGAAGGTTAAGCTTCTCCCAAGAGATCGCCACTCACCGTTGAATACGATTAAACTTCTCCAAAGAGACTGCCATTTATCGTTGATGAAGGTTAAGCTTCTCCGAAGAGATTGCCACTCACCATTGAATATGATTAAACTTCTCAGAAGAGACTGCCATTTATCGTTGATGAAGGTTAAGCTTCTCCCAAGAGATTGCCACTTACCGCTGAAGACGATTAAACTTCTCCGAAGAGACTTCCATTTATCGCTGATAAAGGTTAAGCTTCTACCAAGAGATTGCCACTCACCGCTGAAGACGATTAAACTTCTCCGAAGAGACTGCCATTTATCGCTAATGAAGGTTAAGCTTCTCCCAAGATATTGCCACTCACCGTTGAATACGATTAAACTTCTGCGAAGAGACTGCCATTTATCGCTGATGAAGGTTAAGCTTTTCCCAAGAGATTGCCACTTACCGCTGAAGATGATTAAACTTCTCCGAAGAGACTGCCATTTATCGTTTAAGATGAATAAGCTTCTCCGAAGAGACTGCCACTTATTCACTAAATACGAAGAAGCTTCTCTACAGAGACTGCCACTTATTGCTGAAGACTATTAAACTTCTCGGAAGAGACTGCCATTTATCATTGATGAAGGTTAAGCTTCTCCCAAGAGATTGCCACTCACCACTGAAGACGATTAAATTTCTCCGAAGAGACTGCCATTTATCGCTGATGAAAGTTAAGCTTCTCCCAAGAGATTGCCACTCACCGCTGAAGACGATTAAACTTCTCCGAAGAGACTGCCATTTATCGCTGATAAAGGTTAAGTTTCTCCCAAGAGATTTCCAGTTACCGCTGAGGACGATTAAACGTCTCCGAAGAGACTGCCATTTATCGCTGATGAAGGTTAAGCTTCTCCCAAGAGATTGCCACTCACCGCTGAAGACGATTAAACTTCTCCGAAGAGACTGCCATTTATCACTGATGAAGGTTAAGCTTCTCCCAAGAGATTGCCACTCACCGTTGAATACGATTAAACTTCTCCGAAGGGACTGCCATTTATTGCTGATGAAGGTTAAGCTTCTCCGAAGAGATTGCCACTCACCGTTGAATACGAATAAACTTCTCCAAAGAGACTGCCGTTTACCGTTGATGAAGGTTAAACTTCTCCGAAGAGATTGCCAGTCACCGTTGAATACGATTAAACTTCTCCGAAGAGACTTCCATTTATCGTTGATGAGGGTTAAGCTTCTCCCAATAGATTTCCACTTACTGCTGAAGACGATTAAACTTCTCCGAAGAGACTGCCATTTATCGCTGATGAAGGTTAAGCTTCTACCAAGAGATTGCCACTCACCGCTGAAGACGATTAAACTTCTCCGAAGAGACTGCCATTTATCCTTGATGAAGGTTAAGCTTCTCCCAAGATTGCCACTCACTGTTGAATACGATTAAACTTCTCCGAAGAGACTGCCATTTATCGCAGTTGAAGGTTAAGCTTCTCCCAAGATATTGCCACTTACCGCTGAAGCGATTAAACTTCTACGAAGAGACTATCATTTATCATTGAAGATGAATAAGCTTCTCCGAAGACACTGCCACTTATTCCTGAATATGAATAAGCTTCTCTACAGAGACTGCCACTTATTGATGAAGACGATTAATCTTCTCGGAAGAGACTGCCATTTATCGTTGATGAAGGTTAAGCTTCTCCCAAGACATTGCCACTCAACACTGAAGACGATTAAACTTCTCCGAAGAGACTGCCATTTATCGCTGATGAAAGTTAAGCTTCTCCCAAGAGATTGCCACTCACCGCTGAAGACGATTAAACTTCTCCGAAGAGACTGCCATTTATCGCTGATAAAGGTTAAGCTTCTCCCAAGAGATTTCCACTTACCGCTGAAGACGATTAAACTTCTCCGAAGAGACTGCCATTTATCGCTGATGAAGGTTAAGCTTCTCCCAAGAGATTGCCACTCACCGCTGAAGACGATTAAACTTCTCCGAAGAGACTGCCATTTATCGCTGATGAAGGTTAAGCTTCTCCCAAGAGATTGCCACTCACCGTTTAATACGATTAAACTTCTCTGAAGAGACTGCCATTTATCGCTGATGAAGGTTAAGCTTCTCCCAAGAGATTGCCACTCACCGCTGAAGACGATTAAACTTCTCCGAAGAGACTGCCATTTATCTTTGAGGAAGGTTAAGCTTCTCCCAAGAGATTGCCACTTACTGCTGAAGACGATTAAACTTCTCCGAAGAGACTGCCATTTATCGCTGATGAAGGTTAAGCTTCTCCCAAGAGATTGCCACTCACCGCTGAAGACGATTAAACTTCTCCGAAGAGACTGCCATTTATCTTTGATGAAGGTTAAGCTTCTCCCAAGAGATTGCCACTCACCGTTGAATACGATTAAACTTCTCCGAAGAGACTGCCATTTATCGCTGATGAAGGTTAAACATCTCCGAAGAGATTGCCACTCACCATTGAATACAATTAAACTTCTCCGAAGAGACTGCCATTTATCGTTGATGAAGGTTAAGCTTCTCCCAAGAGATCGCCACTCACCGTTGAATACGATTAAACTTCTCCAAAGAGACTGCCATTTATCGTTGATGAAGGTTAAGCTTCTCCGAAGAGATTGCCACTCACCATTGAATACGATTAAACTTCTCAGAAGAGACTGCCGTTTATCGTTGATGAAGGTTAAGCTTCTCCCAAGAGATTGCCACTTACCGCTGAAGACGATTAAACTTCTCCGAAGAGACTTCCATTTATCGCTGATGAAGGTTAAGCTTGTACCAAGAGATTGCCACTCACCGCTGAAGACGATTAAACTTCTCCGAAGAGACTGCCATTTATCGCTAATGAAGGTTAAGCTTCTCCCAAGATATTGCCACTCACCGTTGAATACGATTAAACTTCTCCGAAGAGACTGCCATTTATCGCTGATGAAGGTTAAGCTTTTCCCAAGAGATTGCCACTTACAGCTGAAGACGATTAAACTTCTCCGAAGAGACTGCCATTTATCGTTGAAGATGAATAAGCTTCTCCGAAGAGACTGCCACTTATTCACTGAATACGAAGAAGCTTCTCTACAGAGACTGCCACTTATTGCTGAAGACTATTAAACTTCTCGGAAGAGACTGCCATTTATCGTTGATGAAGGTTAAGCTTCTCCCAAGAGATTACCACTCACCACTGAAGACAATTAAACTTCTCCGAAGAGACTGCCATTTATCGCTGATGAAAGTTAAGCTTCTCCCAAGACATTGCCACTCATCGCTGAAGACGATTAAACTTCTCCGAAGAGACTTCCATTTATCACTGATGAAGGTTAAGCTTCTCCCAAGAGATTGCCACTCACTGTTGAATACGATTAAACTTCTCCGAAGAGACTGCCATTTATCGCAGATGAAGGTTAAGCTTCTCCCAAGATATTGCCACTTACCGCTGAAGCGATTAAACTTCTACGAAGAGACTACCATTTATCGTTGAAGATGAATAAGCTTCTCCGAAGACACTGCCACTTATTCACTTAATACGTATAAGCTTCTCTACAGAGACTGCCACTTATTGATGAAGACGATTAATCTTCTCGGAAGAGACTGCCATTTATCGTTGATGAAGGTTAAGCTTCTCCCAAGACATTGCCACTCACCACTGAAGACGATTAAACTTCTCCGAAGAGACTGCCATTTATCGCTGATGAAAGTTAAGCTTCTCCCAAGAGATTGCCACTCACTGCTGAAGACGATTAAACTTCTCCGAAGAGACTGCCATTTATCGCTGATAAAGGTTAAGCTTCTCCCAAGAGATTTCCACTTACCACTGAAGACGATTAAACTTCTCCGAAGAGACTTCCATTTATCGCTGATGAAGGTTAAGCTTCTCCCAAGAGATTGCCACTCACCGCTGAAGACGATTAAACTTCTCCGAAGAGACTGCTATTTATCACTGATGAAGGTTAAGCTTCTCCCAAGAGATTGCCACTCACCGTTGAATACGAATAAACTTCTCCGAAGAGACTGCCATTTATCGCTGATGAAGGTTAAGCTTCTCCCAAGAGATTGCCACTCACCGTTGAATACGATTAAACTTCCCCGAAGAGACTGCTATTTATCGTTGATGAAGGTTAAGCTTCTCCCAAGAGATTGCCACTTACCGCTGAAGATGATTAAACTACTCCGAAGAAACTGCCATTTCTGATGAAGGTTAAGCTTCTCCCAAGAGATTGCCACGCACCGCTGAAGACGATTAAACTTCTCCGAAGAGACTGCCATTTATCGTTGATGAAGGTTAAGCTTCTCCCAAGAGATTGCCACTCACCGTTGAATACGATAAAACTTCTTCGAAGAGACTGCCATTTATCGCCGATGAAGGTTAAACTTCTACGAAGAGATTGCCACTCACCGTTGAATAAGATTAAACTTCTCCGAAGAGACTGCCATTTATCGTTGATGAAGGTTAAGCTTCTCCCAAGAGATCGCCACTCACCGTTGAATATGATTAAACTTCTCCAAAGAGACTGCCATTTATCGTTGATGAAGGTTAAGCTTCTCCGAAGAGATTGCCACTCACCATTGAATACGATTAAACTTCTCAGAAGAGACTGCCATTTATCGTTGATGAAGGTTAAGCTTCTCCCAAGAGATTGCCACTTACCGCTGAAGACGATTAAACTTCTCCGAAGAGACTTCCATTTATCGCTGATGAAGGTTAAGCTTCTACCAAGAGATTGCCACTCACCGCTGAAGACGATTAAACTTCTCCGAAGAGACTGCCATTTATCGCTAATGAAGGTTAAGCTTCTCCCAAGATATTGCCACTCACCGTTGAATACGATTAAACTTCTCCGAAGAGACTGCCATTTATCGCTGATGAAGGTTAAGCTTTTCCCAAGAGATTGCCACTTACCGCTGAAGATGATTAAACTTCTCCGAAGAGACTGCCATTTATCGTTTAAGATGAATAAGCTTCTCCGAAGAGACTGCCACTTATTCACTGAATACGAAGAAGCTTCTCTACAGAGACTGCCACTTATTGCTGAAGACTAGTAAACTTCTCGGAAGAGACTACCATTTATCGTTGATGAAGGTTAAGCTTCTCCCAAGAGATTGCCACTCACCACTGAAGACGATTAAACTTCTCCGAAGAGACTGCCATTTATCGCTGATGAAAGTTAATCTTCTCCCAAGAGATTGCCACTCACCGCTGAAGACGATTAAACTTCTCCGAAGAGACTGCCATTTATCATTGATGAAGATTAAGCTTCTCCCAAGAGATTGCCACTCACCGTTGAATACGATTAAACTTCTCCGAAGAGACTGCCATTTATCGTTGATGAAGGTTAAGCTTCTCCCAAGAGATTGCCACCTACCGCTGAAGACGATTAAACTTCTCCGAAGAGACTGTCATTTATCGCTGATGAAGGTTAAGCTTCTACCAAGAGATTGCCACTCACCGCTGAAGACGATTAAACTTCTCCGAAGAGACTGCCATTTATCGCTGATGAAGGTTAAGCTTCTCCCAAGATATTGCCACTCGCCGTTGAATACGATTAAACTTCTCCGAAGAGACTGCCATTTATCGCTGATAAAGGTTAAGCTTTTCCCAAGAGATTGCCACTTACCGCTGAAAATGATTAAACTTCTCCGAAGAGACTGCCATTTATCGTCGAAGATGAATAAGCTTCTCCGAAGAGACTACCACTTATTCACTGAATACGAAGAAGCTTCTCTACAGAGACTGCCACTTATTGCTGAAGACTATTAAACTTCTCGGAAGAGACTGCCATTTATCATTGATGAAGGTTAAGCTTCTCCCAAGAGATTGCCACTCACCACTGAAGACGATTAAATTTCTCCGAAGAGACTGCCATTTATCGCTGATGAAAGTTAAGCTTCTCCCAAGAGATTGCCACTCACCGTTGAAGACGATTAAACTTCTCCGAAGAGACTGCCATTTATCGCTGATAAAGGTTAAGTTTCTCCCAAGAGATTTCCAGTTACCGCTGAGGACGATTAAACGTCTCCGAAGAGACTGCCATTTATCGCTGATGAAGGTTAAGCTTCTCCCAAGAGATTGCCACTCACCGCTGAAGACGATTAAACTTCTCCGAAGAGACTGCCATTTATCACTGATGAAGGTTAAGCTTCTCCCAAGAGATTGCCACTCACCGTTGAATACGATTAAACTTCTCCGAAGGGACTGCCATTTATCGCTGATGAAGGTTAAGCTTCTCCGAAGAGATTGCCACTCACCGTTGAATACGAATAAACTTCTCCAAAGAGACTGCCGTTTACCGTTGATGAAGGTTAAGCTTCTCCGAAGAGATTGCCAGTCACCGTTGAATACGATTAAACTTCTCCGAAGAGACTTCCATTTATCGTTGATGAGGGTTAAGCTTCTCCCAAGAGATTTCCACTTACTGCTGAAGACGATTAAACTTCTCCGAAGAGACTGCCATTTATCGCTGATGAAGGTTAAGCTTCTACCAAGAGATTGCCACTCACCGCTGAAGACGATTAAACTTCTCCGAAGAGACTGCCATTTATCCTTGATGAAGGTTAAGCTTCTCCCAAGATTGCCACTCACTGTTGAATACGATTAAACTTCTCCGAAGAGACTGCCATTTATCGCAGTTGAAGGTTAAGCTTCTCCCAAGATATTGCCACTTACCGCTGAAGCGATTAAACTTCTACGAAGAGACTATCATTTATCATTGAAGATGAATAAGCTTCTCCGAAGACACTGCCACTTATTCCTTAATATGAATAAGCTTCTCTACAGAGACTGCCACTTATTGATGAAGACGATTAATCTTCTCGGAAGAGACTGCCATTTATCGTTGATGAAGGTTAAGCTTCTCCTAAGACATTGCCACTCACCACTGAAGACGATTAAACTTCTCCGAAGAGACTGCTATTTATCGTTGATGAAGGTTAAGCTTCTCCCAAGAGATTGCCACTTACTGCTGAAGACGATTAAACTTCTCCGAAGAGACTGCCATTTATCGCTGATGAAGTTTAAGCTTCTCCCAAGAGATTGCCACTCACCGCTGAAGACGATTAAACTTCTCCGAAGAGTCTGCCATTTATCGTTGATGAAGGTTAAGCTTCTCCCAAGAGATTACCACTCACCGTTGAATACGATTAAACTTCTCCGAAGAGACTGCCATTTATCGCTGATGAAGGTTAAACATCTCCGAAGAGATTGCCACTCACCGTTGAATACAATTAAACTTCTCCGAAGAGACTGCCATTTATCGTTGATGAAGGTTAAGCTTCTCCCAAGAGATCGCCACTCACCGTTGAATACGATTAAACTTCTCCAAAGAGACTGCCATTTATCGTTGATGAAGGTTAAGCTTCTCCGAAGAGATTGCCACTCACCATTGAATACGATTAAACTTCTCCGAAGAGACTGCCATTTATCGTTGATGAAGGTTAAGATTCTCCCAAGAGATTGCCACTTACTGCTGAAGACGATTAAACTTCTCCGAAGAGACTGCCATTTATCGCTGATGAAGGTTAAGCTTCTACCAAGAGATTGCCACTCACCGCTGAAGACGATTAAACATCTCCGAAGAGACTGCCATTTATCTTTGATGAAGGTCAAGCTTCTCCCAAGAGATTGCCACTCACCGTTGAATATGATTAAACTTTTCCAAAGAGACTGCCATTTATCGCTTATGAAGGTTAAACTTCTCCGAAGAGATTGCCACTCACCGTTGAATACGATTAAACTTTTCCGAAGAGACTGCCATTTATCGTTGATGAAGGTTAAGCTTCTCCGAAGAGATTGCCACTCACCGTTGAATACGATTAAACTTCTCCAAAGAGACTGCCATTTATCGTTGATGAAGGTTAAGCTTCTCCCAAGAGATTGCCACTCATCGTTGAATACGATTAAACTTCTCCGAAGAGACTTCCATTTATTGTTGATGAAGGTTAAGCTTCTCCCAAGAGATTGCCACTTACCGCTGAAGACGATTAAACTTCTTCGAAGAGACTGCCATTTATCGCTGATGAAGGTTAAGCTTCTACCAAGAGATTGCCACTCACCGCTGAAGACGATTAAACTTCTCCGAAGAGACTGCCATTTATCGCTGATGAAGGTTAAGCTTCTCCCAAGAGATTGCCACTCACTGTTGAATACAATTAAACTTCTCCGAAGAGAATGCCATTTATCGTAGATGAAGGTTAAGCTTCTCCCAAGATATTCCCACTTACCATTGAAGCGATTAAACTTTTACGAAGAGACTACCATTTATCGTTGAAGATGAATAAGCTTCTCCGAAGACACTACCACTTATTCACTGAATACGAATAAGCTTCTCTACAGAGTCTGCCACTTATGGATGAAGACGATTAATCTTCTCGGAAGAGATTTCCATTTATCGTTGATGAAGGTTAAGCTTCTCCCAAGACATTGCCACTCACCACTGAAGACGATTAAACTTCTCCGAAGAGACTGCCATTTATCGCTGATGAAAGTTAAGCTTCTCCCAAGAGATTGCCACTCACGGCTAAAGACGATTAAACTTCTCCGAAGAGACTGCCATTTATCGCTGATAAAGGTTAAACTTCTCCCAAGAGATTTCCACTTACCGCTGAAGACGTTTAAACTTCTCCGAAGAGACTGCCATTTATCGCTGATGAAGGTTAAGCTTCTCCCAAGAGATTGCCACTCACCGCTGAAGACGATTAAACTTCTCTGAAGAGACTGCCATTTATCGCTGATGAAGGTTAAGCTTCTCCCAAGAGATTGCCACTCACCGTTTAATACGATTAAACTTCTCTGAAGAGACTGCCATTTATCGCTGATGAAGGTTAAGCTACTCCCAAGAGATTGCCACTCACCGTTGAATACTATTAAACTTCCCCAAAGAGACTGCTATTTATCGTTGATGAAGGTTAAGCTTCTCCCAAGAGATTGCCACTTACTGCTGAAGACGATTAAACTTCTCCGAAGAGACTGCCATTTATCGCTGATGAAGTTTAAGCTTCTCCCAAGAGATTGCCACTCACCGCTGAAGACGATTAAACTTCTCCGAAGAGACTGCCATTTATCATTGATGAAGGTTAAGCTTCTCCCAAGAGATTGCCACTCAACGTTGAATACGATTAAACTTCTCCGAAGAGACTGCCATTTATCGCTGATGAAGGTTAAACATCTCCGAAGAGATTGCCACTCACCGTTGAATACAATTAAACTTCTCCGAAGAGACTGCCATTTATCGTTGATGAAGGTTAAGCTTCTCCCAAGAGATCGCCACTCACCGTTGAATACGATTAAACTTCTCCAAAGAGACTGCCATTTATCGTTGATGAAGGTTAAGCTTCTCCGAAGAGATTGCCACTCACCATTGAATACGATTAAACTTCTCCGAAGCGACTGCCATTTATCGTTGATGAAGGTTAAGATTCTCCCAAGAGATTGCCACTTACCGCTGAAGACGATTAAACTTCTCCGAAGAGACTGCCATTTATCGCTGATGAAGGTTAAGCTTCTACCAAGAGATTGCCACTCACCGCTGAAGACGATTAAACTTCTCCGAAGAGACTGCCATTTATCTTTGATGAAGGTCAAGCTTCTCCCAAGAGATTGCCACTCACCGTTGAATACGATTAAACTTTTCCAAAGAGACTGCCATTTATCGCTGATGAAGGTTAAACTTCTCCGAAGAGATTGCCACTCACCGTTGAATACGATTAAACTTTTCCGAAGAGACTGCCATTTATCGTTGATGAAGGTTAAGCTTCTCCGAAGAGATTGCCACTCACCGTTGAATACGATTAAACTTCTCCAAAGAGACTGCCATTTATCGTTGATGAAGGTTAAGCTTCTCCCAAGAGATTGCCACTCATCGTTGAATATGATTAAACTTCTCCGAAGAGACTTCCATTTATTGTTGATGAAGGTTAAGCTTCTCCCAAGAGATTGCCACTTACCGCTGAAGACGATTAAACTTCTTCGAAGAGACTGCCATTTATCGCTGATGAAGGTTAAGCTTCTACCAAGAGATTGCCACTCACCGCTGAAGACGATTAAACTTCTCCGAAGAGACTGCCATTTATCGCTGATGAAGGTTAAGCTTCTCCCAAGAGATTGCCACTCACTGTTGAATACAATTAAACTTCTCCGAAGAGAATGCCATTTATCGTAGATGAAGGTTAAGCTTCTCCCAAGATATTCCCACTTACCATTGAAGCGATTAAACTTCTACGAAGAGACTACCATTTATCGTTGAAGATGAATAAGCTTCTCCGAAGACACTACCACTTATTCACTGAATACGAATAAGCTTCTCTACAGAGTCTGCCACTTATGGATGAAGACGATTAATCTTCTCGGAAGAGATTTCCATTTATCGTTGATGAAGGTTAAGCTTCTCCCAAGACATTGCCACTCACCACTGAAGACGATTAAACTTCTCCGAAGAGACTGCCATTTATCGCTGATGAAAGTTAAGCTTCTCCCAAGAGATTGCCACTCACGGCTAAAGACGATTAAACTTCTCCGAAGAGACTGCCATTTATCGCTGATAAAGGTTAAACTTCTCCCAAGAGATTTCCACTTACCGTTGAAGACGTTTAAACTTCTCCGAAGAGACTGCCATTTATTGCTGATGAAGGTTAAGCTTCTCCCAAGAGATTGCCACTCACCGCTGAAGACGATTAAACTTCTCCGAAGAGACTGCCATTTGTCACTGATGAAGGTTAAGCTTCTCCCAAGAGATTTCCACTCACCGTTGAATACGATTAAACTTCTCCGAAGAGACTGCCATTTATCGCTGATGAAGGTTAAGCTTCTCCCAAGAGATTGCCACTCACCGTTGAATACGATTAAACTTCCCCGAAGAGACTGCTATTTATCGTTGATGAAGGTTAAGCTTCTCCCAAGAGATTGCCACATACCGCTGAAGACGATTAAACTTCTCCGAAGAGACTGCCATTTATCGCTGATGAAGGTTAAGCTTCTCCCAAGAGATTGCCACTCACTGCTGAAGACGATTAAACTTCTCCGAAGAGACTGCCATTTATCACTGATGAAGGTTAAGCTTCTCCCAAGAGATTGCCACTCACCGTTGAATACGATTAAACTTCTCCGAAGGGACTGCCATTTATCGCTGATGAAGGTTAAGCTTCTCCGAAGAGATTTCCACTCACCGTTGAATACGAATAAACTTCTCCAAAGAGACTGCCGTTTACCGTTGATGAAGGTTAAGCTTCTCCGAAGAGATTGCCAGTCACCGTTGAATACGATTAAACTTCTCCGAAGAGACTTCCATTTATTGTTGATGAGGGTTAAGCTTCTCCCAAGAGATTTCCACTTACTGCTGAAGACGATTAAACTTCTCCGAAGAGACTGCCATTTATCGCTGATGAAGGTTAAGCTTCTACCAAGAGATTGCCACTCACCGCTGAAGACGATTAAACTTCTCCGAAGAGACTGCCATTTATCCTTGATGAAGGTTAAGCTTCTCCCAAGATTGCCACTCACTGTTGAATACGATTAAACTTCTCCGAAGAGACTGCCATTTATCGCAGTTGAAGGTTAAGCTTCTCCCAAGATATTGCCACTTACCGCTGAAGCGATTAAACTTCTACGAAGAGACTATCATTTATCATTGAAGATGAATAAGCTTCTCCGAAGACACTGCCACTTATTCCTTAATATGAATAAGCTTCTCTACAGAGACTGCCACTTATTGATGAAGACGATTAATCTTCTCGGAAGAGACTGCCATTTATCGTTGATGAAGGTTAAGCTTCTCCTAAGACATTGCCACTCACCACTGAAGACGATTAAACTTCTCCGAAGAGACTGCTATTTATCGTTGATGAAGGTTAAGCTTCTCCCAAGAGATTGCCACTTACTGCTGAAGACGATTAAACTTCTCCGAAGAGACTGCCATTTATCGCTGATGAAGTTTAAGCTTCTCCCAAGAGATTGCCACTCACCGCTGAAGACGATTAAACTTCTCCGAAGAGTCTGCCATTTATCGTTGATGAAGGTTAAGCTTCTCCCAAGAGATTACCACTCACCGTTGAATACGATTAAACTTCTCCGAAGAGACTGCCATTTATCGCTGATGAAGGTTAAACATCTCCGAAGAGATTGCCACTCACCGTTGAATACAATTAAACTTCTCCGAAGAGACTGCCATTTATCGTTGATGAAGGTTAAGCTTCTCCCAAGAGATCGCCACTCACCGTTGAATACGATTAAACTTCTCCAAAGAGACTGCCATTTATCGTTGATGAAGGTTAAGCTTCTCCGAAGAGATTGCCACTCACCATTGAATACGATTAAACTTCTCCGAAGAGACTGCCATTTATCGTTGATGAAGGTTAAGATTCTCCCAAGAGATTGCCACTTACCGCTGAAGACGATTAAACTTCTCCGAAGAGACTGCCATTTATCGCTGATGAAGGTTAAGCTTCTACCAAGAGATTGCCACTCACCGCTGAAGACGATTAAACATCTCCGAAGAGACTGCCGTTTATCTTTGATGAAGGTCAAGCTTCTCCCAAGAGATTGCCACTCACCGTTGAATACGATTAAACTTTTCCAAAGAGACTGCCATTTATCGCTTATGAAGGTTAAACTTCTCCGAAGAGATTGCCACTCACCGTTGAATACGATTAAACTTTTCCGAAGAGACTGCCATTTATCGTTGATGAAGGTTAAGCTTCTCCGAAGAGATTGCCACTCACCGTTGAATACGATTAAACTTCTCCAAAGAGACTGCCATTTATCGTTGATGAAGGTTAAGCTTCTCCCAAGAGATTGCCACTCATCGTTGAATACGATTAAACTTCTCCGAAGAGACTTCCATTTATTGTTGATGAAGGTTAAGCTTCTCCCAAGAGATTGCCACTTACCGCTGAAGACGATTAAACTTCTTCGAAGAGACTGCCATTTATCGCTGATGAAGGTTAAGCTTCTACCAAGAGATTGCCACTCACCGCTGAAGACGATTAAACTTCTCCGAAGAGACTGCCATTTATCGCTGATGAAGGTTAAGCTTCTCCCAAGAGATTGCCACTCACTGTTGAATACAATTAAACTTCTCCGAAGAGAATGCCATTTATCGTAGATGAAGGTTAAGCTTCTCCCAAGATATTCCCACTTACCATTGAAGCGATTAAACTTTTACGAAGAGACTACCATTTATCGTTGAAGATGAATAAGCTTCTCCGAAGACACTAACACTTATTCACTGAATACGAATAAGCTTCTCTACAGAGTCTGCCACTTATGGATGAAGACGATTAATCTTCTCGGAAGAGATTTCCATTTATCATTGATGAAGGTTAAGCTTCTCCCAAGACATTTCCACTCACCACTGAAGACGATTAAACTTCTCCGAAGAGACTGCCATTTATCGCTGATGAAAGTTAAGCTTCTCCCAAGAGATTGCCACTCACGGCTAAAGACGATTAAACTTCTCCGAAGAGACTGCCATTTATCGCTGATAAAGGTTAAACTTCTCCCAAGAGATTTCCACTTACCGCTGAAGACGTTTAAACTTCTCCGAAGAGACTGCCATTTATCGCTGATGAAGGTTAAGCTTCTCCCAAGAGATTGCCACTCACCGCTGAAGACGATTAAACTTCTCTGAAGAGACTGCCATTTATCGCTGATGAAGGTTAAGCTTCTCCCAAGAGATTGCCACTCACCGTTTAATACGATTAAACTTCTCTGAAGAGACTGCCATTTATCGCTGATGAAGGTTAAGCTTCTCCCAAGAGATTGCCACTCACCGTTGAATACTATTAAACTTCCCCAAAGAGACTGCTATTTATCGTTGATGAAGGTTAAGCTTCTCCCAAGAGATTGCCACTTACTGCTGAAGACGATTAAACTTCTCCGAAGAGACTGCCATTTATCGCTGATGAAGTTTAAGCTTCTCCCAAGAGATTGCCACTCACCGCTGAAGACGATTAAACTTCTCCGAAGAGACTGCCATTTATCATTGATGAAGGTTAAGCTTCTCCCAAGAGATTGCCACTCACCGTTGAATACGATTAAACTTCTCCGAAGAGACTGCCATTTATCGCTGATGAAGGTTAAACATCTCCGAAGAGATTGCCACTCACCGTTGAATACAATTAAACTTCTCCGAAGAGACTGCCATTTATCGTTGATGAAGGTTAAGCTTCTCCCAAGAGATCGCCACTCACCGTTGAATACGATTAAACTTCTCCAAAGAGACTGCCATTTATCGTTGATGAAGGTTAAGCTTCTCCGAAGAGATTGCCACTCACCATTGAATACGATTAAACTTCTCCGAAGCGACTGCCATTTATCGTTGATGAAGGTTAAGATTCTCCCAAGAGATTGCCACTTACCGCTGAAGACGATTAAACTTCTCCGAAGAGACTGCCATTTATCGCTGATGAAGGTTAAGCTTCTACCAAGAGATTGCCACTCACCGCTGAAGACGATTAAACTTCTCCGAAGAGACTGCCATTTATCTTTGATGAAGGTCAAGCTTCTCCCAAGAGATTGCCACTCACCGTTGAATACGATTAAACTTTTCCAAAGAGACTGCCATTTATCGCTGATGAAGGTTAAACTTCTCCGAAGAGATTGCCACTCACCGTTGAATACGATTAAACTTTTCCGAAGAGACTGCCATTTATCGTTGATGAAGGTTAAGCTTCTCCGAAGAGATTGCCACTCACCGTTGAATACGATTAAACTTCTCCAAAGAGACTGCCATTTATCGTTGATGAAGGTTAAGCTTCTCCCAAGAGATTGCCACTCATCGTTGAATACGATTAAACTTCTCCGAAGAGACTTCCATTTATTGTTGATGAAGGTTAAGCTTCTCCCAAGAGATTGCCACTTACCGCTGAAGACGATTAAACTTCTTCGAAGAGACTGCCATTTATCGCTGATGAAGGTTAAGCTTCTACCAAGAGATTGCCACTCACCGCTGAAGACGATTAAACTTCTCCGAAGAGACTGCCATTTATCGCTGATGAAGGTTAAGCTTCTCCCAAGAGATTGCCACTCACTGTTGAATACAATTAAACTTCTCCGAAGAGAATGCCATTTATCGTAGATGAAGGTTAAGCTTCTCCCAAGATATTCCCACTTACCATTGAAGCGATTAAACTTCTACGAAGAGACTACCATTTATCGTTGAAGATGAATAAGCTTCTCCGAAGACACTACCACTTATTCACTGAATACGAATAAGCTTCTCTACAGAGTCTGCCACTTATGGATGAAGACGATTAATCTTCTCGGAAGAGATTTCCATTTATCGTTGATGAAGGTTAAGCTTCTCCCAAGACATTGCCACTCACCACTGAAGACGATTAAACTTCTCCGAAGAGACTGCCATTTATCGCTGATGAAAGTTAAGCTTCTCCCAAGAGATTGCCACTCACGGCTAAAGACGATTAAACTTCTCCGAAGAGACTGCCATTTATCGCTGATAAAGGTTAAACTTCTCCCAAGAGATTTCCACTTACCGTTGAAGACGTTTAAACTTCTCCGAAGAGACTGCCATTTATTGCTGATGAAGGTTAAGCTTCTCCCAAGAGATTGCCACTCACCGCTGAAGACGATTAAACTTCTCCGAAGAGACTGCCATTTGTCACTGATGAAGGTTAAGCTTCTCCCAAGAGATTTCCACTCACCGTTGAATACGATTAAACTTCTCCGAAGAGACTGCCATTTATCGCTGATGAAGGTTAAGCTTCTCCCAAGAGATTGCCACTCACCGTTGAATACGATTAAACTTCCCCGAAGAGACTGCTATTTATCGTTGATGAAGGTTAAGCTTCTCCCAAGAGATTGCCACATACCGCTGAAGACGATTAAACTTCTCCGAAGAGACTGCCATTTATCGCTGATGAAGGTTAAGCTTCTCCCAAGAGATTGCCACTCACCGCTGAAGACGATTAAACTTCTCCGAAGAGACTGCCATTTATCGTTGATGAAGGTTAAGCTTCTCCCAAGAGATTGTCACTCACCGTTGAATACGATTAAACTTCTCCGAAGAGACTGCCATTTATCGCTGATGAAGGTTAAACTTCTCCGAAGAGATTGCCACTCACCGTTGAATACGATTAAACTTCTCCGAAGAGACTGCCATTTATCGCAGTTGAAGGTTAAGCTTCTCCCAAGATATTGCCACTTACCGCTGAAGCGATTAAACTTCTACGAAGAGACTATCATTTATCATTGAAGATGAATAAGCTTCTCCGAAGACACTGCCACTTATTCCTTAATATGAATAAGCTTCTCTACAGAGACTGCCACTTATTGATGAAGACGATTAATCTTCTCGGAAGAGACTGCCATTTATCGTTGATGAAGGTTAAGCTTCTCCTAAGACATTGCCACTCACCACTGAAGACGATTAAACTTCTCCGAAGAGACTGCTATTTATCGTTGATGAAGGTTAAGCTTCTCCCAAGAGATTGCCACTTACTGCTGAAGACGATTAAACTTCTCCGAAGAGACTGCCATTTATCGCTGATGAAGTTTAAGCTTCTCCCAAGAGATTGCCACTCACCGCTGAAGACGATTAAACTTCTCCGAAGAGTCTGCCATTTATCGTTGATGAAGGTTAAGCTTCTCCCAAGAGATTACCACTCACCGTTGAATACGATTAAACTTCTCCGAAGAGACTGCCATTTATCGCTGATGAAGGTTAAACATCTCCGAAGAGATTGCCACTCACCGTTGAATACAATTAAACTTCTCCGAAGAGACTGCCATTTATCGTTGATGAAGGTTAAGCTTCTCCCAAGAGATCGCCACTCACCGTTGAATACGATTAAACTTCTCCAAAGAGACTGCCATTTATCGTTGATGAAGGTTAAGCTTCTCCGAAGAGATTGCCACTCACCATTGAATACGATTAAACTTCTCCGAAGAGACTGCCATTTATCGTTGATGAAGGTTAAGATTCTCCCAAGAGATTGCCACTTACCGCTGAAGACGATTAAACTTCTCCGAAGAGACTGCCATTTATCGCTGATGAAGGTTAAGCTTCTACCAAGAGATTGCCACTCACCGCTGAAGACGATTAAACATCTCCGAAGAGACTGCCATTTATCTTTGATGAAGGTCAAGCTTCTCCCAAGAGATTGCCACTCACCGTTGAATACGATTAAACTTTTCCAAAGAGACTGCCATTTATCGCTTATGAAGGTTAAACTTCTCCGAAGAGATTGCCACTCACTGTTGAATACGATTAAACTTTTCCGAAGAGACTGCCATTTATCGTTGATGAAGGTTAAGCTTCTCCGAAGAGATTGCCACTCACCGTTGAATACGATTAAACTTCTCCAAAGAGACTGCCATTTATCGTTGATGAAGGTTAAGCTTCTCCCAAGAGATTGCCACTCATCGTTGAATACGATTAAACTTCTCCGAAGAGACTTCCATTTATAATTGATGAAGGTTAAGCTTCTCCCAAGAGATTGCCACTTACCGCTGAAGACGATTAAACTTCTTCGAAGAGACTGCCATTTATCGCTGATGAAGGTTAAGCTTCTACCAAGAGATTGCCACTCACCGCTGAAGACGATTAAACTTCTCCGAAGAGACTGCCATTTATCGCTGATGAAGGTTAAGCTTCTCCCAAGAGATTGCCACTCACTGTTGAATACAATTAAACTTCTCCGAAGAGAATGCCATTTATCGTAGATGAAGGTTAAGCTTCTCCCAAGATATTCCCACTTACCATTGAAGCGATTAAACTTTTACGAAGAGACTACCATTTATCGTTGAAGATGAATAAGCTTCTCCGAAGACACTACCACTTATTCACTGAATACGAATAAGCTTCTCTACAGAGTCTGCCACTTATGGATGAAGACGATTAATCTTCTCGGAAGAGATTTCCATTTATCGTTGATGAAGGTTAAGCTTCTCCCAAGACATTGCCACTCACCACTGAAGACGATTAAACTTCTCCGAAGAGACTGCCATTTATCGCTGATGAAAGTTAAGCTTCTCCCAAGAGATTGCCACTCACGGCTAAAGACGATTAAACTTCTCCGAAGAGACTGCCATTTATCGCTGATAAAGGTTAAACTTCTCCCAAGAGATTTCCACTTACCGCTGAAGACGTTTAAACTTCTCCGAAGAGACTGCCATTTATCGCTGATGAAGGTTAAGCTTCTCCCAAGAGATTGCCACTCACCGCTGAAGACGATTAAACTTCTCTGAAGAGACTGCCATTTATCGCTGATGAAGGTTAAGCTTCTCCCAAGAGATTGCCACTCACCGTTTAATACGATTAAACTTCTCTGAAGAGACTGCCATTTATCGCTGATGAAGGTTAAGCTTCTCCCAAGAGATTGCCACTCACCGTTGAATACTATTAAACTTCCCCAAAGAGACTGCTATTTATCGTTGATGAAGGTTAAGCTTCTCCCAAGAGATTGCCACTTACTGCTGAAGACGATTAAACTTCTCCGAAGAGACTGCCATTTATCGCTGATGAAGTTTAAGCTTCTCCCAAGAGATTGCCACTCACCGCTGAAGACGATTAAACTTCTCCGAAGAGACTGCCATTTATCATTGATGAAGGTTAAGCTTCTCCCAAGAGATTGCCACTCACCGTTGAATACGATTAAACTTCTCCGAAGAGACTGCCATTTATCGCTGATGAAGGTTAAACATCTCCGAAGAGATTGCCACTCACCGTTGAATACAATTAAACTTCTCCGAAGAGACTGCCATTTATCGTTGATGAAGGTTAAGCTTCTCCCAAGAGATCGCCACTCACCGTTGAATACGATTAAACTTCTCCAAAGAGACTGCCATTTATCGTTGATGAAGGTTAAGCTTCTCCGAAGAGATTGCCACTCACCATTGAATACGATTAAACTTCTCCGAAGCGACTGCCATTTATCGTTGATGAAGGTTAAGATTCTCCCAAGAGATTGCCACTTACCGCTGAAGACGATTAAACTTCTCCGAAGAGACTGCCATTTATCGCTGATGAAGGTTAAGCTTCTACCAAGAGATTGCCACTCACCGCTGAAGACGATTAAACTTCTCCGAAGAGACTGCCATTTATCTTTGATGAAGGTCAAGCTTCTCCCAAGAGATTGCCACTCACCGTTGAACACGATTAAACTTTTCCAAAGAGACTGCCATTTATCGCTGATGAAGGTTAAACTTCTCCGAAGAGATTGCCACTCACCGTTGAATACGATTAAACTTTTCCGAAGAGACTGCCATTTATCGTTGATGAAGGTTAAGCTTCTCCGAAGAGATTGCCACTCACCGTTGAATACGATTAAACTTCTCCAAAGAGACTGCCATTTATCGTTGATGAAGGTTAAGCTTCTCCCAAGAGATTGCCACTCATCGTTGAATACGATTAAACTTCTCCGAAGAGACTTCCATTTATTGTTGATGAAGGTTAAGCTTCTCCCAAGAGATTGCCACTTACCGCTGAAGACGATTAAACTTCTTCGAAGAGACTGCCATTTATCGCTGATGAAGGTTAAGCTTCTACCAAGAGATTGCCACTCACCGCTGAAGACGATTAAACTTCTCCGAAGAGACTGCCATTTATCGCTGATGAAGGTTAAGCTTCTCCCAAGAGATTGCCACTCACTGTTGAATACAATTAAACTTCTCCGAAGAGAATGCCATTTATCGTAGATGAAGGTTAAGCTTCTCCCAAGATATTCCCACTTACCATTGAAGCGATTAAACTTCTACGAAGAGACTACCATTTATCGTTGAAGATGAATAAGCTTCTCCGAAGACACTACCACTTATTCACTGAATACGAATAAGCTTCTCTACAGAGTCTGCCACTTATGGATGAAGACGATTAATCTTCTCGGAAGAGATTTCCATTTATCGTTGATGAAGGTTAAGCTTCTCCCAAGACATTGCCACTCACCACTGAAGACGATTAAACTTCTCCGAAGAGACTGCCATTTATCGCTGATGAAAGTTAAGCTTCTCCCAAGAGATTGCCACTCACGGCTAAAGACGATTAAACTTCTCCGAAGAGACTGCCATTTATCGCTGATAAAGGTTAAACTTCTCCCAAGAGATTTCCACTTACCGTTGAAGACGTTTAAACTTCTCCGAAGAGACTGCCATTTATTGCTGATGAAGGTTAAGCTTCTCCCAAGAGATTGCCACTCACCGCTGAAGACGATTAAACTTCTCCGAAGAGACTGCCATTTGTCACTGATGAAGGTTAAGCTTCTCCCAAGAGATTTCCACTCACCGTTGAATACGATTAAACTTCTCCGAAGAGACTGCCATTTATCGCTGATGAAGGTTAAGCTTCTCCCAAGAGATTGCCACTCACCGTTGAATACGATTAAACTTCCCCGAAGAGACTGCTATTTATCGTTGATGAAGGTTAAGCTTCTCCCAAGAGATTGCCACATACCGCTGAAGACGATTAAACTTCTCCGAAGAGACTGCCATTTATCGCTGATGAAGGTTAAGCTTCTCCCAAGAGATTGCCACTCACCGCTGAAGACGATTAAACTTCTCCGAAGAGACTGCCATTTATCGTTGATGAAGGTTAAGCTTCTCCCAAGAGATTGTCACTCACCGTTGAATACGATTAAACTTCTCCGAAGAGACTGCCATTTATCGCTGATGAAGGTTAAACTTCTCCGAAGAGATTGCCACTCACCGTTGAATACGATTAAACTTCTCCGAAGAGACTGCCATTTATCGCTGATGAAGCTTAAGCTTTTCCCAAGAGATTGCCACTTACCGCTGAAGATGATTAAACTTCTCCGAAGAGACTACCATTTATCGTTGAAGATGAATAAGCTTCTCCGAAGACACTACCACTTATTCACTGAATACGAAGAAGCTTCTTTACAGAGACTGCCACTTATTGCAGAAGACTATTAAACTTCTCGGAAGAGACTGCCATTTATCGTTGATGAAGGTGAAGCTTCTCCCAAGAGATTGCCACTCACCACTGAAGACGATTAAACTTCTCCGAAGAGACTGCCATTTATCGCTGATGAAAGTTAAGCTTCTCCCAAGAGATTGCCACTCACCGCTGAAGACGATTAAACTTCTCCGAAGAGACTGCCATTTATCGCTGATAAAGGTTAAGTTTCTCCCAAGAGATTTCCAGTTACCGCTGAGGACGATTAAACTTCTCCGAAGAGACTGCCATTTATCGACGATGAAGGTTAAGCTTCTCCCAAGAGATTGCCACTCACCGCTGAAGACGATTAAACTTCTCCGAAGAGACTGCCATTTATCACTGATAAAGGTTAAGCTTCTCCCAAGAGATTTCCACTTACCGCTGAAGGCGATTAAACTTCTTCGAAGAGACTGCCATTTATCGTTGATGAAGGTTAAGCTTCTCCCAAGAGATTGCCACTCACCGCTGAAGACGATTAAACTTCTGCGAAGAGACTGCCATTTATCGCTGATGAAGGTTAAGCTTCTCCCAAGAGATTGCCACTCACCGTTGAATACGATTAAACTTCCCCGAAGAGACTGCCATTTATCGTTGATGAAGGTTAAGCTTCTCTGAAGAGATTGCCACTCACCATTGAATACGATTAAACTTCTCCGAAGAGACTGCCATTTATCGTTGATGAAGGTTAAGATTCTCCCAAGAGATTGCCACTTACCGCTGAAGACGATTAAACTTCTCCAAAGAGACTGCCATTTATCGCTGATGAAGGTTAAGCTTCTACCAAGAGATTGCCACTCACCGCTGAAGACGATTAAACTTCTCCGAAGAGACTGCCATTTATCTTTGATGAAGTTTAAGCTTCTCCCAAGAGATTGCCACTCACCGTTGAATACGATTAAACTTCTCCAAACAGACTGCCATTTATCGCTTATGAAGGTTAAACTTCTCCGAAGAGATTGCCACTCACCGTTGAATACGATTAAACTTCTCCGAAGAGACTTCCATTTATCGTTGATGAAGGTTAAGCTTCTCCCAAGAGATTACCACTCACCGTTGAATACGATTAAACTTCTCCAAAGAGACTGCCATTTATCGTTGATGAAGGTTAAGCTTCTCCGAAGAGATTGCCACTCATCGTTGAATACGATTAAACTTCTCCGAAGAGACTTCCATTTATTGTTGATGAAGGTTAAGCTTCTCCCAAGAGATTGCCACTTACCGCTGAAGACGATTAAACTTCTCCGAAGAGACTGCCATTTATCGCTGATAAAGGTTAAGCTTCTACCAAGAGATTGCCACTCACCGCTGAAGACGATTAAACTTCTCCGAAGAGACTGCCATTTATCGCTGATGAAGGTTAAGCTTCTCCCAAGAGATTGCCACTCACTGTTGAATACAATTAAACTTCTCCGAAGAGAATGCCATTTATCGTAGATGAAGGTTAAGCTTCTCCCAAGATATTGCCACTTACCATTGAAGCGATTAAACTTCTACGAAGAGACTACCATTTATCGTTGAAGATGAATAAGCTTCTCCGAAGACACTACCACTTATTCACTGAATACGAATTAGCTTCTCTACAGAGTCTGCCACTTATGGATGAAGACGATTAATCTTCTCGGAAGAGATTGCCATTTATCGTTGATGAAGGTTAAGCTTCTCCCAAGACATTGCCACTCACCACTGAAGACGATTAAACTTCTCCGAAGAGACTGTCATTTATCGCTGATGAAAGTTAAGCTTCTCCCAAGAGATTGCCACTCACGGCTAAAGACGATTAAACTTCTCCGAAGAGACTGCCATTTATCGCTGATAAAGGTTAAACTTCTCCCAAGAGATTTCCACTTACCGCTGAAGACGTTTAAACTTCTCCGAAGAGACTGCCATTTATTGCTGATGAAGGTTAAGCTTCTCCCAAGAGATTGCCACTCACCGCTGAAGACGATTAAACTTCTCCGAAGAGACTGCCATTTGTCACTGATGAAGGTTAAGCTTCTCCCAAGAGATTTCCACTCACCGTTGAATACGATTAAACTTCTCCGAAGAGACTGCCATTTATCGCTGATGAAAGTTAAGCTTCTCCCAAGAGATTGCCACTCACCGTTGAATACGATTAAACTTCCCCGAAGAGACTGCTATTTATCGTTGATGAAGGTTAAGCTTCTCCCAAGAGATTGCCACATACCGCTGAAGACGATTAAACTTCTCCGAAGAGACTGCCATTTATCGCTGATGAAGGTTAAGCTTCTCCCAAGAGATTGCCACTCACCGCTGAAGACGATTAAACTTCTCCGAAGAGACTGCCATTTATCGCTGATGAAGGTTAAACTTCTCCGAAGAGATTGCCACTCACCGTTGAATACGATTAAACTTCTCCGAAGAGACTGCCATTTATCGCTGATGAAGGTTAAGCTTTTCCCAAGAGATTGCCACTTACCGCTGAAGATGATTAAACTTCTCCGAAGAGACTACCATTTATCGTTGAAGATGAATAAGCTTCTCCGAAGACACTACCACTTATTCACTGAATACGAAGAAGCTTCTCTACAGAGACTGCCACTTATTGCAGAAGACTATTAAACTTCTCGGAAGAGACTGCCATTTATCGTTGATGAAGGTGAAGCTTCTCCCAAGAGATTGCCACTCACCACTAAAGACGATTAAACTTCTCCGAAGAGACTGCCATTTATCGCTGATGAAAGTTAAGCTTCTCCCAAGAGATTGCCACTCACCGCTGAAGACGATTAAACTTCTCCGAAGAGACTGCCATTTATCGCTGATAAAGGTTAAGTTTCTCCCTAGAGATTTCCAGTTACCGCTGAGGACGATTAAACTTCTCCGAAGAGACTGCCATTTATCGATGATGAAGGTTAAGCTTCTCCCAAGAGATTGCCACTCACCGCTGAAGACGATTAAACTTCTCCGAAGAGACTGCCATTTATCACTGATAAAGGTTAAGCTTCTCCCAAGAGATTTCCACTTACCGCTGAAGGCGATTAAACTTCTCCGAAGAGACTGCCATTTATCGCTGATGAAGGTTAAGCTTCTCCCAAGAGATTACCACTCACTGCTGAAGACGATTAAACTTCTGCGAAGAGACTGCCATTTATCGCTGATGAAGGTTAAGCTTCTCCCAAGAGATTGCCACTCACCGTTGAATACGATAAAACTTTCCCGAAGAGACTGCCATTTATCGTTGATGAAGGTTAAGCTTCTCTGAAGAGATTGCCACTCACCATTGAATACGATTAAACTTCTCCGAAGAGACTGCCATTTATCGTTGATGAAGGTTAAGATTCTCCCAAGAGATTGCCACTTACCGCTGAAGACGATTAAACTTCTCCGAAGAGACTGCCATTTATCGCTGATGAAGGTTAAGCTTCTACCAAGAGATTGCCACTCACCGCTGAAGACGATTAAGCTTCTCCGAAGAGACTGCCATTTATCTTTGATGAAGGTTAAGCTTCTCCCAAGAGATTGCCACTCACCGTTGAATACGATTAAACTTCTCCAAAGAGACTGCCATTTATCGCTTATGAAGGTTAAACTTCTCCGAAGAGATTGCCACTCACCGTTGAATACGATTAAACTTCTCCGAAGAGACTGCCATTTATCGTTGATGAAGGTTAAGCTTCTCCCAAGAGATTACCACTCACCGTTGAATACGATTAAACTTCTCCAAAGATACTGCCATTAATCGTTGATGAAGGTTAAGCTTCTCCGAAGAGATTGTCACTCATCGTTGAATACGATTAAACTTCTCCGAAGAGACTTCCATTTATTGTTGATGAAGGTTAAGCTTCTCCCAAGAGATTGCCACTTACCGCTGAAGACGATTAAACTTCTCCGAAGAGACTGCCATTTATCGTTGATGAAGGTTAAGCTTCTACCAAGAGATTGCCACTCACCGCTGCAGACGATTAAACTTCTCCGAAGAGACTGCCATTTATCGCTGATGAAGGTTAAGCTTCTCCCAAGAGATTGCCACTCACTGTTGAATACAATTAAACTTCTCCGAAGAGAATGCCATTTATCGTAGATGAAGGTTAAGCTTCTCCCAAGATATTGCCACTTACCATTGAAGCGATTAAACTTCTACGAAGAGACTACCATTTATCGTTGAAGATGAATAAGCTTCTCCAAAGACACTACCACTTATTCACTGAATACGAATAAGCTTCTCTACAGAGTCTGCCACTTATGGATGAAGACGATTAATCTTCTCGGAAGAGATTGCCATTTATCGTTGATGAAGGTTAAGCTTCTCCCAAGACATTGCCACTCACCACTGAAGACGATTAAACTTCTCCGAAGAGACTGCCATTTATCGCTGATGAAAGTTAAGCTTCTCCCAAGAGATTGCCACTCACGGCTAAAGACGATTAAACTTCTCCGAAGAGACTGCCATTTATCGCTGATAAAGGTTAAACTTCTCCCAAGAGATTTCCACTTACCGCTGAAGACGTTTAAACTTCTCCGAAGAGACTGCCATTTATTGCTGATGAAGGTTAAGCTTCTCCCAAGAGATTGCCACTCACCGCTGAAGACGATTAAACTTCTCCGAAGAGACTGCCATTTGTCACTGATGAAGGTTAAACTTCTCCCAAGAGATTTCCACTCACCGTTGAATACGATTAAACTTCTCCGAAGAGACTGCCATTTATCGCTGATGAAGGTTAAGCTTCTCCCAAGAGATTGCCACTCACCGTTGGATACGATTAAACTTCCCCGAAGAGACTGCTATTTATCGTTGATGAAGGTTAAGCTTCTCCCAAGAGATTGCCACATACCGCTGAAGACGATTAAACTTCTCCGAAGAGACTGCCATTTATCGCTGATGAAGGTTAAGCTTCTCCCAAGAGATTGCCACTCACCGCTGAAGACGATTAAACTTTTCCGAAGAGACTGCCATTTATCGTTGATGAAGGTTAAGCTTCTCCCAAGAGATTGTAACTCACCGTTGAATACGATTAAACTTCTCCGAAGAGACTGCCATTTATCGCTGATGAAGGTTAAACTTCTCCGAAGAGATTGCCACTCACCGTTGAATACGATTAAACTTCTCCAAAGAGACTGCCATTTATCGCTGATGAAGGTTAAGCTTTTCCCAAGAGATTGCCACTTACCGCTGAAGATGATTAAACTTCTCCGAAGATACTACCATTTATCGTTGAAGATGAATAAGCTTCTCCGAAGACACTACCACTTATTCACTGAATACGAAGAAGCTTCTCTACAGAGACTGCCACTTATTGCAGAAGACTATTAAACTTCTCGGAAGAGACTGCCATTTATCGTTGATGAAGGTGAAGCTTCTCCCAAGAGATTGCCACTCACCACTGAAGATGATTAAACTTCTCCGAAGAGACTGCCATTTATCGCTGATGAAAGTTAAGCTTCTCCCAAGAGATTGCCACTCACCGCTGAAGACGATTAAACATCTCCGAAGAGACTGCCATTTATCGCTGATAAAGGTTAACTTTCTCCCAAGAGATTTCCAGTTACCGCTGAGTACGATTAAACTTCTCCGAAGAGACTGCCATTTATCGCTGATGAAGGTTAAACTTCTCCGAAGAGATTGCCACTCACCGTTGAATACGATTAAACTTCTCCGAAGAGACTGCCATTTATCGCTGATGAAGGTTAAGATTTTCCCAAGAGATTGCCACTTACCGCTGAAGATGATTAAACTTCTCCGAAGAGACTACCATTTATCGTTGAAGATGAATAAGCTTCTCCGAAGACACTACCACTTATTCACTGAATACGAATAAGCTTCTCTACAGAGACTGCCACTTATTGCAGAAGACTATTAAACTTCTCGGAAGAGACTGCCATTTATCGTTGATGAAGGTTAAGCTTCTCCCAAGAGATTGCCACTCACCACTGAAGACGATTAAACTTCTCCGAAGAGACTGCCATTTATCGCTGATGAAAGTTAAGCTTCTCCCAAGAGATTGCCACTCACCGCTGAAGACGATTAAACTTCTCCGAAGAGACTGCCATTTATCACTGATAAAGGTTAAGTTTCTCCCAAGAGATTTCCAGTTACCGCTGAGGACGATTAAACTTCTCCGAAGAGACTGCCATTTATCGATGGTGAAGGTTAAGCTTCTCCCAAGAGATTGCCACTCACCGCTGAAGACGATTAAACTTCTCCGAAGAGACTGCCATTTATCACTGATAAAGGTTAAGCTTCTCCCAAGAGATTTCCACTTACCGCTGAAGGCGATTAAACTTCTTCGAAGAGACTGCCATTTATCGCTGATGAAGGTTAATCTTCTCCCAAGAGATTGCCACTCACCGCTGAAGACGATTAAACTTCTGCGAAGAGACTGCCATTTATCGCTGATGAAGGTTAAGCTTCTCCCAAGAGATTGCCACTCACCGTTGAATACGATTAAACTTCCCCGAAGAGACTGCTATTTATCGTTGATGAAGGTTAAGCTTCTCCCAAGAGATTGCCACTTACCGCTGAAGACGATTAAACTTCTCCGAAGAGACTGCCATTTATCGCTGATGAAGGTTAAGCTTCTCCCAAGAGATTGCCACTCACCGCTGAAGACGATTAAACTTCTCCGAAGAGACTGAAATTTATCGTTGATGAAGGTTAAGCTTCTACCAAGAGATTGCCACTCACCGTTGAATACGATTAAACTTCTCCGAAGAGACTGCCATTTATCGCTGATGAAGGTTAAACTTCTCCGAAGAGATTACCACTCACCGTTGAATACGATTAAACTTCTCCGAAGAGACTGCCATTTATCGTTGATGAAGGTTAAGCTTCTCCCAAGAGATCGCCACTCACCGTTGAATACGATTAAACTTCTCCAAAAAGACTGCCATTTATCGTTGATGAAGGTTAAGCTTCTCCGAAGAGATTGCCACTCACCATTGAATACGATTAAACTTCTCCGAAGAGAATGCCATTTATCGTTGATGAAGTTTAAGCTTCTCCAAAGAGATTGCCACTTACCGCTGAAGACGACTAAACATCTCCGAAGAGACTGCCATTTATCGCTGATGAAGGTTAGGCTTCTACCAAGAGATTGACACTCACCGCTGATGACGATTAAACTTCTCCGAAGAGACTTCCATTTATCGCTGATGAAGGTTAAGCTTTCCCAAGATATTGCCACTCACCGTTGAATACAATTAAACTTCTCCGAAGAGACTGCCATTTATCGCTTATGAAGGTTAAACTTCTCCGAAGAGATTGCCATTCATTGTTGAATACGATTAAACTTTTCCGAAGAGACTGCCATTTATCGTTGATGAAGGTTAAGCTTCTCCCAAGAGATTGCCACTCACCGTTGAATACGATTAAACTTCTCCAAAGAGACTGCCATTTATCGTTGATGAAGGTTAAGCTTCTCCGAAGAGATTGCCACTCACCGTTGAATACGATTAAACTTCTCCGAAGAGACTGCCATTTATCGTTGATGAGGGTTAAGCTTATCCCAAGAGATTGCCACTTACCGCTGAAGACGATTAAACTTCTCCGAAGAGACTGCCATTTATCGCTGATGAAGGTTAAGCTTCTACCAAGAGATTGCGACTCACCACTGAAGAAGATTAAACTTCTCCGAAGAGACTGCCATTTATCGCTGATGAAGGTTAAGCTTCTCCCAAGAGATTGCCACTCACTGTTGAATACGATTAAACTTCATCGAAGAGACTGCCATTTATCGTAGATGAAGGTTAAGCTTCTCCCAAGATATTGCCACTTACCGCTGAAGCGATTAAATTTCTACGGAGAGACTACCATTTATCGTTGAAGATGAATAAGCTTCTCCGAAGACACTACCACTTATTCACTAAATACGAATAAGCGTCTCTACAGAGTCTGCCACTTATTGATGAAGACGATTAATCTTCTCGGAAGAGATTGCCATTTATCGTTGATGAAGGTTAAGCTTCTCCCAAGACATTGCCACTCACCACTGAAGACGATTAAACTTCTCCGAAGAGACTGCCATTTATCGCTGATGAAGGTTAAGCTTCTCACAAGAGATTGCCAATCACCGCTGAAGACGATTAAACTTCTCCGAAGAGACTGCCATTTATCACTGATGAAGGTTAAGCTTCTCCCAAGAGATTGCCACTCACAGTTGAATACGATTAAACTTCTCCGAAGAGACTTCCATTTATCGTTGATGAAGGTTAAGCTTCTCCCAAGAGACTGCCACTCACCGTTGAATACTATTAAACTTCCCCGAAGAGACTGCTATTTATCGTTGATGAAGGTTAAGCTTCTCCCAAGAGATTGCCACTTACCGCTGAAGACGATTAAACTTCTCCGAAGAGACTGCCATTTATCGCTGATGAAGGTTAAGCTTCTCCCAAGAGATTGCCACTCACCGCTGAAGACGATTAAACTTCTCCGAAGAGACTGCCATTTATCGTTGATGAAGGTTAAGCTTCTCCCAAGAGATTGCCACTCACCGTTGAATACGATTAAACTTCTCCGAAGAGACTGCCATTTATCGCTGATGAAGGTTAAACTTATCCGAAGAGATTGCCACTCACCATTGAATACGATTAAACTTCTCTGAAGAGAATGCCATTTATCGTTGATGAAGGTTAAGCTTCTCCCAAGAGATTGCCACTTACCGCTGAAGACGATTAAACTTCTCCGAAGAGACTGCCATTTATCGCTGATGAAGGTTAAGCTTCTACCAAGAGATTGACACTCACCGCTGAAGACGATTAAACTTCTCCGAAGAGACTGCCATTTATCGCTGATGCAGTTTAAGCTTCTCCCAAGATATTGCCACTCACCGTTGAATACGATTAAACTTCTCCGAAGAGACTGGCATTTATCGCTTATGAAGGTTAAACTTCTCCGAAGAGATTGCCACTCACCGTTGAATACGATTAAACTTCTCCGAAGAGACTGCCATTTATCGTTAATGAAGGTTAAGCTTCTCCCAAGAGATTTCCACTCACCGTTGAATACGATTAAACTTCTCCAAAGAGACTGCCATTTATCGTTGATGAAGGTTAAGCTTCTCCGAAGAGATTGCCACTCACCATTGAATACGATTAAACTTCTCCGAAGAGACTGCCATTTATCGTTGATGAGGGTTAAGCTTCTCCCAAGAGATTGCCACTTACCGCTGAAGACGATTAAACTTCTCCGAAGAGACTGCCATTTATCGCTGATGAAGGTTAAGCTTCTCCCAAGAGATTGCCACTCACTGTTGAATACGATTAAACTTCACCGAAGAGACTGCCATTTATCGTAGATGAAGGTTAAGCTTCTCCCAAGATATTGCCACTTACCGCTGAAGCGATTAAACTTCTACGGAGAGACTACCATTTATCGTTGAAGATGAATAAGCTTCTCCGAAGACACTACCACTTATTCACTGAATACGAATAAGCGTCTCTACAGAGTCTGCCACTTATTGATGAAGATGATTAATCTTCTCGGAAGAGATTGCCATTTATCGTTGATGAAGGTTAAGCTTCTCCCAAGACATTGCCACTCACCACTGAAGACGATTAAACTTCTCCGAAGAGACTACCATTTATCGCTGATGAAGGTTAAGCTTCTCACAAGAGATTGCCACTCACCGCTGAAGACGATTAAACTTCTCCGAAGAGACTGCCATTTATCACTGATGAAGGTTAATCTTCTCCCAAGAGATTGCCACTCACCGTTGAATACGATTAAACTTCTCCGAAGAGACTTCCATTTATCGTTGATGAAGGTTAAGCTTCTCCCAAGAGACTGCCACTCACCGTTGAATACGATTAAACTTCCCCGAAGAGACTGCTATTTATCGTTGATGAAGGTTAAGCTTCTCCCAAGAGATTGCCACTTACCGCTGAAGACGATTAAACTTCTCCGAAGAGACTGCCATTTATCGTTGATGAAGGTTAAGCTTCTCCCAAGAGATTGCCACTCACCGTTGAATACGATTAAACTTCTCCGAAGAGACTGCCATTTATCGCTGATGAAGGTTAAACTTATCCGAAGAGATTGCCACTCACCATTGAATACGATTAAACTTCTCCGAAGAGAATGCCATTTATCGTTGATGAAGGTTAAGCTTCTCCCAAGAGATTGCCACTTACCGCTGAAGACGATTAAACTTCTCCGAAGTGACTGCCATTTATCGCTGATGAAGGTTAAGCTTCTACCAAGAGATTGACACTCACCGCTGAAGACGATTAAACTTCTCCGAAGAGACTGCCATTTATCGCTGATGAAGTTTAAGCTTCTCCCAAGATATTGCCACTCACCGTTGAATACGATTAAACTTCTCCGAAGAGACTGGCATTTATCGCTTATGAAGGTTAAACTTCTCCGAAGAGATTGCCACTCACCGTTGAATACGATTAAACTTCTCCGAAGAGACTGCCATTTATTGTTAATGAAGGTTAAGCTTCTCCCAAGACATTGCCACTCACCGTTGAATACGATTAAACTTCTCCAAAGAGACTGCCATTTATCGTTGATGAAGGTTAAGCTTCTCCGAAGAGATTGCCACTCACCGTTGAATATGATTAAACTTCTCCGAAGAGACTGCCATTTATCGTTGATGAGGGTTAAGCTTCTCCCAAGAGATTGCCACTTACCGCTGAAGACGATTAAACTTCTCCGAAGAGACTGCCATTTATCGCTGATGAAGGTTAAGCTTCTACCAAGAGATTGCCACTCACTGCTGAAGAAGATTAAACGTCTCCGAAGAGACTGCCATTTATCACTGATGAAGGTTAAGCTTCTCCCAAGAGATTGCCACTCACTGTTGAATACGATTAAACTTCTCCGAAGACACTGCCATTTATCGCTTATGAAGGTTAAACTTCTCCGAAGAGATTGCCACTCACCGTTGAATACGATTAAACTTCTCCGAAGAGACTGCCATTTATCGTTGATGAAGGTTAAGCTTCTCCCAAGAGATTACCATACACCGTTGAATACGATTAAACTTCTCCAAAGAGACTGCCATTTATCGTTGATGAAGGTTAAGCTTCTCCGAAGAGATTGCCACTCACAGTTGAATACGATTAAACTTCTCCGAAGAGACTTCCATTTATCGTTGATGAAGGTTAAGCTTCTCCCAAGAGACTGCCACTCACCGTTGAATACTATTAAACTTCCACGAAGAGACTGCTATTTATCGTTGATGAAGGTTAAGCTTCTCCCAAGAGATTTCCACTTACCGCTGAAGACGATTAAACTTCTCCGAAGAGACTGCCATTTATCGCTGATGAAGGTTAAGCTTCTCCCAAGAGATTGCCACTCACCGCTGAAGACGATTAAACTTCTCCGAAGAGACTGCCATTTATCGTTGATGAAGGTTAAGCTTCTCCAAAGAGATTGCCACTCACCGTTGAATACGATTAAACTTCTCCGAAGAGACTGCCATTTATCGCTGATGAAGGTTAAACTTATCCGAAGAGATTGCCACTCACCATTGAATACGATTAAACTTCTCTGAAGAGAATGCCATTTATCGTTGATGAAGGTTAAGCTTCTCCCAAGAGATTGCCACTTACCGCTGAAGACGATTAAACTTCTCCGAAGAGACTGCCATTTATCGCTGATGAAGGTTAAGCTTCTACCAAGAGATTGACACTCACCGCTGAAGACGATTAAACTTCTCCGAAGAGACTGCCATTTATCGCTGATGAAGTTTAAGCTTCTCCCAAGATATTGCCACTCACCGTTGAATACGATTAAACTTCTCCGAAGAGACTGGCATTTATCGCTTATGAAGGTTAAACTTCTCCGAAGAGATTGCCACTCACCGTTGAATACGATTAAACTTCTCCGAAGAGACTGCCATTTATCGTTAATGAAGGTTAAGCTTCTCCCAAGAGATTTCCACTCACCGTTGAATACGATTAAACTTCTCCAAAGAGACTGCCATTTATCGTTGATGAAGGTTAAGCTTCTCCGAAGAGATTGCCACTCACCATTGAATACGATTAAACTTCTCCGAAGAGACTGCCATTTATCGTTGATGAGGGTTAAGCTTCTCCCAAGAGATTGCCACTTACCGCTGAAGACGATTAAACTTCTCCGAAGAGACTGCCATTTATCGCTGATGAAGGTTAAGCTTCTCCCAAGAGATTGCCACTCACTGTTGAATACGATTAAACTTCACCGAAGAGACTGCCATTTATCGTAGATGAAGGTTAAGCTTCTCCCAAGATATTGCCACTTACCGCTGAAGCGATTAAACTTCTACGGAGAGACTACCATTTATCGTTGAAGATGAATAAGCTTCTCCGAAGACACTACCACTTATTCACTGAATACGAATAAGCGTCTCTACAGAGTCTGCCACTTATTGATGAAGATGATTAATCTTCTCGGAAGAGATTGCCATTTATCGTTGATGAAGGTTAAGCTTCTCCCAAGACATTGCCACTCACCACTGAAGACTATTAAACTTCTCCGAAGAGACTACCATTTATCGCTGATGAAGGTTAAGCTTCTCACAAGAGATTGCCACTCACCGCTGAAGACGATTAAACTTCTCCGAAGAGACTGCCATTTATCACTGATGAAGGTTAATCTTCTCCCAAGAGATTGCCACTCACCGTTGAATACAATTAAACTTCTCCGAAGAGACTTCCATTTATCGTTGATGAAGGTTAAGCTTCTCCCAAGAGACTGCCACTCACCGTTGAATACGATTAAAATTCCCCGAAGAGACTGCTATTTATCGTTGATGAAGGTTAAGCTTCTCCCAAGAGATTGCCACTTACCGCTGAAGACGATTAAACTTCTCCGAAGAGACTGCCATTTATCGCTGATGAAGGTTAAGCTTCTCCCAAGAGATTGCCACTCACCGCTGAAGACGATTAAACTTCTCCGAAGAGACTGCCATTTATCGTTGATGAAGGTTAAGCTTCTCCCAAGAGATTGCCACTCACCGTTGAATACGATTAAACTTCTCCGAAGAGACTGCCATTTATCGCTGATGAAGGTTAAACTTATCCGAAGAGATTGCCACTCACCATTGAATACGATTAAACTTCTCCGAAGAGAATGCCATTTATCGTTGATGAAGGTTAAGCTTCTCCCAAGAGATTGCCACTTACCGCTGAAGACGATTAAACTTCTCCGAAGTGACTGCCATTTATCGCTGATGAAGGTTAAGCTTCTACCAAGAGATTGACACTCACCGCTGAAGACGATTAAACTTCTCCGAAGAGACTGCCATTTATCGCTGATGAAGTTTAAGCTTCTCCCAAGATATTGCCACTCACCGTTGAATACGATTAAACTTCTCCGAAGAGACTGGCATTTATCGCTTATGAAGGTTAAACTTCTCCGAAGAGATTGCCACTCACCGTTGAATACGATTAAACTTCTCCGAAGAGACTGCCATTTATTGTTAATGAAGGTTAAGCTTCTCCCAAGAGATTGCCACTCACCGTTGAATACGATTAAACTTCTCCAAAGAGACTGCCATTTATCGTTGATGAAGGTTAAGCTTCTCCGAAGAGATTGCCACTCACCGTTGAATATGATTAAACTTCTCCGAAGAGACTGCCATTTATCGTTGATGAGGGTTAAGCTTCTCCCAAGAGATTTCCACTTACCGCTGAAGACGATTAAACTTCTCCGAAGAGACTGCCATTTATCGCTGATGAAGGTTAAGCTTCTACCAAGAGATTGCCACTCACTGCTGAAGAAGATTAAACGTCTCCGAAGAGACTGCCATTTATCACTGATGAAGGTTAAGCTTCTCCCAAGAGATTGCCACTCACTGTTGAATACGATTAAACTTCTCCGAAGACACTGCCATTTATCGCTTATGAAGGTTAAACTTCTCCGAAGAGATTGCCACTCACCGTTGAATACGATTAAACTTCTCCGAAGAGACTGCCATTTATCGTTGATGAAGGTTAAGCTTCTCCCAAGAGATTACCATACACCGTTGAATACGATTAAACTTCTCCAAAGAGACTGCCATTTATCGTTGATGAAGGTTAAGCTTCTCCGAAGAGATTGCCACTCATCGTTGAATACGATTAAACTTCTCCAAAGAGACTTCCATTTATTGTTGATGAAGGTTAAGCTTCTCCCAAGAGATTGCCACTTACCGCTGAAGACGATTAAACTTCTCCGAAGAGACTGCCATTTATCGCTGATGAAGGTTAAGCTTCTACCAAGAGATTGCCACTCACCGCTGAAGACGATTAAACTTCTCCGAAGAGACTGCCATTTATCGCTGATGAAGGTTAAGCTTCTCCCAAGAGATTGCCACTCACTGTTGAATACAATTAAACTTCTCCGAAGAGAATGCCATTTATCGTAGATGAAGGTTAACCTTCTCCCAAGATATTGCCACTTACCGTTGAAGCGATTAAACTTCTACGAAGAGACTACCATTTATCGTTGAAGATGAATAAACTTCTCCGAAGACACAACCACTTATTCACTGAATACGAATAAGCTTTTCTACAGAGTCTGCCACTTATGGATGAAGACGATTAATCTTCTCGGATGAGATTGCCATTTATCGTTGATGAAGGTTAAGCTTCTCCCAAGACATTGCCACTCACCACTGAAGACGATTAAACTTCTCCGAAGAGACTGCCATTTATCGCTGATGAAAGTTAAGCTTCTCCCAAGAGATTGCCACTCACGGCTAAAGACGATTAAACTTCTCCGAAGAGACTGCCATTTATCGCTGATAAAGGTTAAGCTTTTCCCAAGAGATTTCCACTTACCGCTGAAGACGATTAAACTTCTCCGAAGAGACTGCCATTTATCGCTGATGAAGGTTAAGCTTCTCCCAAGAGATTGCCACTCACCGCTGAAGATGATTAAACTTCTCCGAAGAGACTGCCATTTATCACTGATGAAGGTTAAGCTTCTCCCAAGAGATTGCCACTCACCGTTGAATACGATTAAACTTCTCCGAAGAGACTGCCATTTATCGCTGATGAAGGTTAAGCTTCTCCCAAGAGATTGCCACTCACCGTTGAATACGATTAAACTTCCCCGAAGAGAATGCTATTTATCGTTGATGAAGGTTAAGCTTCTCCCAAGAGATTTCCACTTACCGCTGAAGACGATTAAACTTCTCCGAAGAGACTGCCATTTATCGCTGATGAAGGTTAAGCTTCTCCCAAGAGATTGCCACTCACCGCTGAAGACGAATAAACTTCTCCGAAAAGACTGCCATTTATCGTTGATGAAGGTTAAGCTTCTCCCAAGAGATTGTCACTCACCGTTGAATACGATTAAACTTCTCCGAAGAGACTGCCCTTTATCGCTGATGAAGGTTAAACTTCTCCGAAGAGATTGCCACTCACCGTTGAATACGATTAAACTTCTCCGAAGAGACTGCCATTTATCGCTGATGAAGGTTAAGCTTTTCCCAAGAGATTGCCACTTACCGCTGAAGATGATTAAACTTCTCCGAAGAGACTACCATTTATCATTGAAGATGAATAAGCTTCTCCGAAGACACTACCACTTATTCACTGAATACGAAGAAGCTTCTCTACAGAGACTTCCACTTATTGCAGAAGACTATTAAACTTCTCGGAAGAGACTGCCATTTATCGTTGATGAAGGTTAAGCTTCTCCCAAGAGATTGCCACTCACCGCTGAAGACGATTAAACTTCTCCGAAGAGACTGCCATTTATCGCTGATGAAAGTTAAGCTTCTCCCAAGAGATTGCCACTCACCGCTGAAGACGATTAAACTTCTCCGAAGAGACTGCCATTTATCGCTGATAAAGGTTAAGTTTCTCCCAAGAGATTTCCAGTTACCGCTGAGGACGATTAAACTTCTCCGAAGAGACTGCCATTTATCGATGATGAAGGTTAAGCTTCTCCCAAGAGATTGCCACTCACCGCTGAAGACGATTAAACTTCTCCGAAGAGACTGCCATTTATCACTGATAAAGGTTAAGCTTCTCCCAAGAGATTTCGACTTACCGCTGAAGGCGATTAAACTTCTTCGAAGAGACTGCCATTTATCGCTGATGAAGGTTAAGCTTCTCCCAAGAGATTGCCACTCACCGCTGAAGACGATTAAACTTCTGCTTAGAGACTGCCATTTATCGCTGATGAAGGTTAAGCTTCTCCCAAGAGATTGCCACTCACCGTTGAATACGATTAAACTTCCCCGAAGAGACTGCTATTTATCGTTGATGAAGGTTAAGCTTCTCCCAAGAGATTGCCACTTACCGCTGAAGACGATTAAACTTCTCCGAAGAGACTGCCATTTATCGCTGATGAAGGTTAAGCTTCTCCCAAGAGATTGCCACTCACCGCTGAAGACGATTAAACTTCTCCGAAGAGACTGACATTTATCGTTGATGAAGGTTAAGCTTCTACCAAGAGATTGCCACTCACCGTTGAATACGATTAAACTTCTCCGAAGAGACTGCCATTTATCGCTGATGAAGGTTAAACTTCTCCGAAGAGATTGCCACTCACCGTTGAATACGATTAAACTTCTCCGAAGAGACTGCCATTTATTGTTGATGAAGGTTAAGCTTCTCCCAAGAGATCGCCACTCACCGTTGAATACGATTAAACTTCTCCAAAGAGACTGCCATTTATCGTTGATGAAGGTTAAGCTTCTCCGAAGAGATTGCCACTCACCATTGAATACGATTAAACTTCTCCGAAGAGAATGCCATTTATCGTTGATGAAGGTTAAGCTTCTCCCAAGAGATTGCCACTTACCGCTGAAGACGATTAAACTTCTCCGAAGAGACTTCCATTTATCGCTGATGAAGGTTAAGCTTCTACCAAGAGATTGACACTCACCGCTGATGACGATTAAACTTCTCCGAAGAGACTTCCATTTATCGCTGATGAAGGTTAAGCTTCTCCCAAGATATTGCCACTCACCGTTGAATACAATTAAACTTCTCCGAAGAGACTTCCATTTATCGCTTATAAAGGTTAAACTTCTCCAAAGAGATTGCCACTTACCGCTGAAGCGATTAAACTTCTACGGAGAGACTACCATTTATCGTTGAAGATGAATAAGCTTCTCCGAAGACACTACCACTTATTCACTGAATACGAATAAGCGTCACTACAGAGTCTGCCACTTATTGATGAAGACGATTAATCTTCTCGGAAGAGATTTCCATTTATCGTTGATGAAGGTTAAGCTTCTCCCAAGACATTGCCACTCACCACTGAAGACGATTAAACTTCTCCGAAGAGACTGCCATTTATCGCTGATGAAGCTTAAGCTTCTCACAAGAGATTGCCACTCACCGCTGAAGACGATTAAACTTCTCCGAAGAGACTGCCATTTATCACTGATGAAGGTTAAGCTTCTCCCAAGAGATTGCCACTCACCGTTGAATACGATTAAACTTCTCCGAAGAGACTTCCATTTATCGTTGATGAAGGTTAAGCTTCACCCAAGAGACTGCCACTCACCGTTGAATACGATTAAACTTCCCCGAAGAGACTGCTATTTATCGTTGATGAAGGTTAAACTTCTCCCAAGAGATTGCCACTTACCGCAGAAGACGATTAAACTTCTCCGAAGAGACTGCCATTTATCGCTGATGAAGGTTAAGCTTCTCTCAAGAGATTGCCACTCACCGCTGAAGACGATTAAACTTCTCCAAAGAGACTGCCATTTATCGTTGATGAAGGTTAAGCTTCTCCCAAGAGATTGCCACTCACCGTTGAATACGATTAAACTTCTCCGAAGAGACTGCCATTTATCGCTGATGAAGGTTAAACTTATTCGAAGAGATTGCCACTCACCATTGAATACGATTAAACTTCTCCGAAGAGAATGCCATTTATCGTTGATGAAGGTTAAGCTTCTCCCAAGAGATTGCCACTTACCGCTGAAGACGATTAAACTTCTCCGAAGAGACTGCCATTTATCACTGATGAAGGTTAAGCTTCTACCAAGAGATTGACACTCACCGCTGAAGACGATTAAACTTCTCCGAAGAGACTGCCATTTATCACTGATGAAGTTTAAGCTTCTCCCAAGATATTGCCACTCACCGTTGAATACGATTAAACTTCTTCGAAGAGACTGGCATTTATCGATTATGAAGGTTAAACTTCTCCGAAGAGATTGCCTCTCACCGTTGAATACGATTAAACTTCTCCGAAGAGACTGCCATTTATCGTTGATGAAGGTTAAGCTTCTCGCAAGAGATTGCCACTCACCGTTGAATACGATTAAACTTCTCCAAAGAGACTGCCATTTATCGTTGATGAAGGTTAAGCTTCTCCGAAGAGATTGCCACTCACCGTTGAATACGATTAAACTTCTCCGAAGAGACTGCCATTTATCGTTGATGAGGGTTAAGCTTCTCCCAAGAGATTGCCACTTACCGCTGAAGACGATTAAACTTCTCCAAAGAGACTTCCATTTATCGCTGATGAAGGTTAAGCTTCTACCAAGAGATTGCCACTCACTGCTGAAGAAGATTAAACGTCTCCGAAGAGACTGCCATTTATCGCTGATGAAGGTTAAGCTTCTCCCAAGAGATTTCCACTCACTGTTGAATACGATTAAACTTCTCCGAAGAGACTGCCATTTATCGTAGATGAAGGTTAAGCTTCTCCCAAGATATTGCCACTTACCGCTGAAGCGATTAAACTTCTACGAAGAGACTACCATTTATCGTTGAAGATGAATAAGCTTCTCCGAAGACACTACCACTTATTCATGGAATACGAATAAGCTTCTCTACAGAGACTGCCACTTATTGATTAAGACGATTAATCTTTTCGGAAGATACTGCCATTATCGTTGATGAAGGTTAAGCTTCTCCCAAGACATTTCCACTCACCACTGAAGACGATTAAACTTCTCCGAAGAGACTGCCATTTATCGCTGGTGAAAGTTAAGCTTCGCCCAAGAGATTGCCACTCACGGCTAAAGACGATTAAACGTCTCCGAAGAAACTGCCATTTATCGCTGATAAAGGTTAAGCTTCTCCCAAGAGATTTCCACTTACCGCTGAAGACAATTAAACTTCTCCGAAGAGACTGCCATTTATCGCTGATGAAGGTTAATCTTCTCCCAAGAGATTGCCACTCACCGTTGAATACGATTAAACTTCTCCGAAGAGACTGCCATTTATCGCTGATGAAGGTTAAGCTTCTCCCAAGAGATTGCCACTCACCGTTGAATACGATTAAACTTCCCTGAAGAGACTGCTATTTATCGTTGATGAAGGTTAAGCTTCTCCCAAGAGATTGCCACTCACCGCTGAAGACGAATAAACTTCTCCGAAAAGACTGCCATTTATCGCTGATGAAGGTTAAGCTTCTCCCAAGAGATTGCCACTCACCGTTGAATACGATTAAACTTCTCCGAAGAGACTGCCATTTATCGCTGATGAAGGTTAAACTTCTCCGAAGAGATTGCCACTCACCGTTGAATACGATTAAACTTCTCCGAAGAGACTGCCATTTATCGCTGATGAAGGTTAAGCTTTTCCCAAGAGATTTCCACTTACCGCTGAAGATGATTAAACTTCTCCGAAGAGACTACCATTTATCGTTGAAGATGAATAAGCTTCTCCGAAGACACTACCACTTATTCACTGAATACGAAGAAGCTTCTCTACAGAGACTTCCACTTATTGCAGAAGACTATTAAACTTCTCGGAAGAGACTGCCATTTATCGTTGATGAAGGTTAAGCTTCTCCCAAGAGATTGCCACTCACCGCTGAAGACGATTAAACTTCTCCGAAGAGACTGCCATTTATCGCTGATGAAAGTTAAGCTTCTCCCAAGAGATTGCCACTCACCGCTGAAGACGATTAAACTTCTCCGAAGAGACTGCCATTTATCGCTGATAAAGGTTAAGTTTCTCCCAAGAGATTTTCAGTTACCGCTGAGGACGATTAAACTTCTCCGAAGAGACTGCCATTTATCGATGATGAAGGTTAAGCTTCTCCCAAGAGATTGCCACTCACCGCTGAAGAAGATTAAACTTCTCCGAAGAGACTGCCATTTATCACTGATAAAGGTTAAGCTTCTCCCGAGAGATTTCGACTTACCGCTGAAGGCGATTAAACTTCTTCGAAGAGACTGCCATTTATCGCTGATGAAGGTTAAGCTTCTCCCAAGAGATTGCCACTCACCGCTGAAGACGATTAAACTTCTGCTTAGAGACTGCCATTTATCGCTGATGAAGGTTAAGCTTCTCCCAAGAGATTGCCACTCACCGTTGAATACGATTAAACTTCCCCGAAGAGACTGCTATTTATCGTTGATGAAGGTTAAGCTTCTCCCAAGAGATTGCCACTTACCGCTGAAGACGATTAAACTTCTCCGAAGAGACTGCCATTTATCGCTGATGAAGGTTAAGCTTCTCCCAAGAGATTGCCACTCACCGCTGAAGACGATTAAACTTCTCCGAAGAGACTGACATTTATCGTTGATGAAGGTTAAGCTTCTACCAAGAGATTGCCACTCACCGTTGAATACGATTAAACTTCTCCGAAGAGACTGCCATTTATCGCTGATGAAGGTTAAACTTCTCCGAAGAGATTGCCACTCACCGTTGAATACGATTAAACTTCTCCGAAGAGACTGCCATTTATTGTTGATGAAGGTTAAGCTTCTCCCAAGAGATCGCCACTCACCGTTGAATACGATTAAACTTCTCCAAAGAGACTTCCATTTATCGTTGATGAAGGTTAAGCTTCTCCGAAGAGATAGCCACTCACCATTGAATACGATTAAACTTCTCCGAAGAGAATGCCATTTATCGTTGATGAAGGTTAAGCTTCTCCCAAGAGATTGCCACTTACCGCTGAAGACGATTAAACTTCTCCGAAGAGACTTCCAATTATCGCTGATGAAGGTTAAGCTTCTACCAAGAGATTGACACTCACCGCTGATGACGATTAAACTTCTCCGAAGAGACTTCCATTTATCGCTGATGAAGGTTAAGCTTCTCCCAAGATATTGCCACTCACCGTTGAATACAATTAAACTTCTCCGAAGAGACTTCCATTTATCGCTTATGAAGGTTAAACTTCTCCAAAGAGATTGCCACTTACCGCTGAAGCGATTAAACTTCTACGGAGAGACTACCATTTATCGTTGAAGATGAATAAGCTTCTCCGAAGACACTACCACTTATTCACTGAATACGAATAAGCGTCACTACAGAGTCTGCCACTTATTGATGAAGACGATTAATCTTCTCGGAAGAGATTTCCATTTATCGTTGATGAAGCTTAAGCTTCTCCCAAGACATTGCCACTCACCACTGAAGACGATTAAACTTCTCCGAAGAGACTGCCATTTATCGCTGATGAAGGTTAAGCTTCTCACAAGAGATTGCCACTCACCGCTGAAGACGATTAAACTTCTCCGAAGAGACTGCCATTTATCACTGATGAAGGTTAAGCTTCTCCCAAGAGATTGCCACTCACCGTTGAATACGATTAAACTTCTCCGAAGAGACTTCCATTTATCGTTGATGAAGGTTAAGCTTCACCCAAGAGACTGCCACTCACCATTGAATACGATTAAACTTCCCCGAAGAGACTGCTATTTATCGTTGATGAAGGTTAAACTTCTCCCAAGAGATTGCCACTTACCGCTGAAGACGATTAAACTTCTCCGAAGAGACTGCCATTTATCGCTGATGAAGGTTAAGCTTCTCTCAAGAGATTGCCACTCACCGCTGAAGACGATTAAACTTCTCCAAAGAGACTGCCATTTATCGTTGATGAAGGTTAAGCTTCTCCCAAGAGATTGCCACTCACCGTTGAATACGATTAAACTTCTCCGAAGAGACTGCCATTTATCGCTGATGAAGGTTAAACTTATTCGAAGAGATTGCCACTCACCATTGAATACGATTAAACTTCTCCGAAGAGAATGCCATTTATCGTTGATGAAGGTTAAGCTTCTCCCAAGAGATTGCCACTTACCGCTGAAGACGATTAAACTTCTCCGAAGAGACTGCCATTTATCACTGATGAAGGTTAAGCTTCTACCAAGAGATTGACACTCACCGCTGAAGACGATTAAACTTCTCCGAAGAGACTGCCATTTATCGCTTATGAAGTTTAAGCTTCTCCCAAGATATTGCCACTCACCGTTGAATACGATTAAACTTCTCCGAAGAGACTGGCATTTATCGATTATGAAGGTTAAACTTCTCCGAAGAGATTGCCACTCACCGTTGAATATGATTAAACTTCTCCGAAGAGACTGCCATTTATCGTTGATGAAGGTTAAGCTTCTCGCAAGAGATTGCCACTCACCGTTGAATACGATTAAACTTCTCCAAAGAGACTGCCATTTATCGTTGATGAAGGTTAAGCTTCTCCGAAGAGATTGCCACTCACCGTTGAATACGATTAAACTTCTCCGAAGAGACTGCCATTTATCGTTGATGAGGGTTAAGCTTCTCCCAAGAGATTGCCACTTACCGCTGAAGACGATTAAACTTCTCCGAAGAGACTGCCATTTATCGCTGATGAAGGTTAAGCTTCTACCAAGAGATTGCCACTCACTGCTGAAGAAGATTAAACGTCTCCGAAGAGACTGCCATTTATCGCTGATGAAGGTTAAGCTTCTCCCAAGAGATTTCCACTCACTGTTGAATACGATTAAACTTCTCCGAAGAGACTGCCATTTATCGTAGATGAAGGTTAAGCTTCTCCCAAGATATTGCCACTTACCGCTGAAGCGATTAAACTTCTACGAAGAGACTACCATTTATCGTTGAAGATGAATAAGCTTCTCCGAAGACACTACCACTTATTCATGGAATACGAATAAGCTTCTCTACAGAGACTGCCACTTATTGATTAAGACGATTAATCTTTTCGGAAGATACTGCCATTATCGTTGATGAAGGTTAAGCTTCTCCCAAGACATTTCCACTCACCACTGAAGACGATTAAACTTCTCCGAAGAGACTGCCATTTATCGCTGGTGAAAGTTAAGCTTCGCCCAAGAGATTGCCACTCATGGCTAAAGACGATTAAACGTCTCCGAAGAAACTGCCATTTGTCGCTGATAAAGGTTAAGCTTCTCCCAAGAGATTTCCACTTACCGCTGAAGACAATTAAACTTCTCCGAAGAGACTGCCATTTATCGCTGATGAAGGTTAAGCTTCTCCCAAGAGATTGCCACTCACCGTTGAATACGATTAAACTTCTCCGAAGAGACTGCCATTTATCGCTGATGAAGGTTAAGCTTCTCCCAAGAGATTGCCACTCACCGTTGAATACGATTAAACTTCCCCGAAGAGACTGCTATTTATCGTTGATGAAGGTTAAGCTTCTCCCAAGAGATTGCCACTTACCGCTGAAGACGATTAAACTTCTCCGAAGAGACTGCCATTTATCGCTGATGAAGGTTAAGCTTCTCCCAAGAGATTGCCACTCACCGCTGAAGACGATTAAACTTCTCCGAAGAGACTACAATTTATCGTTGATGAAGGTTAAGCTTCTCCCAAGAGATTGCCACTCACCGTTGAATACGATTAAACTTCTCCGAAGAGACTGCCATTTATCGCTGATGAAGGTTAAACTTCTCCAAAGAGATTGCCACTCACCGTTGAATACGATTAAACTTCTCTGAAGAGACTGCCATTTATCGTTGATGAAGGTTAAGCTTCTCCCAAGAGATCGCCACCCACCGTTGAATACGATTAAACTTCTCCAAAGAGACTGCCATTTATCGTTGATGAAGGTTAAACTTCTCCGAAGAGATTGCCACTCACCATTGAATACGATTAAACTTCTCCGAAGAGAATGCCATTTATCGTTGATGAAGGTTAAGCTTCTCCCAAGAGATTGCCACTTACCGCTGAAGACGATTAAACTTCTCCGAAGAGACTGCCATTTATCGCTGATGAAGGTTAAGCTTCTACCAAGAGATTGACACTCACCGCTGTCGCTACTGCGAACATCGGCGCCGGCTGAACAGAAGAGTCGCCGCCGTGCGTTATTTATCCCAAAGGAGGGAAAGGAAACGCTCGAAGTAAACCTACCGCAAAGACGGGAAAGGAATGGTCATCGCAACCAAATCCTGGGTTCGGGAGTCGGTTACGCAAGGGGAAGGTATTAGCACCCCTCACGTCCGTCGTACTCGACGGGATCCACGCTTGTTTTCTGGTACGGATTGTTATTCTATCTACTCTACAGGTCTGGGGTTAAAAGAAAAGAAAATGACTCGGCAAAGTATCGCACTTTATGCCTACGTATTCCCGTCTGGAACGAGAAATCAGAGTCAACGTAGTTCGCCTACCTACGGGAAAGGAGGGGAAGGTTGCTCGCTAGGATATCGCATCCTATGCCTACGTACTTTCATACAGCATGAAAGATCAGAGCAAACGTAGTTCGGACCACGTACGACACAAGTCTGTCTTGATTGCTTTTATCTCCTTCTGGAAAAGGGTTTTTCTGATTAACAGCCCAAGCGGACAAAAATGACGTTTTGATGAGTTCACATTCTTTTACGCAAGAACTGTTTTTTTGTTGATGTTTATCCTTTTATTGTATTTTTCTGATTGTTTTGAGAAAGAAGAGACAGAACTCTAACCTATGATTGAAAAGGGAATCAAATTAACCTAATGTTATCATGCATGGGTTAAGACCTAATGTCTATCATGTTCCTCTCTTGCGCAGAGAGAAACAGAGATCCTAAGGGGATAAACAGAAACAGAAACAATAGATACAATAAAACAGTAAAATATGCATGAATGCAACAATACAAGCGAGGCAAGGGAGTCCCACTCAACCTCGAACCTAGAAAACAACAGGCAAAGTGAAATAACTTCACTTCAACCTAACAGGTTAAATGGCAAACAATACAGTCCGGGAAACTCAAACAATACATCAAAAGCTTATAAACAGCAAAAATAAACAGCAAACAGCAACCCTGCACAGCAAGCTCCATCATCATCTATCTTCAAGTCATCTTCAAAACATCTACAAGCTTCAAGCAAGCATCAATCTTCAAGGAAAAAAGCTCTAACAGAAAACACCTTCAACAGCTTCAAACAGCAGGGTCTATATCTTCAATCTTTCCTGGCTTTTCTTCAAGTCCCACTCTCCAAGATGAGTAGCAGTTAACAAGATGAATTGGATGTTAAGCAGTCAGTTGCCTACCAAGGGTGGCCTACTGACTGTTAACATGATACAGACAGTTTTCTCTCAAAAGTTCTATCTTTTAAACACATTCACTAATCCTTCCAAAGGAAGGAGGTGGGTATTTAAAAGAGACTTTGAATCATAGAGAAAGAATGGAGGCAAACAAGACCTTCCATGTTTATGAAGCAAGTTTCTACTCTAAGCTCTACCTAGCTCCTAGTTCCTATAATCCTCAACAGCTGCAAGCAAGCTACAATCCTCATCCACTCTTGAAATTGATCTTCACTCCTTGTCTTCAATGGGCTTCATCAGCAAAGTCTTCAACTCAAACCCAAACCCCAAGCATGCCCAATAACCCACACAATCAAACAATAACCCTAGAAAGGGCACACCATACAATCAATCAAATACAAAAATATGCTAAAAATATTAATACAATGGGGAAAATTCTAATATTTATTCTAAGGGATCTATTATGCTTACCCTTAATACCCCTATAGTCCCATCTTCTAATTTGTCCTAAAAAACCCAAAAAGAAATTTGTTTTGTTACACCTATGTTATTCAAAACCCTAATTAACTAGCCTAGTAGTTTCTAACTAAACTACCTAAAATGAAATCCTATAAATTGTGGTATAAAAACCAGGAGCACCTAATATCCATATCTAGTTGTACTAAAAAGAATAGGGTGAAAATCCTAAAGGAAACTCTTAAACTAAATTCAACAAATGGTAGCATCAACTAAAAGAATTTAAAAAAAGCAATTAAATGTAAAAATATGCAAAAAATATAAAAATGAAGTAAAATGACAATTTTATGATTTTATATTTTTCTTGACAGAAAATGGAAAGTGGGAAAAAAATCCCATTGAAAAATAATGATTTTTCTATTTATTATGGTTTTTTAAAGTTTGTAAAAAATTTGGAGAAAAAATTAATGTAAAATGATGCAGGGGGGTATGAACAGCAACAATCCCAGTTATTATGATGCTTTAGGCCCAGATAGGGGGTGGCGTTAGTAAACGCGTTGGGCCCAGTTATGATTCAGAAAATCAAAATAAAATGCAAGAGAAAAAAACAAAACGCGGTGTAAATAGCATTGAAATGTAGTTATAATATGAAATTGGGCCTGCATGGGGGGGGGGGGGGGGGGGTGGATAGCAAAATTCAATAAAAGCCCAAGCCAGCGTTTAAATGAAACGCGGCGTTTCATGCGTGCCCAGAACTCCCTCTAATCTCGTTTTCAAATCTAAGCCGTTCGATCTTTCTCCAGTCAACAAGTCTTATGCGCATCCAACGGCGATGAGGTCGTCACTAACCTTGAGCCACTAGGGTTTTCAGACACCATGAAAGTACCTCCTCCATGCAACAGAATTCGATCAGCTCGTTCTCCCTCGTCTCTCCACCAAATGCCTCGATACAAAAACCAATTTTGTTCTATTTTCCACGTAGAACACAACCATGGTGTTAGATTGCATTGAAACAAACTATATCGTCCAAACCGAAAGGTATAACATCATGGATTCAACATTTCACTAGTTTTCAAACTTCACCAAACTCACCAATCTTTGTACAGAAATAATCCTCAGGCTATACTGATCAAAAATAACTAATCATCTAAGATTCTAACGGCTTAATCACTATGTTCTATGCCCAAATAGAATTCACTTGCATACATCAACCTCCATGAAATCTTGCCAAAAGCTCCAGAAATGATCCTCTAATCATCTAGATCATGCTTAACCTAGCAATTCTACCTAATGCTATCTAGATCAAGCCAAATAGTGAGAGTTACTAACCTGGTAAGAAGTTGAAAACAGATGGTGATTCTCTTCACTTCAAAGCCTACAATGCTCCAGGATCCATCAATGGACTATACTCTTGCTTCTGTTTGCAATAATTCGAGCTAAAACCACCTGGATCCTTGTAACAGAATTCTTCTTGCAGATGAAGAAATGAAAATCTCAGAACACGATTCTTGCAGTTTCCTCTTCAAATCTTGCTTGTAATCTACTCAGTGATGATTATTGAATAGAATAGGAACAAAATCTTGAAGAAATGATGAAGAAATAAGAAGATTCGAGGCAATTTGCAAAAAAGCAAGATGAAGTGAAACTATGAGTTTTTGATCAAAATGAAGTTCAACCCTCTCTTGGATCAGTTGGAATGAATATATAGATGATGATGGAAAGTTCCAGAACTTGCTAGATTGATCTCATGAGAAGTTTCTTATATCTTTGCATGAGAAAGTGAAATTGGTGAGTTGAAAAAATCAGTCCATGAAACCTTGTTTCAGCTCCTCATTCTCACTTGAAAATCTCATTAGGTGATATTTTGAACATGTGGAAAGGCCTTGCTAGCTTGCACATTAATCCCTTGTATGCATTGGATGTGTAACTTCAATTATAAGCAAGCTATGGTAATTCCCAAATTTTGATCTCAAACCTAAAATCTAACATTGCCAATGGTCTTAAAATGTCCTTTACCTTCAAAATGGTAGGTCATATGCTTGGTTTTGCTTTTGTATCAAAAATTCACAATTTTGGTCATTTACAAATGTACTTTTCCCTTTATAATTGGTCAATTTTGCAATTCTAGGCTATGAGCATTTCCAAACTTCCATGATCACTTTTCTAGACTCAAAATTTCATTTGGAGCAAGTTTGATGTTGAACATTTCTTCATTTGAAGTTTGGAAATAGGAGTTTTGGGCATATGCTTGAAATGACCTGTAATTCCATTTTCCCAAAATACCCCTGGCTTGCCAAGATCATAAGTAGAGTTATACAAATCCGATGAAGGCATACCATACCTTTCTAGAAAGCTAAGATCATGAGGAACAACTTTCATGTTGGCCATAAATCCATTTGAAAACTACTTGAGGGGTAAAAGTTGCTTGGAAATCAAGTAACTTTCACAGACAAATTTCAGTGCCCTCTGATGACCTGTAACTTGCAAGAACCATAACTTGAGTTCTATAAATCTCCTTGATTCCTTCCACCACTCAAATTAAAGGTCTTGAGATACCCTACAAGTTTCATGTTGGCCAAGGATCCATTTGAGACTTTCATTTTGAATTATCTTGCTTAGAAGTTTGCCCTAAATCAGGGGATTTTACACAGAAACCCTAATTCATAAACTTCTCTTCTTCTTGATTTCTTTTGATTTCTCCTTGGCGCAACACCACATCCATATCCACATGTAAACTGAGGCATCCCACATCTTTCAAACAGGCCTTGATGCCCTTCAATCAAGTATTTGACCTAGGGTTGACCCAGATGACACCCTAGTTGACTGTCTTCAACTGCATCTCTTGCAATCACACCAATGACTTGTCTCACTTTCAAAATGACCCTCTAGGTCTTCCATGATGTCAATTCATAGCTCACAACTTCTATGATGATCCTCACATATCCTCAAGATAGGAGAGAAACCCACTGCTTGGTCCACTAACTTCTCCAGCTTCAATTTCTTTCTGATGACTTGGATAAGCTTGAATTTGAATAAGAACCTCTTGATAGGCTCATAGAGATAAGAATGGCACTTGGTCCCTTGTTGGATGGCTTTCCCATGCTATGCTATGCAGATGAATTAATTATGTACATGACCTAATATGCAAATGTTAAAGCTATGAGACATAAAATCAGGTGAAATAAGTTAAGCAAATTTTAGGGTGCAACAGCTGCCCCTATTCAAACGACTTGGACCCGACTGGGTGAAGAGCGAACGGCCTTCAAACATTCGAGGTACGAGACGGTTGAATACTAAGAACCCAGAAATTTGCGAACCGCAGAAATAAACTGCACTATCTACAAATATGATTTCAGCATTATCTTTTCTATACTGGAACAAACTTATTGACTTCACTGGGAGAAGTACTTCTGTCAACAAAACATGACCCTGCCAACGATACAGGAAAATCACTCTGCCATCACTACGAGAAATCACTCCGCCACCACTGCGGGAAAATTTTGTCATTATTACGGGAAATTGACTCTGCCACCACTGCGGGTACATACTCTGCCAAATATAGGAAAATAACTCCGCCTCCGCTACGGGAAATGCTCTGTCAAATACAGGAAAATAACTCCGCCTTTTCTACGGGAAATACTCTGCCAAATACAGGAAAATAACTCCGCCTTTGCTACGGGAAATACTCTGCCAAATACAGGAAAATAACTCCGCCTCTGCTACGAGTACACCCTGTCAAATACAGGAAAATAACTCCGCCTTCGCTACGGGAAATACTCTGCCAAATATAGGAAAATAACTCCGCCTCTGCTACGGGTACACCCTGTCAAATACAGGAAAATAACTCCGCCTTTGCTACGGGTACACTCTGCCAAATACAGGAAAATAACTCTGCCTTTGCTACGGGTAAATACTCTGTCAAATACAGGAAAATAACTCCGCCTCTGCTACGGGTACACCCTGTCAAATACAGGAAAATAACTCCGCCTTTGCTACGGGTACACTCTGCCAAATACAGGAAAATAACTCCGCCTTTGCTACGGGTACACTCTGGTACAGCTTTTCTGCCTATCTTTGCAGCAGCTAGCTCCATCAGTCACATGGGTAACACAATATGATCCTAGTCTTCCAATTTTTCAGTGCTGACATGGCAGCAAATCTGAGAAGGACTCTACTAGGGATTTTCTGAATCCACACTGCCAGATAACTTCCAAAAATCGATTCACGAAATCTTTTGATATTGTTATAACAGCAATCTTGAAGAAATACTCCGCTGGAGGGGTAAGAGAAACTTAAACAAGCAACTCTGTGGGAATAATGCCACAATTGACATTATCATTACATGTCTCACGCAGAGATCTTGAATGTTTGGTAATTAATTTGAGCAAGAGCTCTCTCCACCTGTAAGGGAAACAAAACTAGAAACAATCGGTTAACCAACCTGGCTTATGTTTCAAAATGCATATGTTTGACAATGGCGTAATGCTCCATTCGACATGGAAATGCTACGCGTTTTTATTTGGTAGATGCAAATATGACACTATATGCCAATGCAGATGCAAGCTCGAACTGCTGGGATACAGAAAACCGCTTCAGCAAAATAAATGCTGAAGACAACGCCAACTCCGCTGGGGATAACCAAGCGTCATAGAATTATTCCAGCAAAATAAATGTTGGAAGAGTAAAGCCCGCTTCGCTGAGGAATAACTGAATGCGCCAATCATGGTTGGACTTCTGCTGGGGAGTAAATGGGTATCACACGGTATTCCGACAAAATAAATGCCGGGACACACAACCAACTCTGTCAGGGAGAGCTTTAACCTTTGAGTTCCACTGGGAGGAAAGAAAACACTTGCTGAAAAGAGAAATCCGCGGGGGACGAAGCGATTCTCTTGGGGAAAATCAACTGTCTCCGCTGGGGGAGAGTAAATGACCCTACTGGGAAGAGTAGACTGTCTGGGTACATCTCACAAGTTGGAAATATTAATCTTCTGAGGCTAGACCACTCTGCTCGGGATGGGGAATCCTTTTTGGGGGACACCACACTGTCTAAATACAGCCTTCGATCTTGGAATTGTCAATTCTGCTGGGGTAAACGACCCTGCTGGAGAATGTCCTTCGGATAAGCTGCAACTAGCTGGGGAATTTGATCTTTCTTTGGTAAGGAACATTGCCACCTCAAAAGCGCGACCTGCGTGGGGATCGAGTCTTTCCGTTACGAGCCTCTGGTCAGTACTGCAATCTTTTGATCGTCCACTTCGTATGGTCAGGAACCCTGCAACACCATAAACGAGACAAGACAAGTCTATGCAACCAAATCTATTTAGGTTAGCGTTAGTGGCATCATTTCCAGTCAATTCAAAGTTTTAGCAATTATTGGCAAGAGCCAGCGATGTTATACACTTGCTAGTTTTATTAAACCTTGGCATTTGTCATGTACAAAACAGTAAAGAACCAGCATCAAATGCTGAATAACATGTTTTATTGATTGGGCTCCTAAATGGGCAGAGTTTTGTACACGGGATGTAACTCCTGGAAAGAGGAAGCTACGCACAACAAATATACAAGTATGCACAAGAAGCATAAATATAATGACAAATCAAATTTGTACATATGTCGGCAACGTGATGCAGACGAACATCATGAGCTGATCCTCCTATGACTTGCCTGACTCTAGCGCTTTCCCAGTATTCACACCTCTGAAGAGATTATATCTGATAATCGCCCCCTCAAGTATATTCTCCCGCACCAATGCGCACTGCAGTATCAAATTCGGACTGCAGTCATTTGCTTTTCAAATCCCTAACTTTTGCGTGAACCGCCCTTTACGGGTTTTCAGTTCACCGAGATACCCTTTTTTGCCGAAGCCGCCCAGTGTAGGTTTTCAACTTCGCGGGTGTACATTTCTTCAATTTTATCCCTAATTTTTTCCCGAACCTTTCATTCTGTTTTTGGTTCGCCAGGATGCCCCATTTTTGCCTGGACTCTCCTTTTTCCTGTCCAGCGGGTCAATTTCAAGCAAAGTATTTTTTAACTGCGTCCGAATTCACAGGCGACGTAAAGTCTTCACCGTCCATGGTGGACAACAACAGAGCTCCTCCTGAAAAGACTTTTCTGACAACGTATGGCCCTTCGTAGTTGGGGGTCCACTTGCCCCTGTGATCAGCCTGTGGCGGGAGAATCCTCTTTAGCACAAGGTCGCCCGTCTGAAAGCTCCGAGGATGTATCTTCTTATCATATGCTTTCTTCATTCGGCTCTGGTACAACCGACCATATGCTAGAGAAGCTAACCTCTTCTCATCCATTAAACTCAGCTGGTTCAATCTGTCTTTCACCCATTCTGCCTCGTCTAGTTGGACATCTCGTAATACTCTCAGGGAAGGAATCTCAACTTCCAGTGGTAACACTGCTTCCATTCAATATACCAACGAGAACGGGGTTGCCCCGGTTGATGTGCACACCGTCGTACGATAACCGTGCAAAGCGAAAGGTAGCATCTCATGCCAGTCCTTATAGGTCACCACCATCTTCTGAACAATCTTCTTTATGTTCTTATTGGCCGCTTCAACAACGCCATTCATCTTGGGTCGATAAGGAGAGGAGTTGTGATGCTCGATCTTAAAACTCTGACACAGCTCCTTCATCATTTTGTTATTTAAGTTCGAACCGTTGTCGGTAATTATCCGCTCGGGGATTCCATATCTGCAAATGATATCTCTCTTGATAAACCTGGCTACCACCTGCTTGGTCACATTCGCATAGGATTCCGCTTCAACTCATTTGGTAAAATAATCAATTGCTACCAAAATAAACCGGTGTCCGTTGGATGCCGTCGACTCAATCTTTCCAATCATATCGATTCCCCACATTGAGAATGGCCACGGTGATTGTCGCGGTGAAACTTGGATATCAAACCATTGATTAGTTTGAATCTTTAATTCAATTTGCAACCGAATTTTGATTTGTCCAAAGGAAGAGATAAAGATCGAAATTCCCACAATGCAATGCAAATGCAAGGTTAAGAGAGTTTAGGTTCGGGGGTTGGTTAAACTTAGGGAAGGTACTAGCATCCTAAGTTTCTGTAGTACTCTACAGGAACCTCTTGTTTTATGTTTGTTTACTGCTATGTGTTATATCTGCTTAAGGTTTAAAGGACCTAAGGGTTTATTTCTAAGTATACTCGATAAGATGTCGCATCTTATGCCTACATATCCTTACGAGAGTGGAATCAGAGTACTTGTAGTTCCCCTAAAGGGTTATAGGAGCTCTTTGACTGTGGTCAAAGTTCCTACGGGTTTAGGGTAGTTGTTTTGATTGGGTTTAGGAGAAGAGATAAGTCTTCATGTTAAGGGAGATATAACCGCCACAAGTGTAAAGGGGGGTTGTAGGAAATGGTCTTTGCATCGTCTTAAGAAAAGGTCTTAAATACTTGGATGGTCGCCAAGTATGCCTTTATCGCTCTTAAGGCAAAGTTCCTACATGTTTGATTGTATTATTGTGGGGGTGGAGATTATATCTCACTTAAGATGATTAACATCTATTCTCTAATGTGTTTGAAAGAGTTTGTATTGTTGATTGTTTTGTGTAAGTTGTAAAAGATAAATACAAGGTCCTTCCTATGGGGTAGGTCCTAATCTTAAGCGATCAACTTGAATGGGATCAAGGATCGAGGGGAGAATGATGCATATGATGTGCAACTACACACAACGTTGAATTATGTGTAGGTTTTTCCTTTGGACGGAATTTGATGCATAAATATAGATGCGGTAATGTAAATTTGCGGTAAATAAATTGCGGAAATGATAAAGGGCAAATAAGTAAAACAATCACATACGCATGAAAGCGCTGAAGTGTGTGAGAGTGTATTGTGTCGTGAAGTGAGTGTGCACGATTAGATTGTATTTTACGATGTTGATGGATTTTAATTGGTCGATTTGATTTTAGTTTGAATAAAAAAGTTGATTTGATTTTGGATGAAAAGTTGCATTTGATCTTTTAAATAAAAGTTATATTAATTATTATCTTTATTTTATTTATAAAAGTTGTATAAATTGCTTGAATTGTAAGAAAATGTACTCTTTTAATGAATTTGATTTTATAAAAAGGGTTAAATTAATTATGTTAATTTTAAATAAAAGGTTTTATTATTAAATATTTAGCCATTAAATTGAATTATGTTATTTTAGAAAAAAAGGTATAATAGGATAGTTATTAAATAGATTGGTGTATATATAAAAATGTTTAATAAATAAAAGGTTGTAGTAATTATTATTTTAATTTTAAAAAAAACTGATTATAATAGGTATTTAGTTAATTATTAAAAAAACTAAGATAAGATTTAATTAAATTTAAAAACTGGGTTAATTAACGGAAAAAACAGAAAAAGTGACTAAACACATTATAGCAGATTAATTAAGATTTAAGAGACAATTAGAGGTTTAATTAGGTTAATTAAGTGATGGTTAGTGGGTGTGTGGTGGTGTTAGTGATTAACTATTAGATTATAATCATAATAAACAAAACAGAGAGGGAAACACGGTGGAACCCTAGGCTCCTTCATCCCCAAATCGGATCCTTCCGTTCGTCTCTTCCTCTCCATTTCTCAACTGCGAATCTCTCTCGATCGCTCCGTCTCCCTCTTTCGTTCATCGTTCCCCTCGCTTTTTCGAATCTTGAAAGTAATCCAAACGCATCAATATTTCAATACCATGAGTAAAGTTGGAGATTTACCGAAGATTGGTGGTAGCGGCAGCGTTGGGGGTGACAAGAATGGATGCTTCGTCTGTGGGACTTGCGGCGATGTGCGATAGCTTCAGCGGTTTCAGAGATAAGCTTCTCTTCTTCTTAATCTAATAGGTTTACGCACATAGGTCATTTTTGTGATGATTCTCCGCATCCTCCTCTTTTCGTTTTCAATCCCCTCTTTTATATAGGCTCTTGAATGAAAACAAATTTGACGATAACTTGAATACTGACTTGATTGGAATTGTACCTCAATTGAATGCTGATTGGGGATTTTCCTATTTGGTTATGATCTGATTTGAAAACATTCCCTTTTCGGTGAGATTGTGTTAACGTCTGTTAATGGAGAACGAAATCTTTGATATTGTGTCAATTTCATTAACTGTCCATGTTCAATGCTTTGGATTTAGGTTGAATATTCTTCGAATCTTTTTCACACAGGTATATTCCTCAATGTTTTTACTAATCTTGAATTTGGCGGTTTGGCAGGTGTAATTAGCAACTGTTTGGGCCAAATGACGAATTAGGAGCCCAGAGTAAGCTCTTGCTTGATGCGCATGGGAATCTCACGAAGAGCAAAGTTGGTGGTGAAGAATAGCAACCGCAAGCCTTCTCAGGGTACTTCGAAATCGACCTTTGTCCTTCCTGTTTGGTTATCCATCGTGCGTATGATGATGGCTGGTATATCCGCAGGATGCTCTGCTCTGGATTGAGTATGTTGTCTCTACTCAGTACCTTCACTTAGACTTAAAGCATAGCAGGATTCTCTTACAGGTCCACTATCCTTATGAGCTTCAACCATGGTAGGCCTGCGTAATTGTGCGTATATAATTCTGGATGGCATTATTAACTCTTCCAATCTCCTTACGTGTATTGCTTCCGTTTACAGGGCCAACAGCTGCCAAGGGATTCAATTGGAGGGTTCATAGGTTCTTTATGGTAACAGTCTCGGTAGTATTAAATATTTTGCACCTTATGACTTTGTATTTACCCTTGCACCAATTTAGAAGGGAACACCATCAAATAATTGGATTAACGGTCTGCTATGGAATCCTTACAAAATTCTCAATAGTAGAGTTTTGTCAATCCTGGTTTTTGTATTAACTCATTGAACTTTACTGAACACAAAACTGACTTATCTCGATTGGCCTGTTTAAGGTTTCACGTTGTTATTGCAGGTTCAGAATTTCGCCGGCGGATTCTGATGGAAGCAGGGGCTTATCGCGAATTCTGATGGCTGAATATAACTCCCTCTCAAGGAAGGATTCCTTTGTGCCTGAAAAAATGATAAAGAGAGACGACACGGCATCATTGACAAGCTCCAGGTCAACATCAACATTACTGATATCGTCCAATGCCGTAATCTTTGATGAACTCTGCCATATGCTTATAGTTTTGAAGTCTCAGGTCGTCAATGCTTTCAGTTACCGCTAATGCTAAACACAAGCAAATCAGGTTTTCCCTCGGATTCTTCATTGCCTGGCCTGCTATCCATGCTGTCGAGAAAGAGTTGGTGGGTATTCATACTGGTGCACATCGGCAACAACGGCGTAATCCCCCTGGCATTTTGGATGTTAGTTGCGAACAAATTTCTTCGGGACTGAATCAGTAGCAGAGGTATTTTCCTTTTGTGTAACTCTTGTTATAGATGGTATCATAATTGCTTTTCTAATTCCATTTCGACGTATTCGCGTTTTGACTCTGTTGTGGTGAGGAGATAATCACTCTTCTGAATGCAGGGGTGATATGATAGCTGGAAAGAACGATGCTTTGCAGACGTTATGCTTTCCTTCACTTGAGTGCTATAATCGTGGTTGCTGCAGGTTCTCGCTTTCAAATATAGGCTGATGGCTTCGGTTGTCGCCTTTGCCGACTTTCAACAAGTTCAATACGAGGAGACAAGGGTGCCGATACTTATACCCGTAGTTTCTGCGGTAACTATGACTTCGACTTAAACAAATCCTGCTTTGTACTGAGAATGTGGTTAATGGTGATGAATTGATAGTCATGACATCTTGCATTACCCCGCAGGTATTTGTTATATTTGGGAACTCCGGTGATTCACAGATTTGTAGAAGGTTGAGAGCCAATAGCATTGGACCGCTGCTGCCGTGTTAACCACGCCCTCGGAGTTGTACCGTGATGCAATTGCCGTTGTAACTACCATTTCTTCTTCTTTACCGAATTTGACAGGTACTTCTTCAAAACTTCCCTGCAAGCGGTTTCGGTTCAACTTTGGATTTGATGTTGGATGATCTTGTTTTAATGATTACTTGCAGCAGCCGGGTGTGGACAGTGAGGTGCTACCGTAGGCGAGTCTTCCGCGTCCTTCGGCGTGATTTACTCTAATTTGAGAACTTTTCCACTACGGAGATAATAACATTGGCTACTGTCAAAAGGTACTTACTGATTCCAGCCTTTAAGTCTTATAAAATCTCCAACCATCGTGGCAAAGAAGAAGTTATCCAACTGACCATAACAATCAAGATTATTAAATTGCATATAGAACTCTGATGTGGGACCTTTGTTGCTTCATATAATCATTTAGCATTGATGCTGCCCTGGATACCGTTGTGACGATGCTAATGTGAAGTCGGTTTTGCAGGTTGTTGACTTCAAGTGCAGGCTGGTGGCCTTGGCTATTTACGCAGGATTCTGAGAGCGTCGCTGAACGGAGCTGAATTTGAGCTTCAGCCACGAACTTGTTATGCTTCTAGGGCCGTAGTTGGAATGAAAGGAGTGATCCGTCGATTAGAGCGGAAGCAGGTGATGATGTTTAGTCCCGTTTGCTTCCTCTCGATCTTATGGCGCGATACTCTTTAATCCCTTTCTCTCTAAGTTCCTTGTTCGAACTATTGTTTCGGTGTAATTGAAGAAAACACAAGTATGCTTATGCCATCATCCTAATGTACTTCTTCTCGTTCAAATAACAGATGGATATGTACTGTTGATATAGTCTTCTTTGTTTCAGGTGTAGCTGTATCTGAAGAACACGAGGAGTATGACACGAGATAGCATCGGCAATCTGCTCATTTTCAAAAGTCGCGTGGAAATTCCGCTGTATCAGCACGATGGGCCGGTGTTCCAGAGGTTAATGGTCGCGGTTTTCACGATGAAGATGCTACTTCGATTTCCTGTACCATTATGCTACGCATAGCTTTTTCAAAACAGGATGAGTTGTGGTTTTGTTGTTTGGCATGTAATTGAATTGTATTATTCATGCCCCTGTAATAGAACTTTATCATTCATGTGGTCTTAGACGATCAAAGCGAATTCGCATGTTGTTGTAACTTAGTTAAAACTTTGAGTTGATGATGATATGTCAGACTGTTGATTAAAACTTGTCGATTATTTCCACACCTCTAGTCTTGAAATTGAAATGAAATGGATGTGGTTCTATCCTTCTTATCATGTAAATCACCCTTATCTAGAATGTGCCTTGTGATGTAAGGACCTTGCAAATTGGCTCATAGTGGAGAACAACGAATCAATTTGTCCTTGAGAAAAGCCTTTGAATCTTATGAATCCTTTCATGATTTCAGATCTTGATACAAAAAGCGGGAGCCTCGTGTTTGAGCTTGAGGCCGAATTGCATTCTCGTGATGACACATGTATTTGAGACCCACTAATTAACTCTTGCGAATCAAAACTCCTGAGCTTCGCACCTTTGCGACAACTTAAAGTTTTGTAAGCCAGCGGAGTAAATTAATCTTTATCCTGTCGGTAAATTGCCCAGAACTCCATTCATGATTTACGTTTGCCGTATTAAATTACCAACAAAAACTGCCCTTCCTCATTAGAGATGGCAGTGTCAAAGACGAATATGTAATCTGGTATGCGAGTTATGCCTTAAAGGGACCTTAAAGCCATATCTTGTGGTGCTGCTCCCCATGAACTAGAGCAAAAACCTCTAATGTCTATGTCCAAATACCAATAACAAAACATCTTGAACCTCTGGGGTGAATAACGAAACTCTTGAGAAAACGACCCATCGAATGAATTCATAATTTTTATAATCCAACGGTCACACCTAGAAGTACGGGACTGTAAGGATCTATATCTGACAACACCACGCCTGCACAAATTGGTTAGTCACGAAGAACATAGATATTAAGAGAAAACAAAACAAAAAACAAAAAAAAAGAGGTGGCATCTTATGGTCAAAAATTAGGGTGCAACAGATGCCCCTATTTAAGTTACTTCTGTCCGGAGGTATGAAGATTGAAATCTTCGTCTCGACGAGATAGGAGGGACTTAAATACAAACATAGCGCAAATTTTTTGGCCCTAAGATACCACTGAATGCGTATGATATGCGATGATATGAAAATGCCAGACGGACGGTCCTGTGAGGAAAAGGTCATAGGGGATGAACTGGATACGACATGCCAGACAAAAGAGCAACAAATCCAACAAGGCGGGACCCTACGAGGATAGGAACAATCACCCATGGGAAATCTCCAAACGTGTAACGGTAACTCATACATCATGGAGGCGGTGATTTTGACGATTTGTGATCGAAAGATACTTTTAATACCAAGGTGGTGGTCAATAGTAACTCAAAATGGATCTTTTTGATTGGGGCGCAATGCATTCTTCGCCATTTTTTTTATTATTTTATATTTTGTAACTAAGCTGAAACGGTAAAATGTATAACTTCCCCTTGCATCATGGTACGGGGACCATGAGCTGGTCTCAGTCTCTGCCTGAAATGTTATTGTAGTTGTAGAACTTCCCCTTGCATCATGGTATGGGAACCATGAGCTGGTCTCGGTTCCTGATGTCGAACTTCCCCTTGCATCATGGTATGGGAGCCATGAGCTGGTCTCGGTTCCTGATGTCGAACTTCCCCTTGCATCATGGTATGGGAGCCATGAGCTGGTCTCGGTCTCTAATGTCGAACTTCCCCTTGCATCATGGTATGGGGGCCATGAGCTGGTCTCGGTTCCTTCCCGAAATGATGAAAACTCGTGAGAGCACCTTCATAGGGGGTTGTAATTTTGTAGATTGTAGATTGTAAATTCTCAGCTGTGGGCCATAATGTCATTGTAGATTGTATGTTGTAAATTGTAGAACTGTAGAATTGTTGATGTAAATGTTGTTGATGTAATCTGTAATTGTAGAATTTTGTAAATGTGATCTTGTACTTGTAATTGTAAATTGTAGATGCAGTTTGTATTGTATTGGCAATTTGTAGAATATGCACCGGGGATCTTCAAAGGAGCTGTAAACCGGTTGATCTGTGGAGTGTCCTCTTGTAAGGAGATGTATCGTTGATAGTACTCATAATGAACTCTCTGGGGAAGATTTTTTTTTAGTATCTTTGTTGTAATTGTAAGATATGTGAAATTGTTGTAGCAGAAATCCTCAAATGGGGAAGTATCTGTAATGTTCTCTGTTTTGACTTGATAATCTCGAGATACTCCACTGGGGATGAACAGATTGTCTTGAGGAAACTGCTGTCTGTCGTTTCGAGTACAAATCTGCCCGAAACGAGTTGCTCAAATAAAGAGATCTTCTGTCATTCAGCTGTAAGTTGTTGAGGAGGTCTTGTAGTATTGCCGATGAAGCGTCACGTCTTCAATGGTGATCCTTATGATGTCAAAGTGCAAAATAAATGCACTCTTGATCCATGCTCAAAAGTTGGAGATGTTCATAGTGTGATTGCCAAAGACCAAAGTTCAATCCGGGAAATAACCGAAGAGAAACTGTCAAGCAAGACTCGACCCTAGAGGTATAAACTCCAATGGGAATGTACTGAAACAACTGTCTTCCACGAGGATCGAACTTCGTGGGGAAATAAAAATGTTGAGTTTCTTTGCTTAGGACTGACAATTCTATTTGGAAGGAAGAGACACACCCAAATACCCAAGGGTAAACACGATCGAAGAGATAGAGTAAAACATACAAAGGATGCACAAATGCAAATGTTATGTTATCTACTTATATGATATGAGTATGCTTATGCTGACAAAACAGATGAAAGCAATGACCGAATACGGGATAAACGTCTCGAAACAAACATCCGACCAATCTTCAAAGATAGAAGTACCACTGAGGGTAGATGGAGAACCGAATGTAGGGTCCCGATCCTGCTTCAAAACTTCAAAATTTCTCTTGAGGAAAAGTGATCAATCCATTTGGGGATGTAACATCTTGATAAGTTTGGCATGTTGTATGAAATTGTAGACGGAGGTACCCATCCCGAAGTCCTATAGGGGATAAAATAAATATCCTGGGTCTTCGTAGTTGTTGAACATGTTGGGGTTGAGCTTCCTGAGGATGAGATATACATCTTTTGCTCCAATCTTCAAATGCCCCAAGTCACATAGTTTAAGAGAAAAGTCTCGAGAGGATTTTATAGAAAACATGATGTCTAAATGCCCCATTGTTTTCAAACTCTCTAGAGATTCGCCGAATCTCGACGTAACTGCCCCTGATTGGTGGTAAGTGAGTCCTTGAATTTCTTCCAGTTGAATCCAAGACTTGCACGGATGAAATTTTCCTGGGAAGAATGACTTGCCCCAAGTCAGCAAAGTCTTCAAATATCATCATCAATGTCTGTATGTGGTCTTTCTAAGATGTCAAGCGTATTTAGCACGTTTGAAATATCCATTTTGAAATGGTTAATGCAACACGCGTTTGTATTGAAGTTTTGAAAAGGGGTATCGCAATAACTTGTGATCGAAACCACTAGTTAGGATACAAATTGAATCGTTATTTATAAAGCCGATTTAAATTTGAGCATAGCTCAAGGAGTCAGGAAACAATATCTCATCGAGTATGCTTTCGAATTAAACCTTCCTTCAATTAGGACTTTGAGGGTCGTATATGGGTTTAATTTATGACTTGTAGAATGGAGGAAGAAAGGGTTAGTATATTTGTGCCCACCCAATTTTGAAAGATGTTTGTTTTTTTTGGTGATACCCTGCCCCAGGTTAAGAAAATGAGGTTTTGGTTTGGGAGAAAAAAACGGATATTTTCTCAAGGCTTAAAAGAAAGGGTTGACTATGTTGGCGTTTAGGAGGTTTAAAATAATGCCTTGAAGCATACAACAAGAGATCATATGTTTTACTTCATCATCCTCCTTCCAATTCTCTGTCGGAGCAAGAGATCGGGTAAAAGTCGACATTATAAATAATTTTGAAAAACTATTTGAGTGGAAATGAATGGATTTCTTCAAGACAACCAGTTATTGCATTACTTATTCAAAATAGAAAGTTCTTACACACCAAATATGCTTTCAACCAAAGAAATAAACATGAACAACATAAAAACTTCTTCAGAGAGTCCTTTCTAGGATCTTTATTGTGCTCTCGTGTAGACTGGAGAGACATGCAAAAATGTCTGGTGCGCAGCTTTCAGACGCGGCGTTGATGACCTTGAATCATGCCTGGGGAGGACGAACCTTGTCGAGATAGGGGGCTATCTCGCACATAAGGGACGGAACCCTCAAAGAATAAGACTCCATCTTTGACCAAATTTTGGACGTCTGCTTTCATGCCGTAACAACTCTCAATGTCGTGCCCCGGAGCACCTCGATGATACAGGCAAAATCTGTTGGCTTTGTACCAGTATGGAAACTTCTTAGGTACCTTGGGTGGAGCTCTTGTCTGGATATGACCTCTTTAAATTAGAGCTGGAAACAAATAAGCATACTTCACAGGGATGGGATCAAACTGATGAATTGCTTCTCTTGGAGTATCCAGAGGCATCCTTTGATACCTTTTCCGAAATCGTCGATGCTGTGGTTGATCTGGAGAGGCCAACCTCTGTCTAGGAGATGGTTGTTGTTCACGCTGAGCGGGCATCGCATACTGGCGCTGAGGATGGGGTACCGGAGCTACGAATTCTCTGGAAGGTCCACGGTCATCTTTATTATCTGGGGCTATACCCAAGTTATGATGGTATTGCTTCACAAAAGCAAAAGTTAAGTCTTCCCAAGACTGAATGTGATTCCTTTGTAGCTTCATATACCATGTTAATGGTGCTCCACACAAACTTTCTTGGAAGCAGTGAATCATTAGTTGGTCGTTCCCAAGATAGGCGGTCATCTTCTGACAAAACATAATCAGATGATACCTCGGACAGATCGAACCTTTGTACACTTCGAAAGTGGGCATTTGGAATTCCGGAGGGACAACTGGGTTTAGAACTAGGCACCAGTCATGAGCATGAAAATCAGGCGCACGGTTCCTCTTCATCATTTTCCATCGTTCTTCGAAGTCACGAAATTCATTCTCGAATGATATAAGCTCTGGATCGTCCATTTCCTTTTCAGCATGAATATTCTGAAAGTCAGCAAACGGGTTACCTTGCACAGGCTGAAGTTGCATAGGAACAAAGTTGTCGGAGGGACGGCGAAGTGTCGGATTAGACCTTACTCTGAAGCTAGTCATGCGATCCATGTCTTTGTTCTCCTTACTATCCTTTAATGATACTTCCGGCTTGGTCAGATGGTCGAGACGGCGACTGACAGTAAAAGATGGAAAACCGAAATGAGCCACAACAAAGGAAAGACACATGCACAAATGTAAAATGCCATGCTAAATGCAGAATGTTAATGCATAATGCAGATGAGACTTCAAGAAACTCAAAGTGTTCTTCAGTATTATAATGTAGAATAATTGAAAAACTTTTTATTCTTGAGAAACAATGTAAAGCAAGGTACTCTTTTAAGAGTTTATTACATCGAAAGCAAAAAGAAAACTTAGAACTCTATCCCACAGTCTTCTCCTTTGTACGGAGCTCCTCGGTTAGCTGATCAATACGCTCCTGCAGCGCTGCTTTCTCGATGATGAGTCGTTCCACACACTCCTTCCAAGCCACGGTAGTTGAGGGGAGATCATCACTGGTGATAGCACTTGAAGAGGCATGAGGGGAAAATAAATCTCTTTGCGCCTTTCTCTTCCTGGCAACTTCTATTTCCGGAGTCTTTTGAAGTCTTTCCTTCTCTACCTTGAGGGTGAGGAACTTGTTCTTCCAAGCAGTCCTCAATTTCCGGGCTTCATCTAAAGCAATTTTCACTTGTTCTAATTCATCCTCCTCGAACCAGTCGGGGTCATGAGGAGATAATACCATAGGTTCATGGAAAGGAAAAGGCATCTTGAGATTGAGAGCCCTTTCTCGCACCCAATGCAGATAATCCTCATAAACAGCACAACTGGGGTATGCCGAAGCAGCTGTCCCTTCCATATCAATATATTTCCATGCATAAATGATGACAGTCCTTAGGTCTAGATCCTCTTCTCCTTTGAAGTAGATCTCTTCCAACGAAACCAGGTCAGGCACTTGGATCATAGGGTGTCCAAACTGTATACGGGCCAAAGCGGGATTGTAGCTTATACATCCTTCTCTTCCAATAAGCGGTACGTTGGGGAATCCTCCGATGCTAGGAATCATAGGCACGCCTCCATAGGCGGGATCATACCAAACAATGTCCGAATGGGTGAGGGCATAAGTATCTCGGACCATCGAGGTGTTGCTACCTCATCCCAAAGGGACGGATACCAAGTCAAACGAGCGATGAACCATGAGTACAGCAAGGTGGTACAACATACAATGTGTCCTCCTCCTTCGGCATTCTTCGAATGAATCGAGAAGTACGTATCAGCAAGCAAGGTGGGTACTGGATTCTTGAGTATGAACAGCTTGATCGCATCCATATCAACAAAATTGTCAATTTTAGGGAACCAAAAAGTCCCATAGACCAACAAAGCAAAATTGGCTTCCAAGATGAGAGCCTCCTTTCTTCCAGCATGGTAACGGACTTTTTCGATCAAAAAGTCGGCGGGGAAACCAAGGACTCCTTCCTTGGTGATCAGGTGTGTTTGAACATCTTCAAGGCTAAGATGAGTGGCATTTGCAATTTCTTGGTGACTGGGCGTGTCTTCTCTTTCGGTGAATAGGGGTCGAACAGTCACAGGCATCCTCAAGAGTTCTGAGTACTCTTCCAAGGTCGGCATCAATTGGTAGTCCGGAAAAGTGAAGCAGTGATACATCGGGTCATAAAATTGAACCAATGTTTCCAACAATCCTTCTTTCATCCTTAGCTCGAGGAAACGGAAAACTCCTCCATATTTTGCTGCGAAGGCAAAGCGATCCTCGACGAGTTCGGCTAGTTCTCTCAAGCTTTCGATGTTGGGACTCTGAAAAGTGTACTTCAGGGTTTCTCTTCTGAAATCCATGATTACAACACCTACAAAACGAATTTGAGTTTCTTGAAGTGAACAATGGAAAAGAATGCAATGCAAGATGATTAGGACTTCATGGGATTCCTCTTATTTATAGGCATTGCGGTAAAAGGAAACGTTTTATTAAATTTGAAACGGACTACATGAATATTCTTTTAAAGAGTCCCAAATAAAAGCTAAATAAAAGCTAGCAAAGACACTAAAGAAGCTTTGAATGTTGCTGCTTGAGCTGTTCTTCTAGTTGCGTCTTCTCACGGATGAGGTTGTCCACAATTATTTTCCAAATGGTGCATTGTGGGTCGGAGAAAAATAAATCCTCCATGACTTTCCTCTTCTTGCAGGGGAGTAGCTCTTCGTCCTTCAATTGTAGTTGTTTCTGAAGTTCATCCCTCTCCTTTTGAAGTTCAGCCTTCTGCTTCTGACACTCATCATTTTCTGCCACTCATCATTTTCTGCCACTGCTGCATGGTACTTGTTCTTCCAAGATTCCAGCTCATGTTGAGACTTCCTTAAGGACACCTCTAACTTCTCGGCTTCAGACATAAAGACATAAGTGGGCTCTCTCCTTGGAGCTATGGGATCTTGACGGGAATAGGGCATCTTTAGCTTGGTTGCCCTTTTTCTGACCCACTGGAGGTATGGTTCTAAAGACACACAGTTAGGCTTCCCTAGACTTCTCTTCCCCTTTTTGTGTACATTACACCATGCATGTAGAATCTTTCCTCGGAGTTCCATATCATTTTTGAAGAATATACCCTCTACCTGAACACTCTTGGGAGGTTCCTTCAACGGGTATCCCAACTGCCGACGAGCTAAAATAGGATTATATCTGATTCCTCCATCAAAGCTGAGCAACGGTACATTAGCCAAGTCACCACAACTATCAATGATTAATACTCCATCATACACTCGATTGTACCAATCAATGTCAGAATGGGTCAAAGCCATAACTCTTGGAGACCAATGCTCTTTGCCAATGTTTGTAAAAGAGCTAGACTTCGGCAAGTGCGAAATAAACCACTTGTAAAGTAAAGGTACACAGCAAGTAATCATCCCTCCACCACGAAGGTTTCTGAGATGTATAGAGTGATATGCATTTCCCAATAGAGTTGGCACTAGGTTGTTCTTCATAAAGATCTTGAATGCTTTGAGATCGATGAAACCTTCAAAACTTGGGAATAGAAACAACCCATAAACGAGCAAAGCAAAAATTGCCTCAAACGGAGCCTTATTAGAATAATCAGCATAGAATGAAGCCTTCTCGATTAGGAAACCTGTCTTTAAACCAAGAATTCCATCCTTAGTAACTAGGTTGGCTTTGACGTCAGATACCTTCAAACGGAGGGCTTTAGCAATATCTTTCTCATCAGGGTCCTTTTCCAAGAAGGTAAAAGGAGATTCCTCAAGGACAGGTAGACCAACCAAAAAAGAATACTCTTCCAATGTAGGTAACAGCTGAAAGTCTGGAAAGGTGAAACAATGGTAGAGAGGATCATAGAACTGTAGCAGAGTGGCAAGAAGTCCTTCATTCACTGAGCAACCCAACAAAGATATCAGCTTCCCATACTTGTTCTTGAATTCTTCTTGATCTTTGATGAAACCCCACAACTTCTTTAGGTCATCCAATTTGGGACTCTTAAAAGTATATTTCACAGTATGTCTTTTATTTGAAGCCATAGTGACCTACAATGTTCATAAACGAAAGTAAATCCCATGAAGTCCGATGCAGAATGATGTTATATGAATGCAGCAAACACAAGTATTCACATAAGGACATAAAGATAAACAAACAAGGGGCGCCCTAGGTTTGCAACGAGTATGGAGTAAAGGTGTACCCTTCCCAAAGGTTTAAGGACTAAAGGTTGTTTTGTACCTGCAGAACAAGGTTCTAAAGGGACTCAGAATCATCAGCCCATCTATCGGATATTATCAATTTCCCAATTACTCGAGGATTAATAATATTCTCAAGAGAACTTCTTTTGAGTGTAGCTTCGCGTAGCACTATTTCGGAAGTACTTCCTCATAGTCTCGCACTACGTCCTAATAAAGGCCAAAGTTAAGTTAAGGTAACTACGGTCCTCAATATCATAGGCTCCAAAGTCGAAAATAATGAGTGTCTTCACGATTGCTCGTTCAACAGTACTATTTCGAAAGGGCCTCAACTGAGCGGGATTCTCGATTCAACTTAGTAGGGATTCCACTCCCTATAAGCCTCCTCGACTATATCACCATCCTATCTTAATTTCTCTCAAGTTCGGGTGTAGAACTTTATCTCACCACTCAAGGATAATAACCCCAAAAGAAATACAAGAAAAAACAGCATATAAACAATTAATCAAGTAGGCAGATATAAAGTAGTAAACAAAATAAAATAAGATAGGGAAACCCACTAGAGAGGTCCCCAGTGAAGTCGCCATTTCTGTCGCGGTGAAATTTGGATATCAAACTATTGATTAGTTTGAATCTTTAATTCAATTTGCAACCGAACTTTGATTTGTCCAAAGGAAGGGATAAAGATCGAAATTCCCACAATGCAATGCAAATGCAAGGTTAAGAGAGTTTAGGTTTGGGGGTTGGTTAAACTTAGGGAAGGTACTAGCATCCTAAGTTTCTGTAGTACTCTACAGGAACCTCTTGTTTTATGTTTGTTTACTGCTATGTGTTATATCTGCTTAAGGTTTAAAGGACCTAAGGGTTTATTTCTAAGTATACTCGATAAGATGTCGCATCTTATGCCTACATATCCTTACGGGAGTGGAATTAGAGTACTTGTAGTTCCCCTAAAGGGTTATAGGAGCTCTTTGACTGTGGTCAAAGTTCCTACGGGTTTAGGGTAGTTGTTTTGATTGGGTTTAGGAGAAGAGATGAGTCTTCATGTTAAGGGAGATATAACCGCCACAAGTGTAAAGGGGGGTTGTAGGAAATAGTCTTTGCATCGTCTTAAGAAAAGGTCTTAAATACTCGGATGGTCGCCAAGTATGCCTTTATCGCTCTTAAGGCAAAGTTCCTACATGTTTGATTGTATTATTGTGGGGGTGGAGATTATATCTCACTTAAGATGATTAACATCTATTCTCTAATGTGTTTGAAAGAGTTTGTATTGTTGATTGTTTTGTGTAAGTTGTAAAAGATAAAGACAAGGTCCTTCCTATGGGGTAGGTCCTAATCTTAAGCGATCAACTTGAATGGGATCAAGGATCGAGGGGAGAATGATGCATATGATGTGCAACTACACACAACGTTGAATTATGTGTAGGTTTTTCCTTTGGACGGAATGCGATGCATAAATATAGATGCGGTAATGTAAATTTGCGGTAAATAAATTGCGGAAATGATAAAGGGCAAATAAGTAAAACAATCACATACGCATGAAAGCGCTGAAGTGTGTGAGAGTGTATTGTGTCGTGAAGTGAGTGTGCACGATTAGATTATATTTTACGATGTTGATGGATTTTAATTGGTCGATTTGATTTTAGTTTGAATAAAAAAGTTGATTTGATTTTGGATGAAAAGTTGCATTTGATCTTTTAAATAAAAGTTATATTAATTATTATCTTTATTTTATTTATAAAAGTTGTATAAATTGCTTGAATTGTAAGAAAATGTACTCTTTTAATGAATTTGATTTTATAAAAAGGGTTAAATTAATTATGTTAATTTTAAATAAAAGGTTTTATTATTAAATATTTAGCCATTAAATTGAATTATGTTATTTTAGAAAAAAAGGTATAATAGGATAGTTATTAAATAGATTGGTGTATATATAAAAATGTTTAATAAATAAAAGGTTGTAGTAATTATTATTTTAATTTTAAAAAAAAAACTGATTATAATAGGTATTTAGTTAATTATTAAAAAAACTAAGATAAGATTTAATTAAATTAAAAAACTGGGTTAATTAACGGAAAAAACAGAAAAACTGACTAAACACATTATAGCAGATTAATTAAGATTTAAGAGACAATTAGAGGTTTAATTAGGTTAATTAAGTGATGGTTAGTGGGTGTGTGGTGGTGTTAGTGATTAACTATTAGATTATAATCATAATAAACAAAACAGAGAGGGAAACACGGTGGAACCCTAGGCTCCTTCATCCCCAAATCGGATCCTTCCGTTCGTCTCTTCCTCTCCATTTCTCAACTGCGAATCTCTCTCGATCGCTTCGTCTCCCTCTTTCCTTCATCGTTCCCCTCGCTTTTTCGAATCCTGAAAGTAATCCAAACGCATCAATATTTCAATACCATGAGTAAAGTTGGAGATTTACCGAAGATTGGTGGTAGCGGCAGCGTTGGGGGTGACAAGAATGGATGCTTCGTCTGTGGTACTTGTGGCGGTGTGCGATAGCTTCAGCAGTTTCAGAGATAAGCTTCTCTTCTTCTCAATCTAATAGGTTTATGCACATAGGTCTTTTTTGTGATGATTCTCCGCATCCTCCTCTTTTCGTTTTCAATCCCCTCTTTTATACTGACTTGATTGGAATTGTATCTCAATTGAATGCTGATTGGGGATTTTCCTATTTGGTTATGATCTGATTTGAAAACATTCCCTTTTCGGTGAGATTGTGTTAACGTCTGTTAATGGAGAACCAAATCTTTGATATTGTGTCAATTTCATTAACTGTCCATGTTCAATGCTTTGGATTTAGGTTGAATATTCTTCGAATCTTTTTCACACAGGTATATTCCTCAATGTTTTTACTAATCTTGAATTTGGCGGTTTGGCAGGTGTAATTAGCAACTGTTTGGGCCAAATGACGAATTAGGAGCCCAGAGTAAGCTCTTTCTTGATGCGCGTGGGAATCTCACGAAGAGCAAAGTTGGTGGTGAAGAATAGCAACCGCAAGCCTTCTCAGGGTACTTCGAAATCGACCTTTGTCCTTCCTGTCTGGTTATCCTTCGTGCGTATGATGATGGTTGGTATATCCGCAGGATGCTCTGCTCTGGATTGAGTATGTTGTCTCTACTCAGTAACTTCACTTAGACTTAAAGCATAGCAGGATTCTCTTACAGGTCCACTATCCTTATGAGCTTCAACCATGGTAGGCCTGCGTAATTGTGCGTATATAATTCTGGATGGCATTATTAACTCTTCCAATCTCCTTACGTGTATTGCTTCCGTTTACAGGGCCAACAGCTGCCAAGGGATTCAATTGGAGGGTTCATAGGTTCTTTATGGTAACAGTCTCGGTAGTATTAAATATTTTGCACCTTATGACTTTGTATTTACCCTTGCACCAATTTAGAAGGGAACACCATCAAATAATTGGATTAACGGTCTGCTATGGAATCCTTACAAAATTCTCAATAGTAGAGTTTTGTCAATCCTGGTTTTTGTATTAACTCATTGAACTTTACTGAACACAAAACTGACTTATCTCGATTGGCCTGTTTAAGGTTTCACGCTGTTATTGCGGGTTCAGAAATTCGCCGGCGGATTCTGATGGAAGCAGGGGCTTATCACGAATTCTGATGGCTGAATATAACTCCCTCTCAAGGAAGGATTCCTTTGTGCCTGAAAAAATGATAAAGAGAGACGAGACGGCAACATTGACAAGCTCCAGGTCAACATCAACATTACTGATATCGTCCAATGCCGTAATCTTTGATGAACTCTGCCATATGCTTATAGTTTTGAAGTCTCAGGTCGTCAATGCTTTCAGTTACCGCTAATGCTAAACACAAGCAAATCAGGTTTTCCCTCGGATTCTTCATTGCCTGGCCTGCTATCCATGCTGTCGAGAAAGAGTTGGTGGGTATTCATACTGGTGCACATCGGCAACAACGGCGTAATCCCCCTAGCATTTTGGATGTTAGTTGCGAACAAATTTCTTCGGGACTGAATCAGTAGCAGAGGTATTTTCCTTTTGTGTAACTCTTGTTATAGATGGTATCATAATTGCTTTTCTAATTCCATTTCGACGTATCCACGTTTTGACTCTGTTGTGGTGAGGAGCTAATCACTCTTCTGAATGCAGGGGTGATATGATAGCTGGAAAGAATGATGCTTTGCAGACGTTATGCTTTCCTTCACTTGAGTGCTATAATCGTGGTTGCTGCAGGTTCTCGCTTTCAAATATAGGCTGATGGCTTCGGTTGTCGCCTTTGCCGACTTTCAACAAGTTCAATACGAGGAGACAAGGGTGCCGATACTTATACCCGTAGTTTCTGCGGTAACTATGACTTCGACTTAAACAAATCCTGCTTTGTACTGAGAATGTGGTTAATGGTGATGAATTGATAGTCATGACATCTTGCATTACCCCGCAGGTATTTGTTATATTTGGGAACTCCGGTGATTCACAGATTTGTAGAAGGTTGAGAGCCAATAGCATTGGACCGCTACTGCCGTGTTAACCACGCCCTCGGAGTTGTACCGTGATGCAATTGCCTTTGTAACTACCATTTCTTCTTCTTTACCGAATTTGACAGGTACTTCTTCAAAACTTCCCTGCAAGCGGTTTCGGTTCAACTTTGGATTTGGTGTTGGATGATCTTGTTTTAATGATTACTTGCAGCAACCGGGTGTGGACAGTGAGGTGCTACCGTATGCGAGTCTTCCGCGTCCTTCGGCGTGATTTACTCTAATTTGAGAACTTTTCCACTGCGGAGATAATAACATTGGCTACTGTCAAAAGGTACTTACTGATTCCAGCCTTTAAGTCTTATAAAATCTCCAACCATCGTGGCAAAGAAGAAGTTATCCAGCTGACCATAACAATCAAGATTATTAAATTGCATATAGAACTCTGATGTGGGACCTTTGTTGCTTCATATAATCATTTAGAATTGATGCTGCCCTGGATACCGTTGTGACGATGCTAATGTGAAGTCGGTTTTGCAGGTTGTTAACTTCAAGTGCAGGCTCGTTGCCTTGGCTATTTACGCAGGATTCTGAGAGCGTCGCTGAACGGAGCTGAATTTGAGCTTCAGCCACGAACTTGTTATGCTTCTAGGGCCGTAGTTGGAATGAAAGGAGTGATCCGTCGATTAGAGCGGAAGCAGGTGATGATGTTTAGTCCCGTTTGCTTCCTCTTGATCTTATGGCGCGATACTCTTTAATCCCTTTCTCTCTAAGTTCCCTGTTTGAACTATTGTTTCAGTGTAATTGAAGAAAACACAAGTATGCTTATGCCATCATCCTAATGTACTTCTCCTCGTTCAAATAACAGATGGATTTGTACTGTTGATATGGTCTTCTTTGTTTCAGGTGTAGCTGTATCTGAAGAACACGAGGAGTATGACACGAGATAGCATCGGCAATCTGCTCATTTTCAAAAGTCGCGTGGAAATTCCGCTGTATCAGCATGATGGGCCGGTGTTCCAGAGGTTAATGGTCGTGGTTTTCACGATGAAGATGCTACTTCGATTTCCTGTACCATTATGCTACGCATAGCTTTTTCAAAACAGGATGAGTTGTGGTTTTGTTGTTTGGCATGTAATTGAATTGTATTATCCATGCCCCTGTAATAGAACTTTATCATTCATGTGGTCTTAGACGATCAAAGCGAATTCGCATGTTGTTGTAACTTAGTTAAAACTTTGAGTTGATGATGATATGTCAGACTGTTGACCAAAACTTGTCGATTATTTCCACACCTCTAGTCTTGAAATTGAAATGAAATGGATGTGGTTCTATCCTTCTTATCATGTAAATCACCCTTATCTAGAATGTGCCTTGTGATGTAAGGACCTTGCAAATTGGCTCATAGTGGAGAACAACGAATCAATTTGTCCTTGAGAAAAGCCTTTGAATCTTATGAATCCTTTCATGATTTCAGATCTTGATACAAAAAGCGGGAGCCTCGTGTTTGAGCTTGAGGCCGAATTGCATTCTCGTGATGACACATGTATTCGAGACCCACTAATTAACTCTTGCGAATCAAAACTCCCGAGCTTCGCACCTTTGCGACAACTTAAAGTTTTGTAAGCCAGCGGAGTAAATTAATCTTTATCCTGTCGGTAAATTGCCCAGAACTCCATTCATGATTTACGTTTTCCGTATTAAATTACCAACAAAAACTGCCCTTCCTCATTAGAGATGGCAGTGTCAAAGACGAATATGTAATCTGGTATGCGAGTTATGCCTTAAAGGGACCTTAAAGCCATATCTTGTGGTGCTGCTCCCCATGAACTAGAGCAAAAACCTCTAATGTCTATGTCCAAATACCAATAACAAAACATCTTGAACCTCTGGGGTGAATAACGAAACTCTTGAGAAAACGACCCATCGAATGAATTCATAATTTTTATAATCCAACGGTCACACCTAGAAGTACGGGACTGTAAGGATCTATATCTGACAACACCACGCCTGCACAAATTGGTTAGTCAAGAAGAACATAGATATTAAGAGAAAACAAAACAAAAAACAAAAAAAAAAAGAGGTGGCATCTTATGGTCAAAAATTAGGGTGCAACAGTGATGACATCACATTCAGAGGACTCGGAGGCACATGGATCTTATCTGCATAGATCTGGCACTTATGACACTTCTTCGCAAACTTGAAACAATCGGTTTCCATATTTAGCCAATAATAACCTGCCCGCAGCAGCTTCCTCGTCATAGCATGCCCACCAGCATGCGTACCAAATGTACCCTCATGTATTTCCTCCATGAGCAACTTCGCCTCTTTCTCGTCTACACAACGTAGTAGCACCAAGTCATGACTTCTCTTGTATAGGACACCGTCTGGATTCAGATAGAAATTACCCGCCAATCTCCTGAGAGTCTTCTGATCGTGACTAGATGCCGCAGCCGGATATTCTTTATTTTTCAGGAAATTATGGATGTCAAAATACCAGGGTTTATCATCAGATGCTTCGTCAATGGCAAATACGAAGGCAGGTCTGTCAAGCCGAGAGATAACAATTCTGGGAGCCTCATTCCAGAAATTGACTTTATACATGGAAGACAATGTGGCCAGGGCGTCAGCCATCTGATTCTCTGCTCGCGGTACATGATGTAACTCAACCTTGTCAAAGAAGGGCAACAATATCCTCGCGTAATTCATGTATGGTATCAGATTGGGCTGACGTGTCTCCTACTCTCCTTTTATTTGATTCACCACCAGAGCTGAGTCTCCGTATACATCCAGATTTTTGATTCGCAAATCAATGGCCTCTTCAAGCCCCATGATGCAAGCTTCGTATTCGGCTTCGTTATTGGTAACTGGAAAGGTCAATCGAGCCGTAAATGGGATGTGCGACCCATGCGGGGTAGTGATGATTGCCCCTATTCCTCTACCGTAGGAGTTTACAGCTCCGTCAAAGATCAACTGCCATTTTGAACCCAACTCTGGTCCTTCGTCCGGCAACGGTTCTTCACAATCTTTCATCTTCAGGTACATGATATCCTCGTCAGGAAAATCAAACCTCATCGATTGGTATTCCTCAATAGGCTGCTCTGCCAAGTATTCAGATAACACACTCCCCTTTATAGCCTTTTGTGAGACATATTGGATGTCGTATTCGGTCAGAACCATCTGCCAGCGGGCAATTCTCCCCGATAATGCTTGCTTTTCAAATACGTATTTGATAGGATCCATCTTCGAGATGCGCATGGTTGTATGGTTCAGCATGTATTGTCTCAAACGCTTGGCGGCCCAGGCTAGCGTGCAACAAGTTTTTTCGAGCATTGAATATCGAGATTCACATTCAGTAAACTTCTTACTCAAGTAGTATATTGCATGCTCTTTTCTTCCTGTCTCGTCGTGTTGACCGAGAACACAACCCATACTTCCCTCAAGAACCGTCAAATACATAATCAAGGGTCTCCCTGCCACTGGAGGCATCAAAATAGGAGGCTCCTGCAAATACTGTTTTATTTTATCGAACGCCTTTTGACAATTTTAATTCCATGTTACAGCCTGGTCCTTTTTCAACAGCTTGAACAATGGCTCACATGTGGCCGTTAGGTGAGATATGAACCGAGCGATGTAGTTCAACCTCCCTAAAAACCCGCGCACCTCTTTTTCTGTTTTAGGCGTCGGCATCTCTTGTATTGCTCTTATTTTTGCAGGATCAACCTCTATTCCTTTTTTGCTCACGATAAACCCCAGCAGTTTACCCGATCTCACCCCGAAGGTGCACTTGTTAGGGTTCAGTCTCAGCCTGAACTTCCTAAGCCTTTTGAATAGCTTCAGCATATTCACCAAATGTTCTTCCTCCGTCTGGGATTTGGCAATCATATCATCGACATAAACCTCGATCTCCTTATGCATCATATCATGAAAAAGATTCGTCATTGCACGCTGATACGTTGCCCCAGCATTCTTTAATCCGAAGGGCATCACTTTGTAACAAAATGTCCCCCAAGGTGTGATGAAGGTAGTCTTCTCCATGTCTTCTGGCACCATCTTAATCTGATTATAGCCCGAGAAGCCATCCATGAAGGAGAATACGGAGAATTGAGCAGTATTGTCAACCAGCACATCGATGTGAGGAAGCGGAAAATCATCTTTCAGGCTCGCTTTGTTCAAATCACGGTAATCTACGCACATTCTCACTTTACCGTCTTTCTTTAGCACTGGTACAATATTAGCGACCCATGAGGGATATTTTGTAACAGCTAGGAAACCAGCATCCCACTGCTTTTGGACCTCCTCCTTAATTTTCACTGCCATATCAGGTCTAGTTCTGCGAAGCTTCTGCTTAACCGGCGGGCATTCTTCTTTTAGCGGCAGACGGTGCACAACCATATCCGTATCCAGCCCAGGCATGTCTTCATACGACCAAGCGAACACATCACTGTACTCTCTGAGCATTTCAATCAGTCTTCGCTTGACGTCGCTCTGCAGCGCGGCTCCTATACGGATGTTCCTTTCAACCCCTTCCGACCCCAGGTTAATAATTTCAATGACCTCCTCATGAGGCAGAATGACTCGTTCTTCTTGCTTTACCAACCAAGACAACTCTTCGGGAACGTCGCCATCTTCAACAATCTCTTCTTCGGCCTGAAATACCGGGTGCTCAAAGTCGAAATGAGTCATAGGCGGTTCAATGATGTCATCTGAAAATATTATCCTGCAAAAGGAATGGTTAAATGCTTCAAAATATGTATAAAGTGAATAACCACGTTGCCATTTTATTGTAAAACACAAAAACAGGAAAAATAGAGATCACAATATTTGTACATGAAAAAACGCCTTTCATTTCATGATTAAACAATGCAATGTACATAACAGCACGGCCCTAAGCAAAATCACGATGCCCCGGGTAAGACACCGGATTGTTCAACAATTAAGAAAACAAAGTATTACTGTTTGGTAGTCACAGGAACAATCTCCTGAATAGACCAATTGCATAATCCTTGCCCGGGCACGCTCGGCTGAATCCAGGCGTCCATGTCGCAGTCACTGTCTCCTTCTTCGGAATCTGAAACAGCGTTAATGGCCTCGTAATACACTCCACTAGCTGTGATTGTTATTGGTCCTTTGAAACGGGGTGCCCCAGCAGCAGCCGTTGATGGCGACGGTTGATATCCCAGCCCAAATCTGTCCATTTTCACGGGAATATCCAGAACCTTGCCCCAGCCTTTTGCCTCACCAGTCTTTACTAGAGCCTGAGCCTCCTTGTATGACGAGACGGCCACCTCTAACGCCTTACTCGGGCCTGGAACTTTGTCTTTGATGCGCAACCCTTCAAAGGCTTGACAGGGTGTTTCATGAATCTCGCCGTCGACTTCTACATACTTGAATGATGACAGATGGCTAACCAATATATCTTCTTCTCCATAGACCGTGACCACACTGTCCCCTACCATGTATTTCAACTTTTGGTGCAAGGTAGATGTGACTGCCCCAGCACCATGGATCCATGGTCGTCCGAGAAGGCAGCTGTATGCGGGTTGTATGTCCATAATGTAAAATTCAGTTTCGAAAACCTCCGGCCCTACCTGTAGAGGTAACGTTATGGATCCAAAGACTGTTCTTCGTGTACCATCAAATGCCCTGACCACCAAGTCACTAGGCGTACAAATGATTCCCCTAATGTCCAGTTTCATCATTTCTTTCTTTGGCAGCACGTTTAAGGAAGATCTGGTATCTACCAGTACATGGGACATGACCGAGCCCCTACACTCAACTGAGACGTGCAATGCCATGTTATGCTCTCTCCCCTTCGGGGTCAAATCAAAATCTGTAAATCCCAAGCTATGGCTTGCGTTCACGTGCGCCAACACCCCCTCCAACTGATTCACAGAAACATCTTGGGGTACGAATGACGTGTCCAGAACTTTCAACAATGCATTCCTATGAGCTTCGAAACAAAATAGCAACGACAGTATGGATATTTTCGATGGCGCCTGTTGAAGGTGCTCGACAATCTTATAATCACTCTTACGAATAAGGCGCATAAACTCTTCTACATACTTCAACGACGTTTCTTTTTCATTCCTCTGCACAGGGACATCCTCATTCATCTTTCCTTTTCCTTTCGCCAGTCGTTCAACCTCTACCTCAGGCGATATAAAAATTCTCCCACTTCTCGTCATCCCTCCAGTCCCGACGACGTTGTCTACAACCTCAACTGGTTGTTTACTAATATCAATTTTCACCCCATCACAGTATGCTTCCAACCCATAGGTCCAGGGTACTGCCTTAGTGCTCTCATAAGGGATTGGTCCTGCCTTGGTGATAGTGATCGGCGGTCGCCTGGCTGGCGCTGTTATAGTTATTGTTTTTCGGGGGATCGTCACGGTAGCTACATCACTTTGCTCGTCCGCTAATACCTCTGCCGGTTCCTCAACTGCCGTTCTGTCGAATTGTAATGTGCCTCCATCTATCAAGGTCTGAATACCCTTCTTCAATTCAGCACAACCCCCAACTTGGGTCCAACACTCTAAGCAAAACTCATCGCAGCCCGGATACACACCACCTTTCAATAATCTGCTCTTTATCTCACACAACGGTGTCTTTAGGTCATCAACATTCATGATCAAGTTCAAACCCTCCTCAGTTAAAATAGCATTTGCCCCATGATTGGGCATGGGCTTTTATACTATGTTCGGACCTGCTTGTCCAAAATTGATGGCCTTGCTATCCAACAGATCCTGTACCACATGCTTGAACGTGTGGCAGCTCTCTATGTCGTGGCCAGGAGCCCCGGAGTGGAACTCACAGTGTTTGTTCGCGTCAAAGCCGTACGGAGGAGTGCCTGTTACTGGCGCCATAGTCCTCTTTTCCACCAAGTTCAAACCCAGTAACGTCTGTAGCAATTCTGCATACGTTGAAGGAGGCGTTTCAAACACCCTTCTTGGTTTGCCCCCCTGGATTCTGCGCTGGGCAGGATGTTCCCCTTGTTGTGGCTGCTGTTGCTGCGGTGGTATTGGTTGTTGCTGAAATGGAATTGTGACACTTGCCACCTGTTGCGGATGATTGTACTAGTTTCGACCTCTGCCCCGGCCTCGGCCTCGGCCCCCGAATACTGCACTTGCATCACCTTGACGGCGCCCACCGAAAGCCCTTCTGCTACTGCCAGCTGAAGTGGATTCCTCAGCTTGGAATCTTCCCATTTTAATATTGCTTTCAATTTTCTCACCCATCAAGATTAAGTCCGAGAAACTGCCCAAGGAAGTATGAAACAGCTTGTCGTAAAACACACCAGTAAATGTTCCTATGAACATATCATTCATTTCTTTGTCATCCAAAGGGGGGTGAACTCGTGCAGCCATGTCGCGCCACCTCTGCGCATATTCTTTGAAGCTCTCGTCTTTCTTCTGGGACAACCCCTACAATTGGACCCGGTTGGGTGCCAAGTCACTATTGTACTTATAATGAGCCACAAACGCTTCAGCCAGCTGCTTCCAAGTTTTTATCTGAGTTGGCTCCAACCCCATATACCATTCAAGGGAAGGACCAGACAAGCTGTCTTGAAAGAAATGCATCAGCATCCTCTCATCGTTCGAATAGGCCGACATCCTTCTATAGTATGACCGCACATGCACCTTTGGACAGGTATCCCCCTTATATTTGTCGAATGTGGGAGCTTTGAATTTTAGCGGTACCCTCAAACCAGGCACCAGACCCATTGTGGTCATATCTAAGCCAACAGCGCTTTGATTCACAACACCTTTCATCTGCTCCTCGAGCATCTTGATTCTCTGAGAATCATCCATATGACCTTCAAAACCTCCACCAGAGAAAGCATCTTCTTGCTGATCTTCTAGCCAATTACCGTTCCCATTTCCGTATCCATCATATCCGTTGTTACGGCCAAATCTAGTCTGATTCATTACAGGGCCCCGCCCCCTGATACCATACCCCGGAGCGACTCCGGCAGGTCCAAAAGACATTATCCCAGCACCATTTCCATTGCCGAATCCGCCATAACCCTGATTGGTAATACCAAATCCGTCCTGTCTGAAGCCCTGAGCGTTGAAGCCGTACTTCCCAGCATGATCAAACCCCTGGTCATTAAAGCCAAATCCGTTATTACCGAAGCCATTACCTCCCATATTATCACCACCCAGATTGACATCTCCGAACCCAACATTGTTGATGACAGTCTCGTTACCGATTCCTGCGTTACCATTCTCGGTGGCAGCGCCGTTGTTCACATTGACAGCAGGTATGTTCACCACAGGTGGAGCTACCGGTGTAGGAGTACCATCCCCGTGAATAGTGTCAACTCGCACAGAATTATGGTCTTCATTTCCGTGCCCAGCATTTCTCATCAGCAACGGCTGCACCAAAGCTTGCAAGTTCTTCTGGCCTTTCACAATGGTCTCCATTGTCTGCATGAATAGCGCCAGCTTCTCACGCATGTCATGCATTTCATTCTGCATCTGATCCATAACTCTTCTGCAGTTGGTACGGGTGGAGTATCGGTGCGGGCGTTGACTTTCAATCCTGAAAAGACCTGTACGGTGCAGGAAATGAGATACAGTTCAATAATCACCTGTAATGCAATATGAATGCGAATGCAATGCAATATGTGTCTGTGCATTAGGGGATATCACTCCCTGATTCTAGTGCGAATGTGCCAGTGTGGTGATAGTGACAGCAATATGAAGTTCGGAGCCGGATCATAGAAAACATCTCATATATTACGGAGAAATCCATCAAGTCAGGAATACAATATCAATGAGTGTACAATAAGAAGGCATGACCTCAACCAACAATCCTGGTGATGGTCAGCACAATGCAGATAAAGCATACACATTAATACATGAAACAGTCAAGTGCTCCCATATGCCTGGTACTCCTCTAATAGCCTCTTAGTCTCTGGATGACTTGGTCGGGTAAGCAGACCTTCAACAAGTAGATCTCTTCGCTTGAGAACACGTCGTAAATCACCAGCAGATTCCTCCCATGCCCCTTCTCCGAAGCGATCCTCTAGCTTCTGTTTCTGAGACACAACCTCTTTCTTGCCTTCGATGGCCTTGTTCAATGCGTTCTGAAGACTATATCTTGCCATTACCTCCTCTTCATACTTTTTATTGCTAGCCTTCAACTGTTCTTCGAGTTCAGAAATTTGCTGCTTCAATTTGTCTTCCCTCTTTTTGTTGTTGGTTAGCGTAGCATTCCACGTTTTGTTACAAGAAGAGATTTCCAGGTGGGCGGCATCGAGTGCTTTCTTCTTGGACTCCAACATATCATGAGAGCTTCTGAATTCTTTCCCCAGGCGTTCACGCTTCTTTTTCTCTTCGGTCAGTTCAGCCCCTAGCCTGTTTACCAACTCAGTCTGCTGTTGAAAAGAATGCACAGCCTTGTTCTTTTCACTACGCATTTGAGCCAGTTCCTTTTCTAACTCTTCATTAGCCAACAGCAAGGCTTCCTTCTCTTTTACAACTCGCTCGTAGACCTCCGTAGTAACGGTGGTTGGTTCCTCTACTGGAACATGAACATGGACTGGTGCAGCTGGAAACGGCATTAGCAACTGTTTTGCTCTTTCTTGTATCCAAGCTTTGTATGGTACATAAGCCTGACAATCATTCTTCCCCAATAGTGGTTTCCCTCTTCTGTTGATACACATCCAAGCGTGCTGAAGCTTGGCTAGTAACTCTCCATTCAAGTCACCGGTGAAGTACAGAGATTCATGTACTTCTTCCTCCCTAGGTGGGTTCTTCAATGCGTATCCAAACTAGCGAACAAACAGAGATGGATTATAATTGATGCATCCTTTCCTTCCTATCAAGGGCACGTTCGGATACCCAGAGCAACTGAAAATAAGCTCAGACCCCAACAAGTCTCGGTCAAACCACTCGATGTCTTTAGAAGATAGTCTCATCAGGCGCTCTGGCCAGTCAGTTGTGGTTGCACCATCTACAAAAGGTCCCTTTAGGGGGAGGTGGCTCTTAAACCACATGTTCAACAGCGGCGCACAACAATAAACAGTCTTTCCTCTCCTATTTTCATTTTTGTAGTGCAATGAATGATAGAGATCTCCAATCAAGGTGGGTACAGGGTTGCCAGCAGCAAACAGATGAAGGGCGTCAAAGTCCACAAAATTGGGTAAATTGGGAAACAACACTATTCCGTAGATGCACAGAGCCAAAATAGCATTAAAGACTATCCAGCATCCGCTCTTGGCGTATTCTTGGGCTTTGCCAACCAGAAAACCGAGGGAGAAGCGTGGAACCCCGAGCCAAGAAGTCACTAATAGTTCAGAAACGTTCATGTGTAAGGCCTTAGCTAAGTCCTCCAGCTGGGGCTTAGTGTCACAATGGATGAAAGGAACCTTATTTTGCATCGGCAGCTCGATAAACTCTGCGTACTCTTCCATGGTAGGCCCCAAAATAAAGTCGGAAAATGTGAAACATCTCAAGGCAGGGTCATAGAATTGCATCAATGTATACAACCCATTCATCTCAACAGCAGTTGGCTTGCAGACCAGTCTCAACAGTCTTCCGTAACTCATCTTGAAACTTCTCCTGACCTCCTCATCAGCAAGGGACATCAGACCAAGTAGGGGAGTAACGTCAAGTGTAGGTAACTTGTATGCAACTGTCTTTCTCAAACTAGCCATGACCAATAATCAGAAGTCCGGGCACTAGAATCAGGGAATATGCAAATGCACCTGCAGCACAGACACACGTTAATGAAATGCACATGATAATGGTTATGCGAACAATGCAATGCAAATAGATGCAACAGGGACCAAATGCCATGGCTGAGAAGCCTGAACCACATCATAAGTCTTGGATAGACCATCCAGAATTCCTCAAACCCTGGTCTTAGACAGACCCAATACAAAGCTTCAACTCTGGTCTCTGATAGACCCCATAACATAACTCCACCTGGTCTCTGATAGACCCCTCAACTGTCCATAAATACCCTGAATCTCAAATCAAGAAACAAACCGGTATCTGAAGGTCTAGTTACCTGCATAGCCCCAAACCCTCTCACAGGTAGGTGTCCTAATAACTGACAATGGTATGGCATCCTATGCGTTTGTCGGCGTCACAGACTTTCAGGGTTGATGATACGATTCCCAGAAGGAGTGGCATCATCAAATCTTGAAGAGGTCTCACTTAGCCAACTTCCAATTGATCGGTCCCCGGAGTCGACAATTCAACTAACCAACAACCCCTTCGACCCAAAGGGTAGAAAAAGAAGTCAACCAGAAGAACCTCGTCCGAGTGTGGATTTTGCGGGACACTAATGCAAGCAAAGCCGGCACACGCCCACTACTTTCCACTCTAATTCTAAGTGCACTCAAGCCCAGGTCCGGCTTATCTCTCAATCATAGAACACCAGTCACACCCCAATACAGTAATAATAATAATAATATAATGCTGAAAGTAAAATACAGAAAAAGTAAATCCATACAACATCCTCGACGGGAAAACAAGCGTTAGGATTAACTCGCTTAAGGGACGTTGGATCCCAAATGCATAAGGAACTATCGCAGTCCTTAGCAGCCAGGGGACGTTGGATCCCCAGCAGAGTCGCCAGTTGTCGCTACTGCGAACATCGGCGCTAGCTGAACAGAAGAGTCGCCACCGTGCGTTATTTATCCCAAAGGAGGGAAAGGAAACGCTCGAAGTAAACCTACCGCAAAGACGGGAAAGGAATGGTCATCGCAACCAAATCCTGGATTCGGGAGTCAGTTACGCAAGGGGAAGGTATTAGCACCCCTCACGTCCGTCGTACTCGACGGGATCCACGCTTGTTTTCTGGTACGGGTTGTTATTCTATCTACTCTACAGGTCTGGGGTTAAAAGAAAAGAAAATGACTCGGCAAAGTATCGCACTTTATGCCTACGTATTCCTGTCTGGAACGAGAAATCAGAGTCAACGTTCGCCTACCTACGGGAAAGGAGGGGAAGGTTGCTCGCTAGGATATCGCATCCTATGCCTACGTACTTTCATACAGCATGAAAGATCAGAGCAAACGTAGTTCGGGCCACGTACGACACAAGTCTGTCTTGATTGCTTTTATCTCCTTCTGGAAAAGGGTTTTTCGGATTAACAGCCCAAGCGGACAAAAATGACGTTTTGATGAGTTCATATTCTTTTACGCAAGAACTGTTTTTTTGTTGATGTTTATCCTTTTATTGTATTTTTCTGATTGTTTTGAGAAAGAAGAGACAGAACTCTAACCTATGGTTGAAAAGGGAATCAAATTAACCTAATGTTATCATGCATGGGTTAAGACCTAATGTCTATCATGTTCCTCTCTTGCGCAGAGAGAAACAGAGATCCTAAGGGGATAAACAGAAACAGAAACAATAGATACAATAAAACAGTAAAATATGCATGAATGCAACAATACAAGCGAGGCAAGGGAGTCCCACTCAACCTCGAACCTAGAAAACAACAGGCAAAGTGAAATAACTTCACTTCAACCTAACAGGTTAAATGGCAAACAATACAGTCCGGGAAACTCAAACAATACATCAAAAGCTTATAAACAGCAAAAATAAACAGCAAACAGCAACCCTGCACAGCAAGCTCCATCATCATCTATCTTCAAGTCATCTTCAAAACATCTACAAGCTTCAAGCAAGCATCAATCTTCAAGGAAAAAAGCTCTAACAGAAAACACCTTCAACAGCTTCAAACAGCAGGGTCTATATCTTCAATCTTTCCTGGCTTTTCTTCAAGTCCCACTCTCCAAGATGAGTAGCAGTTAACAAGATGAATTGGATGTTAAGCAGTCAGTTGCCTACCAAGGGTGGCCTACTGACTGTTAACATGATACAAACAGTTTTCTCTCAAAAGTTCTATCTTTTAAACACATTCACTAATCCTTCCAAAGGAAGGAGGTGGGTATTTAAAAGAGACTTTGAATCATAGAGAAAGAATGGAGGCAAACAAGACTTTCCATGTTTATGAAGCAAGTTTCTACTCTAAGCTCTACCTAGCTCCTAGTTCTTATAATCTTCAACAGCTGCAAGCAAGCTACAATCCTCATCCACTCTTGAAATTGATCTTCACTCCTTGTCTTCAATGGGCTTCATCAGCAAAGTCTTCAACTCAAACCCAAACCCCAAGCAAGCCCAATAACCCACACAATCAAACAATAACCCTAGAAAGGGCACACCATACAATCAATCAAATACAAAAATATGCTAAAAATATTAATACAATGGGGAAAATTCTAATATTTATTCTAAGGGATCTATTATGCTTACCCTTAATACCCCTATAGTCCCATCTTCTAATTTGTCCTAAAAAACCCAAAAAGAAATTTGTTTTGTTACACCTATGTTATTCAAAACCCTAATTAACTAGCCTAATAGTTTCTAACTAAACTACCTAAAATGAAATCCTATAAATTGTGGTATAAAAACCAGGGGCACCTAATATCCATATCTAGTTGTACTAAAAAGAATGGGGTGAAAATCCTAAAGGAAACTCTTAAACTAAATTCAACAAATGGTAGCATCAACTAAAAGAATTAAAAAAAGCAATTAAATGTAAAAATATGCAAAAAAATATAAAAATGAAGTAAAATGACAATTTTATGATTTTATATTTTTCTTGAAAGAAAATGGAAAGTGGGAAAATAAATCCCATTGAAAAATAATGATTTTTCTATTTATTATGGTTTTTTAAAGTTTGTAAAAAATTTGGAGAAAAAATTAATGTAAAATGATGCAGGGGGTATGAACAGCAACAATCCCAGTTATTATGATGCTTTGGGCCCAGATAGGGGGTGGCGTTAGTAAACGCGTTGGGCCCAGTTATGATTCAGAAAATCAAAATAAAACGCAAGAGAAAAAAACAAAACGCGGTGTAAATAGCATTGAAATGTAGTTATAATATGAAATTGGGCCTGCATGGTGGGGGGGGGGGTGGATAGTAAAATTCAATAAAAGCCCAAGCCAGCGTTTAAATGAAACGCGGCGTTTCATGCGCGCCCAGAACTCCCTCCAATCTCGTTTTCAAATCTAAGTCGTTCGATCTTTCTCCAGTCAACAAGTCTTATGCGCATCCAACGGCGATGAGGTCGTCACTAACCTTGAGCCACTAGGGTTTTCATACACCATGAAAGTACCTCCTCCATGCAACAGAATTCGATCAGCTCGTTCTCCCTCGTCTCTCCACCAAATGCCTCGATACAAAAACCAATTGTGTTCTATTTTCCACGTAGAACACAGCCATGGTGTTAGATTGCATTGAAACAAACTATATCGTCCAAACCGAAAGGTATAACATCATGGATTCAACATTTCACCAGTTTTCAAACTTCACCAAACTCACCAATCTTTGTACAGAAATAATCCTCAGGCTATATTGATCAAAAATAACTAATCATCTAAGATCCTAACGGCTTAATCACTATGTTCTATGCCCAAACAGAGTTCACTTGCATACATCAACCTCCATGAAATCTTGCCAAAAGCTCCAGAAATGATCCTCTAATCATCTAGATCATGCTTAACCTAGCAATTCTACCTAATGCTATCTAGATCAAGCCAAATAGTGAGAGTTACTAACCTGGTAAGAAGTTGAAAACAGATGGTGATTCTCTTCACTTCAAAGCCTACAATGCTCCAGGATCCATCAATGGACTATACTCTTGCTTCTGTTTGCAATAATTCGAGCTCAAACCACCTGGATCCTTGTAACAGAATTCTTCTTGCAGATGAAGAAATGAAAATCTCAGAACACGATTCTTGCAGTTTCCTCTTCAAATCTTGCTTGTAATCTACTCAGTGATGATTATTGAATAGAATAGGAACAAAATCTTGAAGAAATGATGAAGAAATAACAAGATTCGAGGCAATTTGCAAAAAAGCAAGATGAAGTGAAACTATGAGTTTTTGATCAAAATGAAGTTCAACCCTCTCTTGGATCAGTTGGAATGAATATATAGATGATGATGGAAAGTTCCAGAACTTGCTAGATTGATCTCATGAGAAGTTTCTTATATCTTTGCATGAGAAAGTGAAATTGGTGAGTTGAAAAAATCAGTCCATGAAACCTTGTTGCAGCTCCTCATTCTCACTTGAAAATCTCATTAGGTTATCTTTTGAACATGTGGAAAGGCCTTGCTAGCTTGCACATTAATCCCTTGTATGCATTGGATGTGTAACTTCAATTATAAGCAAGCTATGGTAATTCCCAAATTTTGACCTCAAACCCAAAATCTAACATTGCCAATGTTCTTAAAATGTCCTTTACCTTCAAAATGGTAGGTCATATGCTTGGTTTTGCTTTTGTATCAAAAATTCACAACTTTGGTCATTTACAAATGTACTTTTCCCTTTATAATTGGTCAATTTTGCAATTCTAGGCTATGAGCATTTCCAAACTTCCATGATCACTTTTCTAGACTCAAAATGTCATTTGGAGCAAGTTTGATGTTGAACATTTCTTCATTTGAAGTTTGGAAATAGGAGTTTTAGGCATATGCTTGAAATGACCTGTAATTCCACTTTCCCAAAATACCCCTGGCTTGCCAAGATCATAAGTAGATTTCTACAAATCCTATGAAGGCATACCATACCTTTCTAGAAATCTAAGATCATGAGGAACAACTTTCATGCTGGCCAGAAATCCATTTGAAAACTCCTTGAGGGGTAAAAGTTGCTTGGAAATCAAGTAACTTTCACAGACAAATTTCAGTGCCCTCTGATGACCTGTAACTTGCAAGAACCATAACTTGAGTTCTATAAAATCTCCTTCATGCCTTCCACCACTCAAATTAAAGGTCTTGAGATACCCTACAAGTTTCATGTTGGCCAAGGATCCATTTGAGACTTGCATTTTGAATTATCTTGCTTGGAAGTTTGCCCTAAATCAGGGGATTTTACACAGAAACCCTAATTCAGAAACTTCTCTTCTTCTTGATTTCTTTTGATTTCTCCTTGGCACAACACCACATCCATATCCACATGTCAAATGAGGCATCCCACATCTTTCAAACAGGCCTTGATGCCCTTCAATCAAGTATTTGACCTAGGGTTGACCTAGGGTTGACCCAGATGACACCCTAGTTGACTGTCTTCAACTGCAGCTCTTGCAATCACACCAATGACTTGTCTCACTTTCAAAATGACCCTCTAGGTCTTCCATGATGTCAATTCATAGCTCACAACTTCTCTGATGATCCTCACATATCCTCAAGATAGGAGAGAAACCCACTGCTTGGTCCACTAACTTCTCCAGCTTCAATTTCTTTCTGATGACTTGGATAGGCTTGAATTTGAATAAGAACCTCTTGATAGGCTCATAGAGATAAGAATGGCACTTGGTCCCTTGTTGGATGGCTTGCCCATGCTATGCTATGCAGATGAATTAATTATGTACATGACCTAATATGCAAATGCTAAAGCTATGAGACATAAAATCAGGTGAAATAAGTTAAGCAAATTTTAGGGTGCAACAACCGCTGAAGACGATTAAACTTCTCCGAAGAGACTTCCATTTATCGCTGATGAAGGTTAAGCTTCTCCCAAGATATTGCCACTCACCGTTGAATACGATTAAACTTCTCCGAAGAGACTGCCATTTATCGCTGATGAAGGTTAAGCTTTTCCCAAGAGATTGCCACTTACCGCTGAAGACGATTAAACTTCTCCGAAGAGACTGCCATTTATCGTTGAAGATGAATAAGCTTCTCCGAAGAGACTGCCACTTATTCACTGAATACGAAGAAGCTTCTCTACAGAGACTGCCACTTATTGCTGAAGACTATTAAACTTCTCGGAAGAGACTGCCATTTATCGTTGATGAAGGTTAAGCTTCTCCCAAGAGATTGCCACTCACCACTGAAGACGATTAAACTTCTCCGAAGAGACTTCCATTTATCGCTGATGAAAGTTAAGCTTCTCCCAAGAGATTTCCACTCATCGCTGAAGACGATTCAACTTCTCCGAAGAGACTGCCATTTATCGCTGATAAAGGTTAAGCTTCTCCCAAGAGATTTCCACTTACCGCTGAAGACGATTAAACTTCTCCGAAGAGACTGCCATTTATCGCTGATGAAGGTTAAGCTTCTCCCAAGAGATTGCCACTCACTGCTGAAGACGATTAAACTTCTCCGAAGAGACTGCCATTTATCACTGATGAAGGTTAAGCTTCTCCCAAGCGATTACCATTAACCGTTGAATAAGATTAAAATTCTCCGAAGAGACTGCCATTTATCGCTGATGAAGGTTAAGCTTCTCCAAAGAGATTGCCACTCACCGTTGAATAAGATTAAACTTCTCCGAAGAGACTGCCGTTTATCATTGATGAAGGTTAAGCTTCTCCCAAGAGATTGCCACTTACCGCTGAAGACGATTAAACTTCTCCGAAGAGACTGCCATTTATTGCTGATGAACGTTAATCTTCTAACAAGAGATTGCCACTCACCGCTGAAGACGATTAAACTTCTCCGAAGAGACTGCCATTTATCGTTGATGAAGGTTAAGCTTCTCCCAAGAGATTGCCACTCACTGTTGAATACGATTAAACTTCTACGAAGAGACTGCCATTAATCGCTAATGAAGGTTAAACTTCTCCGAAGAGATTGCCACTCACCGTTGAATACGATTAAACTTCTCCGAAGAGACTGCCATTTATCATTAATGAAGGTTAAGCATCTCCCAAGAGATTGCCACTCACTGTTGAATACGGTTAAACTTCTCCGAAGAGACCGCCATTTATCGTTGATGAAGGTTAAGCTTCTCCGAAGAGATTGCCACTCACCATTGAATACGATTAAACTTCTCCGAAGAGACTGCCATTTATCGTTGATGAAGGTTAGGCTTCTCCCAAGAGATTGCCACTTACCGCTGAAGATGATTAAACTTATCCGAAGAGACTGCCATTTATCGTTGAAGATGAATAAGCTTCTCCGAAGAGACTGCCACTTATTCACTGAATACGAAGAAGCTTCTCTACAGAGACTGCCACTTATTGCTGAAGACTATTAAACTTCTCGGAAGAGACTGCCATTTATCGTTGATGAAGGTTAAGCTTCTCCCAAGAGATTGCCACTCACCACTGAAGACGATTAAACTTCTCCGAAGAGACTGCCATTTATCACTGATGAAAGTTAAGCTTCTCCCAAGAGATTGCCATTCATCGCTGAAGACGATTCAACTTCTCCGAAGAGACTGCCATTTATCGCTGATAAAGGTTAAGCTTCTCCCAAGAGATTGCCACTCATTGCTGAAGACGATTAAACTTCTCCGAAGAGACTGCCATTTATCACTGATGAAGGTTAAGTTTCTCCCAAGCGATTACCACTAACCGTTGAATACGATTAAAATTCTCCGAAGAGACTGCCATTTATCGCTGATGAAGGTTAAGCTTCTCCAAAGAGATTGCCACTCACCGTTGAATACGATTAAACTTCTCCGAAGAGACTTCCGTTTATCATTGATGAAGGTTAAGCTTCTCCTAAGATATTGCCACTTACCGCTGAAGACGATTAAACTTCTCCGAAGAGACTGCCATTTATCGCTGATGAACGTTAATCTTTCCCAAGAGATTGCCACTCAACCGCTGAAGACGATTAAACTTCTCCGAAGAGACTGCCATTTATCGTTGATGAAGGTTAAGCTTCTCCCAAGAGATTGCCACTCACTGTTGAATACGATTAAACTTCTACGAAGAGACTGCCATTAATCGCTAATGAAGGTTAAACTTCTCCGAAGAGATTGCCACTCACCGTTGAATACGATTAAATTTCTCCGAAGAGACTGCCATTTATCGTTAATGAAGGTTAAGCTTCTCCCAAGAGATTGCCACTTACCGCTGAACACGATTAAACTTATCCGAAGAGACTGCCATTTATCGCTGATGAAGGTTAAGCTTCTACCAAGAGATTGCCACTTTCTATTGAAGACGATTAAACTTCTCCGAAGAGACTGCCATTTATCGCTGATGAAAGTTAAGCTTCTCCCAAGATATTGCCACTTACCGTTGAATACGATTAAACTTCTCCGAAGAGACTGCCATTTATCGTTGATGAAGGTTAAGCTTCTCCCAAGAGATTGCCACTTACCGCTGAACACGATTAAACTTATCCGAAGAGACTGCCATTTATCGCTGATGAAGGTTAAGCTTCTACCAAGAGATTGCCACTTTCTATTGAAGACGATTAAACTTCTCCGAAGAGACTGCCATTTATCGCTGATGAAAGTTAAGCTTCTCCCAAGATATTGCCACTTACCGTTGAATACGATTAAACTTCTCCGAAGAGACTGCCATTTATCGCTGATGAAGGTTAAGCTTCTCCCAAGAGATTGCCACTTACCGCTGAAGACGATTAAACTTCTCCGAAGAGACTGCCATTTATCGTTGAAGATGAATAAGCTTCTCTGAAGAGACTGCCAATTATTTACTGAATACGAATAAGCTTCTCTACAGAGACTGCCACTTATTGCTGAAGACGATTAAACTTCTCGGAAGAGACTGACATTTATCGTTGATGAAGGTTAAGCTTCTCCCAAGAGATTGCCACTCACCACTGAAGACGATTAAACTTCTCCAAAGAGACTGCCATTTATCGCTGATGAAAGTTAAGCTTCTCCCAAGAGATGTCCACTCATCGCTGAAGACGATTCAACTTCTCCGAAGAGATTGCCATTTATCGCTGATAAAGGTTAAGCTTCTCCCAAGAGATTTCCACTTACCGCTGAAGACGATTAAACTTCTCCGAAGAGACTTCCATTTATCGCTGATGAAGGTTAAGCTTCTCCCAAGAGATTGCCACTCACTGCTGAAGACGATTAAACTTCTCCGAAGAGACTGCCATTTATCACTGATGAAGGTTAAGCTTCTCCAAGAGATTGCCACTAACCGTTGAATACGATTAAACTTCTCCGAAGAGACTGCCATTTATCGCTGATGAAGGTTAAGCTTCTCCGAAGAGATTGCCACTCACCGTTGAATACGATTAAACTTCTCCGAAGAGACTGCCGTTTATCGTTGATAAAGGTTAAGCTTCTCCCAAGAGATTGCCACTTACCGCTGAAGACGATTAAACTTCTCCGAAGAGTCTGCCATTTATCGCTGATGAAGGTTAATCTTCTCCCAAGAGATTGCCACTCACCGTTGAAGACGATTAAACTTCTCCGAAGAGACTGCCATTTATCGTTGATGAAGGTTAAGCTTCTCCCAAGAGATTGCCACTCACCGTTGAATACGATTAAACATCTCCGAAGAGACTGCCATTTATCGTTGATGAAGGTTAAGCTTCTCCCAAGAGATTGCCACTTACCGCTGAAGACGATTAAACTTCTCCGAAGAGACTGCCATTTATCGTTGATGGAGAATAATCTTCTCCCAAGAGATTGCCACTCACTGTTGAATACGATTAAACTTCTCCGAAGAGAGCGCCATTTATCGTTGATGAAGGTTAAGCTTCTCCCAAGAGATTGCCACTCACCGTTGAATACGATTAAACATCTCCGAAGAGACTGCCATTTATCGTTGATGAAGGTTAAGCTTCTCCCAAGAGATTGCCACTTACCGCTGAAGACGATTAAACTTCTCCGAAGAGACTGCCATTTATCGTTGAAGATGAATAAGCTTCTCCGAAGAGACTGCCACTTATTTACTGAATACAAATCAGCTTCTCTACAGAGACTGCCACTTATTGCAGAAGACGATTAAACTTCTCGGAAGAGACTGCCATTTATCGTTGATGAAGGTTAAGCTTCTCCCAATAGATTGCCACTCATCACTGAAGACGATTAAACTTCTCCGAAGAGACTGCCATTTATCGCTGATGAAAGTTAAGATTCTCCCAAGAGATTGCCACTCATCGCTGAAGACGATTCAACTTCTCTGAAGAGATTGCCATTTATCGCTGATAAAGGTTAAGCTTCTCCCAAGAGATTTCCACTTACCGCTGAAGACGATTAAACTTCTCCGAAGAGACTGCCATTTATCGCTAATGAAGGTTAAGCTTCTCCCAAGAGATTGCCACTCACTGCTGAAGACGATTAAACTTCTCCGAAGAGACTGCCATTTATCACTGATGAAGGTTAAGCTTCTCCCAAGAGATTGCCACTAACCGTTGAATACGATTAAACTTCTCCGAAGAGACTGCCATCTATCGCTGATGAAGGTTAAGCTTCTCCCAAGAGATTGCCACTCACCGTTGAATACGATTAAACTTCTCCGAATAGACTACCGTTTATTGTTGATGAAGGTTAAGCTTCTCCCAAGAGATTGCCACTTACCGCTGAACACGATTAAACTTCTCCGAAGAGACTGCCATTTACCGCTGATGAAGGTTAATCTTCTCCCAAGAGATTGCCACTCACCGCTAAAGACGATTAAACTTCTCCGAAGAGACTGCCATTTATCGTTGATGAAGGTTAAGCTTCTCCCAAGAGATTGCCACTCACCCTTGAATACGATTAAACTTCTCCGAAGAGACTGCCATTTATCGCTAATGAAGGTTAAACTTCTCCGAAGAGATTGCCACTCACCGTTGAATACGATTAAACTTCTCCGAAGAGACTGCCATTTATCGTTGATGAAGGTTAAGCTTCTCCCAAGAGATTGCCACTCACCCTTGAATATGATTAAACTTCTCCGAAGAGACTGCCATTTATCGCTAATGAAGGTTAAACTTCTCCGAAGAGATTGCCACTCACCGTTTAATACGATTAAACTTCTCCGAAGATACTGCCATTTATCGTTGATGAAGGTTAAGCTTCCCCCAAGAGATTGCCACTTACCCATGAAGACGATTAAACTTCTCCGAAGAGACTGCCATTTATCGCTGATGAAGGTTAATCTTCTCCCAAGAGATTGCCACTCACCGCTGAAGACGATTAAACTTCTCCGAAGAGACTTCCATTTATCGCTGATGAAAGTTAAGCTTCTCCCAAGAGATTGCCACTCATCGCTGAAGACAATTCAACTTCTCCGAAGAGACTGCCATTTATCGCTGATAAAGGTTAAGCTTCTCCCAAGAGATTTCCACTTACCGCTGAAGACGATTAGACTTCTCCGAAGAGACTGCCATTTATCGCTGATGAAGGTTAAGCTTCTCCCAAGAGATTGCCACTCACTGCTGAAGACGATTAAACTTCTCCGAAGAGACTGCCATTTATCACTGATGAAGGTTAAGCTTCTCCCAAGCGATTACCATTAACCGTTGAATAAGATTAAAATTCTCCGAAGAGACTGCCATTTATCGCTGATGAAGGTTAAGCTTCTCCAAAGAGATTGCCACTCACCGTTGAATAAGATTAAACTTCTCCGAAGAGACTGTCGTTTATCATTGATGAAGGTTAAGCTTCTCCAAAGAGATAGTCACTTACCGCTGAAGACGATTAAACTTCTCCGAAGAGACTGCCATTTATCGCTGATGAACGTTAATCTTCTAACAAGAGATTGCCACTCACCGCTGAAGACGATTAAACTTCTCCGAAGAGACCGCCATTTATCGTTGATGAAGGTTAAGCTTCTCCGAAGAGATTGCCACTCACCATTGAATACGATTAAACTTCTCCGAAGAGACTGCCATTTATCGTTGATGAAGGTTAAGCTTCTCCCAAGAGATTCCCACTTACCGCTGAAGACGATTAAACTTCTCCGAAGAGACTGCCATTTATCGCTGATGAAGGTTAAGCTTCTACCAAGAGATTGCCACTTTCTGCTGAAGACGATTAAACTTCTCCGAAGAGACTGCCATTTATCGCTGATGAAAGTTAAGCTTCTCCCAAGAGATTGCCACTCACCGTTGAATACGATTAAACTTCTCCGAAGAGACTGCCATTTATCGCTGATGAAGGTTAAGCTTCTCCCAAGAGATTGCCACTTACCGCTTAAGACGATTAAACTTCTCCGAAGAGACTGCCATTTATCGTTGAAGATGAATAAGCTTCTCCGAAGAGACTGCCACTTATTTACTGAATACGAATAAGCTTCTCTACAGAGACTGCCACTTATTGCTGAAGACGATTAAACTGTAAAAGCACAGATTGTGTCTTAGTTTTATCTCTATGTTTTGATGATAACAATTATGAATTTTGTATTCAAGAATTATATACTCTAAACGTGTTCTAGATTGTTTGCTACAGGCACTAAAGTAAATTATCTTAAGAAAGCAAAATTGCATCTGAACATTGTTTGTATGAAAGACTTCATAAGTTCAAGAGCATCTTAAGTGAAGATCTGAACTTTGATCCCAGAAGAATCTGACTACTGTCTCTTGAAGATTCTGAAGAAGGAGCCTCTAAAGCATAGAGACTCTGCTCTGAAGGATTTACACGCTCAAGCACACTAGCTGCACATACTCTGTTTCAGCTCAATCTGAAGAACATTCAAGACTCTGAAGATCCAGATGATCCTTGATCAGAAGACTCTGAAGATTCAGATTCTTATGTTGAAAGCTGAACTCACTTTGAAGAAGATTTAAATATGTACGTTGGTCCTTCTCAACAGCTCTTTCCTATTTTGTGCTAGACACAAGGACACAGACAAAAAGGTTTTATCTGTGCATTCCATTCTGAGGAAAGTATTCTGCAAGTGAAGACAAAAAGCATCAGGCCTGTTTCAGCACAGCCTCCAATGTGAAGACAAAAGGCTCTAGGCTTTTCTGCACAGCCTTCAACGTAACAAGACTTCTTGGATCTTAGTGCCTATATAAAGAAGTCCACTCCATCTTCTTCAGTAATTGAATCTCTAGAAAAATCACTCCTCAAAGCAAATCTCAAAAAGCTCTTTATCATATTACTTTGCTTTATCTTTATTCTTAAACTAAGAGAAATATCACTGTTGTGATAACAGCTTATTAGAAGCATTCTTACTCTTGTAAAAGTTTTACTTTGTTTGTAAAAGGTTTTCCTTAAGAGGATCCAGTTGGGATCAGCTGCTCTTGAGAAGACTAAGAACGGTTGTTCTTAGGTGTTGCTATTTGTAATCTGTTTGATTAAAATAGTGGATTAAGTCCTTGACAGAGAAAGGCAAATCACTCTTGAGAGGGTGGACTGGACTAGTTGTTTTCAACGAACCAGGATAAAAATATCTGTGTTCTAATCTTTGATTTTTAGTCTTACTTATTCAACCCCCCCTTCTAAGTAATTTTCTCACCTTCAGTTGGCATCAGAGCTCCGGTTCTGCGTGTGCTCCACTTAACCGTGACAGTTAAAGATCCAGTGAGAAAGATACTTTGATATTTGTGTTGTTGTCATTATGGAAACAGCTACATCAACTTGCAACAACAAATATGAAGGAGATAGGATCAGTACCAAGCCACCCATGTTTGATGGGGAAAAATTTGACTATTGGAAAGATAGAATAGAAAGTTTTTTCCTCGGGTATGATGCTGATCTTTGGGATATGGTCATTGATGGATATAAACATCCTACTGATGAGGATGGCAAAAAGATTGATAGAAAGTCAATGACTGAAGTACAGAAAAGAGATTTCAAGAATCACCACAAAGCCAGAACTATATTGCTTAATGCAATCTCTCATACTGAGTATGAGAAGATTACAAACAGAGATACTGCTCATGACATGTTTGAGTCACTCAAAATGACTCATGAGGGAAATTCTCAGGTTAAAGAGACCAAGGCGCTGGCGCTCATACAGAAGTATGAGGCATTTAAAATGGAAGAATCTGAAAATGTAGAAACTATGTTTTCTAGATTTCAGATTCTTACTGCTGGTCTGAAAGTTCTGGATAAGGGCTACTCAACGTCAGATCATGTCAAGAAGATCATCAGAAGTCTTCCCACCAGATGGAGACCAATGGTGACTGCACTGAAGATGGCAAAAGATCTGAATAAGATCTCCTTAGAAGAACTTATCAGTTCTTTGAGAAGTCATGAAATAGAGCTGGAGGAAGATGAGCCCCAGAAGAAAGATAAAGGTAAATCCATAGCTTTAAAATCTAACAAACCTGTTAAAGCTTTGCAGGTAAAAGAAGAAAGTTCTGAAGAATCGTCTTCTGAAGAAGAAGATGAACTGTCCATGCTTTCCAGAAGAATCAACAAGCTCTGGAAGCACAAGGGAAGGAAGTTTAACAACTTCAGGAAAGCTGACCACAGGAAGGAATCTTCTGGATACAGAAGATCTGGAAAGAAAGAGGTCACATGCTATGAATGCAAGGAACCTGGGCACTACAAAAATGACTGCCCCAAACTTCTCAAGGAGAAACCCAAGAGAAAGTTTGATAAAAAGAAAAAGGTTCTTATGGCAACTTGGGATGATTCAGATGAATCTGAATCTGAATCTGAAGCGTCAGAAGAGTGTGCCAACATGGCATTAATGGCTGGAATAGAAGATCAGAATGAAGAATTATCATCTGAATCTGAGTCAGACTCCGACTCTGATGCTGAAGAGGTAATGTCCAAACTTACCAAAGATGAACTTATAAAGGTGTTATCTGAAGTCTTGAAAAGCTACAATAATATCAAACTCAAGAACAAGAAGCTGAAAAGCAATCTTGAATCTGAGATTGATAATCTGAAAACAGAACTTGTTGAGCAGAGAGAAATAAATTTAAAAATAAAAAATGATTTGGAAATTGTTCAACAAGAATCTGACTCTGAAGCTAAGTCATCTGAAAATATTTTGGAAAAATATGACTCTAGTTTTCAGAGGTTCCTCACTAAAAGCATAGACAGAAGCAAGATGGCTTCTATGATCTATGGAGTTAGTAGGAATAAAAGAAAGGGAATTGGATTTCAATCTTCTTCTCTTGAAAAAGATGTAAGACCAATACCTGTAGATGATCTGATCATTAAGATAACTCCTTTATACTCTAATTTTAAATTTGGTCATTTAAATGATATTAAACACACGAGCTCTGAAAAGAATACTCATGTGTTTAGATCTAAGGCAAGTCTAAACAAAAACTATGTTGAAAAACAAAAGTTTAGACAAACCTACAAGGCAACTAACCCTAAAGGACCCAAGAAGATCTGGGTACCTAAAGACAAAATAATCCCTGTTGCAGATGTCCTTAGCAGCAAAGTCAGGACACCAATCATGGTACCTGGACTCTGGATGCTCACGACACATGACGGGAGAAAGGTCTATGTTCCAAAGTCTGGAACTTAGATCTGGAGGGGACGTGAAATTTGGAGGGAACCAGAAGGGCAAGATCATTGGCTCTGGAACTATAGGTAATGGCAACCTACCCTCTATTTCTAATGTTCTGTTAGTTGAAGGATTGAAACATAATCTATTGTCCATAAGTCAATTAAGTGACAATGGTTATGATATCATCTTTAATCAAAAATGTTGCAAAGCTGTATGTCAAAAGGATGGTTCTATCCTATTCAATGGAAAGAGGAAACACAACATTTATAAAATTAACCTTTCAGAACTTAAAGTTCAAAATGTAAAATGCCTCTTATCTGTGAATGATGAGCAATGGGTCTGGCATAGAAGATTGGGGCATATTAATATGAGACGTATATCTCAGATTAATAAACTCAATCTGGTCAGAGGACTTCCTAAGTTGAAGTTCAACTCAGATGCTCTGTGTGAAGCATGTCAAAGAGGAAAATTTTCAAAATCTCATTTTAAATCAAAAAATGTTGTTTCTACCTCCAGACCATTGGAATTACTTCACATTGATCTGTTTGGACCAGTGAAAACTGCATCCATCAGAGGCAAGAAGTATGGGTTAGTCATTGTAGATGACTACAGCAGATGGACATGGGTAAAGTTTCTAAAACACAAGGACGAGTCTCATTCTGTGTTCTTTGACTTCTGCAATCAAGTGCAGACTGAAAAAGATTGTAAAATTATTAAAGTCAGAAGTGATCATGGTGGAGAATTTGAAAATAAACATTTTGAAAAATACTTTTCTGAAAAAGGCATTGCACATGATTTCTCCTGCCCTAGAACTCCGCAACAAAATGGAGTTGTAGAAAGGAAAAATAGAACATTGCAAGAAATGGCCAGAACCATGATCAACGAGACAAATCTGGCAAAACATTTCTGGGCAGAAGCAATTAACACAGCTTGTTATATTCAGAACAGAGTGTCTGTAAGACCTCTTCTGAAAAAGACTCCCTATGAATTGTGGAGAAACAGAAAGCCCAACATTGCTTATTTTCATCCTTTTGGATGTATTTGTTATATGCTTAATACTAAAGATAATCTGAACAAGTTTGATTCCAAAGCACAGAAGTGTTTCATGCTTGGTTATTCTGAACGCTCTAAAGGCTACAGAGTATTCAATACTGAAACACAGATTGTGGAAGAATCTATTCATGTCAGATTTGATGATAAGCTTGGCTCTGAAAAGCCAAAGCAGTTTGAAAGTTCTGCAGATAGAGAAGTAATTCTCACAGACTCTGAAGTCTCAGAGGCAGAAAAGGCAAAGAACAAAGAATCTGATGCAACCCCAGATGGTACACCTTTGACTTCACAACTAAACAACTTGCATATTTCTGAAAGACCAACCGTCAGAGGATCTTCTTCCAGAATCAAAGCTTCTCATCCAGAAGATGTGATAATTGGAAAGAAGGATGATCCCATAAGGACAAGATCATATCTCAGAACTTCTGAATCTTCCTTATTTGGCTTAGTGTCAATGATAGAACCAACATCTGTAGATGAGGCTCTGGAAGATAATGAATGGATTATAGCTATGCAAGAAGAGCTGAATCAATTCGCCAGAAATGAAGTTTGGGATCTGGTTCCTAGACCTAAAGGATTCAATGTCATTGGAACAAAATGGGTCTTCAGGAATAAGCTGAATGAAAAGGGAGAAGTAGAAAGGAATAAAGCAAGGCTGGTTGCTCAAGGATATAGTCAACAAGAAGGTATTGATTACACTGAGACATATGCTCCAGTGGCAAGGTTAGAATCTATTCGTCTTCTTATTTCATTTGCTGCACAGAATAACATCACTCTGTATCAGATGGATGTTAAAAGTGCTTTTCTTAATGGTATTATAGAAGAAGAAGTATATGTCCACCAACCTCCTGGTTTTGAAAGTGAAAACTTTCCAGATCATGTTTTCAAATTAAAGAAATCCCTTTATGGATTAAAACAAGCTCCCAGAGCTTGGTATGAGAGGTTGAGCAACTTCCTTTTGAAGAAAAATTTTATCAGAGGAAAAGTGGATACAACTTTATTCTGTAAATCTGTTAAGAAAGATCTGTTGATTTGTCAGATTTATGTAGATGACATTATTTTTGGATCAACAAATATTACGCTTGGAAAGGAGTTTGCTAAATGTATGCAGGAAGAATTTGAAATGAGCATGATGGGAGAATTGAGATTCTTCTTGGGAATCCAAGTCAATCAGACTCCAGAATGCACCTACATACATCAAACCAAATATGTTAAAGAGCTTCTGAAGAAGTTCAGCATGGTTGATAGCAAAATGGCAAAGACTCCAATGCATCCTACAAGCACTCTAGGTAAGGAAGAGGTAAGTAAGAAGGTAGATCAAAAATTCTACAGAGGTATGATAGGATCTCTTCTATACTTGACTGCTTCTAGACCAGATATTTTGTTTAGTGTCTGCTTATGTGCTAGATTCCAATCAGATCCTAGAGAATCACACTTAACAGCTGTTAAGAGGATTCTGAGGTATCTGAAAGGTACTGCTAACATGGGTTTGTGTTACAGAAGATCTGATGAATTTTCATTAGTTGGATTCTGTGATGCTGACTATGCTGGAGACAGAATTGAACGTAAAAGCACTTCTGGAAGCTGTCAGTTTCTTGGAAGTCATCTGATCTCATGGTACAGCAAGAAGCAACCTACCATTGCACTATCAACTACAGAGGCAGAATACATTGCTGCTGCTGGATGTTGTACTCAGATGCTCTGGATGAAGAGTCAATTAGAAGATTATCAAATCTATGAGAGTAACCTTTCTATCTTCTGTGACAATACTTCTGCTATATGTTTGTCAAAAAATCCAATCTTGCATTCTAAGGCAAAACATATAGAAATTAAACATCACTTCATCAGAGACTATGTTCAGAAGGGTGTAATTAATCTAGCTTTCGTTGATACAGATCATCAATGGGCTGACATTTTCACAAAACCCCTTGCTGAAGATAGATTTAAGTTTATTCTGAAAAATATTTGTATGGATTTATGTCCAGAGTAATATTTCTCAGAGGCAACCTCTCAGATGCAAAATGTTTAATAATCTGAAGTATTTCATCTGTCTATTTTATTCATTTATATTTATTTGATTATTTCGTTTTGGGTAAAACTCTGAACTAACTAGCTCAGAAGATCTGAAAGTTGGAAACGTTTCATTTCGTGAGAGAAATCAAATGAGCCAACAAAGCAAACACGTGGCATTCAATTTCTGAAAAAATTGAGTGCATAACTGATTTGACGTTTGAGGTAATGCTTTGAAAATCTCACTTTTCTTGTTTTTCCCCCAGCTGTCATAATTTAATGTGAAATGATTACTTTTCATTTAATGCTGTCCAAACGTGCGTAAGTGTCTTTTGTGTGCCCTATTTTTTTTTGGTTTCCTATATATATCACCTATCACACTTCTATCACACTTTCCACATTCACTTCATTCATGCGTTTCTGCTTCCTTTTCAATCTTTTCCAAAACCCTAAACTGAAACCAAGGTATTCTTCTTCTTCAATGGCGTCAACTTCAAACACTGCTGCAAAACCTAACAAGACCATCATGTACAAAGAACCTGAACGAACCTTATTCACTCCAGTGGCTGATCTAGAGGTGCTCTGTGAAAGCTTCATTGACCTCGACTCTTTAAAGGAAAATGGGTTTGATCTCATTTCTGCCATCAAAGCTCAAGGGTGGGAAAAATATTTTGAAAGGCTAATGGGGCCTGTTTTTCCAACACTGGTTAAGGAATTTTGGATACATGCAAGCACGGGTCCCAAGTTTATACATTCTTCGGTTCTTGGAGTGGAGATAGTCATCACTGAAAACCTGATCAGACAACTGTTTAGCTATACTGAGTCTGATGGTGTTTCAAATCTTGCTTCTTCTCGCATCGATATGGCTAGGGTTTATGAAGAAGTTACTATTGCTGGTTTGCCGTCAAGCAAGGTTAAAGATTTAAAACCCATTTATAGGATCTGGGCGAAAATCTTTATGAGTACGTTTTTCCACAGAAAACCTTCAAACTCTCCAGATTATGTGAGTTCTGAACATTTGTATTTTATGTACTGCATTAGCAAAAATGTCAAAGTGGATCTACCGTATCTCATCTTCAGTCATTTATTAACTCATGTCAAAGAAACCAGAGAGGAAGTAAGGGCGAAAGCTGGTAAAGTAAGGACATGGATACCCCTGGGAAGGTTGATTTCTGATATACTTGTTGAGAACAAACTGGTTCAACATCTGACTGATGCGAAGATTAAAGAGGATCTGACTCACATCATTGGCTCTGAAATTAATGGGCTCAATCTGAAGAGGATGAAAATCATCTCAGAATTGAAAGGACAACTCAGGAAGATCAACTCTGACGAGATTCAAGGTAGAAGAGTTCCTGTGGAAGATTTTCCACTGTTCAGTGCAGATGAACCTAAGGAATTTGTCTGGCTGTACATTACTGAATGCCTAAAGGAAGGAATCCCTTTACCTGCCAATCTCGTTCAGAAGCCTGGAGAAGAATTGCCTAATCAGATGAAGGAAAGGCGCAGTAAGAGGAAGGCTGACAAAGAATCCGTTCAGAAGAAGAGAAAAGCTCCTGAAGCATCAAGAAAGAAGAGGAAAGAAGGAAAGAAGGCCAGAAGCAGTCCAAGAGAAGCTACTCTGGAAGAAATCAGAGACACCATTCAACAGGTATTAGCCTCTGATCCTACTCCTACTGTTCATTCACCACTATCTTCACCACAACTCTCTCCAAACCTCATACCAAGAACTTCAAAATCTAGAAAGTCTGTTAATATCTCATCCGAACCACTATCCTCTGAACCAGTAAATTTACAATCATCTCCAGCACCAATCCCATCTAATCCACAACATCAAACTATTCAAACAGAAATTCCACCACCAGAACCAATTTTATCTGAAAACTCTCCAACAATAACTCCACCAGAACCAACTCAACCAGAAAATTCTCCAACAACACCTCCACAACCAACTTTGTCGCAACAAGAGAATCCCCACATAGAGACTCCCCAACCACAAATAATTATTTCAGAACAAAATCATCCAGAGATTGTTCAACTTGAACACTCTGAACAAGCAATTCCCTCAGAAGATCCAAATCTTTCTGACAATATTCTTGATATTCCACCCCTCAACCAAACAATTGAAATTTCGTCTACATCTGTTCACTCAGATGAATCCTCTGATTCATCTGATTCATCTGATTCATCTGACTATGATTCAGAATCACTTAAACAAGCTCGCTCTGAGAGTGTTATGAAGAAACATCTTAACATTGCTTTGTTTCATACCCCACCAAACTCTCCATCTCAACAACCATCTGAAGCTCAACCCTCTGACACTCAAACAGCTGAAAACCAAACCATTCCACAACCACCTGAAACTAATCCATCTGAGAATCAAACTTTTCCTCACTCAGCTGAACTCCCTCAATCTGTCATCCACACATCTCAACCACCCACACCTCAACCACAACCATCTGAACCTACTCCTGCTAACACCCCTAATCCTTTTTCCTCTGGTCAGAATGAACAGTCAGATTTAGGATCTTGTGTTAATGCTATGTTTGATATTTTCAAAAAGGAGTTAGATTCTGAATATGATCGTGTTAAGGCTATATGTATGTCTAGTTTGGACCCAAATGTTTCGAATACTGCTTGGAAGCGCTTCATCTGGATGTTTAACAAAGCTGCCCTAAAAGTTAGAGCAAAATGCTCTAAGCTTGCTAAGATTAAATTTGCTGAGTTAATAAAGGTGACACTGATGAACATGCCTCCTCCTCCTCCTGTGTTACTATTGGAAGCTGCTCCTCCGGTTGTTCCTGATTTTGAAATGGTTGAACAAGCTTCTGTTGAAAACCAATCTGAAGGGAACCCTGCTGCTGCTGCATCTGCTCCGTCTTCATCTGTGGTTTCAGAACTTGTGAATGATGTGAAGGATATCAAGGACTGGATGATCAAGCAAGAGAAAACAACCGATGAAATCAAGACCTGGATGTCTAAGCAAGAAGAGTCAGCTGCCAAGATGACAGAGCTTCTGACCCTCATTGCCTCTCGCCAGACCTAGTTTTATTTGTTGTTTTGCACATGAACTGAGTTTTTGATCTCTGCCTGTTTGTCTGTGAACTTTGGTTTGTTTTGTTTTAATTGCATGCTAACATGGTTTGCTCCTATTTTTGCTTCTTCTCTTTTATTTCTTTCCGTCTTTGTATATCTTTTTGATTATGACAAAAAGGGGGAGAAAAAGAGAAACTGAGTGTTCAACCTATAAGCATTTACCAAAACTAAAATTCAGACATTTTATTAACTTATTTGAATTTAAGTCTTTCAGATTATACTGTTATATCTGACATAATTCATTGAAGTTACCCTGAGACTGTGTCAACCAGAACCTGATTCTCTAAAGAAAATCTGAGTATTCAATCAACTCTGATATCTTACTCTGATACATTTATTCAATCATCTGGCATCAAGATTTGACTCTGAACTCATTCATCAGGCTCTGAATCTGAAATATACTCAATCAGAAAGGGAAGTATTCTATTCTATTGTAGTATTTATTTCAGGGGGAGATTGTTTATCTCAGGGGGAGTTTCTAATTCTTACTCTTTATTGAACAAAATTTTCTCATGTTTTGTCATCATCAAAAAGGGGGAGATTGTAAAAGCACAGATTGTGTCTTAGTTTTATCTCTATGTTTTGATGATAACAATTATGAATTTTGTATTCAAGAATTATATACTCTAAACGTGTTCTAGATTGTTTGCTACAGGCACTAAAGTAAATTATCTTAAGAAAGCAAAATTGCATCTGAACATTGTTTGTATGAAAGACTTCATAAGTTCAAGAGCATCTTAAGTGAAGATCTGAACTTTGCTCCCAGAAGAATCTGACTACTGTCTCTTGAAGATTCTGAAGAAGGAGCCTCTAAAGCATAGAGACTCTGCTCTGAAGGATTTACACGCTCAAGCACACTAGCTGCACATACTCTGTTTCAGCTCAATCTGAAGAACATTCAAGACTCTGAAGATCCAGATGATCCTTGATCAGAAGACTCTGAAGATTCAGATTCTTATGTTGAAAGCTGAACTCACTTTGAAGAAGATTTAAATATGTACGTTGGTCCTTCTCAACAGCTCTTTCCTATTTTGTGCTAGACACAAGGACACAGACAAAAAGGTTTTATCTGTGCATTCCATTCTGAGGAAAGTATTCTGCAAGTGAAGACAAAAAGCATCAGGCCTGTTTCAGCACAGCCTCCAATGTGAAGACAAAAGGCTCTAGGCTTTTCTGCACAGCCTTCAACGTAACAAGACTTCTTGGATCTTAGTGCCTATATAAAGAAGTCCACTCCATCTTCTTCAGTAATTGAATCTCTAGAAAAATCACTCCTCAAAGCAAATCTCAAAAAGCTCTTTATCATATTACTTTGCTTTATCTTTATTCTTAAACTAAGAGAAATATCACTGTTGTGATAACAGCTTATTAGAAGCATTCTTACTCTTGTAAAAGTTTTACTTTGTTTGTAAAAGGTTTTCCTTAAGAGGATCCAGTTGGGATCAGCTGCTCTTGAGAAGACTAAGAACGGTTGTTCTTAGGTGTTGCTATTTGTAATCTGTTTGATTAAAATAGTGGATTAAGTCCTTGACAGAGAAAGGCAAATCACTCTTGAGAGGGTGGACTGGACTAGTTGTTTTCAACGAACCAGGATAAAAATATCTGTGTTCTAATCTTTGATTTTTAGTCTTACTTATTCAACCCCCCCTTCTAAGTAATTTTCTCACCTTCATAAACTTCTCGGAAGAGACTGACATTTATCGTTGATGAAGATTAAGCTTCTCCCAAGAGATTGCCACTCACCACTGAAGACGATTAAACTTCTCCGAAGAGACTGCCATTTATCGCTGATGAAAGTTAAGCTTCTCCCAAGAGATGTCCACTCATCGCTGAAGACGATTCAACTTCTCCGAAGAGATTGCCATTTATCGCTGATAAAGGTTAAGCTTCTTCCAAGAGATTTCCACTTACCGCTGAAGACGATTAAACTTCTCCGAAGAGACTGCCATTTATCGCTGATGAAGGTTAAGCTTCTCCCAAGAGATTGCCACTCACTGCTGAAGACGATTCAACTTCTCCGAAGAGACTGCCATTTATCACTGATGAAGGTTAAGCTTCTCCCAAGAGATTGCCACTAACCGTTGAATACGATTAAACTTCTCCGAAGAGACTGACATTTATCGCTGATGAAGGTTAAGCTTCTCCGAAGAGATTGCCACTCACCGTTGAATACGATTAAACTTCTCCGAAGAGACTGCCGTTTATCGTTGATGAAGGTTAAGCTTCTCCCAAGAGATTTCCACTTACCGCTGAAGACGATTAAACTTCTCCGAAGAGACTGCCATTTATCGTTGATGGAGAATAATCTTCTCCCAAGAGATTGCCACTCACAGTTGAATACGATTAAACTTCTCCGAAGAGAGCGCCATTTATCGTTGATGAAGGTTAAGCTTCTCCGAAGAGATTGCCACTCACCGTTGAATACGATTAAACATCTCCGAAGAGACTGCCATTTATCGTTGATGAAGGTTAAGCTTCTCCCAAGAGATTGCCACTTACCGCTGAAGACGATTAAACTTCTCCGAAGAGACTGCCATTTATCGTTGAAGATGAATAAGCTTCTCCGAAGAGACTGCCACTTATTTACTGAATACAAATCAGCTTCTCTACAGAGACTGCCACTTATTGCAGAAGACGATTAAACTTCTCGGAAGAGACTGCCATTTATCGTTGATGAAGGTTAAGCTTCTCCCAATAGATTGCCACTCATCACTGAAGACGATTAAACTTCTCCGAAGAGACTGCCATTTATCGCTGATGAAAGTTAAGATTCTCCCAAGAGATTGCCAATCATCGCTGAAGACGATTCAACTTCTCTGAAGAGATTGCCATTTATCGCTGATAAAGGTTAAGCTTCTCCCAAGAGATTTCCACTTACCGCTGAAGACGATTAAACTTCTCCGAAGAGACTGCCATTTATCGCTAATGAAGGTTAAGCTTCTCCCAAGAGATTGCCACTCACTGCTGAAGACGATTAAACTTCTCCGAAGAGACTGCCATTTATCACTGATGAAGGTTAAGCTTCTCCCAAGAGATTGCCACTAACCGTTGAATACGATTAAACTTCTCCGAAGAAACTGCCATCTATCGCTGATAAAGGTTAAGCTTCTCCGAAGAGATTGCCACTCACCGTTGAATACGATTAAACTTCTCCGAAGAGACTACCGTTTATTGTTGATGAAGGTTAAGCTTCTCCCAAGAGATTTCCACTTACCGTTGAACATGATTAAACTTCTCCGAAGAGACTGCCATTTATCGCTGATGAAGGTTAATCTTCTCCCAAGAGATTGCCACTCACCGCTGAAGACGATTAAACTTCTCCGAAGAGACTGCCATTTATCGTTGATGAAGGTTAAGCTTCTCCCAAGAGATTGCCACTCACCCTTGAATACGATTAAACTTCTCCGAAGAGACTGCCATTTATCGCTAATGAAGGTTAAACTTCTCCGAAGAGATTGTCACTCACCGTTGAATACGATTAAACTTCTCCGAAGAGACTGCCATTTATCGTTGATGAAGGTTAAGTTTCTCCCAAGATATTGCCACTCACCGTTGAATACGATTAAACTTCTCCGAAGAGACCGCCATTTATCGTTGATGAAGGTTAAACTTCTCCGAAGAGATTGCCACTCACCGTTTAATACGATTAAACTTCTCCGAAGATACTGCCATTTATCGTTGATGAAGGTTAAGCTTCCCCCAAGAGATTGCCACTTACCGCTGAAGACGATTAAACTTCTCCGAAGAGACTGCCATTTATCACTGATGAAGGTTAAGCTTCTACCAAGAGATTGCCACTCATTGCTGAAGATGATTAAACTTCTCCAAAGAGACTGCCATTTATCGCTGATGAAAGTTAAGCTTCTCCCAAGAGATTTCCACTCACCGTTGAATACGATTAAACTTCTCCGAAGAGACTGCCATTTATCGCTGATGAAGGTTAAGCTTCTCCCAAGAGATTGCCACTTACCGCTGAAGACGATTAAACTTCTCCGAAGAGACTGCCATTTATCGTTGAAGATGAATAAGCTTCTCCGAAGAGACTGCCACTTATTCACTGAACACGAATAAGCTTCTCTACAGAGATTGCCACTTATTGCTGAAGCCGATTAAACTTCTCGGAAGAGACTGCCATTTATCGTTGATGAAGGTTAAGCTTCTCCCAAGAGATTGCCACTCACCACTGAAGACGATTAAACTTCTCCGAAGAGACTGCCATTTATCGCTGATGAAAGTTAAGATTCTCCCAAGAGATTTCCACTCATCGCTGAAGACGATTAAACTTCTCCGAAGAGACTCCCATTTATCGCTGATAAAGGTTAAGCTTCTCCCAAGAGATTTCCACTTACCGCTGAAGATGATTAAACTTCTCCGAAGAGACTGCCATTTATCGCTATTGAAGATTATGCTTCTCCCAAGAGATTGCCACTCACGGCTGAAGACGATTAAACTTCTCCAAAGAGACTGCCATTTATCACTGATGAAGGTTAAGCTTCTCCCAAGAGATTGCCACTCACCGTTGAATACAATTAAACTTCTCCGAACAGACTGCCATTTATCGCAGATGAAGGTTAAGCTTCTCCGAAGAGATTGTCACTCACTGTTGAATACGATTAAACTTCTCCGAAGAGACTGTCGTTTATTGTTGATGAAGGTTAAGCTTCTCCCAAGAGATTGCCACTTACCGCTGAAGACGATTAAACTTCTCCGAAGAGGCTGCCATTTATCGCTGATGAAGGTTAAGCTTCTCCAAAGAGATTGCCACTCACCGCTGAAGACGATTAAACTTCTCCGAAGAGACTGCCATTTATCGTTGATGAAGGTTAAGCCTCTCCCAAGAGATTTCCACTCATCGTTGAATATGATTAAACTTCTCCGAAGAGACTGCCATTTATCGTTGATGAAGGTTAAACTTCTACGAAGAGATTGCCACTCACCGTTGAATACGATTAAACTTCTCCGAAGAGACTGCCATTTATTGTTGATGAAGTTTAAGCTTCTCCCAAGAGATTCCCACTTACCGCTGAAGAGATTTAAACTTCTCCGAAGAGACTTCCGTTTATCGTTGAAGATGAATAAACTTCTCCAAAGAGAATGACACTTATCGCTGAATATGAATAAGCTTCTCTACAGAGACTGCCACTTATTTCTGAAGAGGATTAAATTTCTCTAAAGAGACTGCCATTTATCGTTGATGAAGGCTAAGCTTCTCCCAAGCGATTGCCACTCACCACTAAAGACGATTAAACTTCTCCGAAGAGACTGCCATTTATCGCTGATGAAGGTTAAGCTTCTCCCAAGAGATTGTCACTCACCGCTAAAGACGACTAAACATCTCCCAAGAGACTGCCACTTACCACTGACTACGAATAAGCTTCTCTACAGAGACTGCCACTTATTGATGAAGACGATTAATCTTCTCGGAAGAGACTGCCATTTATTGTTGATGAAGGTTAAGCTTCTCCCAATACATTGCCACTCACCACTGAAGACGATTAAATTTCTCCGAAGAGACTGCCATTTATCGCTGATGAAAGTTAAGCTTCTCCCAAGAGATTGCCACTCACCGCTGAAGACGATTAAACTTCTCCGAAGAGACTGCCATTTATCGCTGATAAAGGTTAAGCTTCTCCCAAGAGATTGTCACTTACCGTTGAAGACGATTAAACTTCTCCGAAGAGACTGCCATTTATCGCTGATGAAGGTTAAGCTTCTCCCAAGAGATTGCCACTTACCGCTGAAGACGATTAAACTTCTCCGAAGAGACTGCCATTTATCGTTGATGAAGGTTAAGCTTCTCCCAAGAGATTTCCACTCACCGTTGAATACGATTAAACTTGTCCGAAGAGACTGCCATTTATCGCTGATGAAGGTTAAACTTCTCCGAAGAGATTGCCACTCACTGTTGAATACGATTAAACTTCTCCGAAGAGACTGCGATTTATCGTTGATGAAGGTTAAGCTTCTCCCAAGAGATTGCCACTTACCGCTGAAGACGATTAAACTTCTCCGAAGAGGCTGCCATTTATCGCTGATGAAGGTTAAGCTTCTCCAAAGAGATTGCCACTCACCGCTGAAGACGATTAAACTTCTCCGAAGAGACTGCCATTTATCGTTGATGAAGGTTAAGCCTCTCCCAAGAGATTGCCACTCATCGTTGAATACGATTAAACTTCTCCGAAGATACTGCCATTTATCGCTGATGAAGGTTAAACTTCTCCGAAGAGATTACCACTCACCGTTGAATACGATTAAACTTCTCCGAAGAGACTGCCATTTATTGTTGATGAAGGTTAAGCTTCTCCCAAGAGATTCCCACTTACCGCTGAAGAGAATTAAACTTCTCCGAAGAGACTTCCGTTTATCGTTGAAGATGAATAAGCTTCTCCGAAGAGAATGACACTTATCGCTGAATATGAATAAGCTTCTCTACAGAGACTGCCACTTATTTCTGAAGACGATTAAATTTCTCTAAAGAGACTGCCATTTATCGTTGATGAAGGTTAAGCTTCTCCCAAGCGATTGCCACTCACCACTAAAGACGATTAAACTTCTCCGAAGAGACTGCCATTTATCGCTGATGAAGGTTAAGCTTCTCCCAAGAGATTGCCACTCACCGCTGAAGACGACTAAACATCTCCCAAGAGACTGCCACTTACCACTGACTATGAATAAGCTTCTCTACAGAGACTGCCACTTATTGATGAAGACGATTAATCTTCTCGGAAGAGACTGCCATTTATCGTTGATGAAGGTTAAGCTTCTCCCAAGATATTGCCACTCACCACTGAAGACGATTAAACTTCTCCGAAGAGACTGCCATTTATCGCTGATGAAAGTTAAGCTTCTCCCAAGAGATTTCGACTCACCGCTAAAGACGATTAAACTTCTCCGAAGAGACTGCCATTTATCGCTGATAAAGGTTAAGCTTCACCCAAGAGATTTCCACTTACCGCTGAAGACGATTAAACTTCTCCGAAGAGACTGCCATTTATCGCTGATGAAGGTTAAGCTTCTCCCAAGAGATTGCCACTCACCGCTGAAGACGATTAAACTTCTCCGAAGAGACTGCCATTTATCACTGATGAAGGTTAAGCTTCTCCCAAGGGATTGCCACTAACCGTTGAATACGATTAAAATTCTCCGAAGAGACTGCCATTTATCGCTGATGAAGGTTAAGCTTCTCCAAAGAGATTGCCACTCACCGTTGAATACGATTAAACTTCTCCGAAGAGACTGTTGTTTTGCATTGATGAAGGTTAAGCTTCTCCCAAGAGATTGCCACTTACCGCTGAAGACGATTAAACTTCTCCGAAGAGACTGCCATTTATCGCTGATGAACATTAATCTTCTCCCAAGAGATTTCCACTCACCGCTGAAGACGATTAAACTTCTCCGAAGAGACTGCCATTTATCGTTGATGAAGGTTAAGCTTCTCCCAAGAGATTGCCACTCACCGTTGAATACGATTAAACTTCTCCGAAGAGACTGCCATTTATCGCTAATGAAGGTTAAACTTCTCCGAATAGATTGCCACTCACCGTTGAATACAATTAAACTTCTCCGAAGAGACTGCCATTTATCGTTGATGAAGGTTAAGCTTCTCCCAAGAGATTGCCACTCACCGTTGAATACGATTAAACTTTTACAAAGAGACTGCCATTTATCGTTGATGAAGGTTAAGCTTCTTCGAAGAGATTGCCACTCACCATTGAATACGATTAAACTTCTCCGAAGAGACTGCCATTTATCGTTGATGAAGGTTAAGCTTCTCCCAAGAGATTACCACTTACTGCTGAAGACGATTAAACTTCTCCGAAGAGACTGCCATTTATCGCTGATGAAGGTTAAGCTTCTCCCAAGAGATTGCCACTCACCGCTGAAGACGACTAAACATCTCCCAAGAGACTGCCACTTACCACTGACTACGAATAAGCTTCTCTACAGAGACTGCCACTTATTGATGAAGACGATTAATCTTCTCGGAAGAGACTGCCATTTATCATTGATGAAGGTTAAGCTTCTCCCAAGACATTGCCACTCACCACTGAAGACGATTAAACTTCTCCGAAGAGACTGCCATTTATCGTTGATGAAAGTTAAGCTTCTCCCAAGACATTGCCACTCACCACTGAAGACAATTAAACTTCTCCGAAGAGACTGCAATTTATCGCTGATAAAGGTTAAGCTTCTCCCAAGAGATTTCCACTCACCGTTGAATACGATTAAACTTCTCCGAAGCGACTGCCATTTATCCCTGATGAAGGTTAAGCTTCTCCCAAGAGATTGCCACTCACCGTTGAATACGATTAAACTTCTCCGAAGAGACTGCCATTTATCGCTGATGAAGGTTAAACTTCTCCGAAGAGATTGTCACTTACCGCTGAAGACGATTAAACTTCTCAGAAGATACTGCCATTTATCTCTGATGAAGGTTAAGCTTCTCCCAAGAGATTTCCACTCACCGCTGAATACGATTAAACTTCTCCAAAGAGACTGACATTTATCGTTGATGAAGGTTAAGCTTCTCCGAAGAGATTTCCACTCACCATTGAATACGATTAAACTTCTCCGAAGAGACTGCCATTTATCGTTGATGAAGGTTACGCTTCTCCCAAGAGATTGCCACTTACCGCTGAAGACGATTAAACTTCTCCGAAGAGGCTGCCATTTATCGCTGATGAAGGTTAAGCTTCTCCAAAGAGATTGCCACTCACTGCTGAAGACGATTAAACTTCTCCGAAGAGACTGCCATTTATCGTTGATGAAGGTTAAGCCTCTCCCAAGAGATTTCCACTCATCGTTGAATATGATTAAACTTCTCCGAAGAGACTGCCATTTATCGCTGATGAAGGTTAAACTTCTCCGAAGAGATTGCCACTCACCGTTGAATACGATTAAACTTCTCCGAAGAGACTGCCATTTATTGTTGATGAAGGTTAAGCTTCTCCCAAGAGATTCCCACTTACCGCTGAAGAGATTTAAACTTCTCCGAAGAGACTTCCGTTTATCGTTGAAGATGAATAAACTTCTCCGAAGAGAATGACACTTATCGCTGAATATGAATAAGCTTCTCTACAGAGACTGCCACTTATTTCTGAAGACGATTAAATTTCTCTAAAGAGACTGCCATTTATCGTTGATGAAGGCTAAGCTTCTCCCAAGCGATTGCCACTCACCACTAAAGACGATTAAACTTCTCCGAAGAGACTGCCATTTATCGCTGATGAAGGTTAAGCTTCTCCCAAGAGATTGCCACTCACCGCTAAAGACGACTAAACATCTCCCAAGAGACTGCCACTTACCACTGACTACGAATAAGCTTCTCTACAGAGACTACCACTTATTGATGAAGACGATTAATCTTCTCGGAAGAGACTGCCATTTATCGTTGATGAAGGTTAAGCTTCTCCCAAGACATTGCCACTCACCACTGAAGACGATTAAATTTCTCCGAAGAGACTGCCATTTATCGCTGATGAAAGTTAAGCTTCTCCCAAGAGATTGCCACTCACCGTTGAATACGATTAAACTTCTCCGAAGAGACTGCCATTTATCGTTGATGAAGGTTAAGCTTCTTCGAAGAGATTGCCACTCACCATTGAATACGATTAAACTTCTCCGAAGAGACTGCCATTTATCATTGATGAAGGTTAAGCTTCTCCCAAGACATTGCCACTCACCACTGAAGACGATTAAACTTCTCCGAAGAGACTGCCATTTATCGCTGATGAAAGTTAAGCTTCTCCCAAGACATTGCCACTCACCACTGAAGACAATTAAACTTCTCCGAAGAGACTGCAATTTATCGCTGATAAAGGTTAAGCTTCTCCCAAGAGATTTCCACTCACCGTTGAATACGATTAAACTTCTCCGAAGCGACTGCCATTTATCCCTGATGAAGGTTAAGCTTCTCCCAAGAGATTGCCACTCACCGTTGAATACGATTAAACTTCTCCGAAGAGACTGCCATTTATCGCTGATGAAGGTTAAACTTCTCCGAAGAGATTGTCACTTACCGCTGAAGACGATTAAACTTCTCAGAAGAGACTGCCATTTATCTCTGATGAAGGTTAAGCTTCTCCCAAGAGATTGCCACTCACCGCTGAAGACGATTAAACTTCTCCGAAGAGACTACCATTTATCGGTTATGAAGGTTAAGCTTCTCCCAAGAGATCGCCACTCACCGTTGAATACGATTAAACTTCTCCAAAGAGACTGCCATTTATCGTTGATGAAGGTTAAGCTTCTCCGAAGAGATTTCCACTCACCATTGAATACGATTAAACTTCTCCGAAGAGACTGCCATTTATCGTTGATGAAGGTTAAGCTTCTCCCAAGAGATTGCCACTTACCGCTGAAGACGATTAAACTTCTCTGAAGAGACTGCCATTTATCGCTGATGAAGGTTAAGCTTCTACCAAGAGATTGCCACTCACCGCTGAAGACGATTAAACTTCTCCGAAGAGACTGCCATTTATCGCTGATGAAGGTTAAGCTTCTCCCAAGATATTGCCACTCACCGTTGAATACGATTAAACTTCTCCGAAGAGACTGCCATTTATCGCTGATGAAGGTTAAGCTTTTCCCAAGAGATTGCCACTTACCGCTGGAGACGATTAAACTTCTCCGAAGAGACTGCCATTTATCGTTGAAGATGAATAAGCTTCTCCGAAGAGACTGCCACTTATTCACTGAATACGAAGAAGCTTCTCTACAGAGACTGCCACTTATTGCTGAAGACTATTAAACTTCTCGGAAGAGACTGCCATTTATCGTTGATGAAGGTTAAGCTTCTCCCAAGAGATTTCCACTCACCACTGAAGACGATTAAACTTCTCCGAAGAGACTGCCATTTATCGCTGATGAAATTTAAGCTTCTCCCAAGAGATTTCCAATCATTGCTGAAGACAATTGAACTTCTCCGAAGAGACTGCCATTTATCGCTGATAAAGGTTAAGCTTCTCTCAAGAGATTTCCACTTACCGCTGAAGACGATTAAACTTCTCCGAAGAGACTGCCATTTATCGTTGATGAAGGTTAAGCTTCTCCCAAGAGATTGCCACTCACTGCTGAAGACGATTAAACTTCTCCGAAGAGACTGCCATTTATCACTGATGAAGGTTAAGCTTCTCCCAAGCGATTGCCACTAACCGTTGAATACGATTAAAATTCTTCGAAGAGACTGCCATTTATCGCTGATGAAGGTTAAGCTTCTCCAAAGAGATTGCCAGTCACCGTTGAATACGATTAAACTTCTCCGAAGAGACTGTTGTTTATCATTGATGAAGGTTAAGCTTCTCCCAAGAGATTGCCACTTACCGCTGAAGACGATTAAGCTTCTCCGAAGAGACTGCCATTTATCGCTGATGAACGTTAATCTTCTCCCAAGAGATTGCCACTCACCGCTGAAGACGATTAAACTTCTCCGAAGAGACTGCCATTTATCGTTGATGAAGGTTAAGCTTCTCCCAAGAGATTGCCACTCACCGTTGAATACGATTAAACTTCTCCGAAAGAGACTGCCATTTATCGCTAATGAAGGTTAAACTTCTCCGAAGAGATTGCCACTCACCGTTGAATACAATTAAACTTCTCCGAAGAGACTGCCATTTATCGTTGATGAAGGTTAAGCTTCTCCCCAGAGATTGCCACTCACCGTTGAATACGATTAAACTTCTCCGAAGAGACCGCCATTTATCATTGATGAAGGTTAAGCTTCTCCCAAGAGATTGCCACTTACTGCTGAAGACGATTAAACTTCTCCGAAGAGACTGCCATTTATCGCTGATGAAGGTTAAGCTTCTCCCAAGAGATTGCCACTCACCGCCGAAGACGACTAAACATCTCCCAAGAGACTGCCACTTACCACTGACTACGAATAAGCTTCTCTACAGAGACTGCCACTTATTGATGAAGACGATTAATCTTCTCGGAAGAGACTGCCATTTATCATTGATGAAGGTTAAGCTTCTCCCAAGACATTACCACTCACCACTGAAGACGATTAAACTTCTCCGAAGAGACTGCCATTTATCGCTGATGAAAGTTAAGCTTCTCCCAAGACATTGCCACTCACCACTGAAGACGATTAAACTTCTTTGAAGAGAGTGCCATTTATCGCTGATAAAGGTTAAGCTTCTCCCAAGAGATTTCCACTCACCGTTGAATACGATTAAACTTCTCTGAAGCGACTGCCATTTATCCCTGATGAAGGTTAAGCTTCTCCCAAGAGTTTGCCACTCACCGTTGAATACGATTAAACTTCCCCGAAGAGACTGCTATTTAACGTTGATGAAGGTTAAGCTTCTCCCAAGAGATTGTCACTTACCGCTGAAGACGATTAAACTTCTCAGAAGAGACTGTCATTTATCGTTGATGAAGGTTAAGCTTCTCCCAAGAGATTGCCACTCACCGCTGAAGACGATTAAACTTCTCCGAAGAGACTGCCATTTATCGGTTATGAAGGTTATGCTTCTCCCAAGAGATTGCCACTCACCGTTGAATACGATTAAACTTCTCCGAAGAGACTGCCATTTATCGTTGATGAAGGTTAAACTTCTCCGAAGAGATTGTCACTTACCGCTGAAGACGATTAAACTTCTCAGAAGAGACTGCCATTTATCGCTGATGAAGGTTAAGCTTCTCCCAAGACATTGCCACTCACCGCTGAAGACGATTAAACTTCTCCGAAGAGACAGCCATTTATCGTTGATGAAGGTTAAGCTTATCCCAAGAGATCGCCACTCACCGTTGAATACGATTAAACTTCTCCAAAGAGACTGCCATTTATCGTTGATGAAGGTTAAGCTTCTCCGAAGAGATTTCCACTCACCATTGAATACGATTAAACTTCTCCGAAGAGACTGCCATTTATCGTTGATGAAGGTTAAGCTTCTCCCAAGAGATTGCCACTTACCACCGAAGACGATTAAACTTCTCCGAAGAGACTGCAATTTATCGCTGATGAAGGTTAAGCTTCTACCAAGAGATTGCCACTCACCGCTGAAGACGATTAAACTTCTCCGAAGAGACTGCCATTTATCGCTGATGAAGGTTAAGCTTCTCCCAAGATATTGCCACTCACCGTTGAATACGATTAAACTTCTCCGAAGAGACTGCCATTTATCGCTGATGAAGGTTAAGCTTTTCCCAAGAGATTGCCACTTACCGCTGAAGACGATTAAACTTCTCCGAAGAGACTGCCATTTATCGTTGAAGATGAATAAGCTTCTCCGAAGAGACTGCCACTTATTCACTGAATACGAAGAAGCTTCTCTACAGAGACTGCCACTTATTGCTGAAGACTATTAAACTTCTCGGAAGAGACTGCCATTTATCGTTGATGAAGGTTAAGCTTCTCCCAAGAGATTGCCACTCACCACTGAAGACGATTAAACTTCTCCGAAGAGACTGCCATTTATCGCTGATGAAATTTAAGCTTCTCCCAAAAGATTGCCAATCATTGCTGAAGACGATTCAACTTCTTCGAAGAGACTGCCATTTATCGCTGATAAAGGTTAAGCTTCTCTCAAGAGATTTCCACTTACCGCTGAAGACGATTAAACTTCTCCGAAGAGACTGCATTTTATCGTTGATGAAGGTTAAGCTTCTCCCAAGAGATTGCCACTCACTGCTGAAGACGATTAAACTTCTCCGAAGAGACTGCCATTTATCACTGATGAAGGTTAAGCTTCTCCCAAGCGATTGCCATTAACCGTTGAATACGATTAAAATTCTCCGAAGAGACTGCCATTTATCGCTGATAAAGGTTAAGCTTCTCCAAAGAGATTGCCACTCACCGTTGAATATGATTAAACTTCTCCGAAGAGACTGTTGTTTATCATTGATGAAGGTTAAGCTTCTCCCAAGAGATTGCCACTTACCGCTGAAGACGATTAAACTTCTCCGAAGAGACTGCCATTTATCGCTGATGAACGTTAATCTTCTCCCAAGAGATTGCCACTCACCGCTGAAGGCGATTAAAATTCTCCGAAGAGACTGCCATTTATCGTTGATGAAGGTTAAGCTTCTCCCAAGAGATTTCCACTCACCGTTGAATACGATTAAACTTCTCCGAAGAGACTGCCATTTATCGCTAATGAAGGTTAAACTTCTCCGAAGAGATTGCCAGTCACCGTTGAATACAATTAAACTTCTCCGAAGAGACTGCCATTTGTCGTTGATGAAGGTTAAGCTTCTTCCAAGAGATTGCCACTCACCGTTGAATACGATTAAACTTCTCCGAAGAGACCGCCATTTATCGTTGATGAAGGTTAAGCTTCTCGGAAGAGATTGCCACTCACCATTGAATACGATTAAACTTCTCCGAAGAGACTGCCATTTATCGTTGATGAAGGTTAAGCTTCTCCCAAGTGATTGCCACTTACCGCTGAAGACGATTAAACTTCTCCGAAGAGACTGCCATTTATCTCTGATGAAGGTTAAACTTCTCCCAAGAGATTGCCACTCACCGCTGAATACAATTAAAATTCTCCGAAGAGACTGCCATTTATCGCTGATGAAGGTTAAGCTTCTCCCAAGAGATTGCCACTCACCGTTGAATAAGATTAAACTTCTCCGAAGAGACTGCCGTTTATCATTGATGAAGGTTAAGCTTCTCCTAAGAGATTGCCGCTTACCGCTGAAGACGATTAAACTTCTCCGAAGAGACTGCCATTTATCGCTGATGAACGTTAATCTTCTCCCAAGAGATTGCCACTCACCGCTGAAGACGATTAAACTTCTCCGAAGAGACTGCCATTTATCGTTGATGAAGGTTAAGCTTCTCCCAAGGGATTGCCACTCACCGTTGAATACGATTAAACTTCTCCGAAGAGACTGCCATTTATCGCTAATGAAGGTTAAACTTCTCCGAAGAGATTGCCACTCACCATTGAATACAATTAAACTTCTCTTAAGAGACTGCCATTTATCGTTGATGAGGGTTAAGCTTCTCCCAAGAGATTGCCACTCACCGTTGAATACGATTAAACTTCTCCGAAGAGACCGCCATTTATCGTTGATGAAGGTTAAGCTTCTCCGAATAGATTGCCACTCACCATTGAATACGATTAAACTTCTCCGAAGAGACTGCCATTTATCGTTGATGAAGGTTAAGCTTTTCCCAAGAGATTGCCACTTACTGCTGAAGACGATTAAACTTCTCCGAAGAGACTGCCATTTATCGCTGATGAAGGTTAAGCTTCTACCAAGAGATTGCCACTCACCACTGAAGACGATTAAACTTCTCCGAAGAGACTGTCATTTATCGCTGATGAAAGTTAAGCTTCTCCAAAGATATTGCCACTCATCGCTGAAGACGATTCAACTTCTCCGAAGAGATTTCCATTTATCGCTGATAAAGGTTATGCTTCTCCCAAGAGATTTCCACTTACCGTTGAAGACGATTAAACTTCTCCGAAGAGACTTCCATTTATCGCTGATGAAGGTTAAGCTTCTCCCAAGAGATTGCCACTCACTGCTGAAGACGATTAAACTTCTCCGAAGAGACTGCCATTTATCACTGATGAAGTATAAGCTTCTCCCAAGAGATTGCCACTAACCGTTGAATACGATTAAACTTCTCTGAAGAGACTGCCATTTATCGCTGATGAAGGTTAAGCTTTTCCGAAGAGATTGCCACTCACCGTTGAATACGATTAAACTTCTCCGAAGAGACTGTCGTTTATCGTTGATAAAGGTTAAGCTTCTCCCAAGAGATTGCCACTTACCGCTGAAGACAATTAAACTTCTCCGAAGAGACTGCCATTTATCGCTGATGAAGGTTAATCTTCTCCCAAGAGATTGCCACTCACCGTTGAAGACGATTAAACTTCTCCGAAGAGACTGCCATTTATCGTTGATGAAGGTTAAGCTTCTCCCAAGAGATTTCCACTCATCGTTGAATACGATTAAACTTCTCCGAAGAGACTGCCATTTATCGCTAATGACGGTTAAACTTCTCCGAAGAGATTGCCACTCACCGTTGAATACGATTAAACTTCTCCGAAGAGACTTCCATTTATCGTTGATGGATGCTAATCTTCTCCCAAGAGATTGCCACTCACCATTGAATACGATTAAACTTCTCCAAAGAGACCGCCATTTATCGTTGATGAAGGTTAAGCTTCTCCGAAGAGATTGCCACTCACCGTTGAATATGATTAAACTTCTCCGAAGAGACTGCCATTTATCGTTGATGAAGGTTAAGCTTCTCCCAAGAGATTGCCACTTACCGCTGAAGACGATTAAACTTCTCCGAAGAGACTGCCATTTATCGTTGAAGATGAATAAGCTTCTCCGAAAAGACTGCCACTTATTTACTGAATACAAATAAGCTTCTCTACAGAGACTGCCACTTATTGCTAAAGACGATTAAACTTCTCGGAAGAGACTGCCATTTATCGTTGATGAAGGTTAAGCTTCTCCCAAGAGATTGCTATTCACCACTGAAGACGATTAAACTTCTCCGAAGAGACTGCCATTTATCGCTGATGAAGGTTAATCTTCTCCCAAGAGATTGCCACTCACCACCGAAGACGATTAAACTTCTCCGAAGACACTGCCATTTATCGTTATTGAAGGTTAAGCTTCTCCCAAGAGAATGCCACTCACCCTTGAATACGATTAAACTTCTCCGAAGAGACTGCAATTTATCGCTAATGAAGGTTAAACTTCTCCGAAGAGATTGCCACTCACCGTTGAATACGATTAAACTTCTCCGAAGATACTTCCATTTATCGTTGATGAAGGTTAAGCTTCCCCCAAGAGATTGCCACTTACCGCTGAAGACGATTAAACTTCTCCGAAGAGACTGCCATTTATCGCTGATGAAGGTTAAGCTTCTACCAAGAGATTGCCACTCATCGCTGAAGACGATTAAACTTCTCCGAAGAGACTGCCATTTATCGCTGATGAAAGTTAAGCTTCTCCCAAGAGATTTCCACTCATCGTTAAATACGATTAAACTTCTCCGAAGAGACTGCCATTTATCGCTGATGAAGGTTAAGCTTCTCCCAAGAGATTGCCACTTACCGTTGAAGACGATTAAACTTCTCCGAAGAGACTGCCATTTATCGTTGAAGATGAATAAGCTTCTCCGAAGAGACTGCCACTTATTCCCTAAATACGAATAAGCTTCTCTACAGAGACTGCCACTTATTGCTGAAGCCGATTAAACTTCTCGGAAGAGACTGCCATTTATCGTTGATGAAGGTTAAGCTTCTCCCAAGAGATTGCCACTCACCACTGAAGACGATTAAACTTCTCCGAAGAGACTGCCATTTATCGCTGATGAAAGTTAAGCTTCTCCCAAGAGATTGCCACTCATCGCTGAAGACTATTAAACTTCTCCGAAGAGACTGCCATTTATCGCTGATAAAGGTTAAGCTTCTCCCAAGAGATTTCCACTTACCGCTGAAAATGATTAAACTTCTCCGAAGAGACTGCCATTTATCGCTGATGAAGATTAAGCTTCTCCCAAGAGATTGCCACTCACCGCTGAAGACGATTAAACTTCTCCGAAGAGACTACCATTTATCAATGATGAAGGTTAAGTTTCTCCCAAGAGATTGCCACTCACCGTTGAATACAATTAAAGTTCTCCGAACAGACTGCCATTTATCGCTGATGAAGGTTAAGTTTCTCCGAAGAGATTGCCACTTACCGTTGAATATGATTAAACTTCTCCGAAGAGACTGTCGTTTATTGTTGATGAAGGTTAAGCTTCTCCCAAGAGATTGTCACTTACCGCTGAAGACGATTAAACTTCTCCGAAGAGGCTGCCATTTACCGCTGATGAAGGTTAAGCTTCTCCAAAGAGATTGCCACTCACCGCTGAAGACGATTAAACTTCTTCGAAGAGACTGCCATTTATCGTTGATGAAGGTTAAGCCTCTCCCAAGAGATTGCCACTCATCGTTGAATACGATTAAACTTCTCCGAAGAGACTGCCATTTATCGCTGATAAAGGTTAAACTTCTCCGAAGAGATTGCCACTCACCGTTGATTACGATTAAACTTCTCCGAAGAGACTGCCATTTATTGTTGATGAAGGTTAAGCTTCTCCCAAGAGATTCCCACTTACCGCTGAAGACAATTAAACTTCTCCGAAGAGACTTCCGTTTATCGTTGAAGAAGAATAAGCTTCTCCGAAGAGAATGACACTTATCGCTGAATATGAATAAGCTTCTCTACAGAGACTGCCACTTATTGCTGAAGACGATTAAATTTCTCTAAAGAGACTGCCATTTATCGTTGATGAAGGTTAAGCTTCTCCCAAGCGATCGCCACTCACCACTAAAGACGATTAAACTTCTCCGAAGACACTGCCATTTATCGCTGATGAAGGTTAAGCTTCTCCAAAGAGATTGCCACTCACCGCTGAAGACGACTAAACATCTCCCAAGAGACTGCCACTTACCACTGAAGACGATTAAACTTCTCCGAAGAGACTGCCATTTATCGTTGATGAAGGTTAAGATTCTCCCAAGAGATTGCCACTCACCAATGAATACGATTAAACTTCTCCGAAGAGACTGCCATTTATCGCTGATGAAGGTTAATCTTCTCCCAAGAGATTTCCACTCACCGCTGAAGACGATTAAACTTCTCTGAAGAGACTGCCATTTATTGCTGGTGAAGGCTAAGCTTCTCCCAAGAGATTGCCACTCACCGCTGAAGACGATTAAACTTCTCCGAAGAGACTGGCATTTATCGCTGATGAAGGTTAAACGTCTCCCAAGAGATTGCCACTCACCGTTGAATACGATTAAACTTCTCCAAAGAGACTGCCATTTATCGTTGATGAAGGTTAAGCTTCTCTGAAGAGATTGCCACTCATCTTTGAATACAATTAAATATCTCCGAAGAGACTGCCATTTATCGTTGATGAAGGTTAAGCTTCTCCCAAGAGATTGCCACTTACCGCTGAAGACGATTAAACTTCTCCGAAGAGACTGCCATTTATCGCTGATGAAGGTTAAGCTTCTACCAAGAGATTTCCACTTACCGCTTAAGACGATTAAACTTCTCCTAAGAGACTGCCATTTATCGCTGATGAAGGTTAAGCTTCTCCCAAGAGATTGCCACTCACCGTTGAATACGATTAAACTTCTCCGAAGAGACTGCCATTTATCGCTGATGAAGGTTAAGCTTCTCCCAAGAGATTGCCACTTACCGCTGAAGACGATTAAACTTCTCCGAAGAGACTGCCATTTATCGTTGAAGATGAATAAGCTTCTCCGAAGAGACTGCCACTTATTCACTGAATACGAATAAGCTTCTCTACAAAGAATGCCACTTATTGTTGAAGACGATTAAACTTCTCGGAAGAGACTGCCATTTATCGTTGATGAAGGTTAAGCTTCTCCCAAGAGATTTCCACTCACCACTGAAGACGATTAAACTTCTCCGAAGAGACTGCCATTTATAGCTGATGAAAGTTAAGCTTCTCCCAAGAGATTGCCACTCATCGCTGAAGACTACTAAACTTCTCCGAAGAGACTGCCATTTATCACTAATAAAGGTTAAGCTTCTCCCAAGAGATTTCCACTTACCGCTGAAGACGATTAAACTTCTCTGAAGAGACTGCCATTTATCGCTGATGAAGGTTAAGCTTCTCCTAAGAGATTGCCACTCACTGCTGAAGACGATTAAACTTCTCCGAAGAGACTGCCATTTATCACTGATGAAGGTTAAGCTTCTCCCAAGAGATTGCCACTAACCGTTGAATACGATTAAACTTCTCCGAAGAGACTGCCATTTATCATTGATGAAGGTTAAGCTTCTCCGAAGAGATTGCCACTCACTGTTAAATACGATTAAACTTCTCCGAAGAGACTTCCGTTTATCGTTGATGAAGGTTAAGCTGCTCCCAAGAGATTGCCACTTACCGCTGAAGACGATTAAACTTCTCCGAAGAGACTGCCATTTATCGCTGATGAAGGTTAAGCTTCTCCCAAGAGATTGCCACTCATCGTTGAATACGATTAAACTTCTTTGAAGAGACTGCCATTTATCGCTGATGAAGGTTAAACTTCTCCGAAGAGATTGCCACTCACCGTTGAATACGATTAAACTTCTCCGAAGAGACTGCCATTTATCGTTGATGAAGGTTAAGATTCTCCCAAGAGATTCCCACTTACCGCTGAAGACAATTAAACTTCTCCGAAGAGACTACTGTTTATCGTTGAAGATGAATAAGCTTCTCCGAAGAGAATGACTCTTATCGCTGAATATGAATAAGCTTCTCTACAGAGACTTCCACTTATTGCTGAAGACGATTAAACTTCTCTAAAGAAACTGCCATTTATCGTTGATGATGGTTAAGCTTCTCCCAAGAGATTGCCACTCACCGTTGAAAACGATTAAACTTCTCTGAAGAGACTGCCATTTAATGTTGATGAAGGTTAAGCTTCTCCCAAGCGATTGCCACTCACCACTAAAGACGATTAAACTTCTCCGAAGAGACTGCCATTTATCGCTGATGAAGGTTAAGCTTCTCCCAAGAGATTGCCACTCACCGCTGAAGAAGACTAAACATCTCCCAAGAGACTGCCACTTACCACTGACGACGATTAAACTTCTCCGAAGAGACTGCCATTTATCGTTGATGAAGTTTAAGCTTCTCCCAAGAAATTGCCACTCACCGTTGAATACGATTAAACTTCTCCGAAGAGACTGCCATGTATCGCTGATGAAGGTTAATCTTCTCCCAAGAGATTGCCACTCACCGTTGAATACGATTAAACTTCTCCGAAGAGACTGCCATTTGTCGCTGATGAAGGTTAAGCTTCTCCCAAGAGATTGCCACTTACCGCTGAAGACGATTAAACTTCTCCGAAGAGACTGCCATTTATCGTTGAATATGAATAAGCTTCTCCGAAGAGACTGCCACTTATTCACTGAATACGAATAAGCTTCTCTACAGAGACTGCCACTTATTGCTTAAGACGATTAAACTTCTCGGAAGAGACTGCCATTTATCTTTGATGAAGATTAAGCTTCTCCCAAGAGATTGCCACTCACCACTGAAGATGATTAAACTTCTTCGAAGAGACTGCCATTTATCGCTGATGAAAGTTAAGCTTCTCCCAAGAGATTGCCACTCATCGCTGAAGACGATTAAACTTTTCCGAAAAGACTGCCATATATCGCTGATAAAGGTTGAGCTTCTCCCAAGAGATTTCCACTTACCGCTGAAGACGATTAAACTTCTCTGAAGAGACTGCCATTTATCGCTGATGAAGGTTAAGCTTCTCCCAAGAGATTGCCACTCATCGCTGAAGACGATTAAACTTCTCCGAAGAGACTGCCATTTATCACTAATGAAGGTTAAGCTTCTCCCAAGAGATTGCCACTAACCGTTGAATACGATTAAACTTCTCCGAAGAGACTGCCATTTATCGTTGATGAAGGTTAAGCTTCTCCGAAGAGATTGACACTCACCGTTGAATACGATTAAACTTCTCCGAAGAGACTGCCATTTATTGTTGATGAAGGTTAAGCTTCTCCCAAGATATTCCCACTTACTGCTGAAGACAATTAAACTTCTCCGAAGAGACTACCGTTTATCGTTGAAGATGAATAAGCTTCTCCGAAGAGAATGACTCTTATCGCTGAATATGAATAAGCTTCTCTACAGAGACTTCCACTTATTGATGAAGACGATTAAACTTCTCTAAAGAGACTGCCATTTATCGTTGATGATGGTTAAGCTTCTCCCAAGAGATTGCCACTCACCGTTGAAAACGATTAAACTTCTCTGAAGAGACTACCATTTAACGTTGATGAAGGTTAAGCTTCTCCCAAGCGATAGGCACTCACCACTAAAGACGATTAAACTTCTCCGAAGAGACTGCCATTTATCGTTGATGAAGGTTAAGCTTCTCCCAAGAAATTGCCACTCACCGTTGAATACGATTAAACTTCTCTGAAGAGACTGCCATTTATCGCTGATGAAGGTTAATCTTCTCCCAAGAGATTTCCACTCACCGCTGAAGACGATTAAACTTCTCCGAAGAGACTGCCATTTATCGCTGGTGAAGGTTAAGCTTCTCCCAAGAGATTTCCACTCACCGCTGAAGACGATTAAACTTCTCCGAAGAGACTGCCATTTATCGCTGATGAAGGTTAAACTTCTCCCAAGAGATTGCCACTCACCGTTGAATACGATTAAACTTCTCCGAAGAGACTTCCATTTATCGTTGATGAAGGTTAAGCTACTCCGAAGAGATTGCCACTCATCTTTGAATACAATTAAACTTCTCCGAAGAGAATGCCATTTATCGTTGATGAAGGTTAAGCTTCTCCCAAGAGATTGCCACTTACCGCTGAAGACGATTAAACTTCTCCGAAGAGACTGCCATTTATCGCTGATGAAGGATAAGCTTCTACCAAGAGATTGCCACTCATCGTTGAAGACGATTAAACTTCTCCGAAGAGACTACCATTTATCGCTGATGAAGGCTAAGCTTCTCCCAAGAGATTGCCACTCACCGTTGAATATGATTAAACATCTCCGAAGAGACTGCCATTTATCGCTGATGAAGGTTAAGCTTCTCCGAAGAGATTGCCACTCACTGTTGAATACGATTAAACTTCTCCGAAGAGACTGCCGTTTATCGTTTATGAAGGTTAAGCTTCTCCCAAGAGATTGCCACTTACCGCTGAAGACGATTAAACTTCTCCGAAGAGACTGCCATTTATTGCTGATGAAGGTTAATCTTCTCCCAAGAGATTGCCACTCACCGCTGAAGACGATTAAACGTCTCCGAAGAAACTGCCATTTATCGTTGATGAAGGTTAAGCTTCTCCCAAGAGATTGCCACTCACCGTTGAATACGATTAAACTTCTCCGAACAGACTGCCATTTATCGCAGATGAAGGTTAAACTTCTCCAAAGAGATTGCCACTCACCGTTGAATACGATTAAACTTCTCCGAAGAGACTGTCGTTTATTGTTGATGAAGGTTAAGCTTCTCCGAAGAGATTGCCACTCATCTTTGAATACAATTAAACTTCTCCGAAGAGACTGCCATTTATCGTTGATGAAGGTTAAGCTTCTCCCAAGAGATTGCCACTCACCGCTGAAGACGATTAAACTTCTCCGAAGAGACTGCCATTTATCGTTGATGAAGGTTAAGCCTCTCCCAAGAGATTGCCACTCATCGTTGAATACGATTAAACTTCTCCGAAGAGACTGCCATTTATCGCTGATAAAGGTTAAACTTCTCCGAAGAGATTGCCACTCACCGTTGAATACGATTAAACTTCTCTGAAGAGACTGCCATTTATTGTTGATGAAGGTTAAGCTTCTCCCAAGAGATTCCCACTTACCGCTGAAGACAATTAAACTTCTCCGAAGAGACTTCCGTTTATCGTTGAAGATGAATAAGCTTCTCCGAAGAGAATGACACTTATCGCTGAATATGAATAAGCTTCTCTACAGAGACTGCCACTTATTGCTGAAGACGATTAAATTTCTCTATAGAGACTGCCATTTATCGTTGATGAAGGTTAAGCTTCTCCCAAGCGATTGCCACTCACCACTAAAGACGATTAAACTTCTCCGAAGACACTGCCATTTATCGCTGATGAAGGTTAAGCTTCTCCCAAGAGATTGCCACTCACCGCTGAAGACGACTAAACATCTCCCAAGAGACTGCCACTTACCACTGAAGACGATTAAACTTCTCCGAAGAGACTGCCATTTATCGTTGATGAAGGTTAAGCTTCTCCCAAGAGATTGCCACTCACCGTTGAATACGATTAAACTTCTCCGAAGAGACTGCCATTTATCGCTGATGAAGGTTAATCTTCTCCCAAGAGATTTCCACTCACCGCTGAAGACGATTAAACTTCTCTGAAGAGACTGCCATTTATCGCTGGTGAAGGTTAAGCTTCTCCCAAGAGATTTCCACTCACCGCTGAAGACGATTAAACTTCTCCGAAGATACTGCCATTTATTGCTGATGAAGGTTAAACTTCTCCCAAGATATTGCCACTCACCGTTGAATACGATTAAACTTCTCCAAAGAGACTGCCATTTATCGTTGATGAAGGTTAAGCTTCTCCGAAGAGATTGCCACTCATCTTTGAATACAATTAAACTTCTCCGAAGAGACTGCCATTTATCGTTGATGAAGGTTAAGCTTCTCCCAAGAGATTGCCACTTACCGCTGAAGACGATTAAACTTCTCAAAAGAGACTGCCATTTATCGCTGATGAAGGTTAAGCTTCTACCAAGAGATTGACACTTACCGCTTAAGACGATTAAACTTCTCCTAAGAGACTGCCATTTATCGCTGATGAAGGTTAAGCTTCTCCCAAGAGATTGCCACTCACCGTTGAATACGATTAAACTTCTCCGAAGAGACTGCCATTTATCGCTGATGAAGGTTAAGCTTCTCCCAAGATATTGCCACTTACTGCTGAAGACGATTAAACTTCTCCGAAGAGACTGCCATTTATCGTTGAAGATGAATAAGCTTCTCCGAAGAGACTGCCACTTATTCACTGAATACGAATAAGCTTCTCTACAAAGAATGCCACTTATTGCTGAAGACGATTAAACTTCTCGGAAGAGACTGCCATTTATCGTTGATGAAGGTTAAGCTTCTCCCAAGAGATTGCCACTTACCGCTGAAGACGATTAAACTTCTCCGAAGAGACTGCCATTTATCGTTGAAGATGAATAAGCTTCTCCGAAGAGACTGCCACTTATTCACTGAATACGAATAAGCTTCTCTACAAAGAATGCCACTTATTGTTGAAGACGATTAAACTTCTCGGAAGAGACTGCCATTTATCGTTGATGAAGGTTAAGCTTCTCCCAAGAGATTGCCACTCACCACTGAAGACGATTAAACTTCTCCGAAGAGACTGCCATTTATCGCTGATGAAAGTTAAGCTTCTCCCAAGAGATTGCCACTCATCGCTGAAGACTATTAAACTTCTCCGAAGAGACTGCCATTTATCACTGATAAAGGTTAAGCTTCTCCCAAGAGATTTCCACTTACCGCTGAAGACGATTAAACTTCTCTGAAGAGACTGCCATTTATCGCTGATGAAGGTTAAGCTTCTCCTAAGAGATTGCCACTCACTGCTGAAGACGATTAAACTTCTCCGAAGAGACTGCCATTTATCACTAATGAAGGTTAAGCTTCTCCCATGAGATTCCCACTAACCGTTGAATACGATTAAACTTCTCCGAAGAGACTGCCATTTATCGTTGATGAAGGTTAAGCTTCTCCGAAGAGATTGCCACTCACTGTTGAATACGATTAAACTTCTCCGAAGAGACTGTCGTTTATCGTTGATGAAGGTTAAGCTGCTCCCAAGAGATTGCCACTTACCGCTGAAGACGATTAAACTTCTCCGAAGAGACTGCCATTTATCGCTAATGAAGGTTAAGCTTCTCCCAAGAGATTGCCACTCATCGTTGAATACGATTAAACTTCTTTGAAGAGACTGCCATTTATCGCTGATGAAGGTTAAACTTCTCCGAAGAGATTGCCACTCACCGTTGAATACGATTAAACTTCTCCGAAGAGACTGCCATTTATCGTTGATGAAAGTTAAGATTCTTCCAAGAGATTCCCACTTACCGCTGAAGACAATTAAACTTCTCCGAAGAGACTACTGTTTATCGTTGAAGATGAATAAGCTTCTCCGAAGAGAATGACTCTTATCGCTGAATATGAATAAGCTTCTCTACAGACACTTCCACTTATTGCTGAGGACAATTAAACTTCTCTAAAGAAACTGCCATTTATCGTTGATGATGGTTAAGCTTCTCCCAAGAGATTGCCACTCACCGTTGAAAACGATTAAACTTCTCTGAAGAGACTGCCATTTAACGTTGATGAAGGTTAAGCTTCTCCCAAGCGATTGCCACTCACCACTAAAGACGATTAAACTTCTCCGAAGAGACTGCCATTTATCGCTGATGAAGGTTAAGCTTCTCCCAAGAGATTGCCACTCACCGCTGAAGAAGACTAAACATCTCCCAAGAGACTGCCACTTACCACTGAAGACGATTAAACTTCTCCGAAGAGACTGCCATTTATCGTTGATGAAGTTTAAGCTTCTCCCAAGAAATTGCCACTCACCGTTGAATACGATTAAACATCTCCGAAGAGACTGCCATGTATCGCTGATGAAGGTTAATCTTCTCCCAAGAGATTGCCACTCACCGTTGAATACGATTAAACTTCTCCGAAGAGACTGCCATTTGTCCCTGATGAAGGTTAAGCTTCTCCCAAGAGATTGCCACTTACCGTTGAAGACGATTAAACTTCTCCAAAGAGACTGCCATTTGTCGCTGATGAAGGTTAAGCTTCTCCCAAGAGATTTCCACTTACCGCTGAAGACGATTAAACTTCTCCGAAGAGACTGCCATTTATCGTTGAATATGAATAAACTTCTCCGAAGAGACTGCCACTTATTCACTGAATACGAATAAGCTTCTCTACAGAGACTGCCACTTTTTGCTGAAGACGATTAAACTTCTCGGAAGAGACTGCCATTTATCGTTGATGAAGATTAAGTTTCTCCTAAGAGATTCCACTCACCACTGAAGACGATTAAACTTCTCCGAAGAGACTGCCATTTATCGCTGATGAAAGTTAAGCTTCTCCCAAGAGATTGCCACTCATCGCTGAAGACGATTAAACTTCTCCGAAAAGACTGCCATTTATCGCTGATAAAGGTTAAGCTTCTCCCAAGAGATTTCCACTTACCGCTGGAGACGATTAAACTTCTCTGAAGAGACTGCCATTTATCGCTGATGAAGGTTAAGCTTCTCCCAAGAGATTGCCACTCATCGCTGAAGACGATTAAACTTCTCCGAAGATACTGCCATTTATCACTAATGAAGGTTAAGCTTCTCCCAAGAGATTGCCACTAACCGTTGAATACGATTAAACTTCTCCGAAGAGACTACCATTTATCGTTGATGAAGGTTAAGCTTCTCCGAAGAGATTGACACTCACCGTTGAATACGATTAAACTTCTCCGAAGAGACTGCCATTTATTGTTGATGAAGGTTAAGCTTCTCCCAAGAGATTCCCACTTACTGCTGAAGACAATTAAACTTCTCCGAAGAGACTACCGTTTATCGTTGAAGATGAATAAGCTTTTCCGAAGAGAATGACTCTTATCGCTGAATATGAATAAGCTTCTCTACAGAGACTTCCACTTATTGATGAAGACGATTAAACTTCTCTAAAGAGACTTCCATTTATCGTTGATGATGGTTAAGCTTCTCCCAAGAGATTGCCACTCACCGTTGAAAACGATTAAACTTCTCTGAAGAGACTACCATTTAACGTTGATGAAGGTTAAGCTTCTCCCAAGCGATAGCCACTCACCACTAAAGACGATTAAACTTCTCCGAAGAGACTGCAATTTATCGTTGATGAAGGTTAAGCTTCTCCCAAGAGATTGCCACTCACCGCCGAAGACGACTAATCATCTCCCAAGAGACTGCCACTTACCACTGAAGACAATTAAACTTCTCCGAAGAGACTGCCATTTATCGTTGATGAAGGTTAAGCTTCTCCCAAGAAATTGCCACTCACCGTTGAATACGATTAAACTTCTCTGAAGAGACTGCCATTTATCGCTGATGAAGTTTAATCTTCTCCCAAGAGATTTCCACTCACCGCTGAAGACAATTAAACTTCTCCGAAGAGACTGCCATTTATCGCTGGTGAAGGTTAAGCTTCTCGCAAGAGATTTCCACTCACCGCTGAAGACGATTAAACTTCTCCGAAGAGACTGCCATTTATCGCTGATGAAGGTTAAACTTCTCCCAAGAGATTGCCACTCACCGTTGAATACGATTAAACTTCTCCGAAGAGACTGCCATTTATCGTTGATGAAGGTTAAGCTTCTCCGAAGAGATTGCCACTCATCTTTGAATACAATTAAACTTCTCCGAAGTGAATGCCATTTATCGTTGATGAAGGTTAAGCTTCTCCCAAGAGATTGCCACTTACCGCTGAAGTCGATTAAACTTCTCCGAAGAGACTGCCATTTATCGCTGATGAAGGATAAGCTTCTACCAAGAGATTGCCACTCATCGCTGAAGACGATTAAACTTCTCCGAAGAGACTGCCATTTATCGCTGATGAAGGTTAAGCTTCTCCCAAGAGATTGCCACTCACCGTTGAATATGATTAAACATCTCCGAAGAGACTGCCATTTATCGCTGATGAAGGTTAAGCTTCTCCGAAGAGATTGCCACTCACTGTTGAATACGATTAAACTTCTCCGAAGAGACTGCCGTTTATCGTTGATGAAGGTTAAGCTTCTCCCAAGAGATTGCCACTTACCGCTGAAGACGATTAAACTTCTCCGAAGAGACTGCCATTTATCGCTGATGAAGGTTAATCTTCTCCCAAGAGATTGCCACTCACCGCTGAAGACGATTAAACGTCTCCGAAGAAACTGCCATTTATCGTTGATGAAGGTTAAGCTTCTCCCAAGAGATTGCCACTCACCGTTGAATACGATTAAACTTCTCCGAAGAGACTGCCATTTATCGCTGATGAAGGTTAAACTTCTCCGAAGAGATTGCCACTCACCGTTGAATACGATTAAACTTCTCCGAAGAGACTGCCATTTATCGTTGATGAAGGTTAAGCTTCTCCGAAGAGATTGCCACTCATCTTTGAATACAATTAAACTTCTCCGAAGAGACTGCCATTTATCGTTGATGAAGGTTAAGCTTCTCCCAAGAGATTGCCACTTAGCGCTGAAGACGATTAAACTTCTCCGAAGAGACTGCCATTTATCGCTGATGAAGGTTAAGCTTCTACCAAGAGATTGCCACTCACAGATGAAGACGATTAAACTTCTCCGAAGAGACTGCCATTTGTCGCTGATGAAGGTTAAGCTTCTCCCAAGAGATTGCCACTTACCGCTGAAGACGATTAAACTTCTCCAAAGAGACTGCCATTTGTCGCTGATGAAGGTTAAGCTTCTCCCAAGATATTTCCACTTACCGCTGAAGACGATTAAACTTCTCCGAAGAGACTGCCATTTATCGTTGAATATGAATAAGCTTCTCCGAAGAGACTGCCACTTATTCACTGAATACGAATAAGCTTCTCTACAGAGACTGCCACTTTTTGTTGAAGACGATTAAACTTCTCGGAAGAGACTGCCATTTATCGTTGATGAAGATTAAGTTTCTCCTAAGAGATTGCCACTCACCACTGAAGACGATTAAACTTCTCCGAAGAGACTGCCGTTTATCGCTGATGAAAGTTAAGCTTCTCCCAAGAGATTGCCACTCATCGCTGAAGACGATTAAACTTCTCCGAAAAGACTGCCATTTATCGCTGATAAAGGTTAAGCTTCTCCCAAGAGATTTCCACTTACCGCTGAAGACGATTAAACTTCTCTGAAGAGACTGCCATTTATCGCTGATGAAGGTTAAGCTTCTCCCAAGAGATTGCCACTCATCGCTGAAGACGATTAAACTTCTCCGAAGAGACTGCCATTTATCACTAATGAAGGTTAAGCTTCTCCCAAGAGATTGCCACTAACCGTTGAATACGATTAAACTTCTCCGAAGAGACTGCCATTTATCGTTGATGAAGGTTAAGCTTCTCCGAAGAGATTGACACTCACTGTTGAATACGATTAAACTTCTCCGAAGAGACTGCCATTTATTGTTGATGAAGGTTAAGCTTCTCCCAAGAGATTCCCACTTATTGCTGAAGACAATTAAACTTCTCCGAAGAGACTACCGTTTATCGTTGAAGATGAATAAGCTTCTCCGAAGAGAATGACTCTTATCGCTGAATATGAATAAGCTTCTCTACAGAGACTTCCACTTATTGATGAAGACGATTAAACTTCTCTAAAGAGACTCCCATTTATCGTTGATGATGGTTAAGCTTCTCCCAAGAGATTGCCACTCACCGTTGAAAACGATTAAACTTCTCTGAAGAGACTACCATTTAACGTTGATGAAGGTTAAGCTTCTCCCAAGCGATAGCCACTCACCACTAAAGACGATTAAACTTCTCCGAAGAGACTGCAATTTATCGTTGATGAAGGTTAAGCTTCTCCCAAGAGATTGCCACTCACCGCCGAAGACGACTAATCATCTCCCAAGAGACTGCCACTTACCACTGAAGACAATTAAACTTCTCCGAAGAGACTGCCATTTATCGTTGATGAAGGTTAAGCTTCTCCCAAGAAATTGCCACTCACCGTTGAATACGATTAAACTTCTCTGAAGAGACTGCCATTTATCGCTGATGAAGTTTAATCTTCTCCCAAGAGATTTCCACTCACCGCTGAAGACAATTAAACTTCTCCGAAGAGACTGCCATTTATCGCTGGTGAAGGTTAAGCTTCTCGCAAGAGATTTCCACTCACCGCTGAAGACGATTAAACTTCTCCGAAGAGACTGCCATTTATCGCTGATGAAGGTTAAACTTCTCCCAAGAGATTGCCACTCACCGTTGAATACGATTAAACTTCTCCGAAGAGACTGCCATTTATCGTTGATGAAGGTTAAGCTTCTCCGAAGAGATTGCCACTCATCTTTGAATACAATTAAACTTCTCCGAAGTGAATGCCATTTATCGTTGATGAAGGTTAAGCTTCTCCCAAGAGATTGCCACTTACCGCTGAAGTCGATTAAACTTCTCCGAAGAGACTGCCATTTATCGCTGATGAAGGATAAGCTTCTACCAAGAGATTGCCACTCATCGCTGAAGACGATTAAACTTCTCCGAAGAGACTGCCATTTATCGCTGATGAAGGTTAAGCTTCTCCCAAGAGATTGCCACTCACCGTTGAATATGATTAAACATCTCCGAAGAGACTGCCATTTATCGCTGATGAAGGTTAAGCTTCTCCGAAGAGATTGCCACTCACTGTTGAATACGATTAAACTTCTCCGAAGAGACTGCCGTTTATCGTTGATGAAGGTTAAGCTTCTCCCAAGAGATTGCCACTTACCGCTGAAGACGATTAAACTTCTCCGAAGAGACTGCCATTTATCGCTGATGAAGGTTAATCTTCTCCCAAGAGATTGCCACTCACCGCTGAAGACGATTAAACGTCTCCGAAGAAACTGCCATTTATCGTTGATGAAGGTTAAGCTTCTCCCAAGAGATTGCCACTCACCGTTGAATACGATTAAACTTCTCCGAAGAGACTGCCATTTATCGCTGATGAAGGTTAAACTTCTCCGAAGAGATTGCCACTCACCGTTGAATACGATTAAACTTCTCCGAAGAGACTGCCATTTATCGTTGATGAAGGTTAAGCTTCTCCGAAGAGATTGCCACTCATCTTTGAATACAATTAAACTTCTCCGAAGAGACTGCCATTTATCGTTGATGAAGGTTAAGCTTCTCCCAAGAGATTGCCACTTAGCGCTGAAGACGATTAAACTTCTCCGAAGAGACTGCCATTTATCGCTGATGAAGGTTAAGCTTCTACCAAGAGATTGCCACTCACAGATGAAGACGATTAAACTTCTCCGAAGAGACTGCCATTTGTCGCTGATGAAGGTTAAGCTTCTCCCAAGAGATTGCCACTTACCGCTGAAGACGATTAAACTTCTCCAAAGAGACTGCCATTTGTCGCTGATGAAGGTTAAGCTTCTCCCAAGATATTTCCACTTACCGCTGAAGACGATTAAACTTCTCCGAAGAGACTGCCATTTATCGTTGAATATGAATAAGCTTCTCCGAAGAGACTGCCACTTATTCACTGAATACGAATAAGCTTCTCTACAGAGACTGCCACTTTTTGTTGAAGACGATTAAACTTCTCGGAAGAGACTGCCATTTATCGTTGATGAAGATTAAGTTTCTCCTAAGAGATTGCCACTCACCACTGAAGACGATTAAACTTCTCCGAAGAGACTGCCGTTTATCGCTGATGAAAGTTAAGCTTCTCCCAAGAGATTGCCACTCATCGCTGAAGACGATTAAACTTCTCCGAAAAGACTGCCATTTATCGCTGATAAAGGTTAAGCTTCTCCCAAGAGATTTCCACTTACCGCTGAAGACGATTAAACTTCTCTGAAGAGACTGCCATTTATCGCTGATGAAGGTTAAGCTTCTCCCAAGAGATTGCCACTCATCGCTGAAGACGATTAAACTTCTCCGAAGAGACTGCCATTTATCACTAATGAAGGTTAAGCTTCTCCCAAGAGATTGCCACTAACCGTTGAATACGATTAAACTTCTCCGAAGAGACTGCCATTTATCGTTGATGAAGGTTAAGCTTCTCCGAAGAGATTGACACTCACTGTTGAATACGATTAAACTTCTCCGAAGAGACTGCCATTTATTGTTGATGAAGGTTAAGCTTCTCCCAAGAGATTCCCACTTATTGCTGAAGACAATTAAACTTCTCCGAAGAGACTACCGTTTATCGTTGAAGATGAATAAGCTTCTCCGAAGAGAATGACTCTTATCGCTGAATATGAATAAGCTTCTCTACAGAGACTTCCACTTATTGATGAAGACGATTAAACTTCTCTAAAGAGACTCCCATTTATCGTTGATGATGGTTAAGCTTCTCCCAAGAGATTGCCACTCACCGTTGAAAACGATTAAACTTCTCTGAAGAGACTACCATTTAACGTTGATGAAGGTTAAGCTTCTCCCAAGCGATAGCCACTCACCACTAAAGACGATTAAACTTCTCCGAAGAGACTGCAATTTATCGTTGATGAAGGTTAAGCTTCTCCCAAGAGATTGCCACTCACCGCCGAAGACGACTAATCATCTCCCAAGAGACTGCCACTTACCACTGAAGACAATTAAACTTCTCCGAAGAGACTGCCATTTATCGTTGATGAAGGTTAAGCTTCTCCCAAGAAATTGCCACTCACCATTGAATACGATTAAATTTCTCTGAAGAGACTGCCATTTATCGCTGATGAAGTTTAATCTTCTCCCAAGAGATTTCCACTCACCGCTGAAGACAATTAAACATCTCCGAAGAGACTGCCATTTATCGCTGGTGAAGGTTAAGCTTCTCCCAAGAGATTTCCACTCACCGCTGAAGACGATTAAACTTCTCCGAAGAGACTTCCATTTATCACTGATGAAGGTTAAACTTCTCCCAAGAGATTGCCACTCACCGTTGAATACGATTAAACTTCTCCGAAGAGACTGCCATTTATCGTTGATGAAGGTTAAGCTTCTCCGAAGAGATTGCCACTCATCTTTGAATACAATTAAACTTCTCCGAAGAGAATGCCATTTATCGTTGATGAAGGTTAAGCTTCTCCCAAGAGATTGCCACTTACCGCTGAAGACGATTAAACTTCTCCGAAGAGACTGCCATTTATCGCTGATGAAGGATAAGCTTCTACCAAGAGATTGCCACTCATCGCTGAAGACGATTAAACTTCTCCGAAGAGACTGCCATTTATCGCTGATGAAGGTTAAGCTTCTCCCAAGAGATTGCCACTCACCGTTGAATATGATTAAACATCTCCGAAGAGACTGCCATTTATCGCTGATGAAGGTTAAGCTTCTCCGAAGAGATTGCCACTCACTGTTGAATACGATTAAACTTCTCCGAAGAGACTGCCGTTTATCGTTGATGAAGGTTAAGCTTCTCCCAAGAGATTGCCACTTACCGCTGAAGACGATTAAACTTCTCCGAAGAGACTGCCATTTATCGCTGATGAAGGTTAATCTTCTCCCAAGAGATTGCCACTCACCGCTGAAGACGATTAAACGTCTCCGAAGAAACTGCCATTTATCGTTGATGAAGGTTAAGCTTCTCCCAAGAGATTGCCACTCACCGTTGAATACGATTAAACTTCTCCGAAGAGACTGCCATTTATCGCTGATGAAGGTTAAACTTCTCCGAAGAGATTGCCACTCACCGTTGAATACGATTAAACTTCTCCGAAGAGACTGCCATTTATCGTTGATGAAGGTTAAGCTTCTCCGAAGAGATTGCCACTCATCTTTGAATACAATTAAACTTCTCCGAAGAGACTGCCATTTATCGTTGATGAAGGTTAAGCTTCTCCCAAGAGATTGCCACTTACCGCTGAAGACGATTAAACTTCTCCGAAGAGACGGCCATTTATCGCTGATGAAGGTTAAGCTTCTACCAAGAGATTGCCACTCACAGATGAAGACGATTAAACTTCTCCGAAGAGACTGCCATTTATCGCTGATGAAGGTTAAGCTTCTCCCAAGAGATTGCCATTAACCGTTGAATACGATTAAACTTCTCCGAAGAGACTGCCATTTATCGCTGATGAAGGTTAAGCTTCTCCGAAGAGATTGCCACTCACTGTTGAATACGATTAAACTTCTCCGAAGAGACTGCCGTTTATCGTTGATGAAGGTTAAGCTTCTCCCAAGAGATTGCCACTTACCGCTGAAGACGATTAAACTTCTCCGAAGAGACTGCCATTTATCGCTGATGAAGGTTAATCTTCTCCCAAGAGATTGCCACTCACCGCTGAAGACGATTAAACGTCTCCGAAGAGACTGTCATTTATCGTTGATGAAGGTTAAGCTTCTCCCAAGAGATTGCCACTCACCGTTGAATACGATTAAACTTCTCCGAAGAGACTGCCATTTATCGCTGATGAAGGTTAAACTTCTCCGAAGAGATTGCCACTCACCGTTGAATACGATTAAACTTCTCCGAAGAGACTGCCATTTATCGTTGATGAAGGTTAAGCTTCTCCGAAGAGATTGCCACTCATCTTTGAATACAATTAAACTTCTCCGAAGAGACTGCCATTTATCGTTGATGAAGGTTAAGCTTCTCCCAAGAGATTGCCACTTACCGCTGAAGACGATTAAACTTCTCCGAAGAGACTGCCATTTATCGCTGATGAAGGTTAAGCTTCTACCAAGAGATTGCCACTCACAGATGAAGACGATTAAACTTCTCCGAAGAGACTGCCATTTATCGCTGATGAAGGTTAAGCTTCTCCCAAGAGATTGCCACTAACCGTTCAATACGATTAAACTTCTCCGAAGAGACTGCCATTTATCGCTGATGAAGGTTAAGCTTCTCCGAAGAGATTGCCACTCACTGTTGAATACGATTAAACTTCTCCGAAGAGACTGCCGTTTATCGTTGATGAAGGATAAGCTTCTCCCAAGAGATTGCCACTTACCGCTGAAGACGATTAAACTTCTCCGAAGAGACTGCCATTTATCGCTGATGAAGGTTAATCTTCTCCCAAGAGATTGCCACTCACCGCTGAGACGATTAAACGTCTCCGAAGAGACTGTCATTTATCGTTGATGAAGGTTAAGCTTCTCCCAAGAGATTGCCACTCACCGTTGAATACGATTAAACTTCTCCGAAGAGACTGCCATTTATCGCTGATGAAGGTTAAACTTCTCCGAAGAGATTTCCACTCACCGTTGAATACGATTAAACTTCTCCGAAGAGACTGCCATTTATCGTTGATGAAGGTTAAGCTTCTCCGAAGAGACTGCCACTCATCTTTGAATACAATTAAACTTCTCCGAAGAGACTGCCATTTATCGTTGATGAAGGTTAAGCTTCTCCCAAGAGATTGCCACTTACCGCTGAAGACGATTAAACTTCTCCGAAGAGACTGCCATTTATCGCTGATGAAGGTTAAGCTTCTACCAAGAGATTGCCACTCACAGCTGAAGACGATTAAACTTCTCCGAAGAGACTGCCATTTATCGCTGATGAAGGTTAAGCTTCTCCCAAGAGATTGCCACTCACCGCTGAAGAAGACTAAACATCTCCCAAGAGACTGCCACTTACCACTGAAGACGATTAAACTTCTCCGAAGAGACTGCCATTTATCGTTGATGAAGTTTAAGCTTCTCCCAAGAAATTGCCACTCACCGTTGAATACGATTAAACATCTCCGAAGAGACTGCCATGTATCGCTGATGAAGGTTAATCTTCTCCTTAGAGATTGCCACTCACCGTTGAATACGATTAAACTTCTCCGAAGAGACTGCCATTTGTCGCTGATGAAGGTTAAGCTTCTCCCAAGAGATTGCCACTTACCGCTGAAGACGATTAAACTTCTCCAAAGAGACTGCCATTTGTCGCTGATGAAGGTTAAGCTTCTCCCAAGAGATTTCCACTTACCGCTGAAGACGATTAAACTTCTCCGAAGAGACTGCCATTTATCGTTGAATATGAATAAGCTTCTCCGAAGAGACTGCCACTTATTCACTGAATACGAATAAGCTTCTCTACAGAGACTGCCACTTTTTGCTGAAGACGATTCAACTTCTCGGAAGAGACTGCCATTTATCGTTGATGAAGATTAAGTTTCTCCTAAGAGATTGCCACTCACCACTGAAGACGATTAAACTTCTCCGAATAGACTGCCATTTATCGCTGATGAAAGTTAAGCTTCTCCCAAGAGATTGCCACTCATCGCTGAAGACGATTAAACTTCTCCGAAAAGACTGCCATTTATCGCTGATAAAGGTTAAGCTTCTCCCAAGAGATTTCCACTTACCGCTGAAGACGATTAAACTTCTCTGAAGAGACTGCCATTTATCGCTGGTGAAGGTTAAGCTTCTCCCAAGAGATTTCCACTCACCGCTGAAGACGATTAAACTTCTCCGAAGAGACTGCCATTTATCGCTGATGAAGGTTAAACTTCTCCCAAGAGATTGCCACTCACCGTTGAATATGATTAAACTTCTCCGAAGAGACTGCCATTTATCGTTGATGAAGGTTAAGCTTCTCCGAAGAGATTGCCACTCATCTTTGAATACAATTAAACTTCTCCGAAGAGAATGCCATTTATCGTTGATGAAGGTTAAGCTTCTCCCAAGAGATTGCCACTTACCGCTGAAGACGATTAAACTTCTCTGAAGAGACTGCCATTTATCGCTGATGAAGGATAAGCTTCTACCAAGAGATTGCCACTCATCGCTGAAGACGATTAAACTTCTCCGAAGAGACTGCCATTTATCGCTGATGAAGGTTAAGCTTCTCCCAAGAGATTGCCACTCACCGTTGAATATGATTAAACATCTCCGAAGAGACTGCCATTTATCGCTGATGAAGGTTAAGCTTCTCCGAAGAGATTGCCACTCACTGTTGAATACGATTAAACTTCTCCGAAGAGACTGTCGTTTATCGTTGATGAAGGTTAAGCTTCTCCCAAGAGATTGCCACTTACCGCTGAAGACGATTAAACTTCTCCGAAGAGACTGCCATTTATCGCTGATGAAGGTTAATCTTCTCCCAAGAGATTGCCACTCACCGCTGAAGACGATTAAACGTCTCCGAAGAAACTGCCATTTATCGTTGATGAAGGTTAAGCTTCTCCCAAGAGATTGCCACTCACCGTTGAATACGATTAAACTTCTCCGAAGAGACTGCCATTTATCGCTGATGAAGGTTAAACTTCTCCGAAGAGATTGCCACTCACCGTTGAATACGATTAAACTTCTCCGAAGAGACTGCCATTTATCGTTGATGAAGGTTAAGCTTCTCCGAAGAGATTGCCACTCATCTTTGAATACAATTAAACTTCTCCGAAGAGACTGCCATTTATCGTTGATGAAGGTTAAGCTTCTCCCAAGAGATTGCCACTTACCGCTGAAGACGATTAAACTTCTCCGAAGAGACTGCCATTTATCGCTGATGAAGGTTAAGCTTCTACCAAGAGATTGCCACTCACAGATGAAGACGATTAAACTTCTCCGAAGAGACTGCCATTTATCGCTGATGAAGGTTAAGCTTCTCCCAAGAGATTGCCACTAACCGTTGAATATGATTAAACTTCTCCGAAGAGACTGCCATTTATCGCTGATGAAGGTTAAGCTTCTCCGAAGAGATTGCCACTCACTGTTGAATACGATTAAACTTCTCCGAAGAGACTGCCGTTTATCGTTGATGAAGGTTAAGCTTCTCCCAAGAGATTGCCACTTACCGCTGAAGACGATTAAACTTCTCCGAAGAGACTGCCATTTATCGCTGATGAAGGTTAATCTTCTCCCAAGAGATTGCCACTCACCGCTGAAGACGATTAAACGTCTCCGAAGAGACTGTCATTTATCGTTGATGAAGGTTAAGCTTCTCCCAAGAGATTTCCACTCACCGTTGAATACGATTAAACTTCTCCGAAGAGACTGCCATTTATCGCTGATGAAGGTTAAACTTCTCCGAAGAGATTTCCACTCACCGTTGAATACGATTAAACTTCTCCGAAGAGACTGCCATTTATCGTTGATGAAGGTTAAGCTTCTCCGAAGAGACTGCCACTCATCTTTGAATACAATTAAACTTCTCCGAAGAGACTGCCATTTATCGTTGATGAAGGTTAAGCTTCTCCCAAGAGATTGCCACTTACCGCTGAAGACGATTAAACTTCTCCGAAGAGACTGCCATTTATCGCTGATGAAGGTTAAGCTTCTACCAAGAGATTGTCACTCACAGATGAAGACGATTAAACTTCTCCGAAGAGACTGCCATTTGTCGCTGATGAAGGTTAAGCTTCTCCCAAGAGATTGCCACTTACCGCTGAAGACGATTAAACTTCTCCAAAGAGACTGCCATTTGTCGCTGATGAAGGTTAAGCTTCTCCCAAGATATTTCCACTTACCGCTGAAGACGATTAAACTTCTCCGAAGAGACTGCCATTTATCGTTGAATATGAATAAGCTTCTCCGAAGAGACTGCCACTTATTCACTGAATACGAATAAGCTTCTCTACAGAGACTGCCACTTTTTGCTGAAGACGATTAAACTTCTCGGAAGAGACTGCCATTTATCGTTGATGAAGATTAAGTTTCTCCTAAGAGATTGCCACTCACCACTGAAGACGATTAAACTTCTCCGAATAGGCTGCCATTTATCGCTGATGAAAGTTATGCTTCTCCCAAGAGATTGCCACTCATCGCTGAAGACGATTAAACTTCTCCGAAAAGACTGCCATTTATCGCTGATAAAGGTTAAGCTTCTCCCAAGAGATTTCCACTTCCCGCTGAAGACGATTAAACTTCTCTGAAGAGACTGCCATTTATCGCTGGTGAAGGTTAAGCTTCTCCCAAGAGATTTCCACTCACCGCTGAAGACGATTAAACTTCTCCGAAGAGACTGCCATTTATCGCTGATGAAGGTTAAACTTCTCCCAAGAGATTGCCACTCACCGTTGAATACGATTAAACTTCTCCGAAGAGACTGCCATTTATCGTTGATGAAGGTTAAGCTTCTCCGAAGAGATTGCCACTCATCTTTGAATACAATTAAACTTCTCCGAAGAGAATGCCATTTATCGTTGATGAAGGTTAAGCTTCTCCCAAGAGATTGCCACTTACCGCTGAAGACGATTAAACTTCTCCGAAGAGACTGCCATTTATCGCTGGTGAAGGTTAAGCTTCTCCCAAGAGATTTCCACTCACCGCTGAAGACGATTAAACTTCTCCGAAGAGACTGCCATTTATCGCTGATGAAGGTTAAACTTCTCCCAAGAGATTGCCACTCACCGTTGAATACGATTAAACTTCTCCGAAGAGACTGCCATTTATCGTTGATGAAGGTTAAGCTTCTCCGAAGATATTGCCACTCATCTTTGAATACAATTAAACTTCTCCGAAGAGAATGCCATTTATCGTTGATGAAGGTTAAGCTTCTCCCAAGAGATTGCCACTTACCGCTGAAGACGATTAAACTTCTCCGAAGAGACTGCCATTTATCGCTGATGAAGGATAAGCTTCTACCAAGAGATTGCCACTCATCGCTGAAGACGATTAAACTTCTCCGAAGAGACTGCCATTTATCGCTGATGAAGGTTAAGCTTCTCCCAAGAGATTGCCACTCACCGTTGAATATGATTAAACATCTCCGAAGAGACTGCCATTTATCGCTGATGAAGGTTAAGCTTCTCCGAAGAGATTGCCACTCACTGTTGAATACGATTAAACTTCTCCGAAGAGACTGCCGTTTATCGTTGATGAAGGTTAAGCTTCTCCCAAGAGATTGCCACTCACCGTTGAATACGATTAAACTTCTCCGAAGAGACTGCCATTTGTCGCTGATGAAGGTTAAGCTTCTCCCAAGAGATTGCCACTTACCGCTGAAGACGATTAAACTTCTCCAAAGAGACTGCCATTTGTCGCTGATGAAGGTTAAGCTTCTCCCAAGAGATTTCCACTTACCGCTGAAGACGATTAAACTTCTCCAAAGAGACTGCCATTTATCGTTGAATATGAATAAGCTTCTCCGAAGAGACTGCCACTTATTCACTGAATACGAATAAGCTTCTCTACAGAGACTACCACTTTTTGCTGAAGACGATTAAACTTCTCGGAAGAGACTGCCATTTATCGTTGATGAAGATTAAGTTTCTCCTAAGAGATTGCCACTCACCACTGAAGACGATTAAACTTCTCCGAAGAGACTGCCATTTATCGCTGATGAAAGTTAAGCTTCTCCCAAGAGATTGCCACTCATCGCTGAAGACGATTAAACTTCTCCGAAAAGACTGCCATTTATCGCTGATAAAGGTTAAGCTTCTCCCAAGAGATTTCCACTTACCGCTGAAGACGATTAAACTTCTCTGAAGAGACTGCCATTTATCGCTGATGAAGGTTAAGCTTCTCCCAAGAGATTGCCACTCATCGCTGAAGACGATTAAACTTCTCCGAAGAGACTGCCATTTATCACTAATGAAGGTTAAGCTTCTCCCAAGAGATTGCCACTAACCGTTGAATACGATTAAACTTCTCCGAAGAGACTTCCATTTATCGTTGATGAAGGTTAAGCTTCTCCGAAGAGATTGACACTCACCGTTGAATACGATTAAACTTCTCCGAAGAGACTGCCATTTATTGTTGATGAAGGTTAAGCTTCTCCCAAGAGATTCCCACTTACTGCTGAAGACAATTAAACTTCTCCGAAGAGACTACTGTTTATCGTTGAAGATGAATAAACTTCTCCGAAGAGAATGACTCTTATCGCTGAATATGAATAAGCTTCTCTACAGAGACTTCCACTTATTGATGAAGACGATTAAACTTCTCTAAAGAGACTTCCATTTATCGTTGATGATGGTTAAGCTTCTCCCAAGAGATTGCCACTCGCCGTTGAAAACGATTAAACTTCTCTGAAGAGACTACCATTTAACGTTGATGAAGGTTAAGCTTCTCCCAAGCGATAGCCACTCAGCACTAAAGACGATTAAACTTCTCCGAAGAGACTGCAATTTATCGTTGATGAAGGTTAAGCTTCTCCCAAGAGATTGCCACTCATCGCCGAAGACGACTAATCATCTCCCAAGAGACTGCCACTTACCACTGAAGACGATTAAACTTCTCCGAAGAGACTGCCATTTATCGTTGATGAAGGTTAAGCTTCTCCCAAGAAATTTCCACTCACCGTTGAATACGATTAAACTTCTCTGAAGAGACTGCCATTTATCGCTGATGAAGTTTAATCTTCTCCCAAGAGATTTCCACTCACCGCTGAAGACAATTAAACTTCTCCGAAGAGACTGCCATTTATTGCTGGTGAAGGTTAAGCTTCTCCCAAGAGATTTCCACTCACCGCTGAAGACGATTAAACTTCTCCGAAGAGACTGCCATTTATCGCTGATGAAGGTTAAACTTCTCCCAAGAGATTGCCACTCACCGTTGAATACGATTAAACTTCTCCGAAGAGACTGCCATTTATCGTTGATGAAGGTTAAGCTTCCCCGAAGAGATTGCCACTCATCTTTGAATACAATTAAACTTCTCCGAAGAGAATGCCATTTATCGTTGATGAAGGTTAAGCTTCTCCCAAGAGATTGCCACTTACCGCTGAAGACGATTAAACTTCTCCGAAGAGACTGCCATTTATCGCTGATGAAGGATAAGCTTCTACCAAGAGATTGCCACTCATTGCTGAAGACGATTAAACTTCTCCGAAGAGACTGCCATTTATCGCTGATGAAGGTTAATCTTCTCCCAAGAGATTGCCACTCACCGTTGAATATGATTAAACATCTCCGAAGAGACTGCCATTTATCGCTGATGAAGGTTTAGCTTCTCCGAAGAGATTGCCACTCACTGTTGAATACGATTAAACTTCTCCGAAGAGACTGCCGTTTATCGTTGATGAAGGTTAAGCTTCTCCCAAGAGATTGCCACTTATCGCTGAAGACGATTAAACTTCTCCGAAGAGACTGCCATTTATCGCTGATGAAGGTTAATCTTCTCCCAAGAGATTGCCACTCACCGCTGAAGAAGATTAAACGTCTCCGAAGAAACTGCCATTTATCGTTGATGAAGGTTAAGCTTCTCCCAAGAGATTGCCACTCACCATTGAATACGATTAAACTTCTCCGAAGAGACTGCCATTTATCGCTGATGAAGGTTAAACTTCTCCGAAGAGATTGCCACTCACCGTTGAATACGATTAAACTTCTCCGAAGAGACTGCCATTTATCGTTGATGAAGGTTAAGCTTCTCCGAAGAGATTGCCACTCATCTTTGAATACAATTAAACTTCTCCGAAGAGACTGCCATTTATCGTTGATGAAGGTTAAGCTTCTCCCAAGAGATTGCCACTTACCGCTGAAGACGATTAAACTTCTCCGAAGAGACTGCCATTTATCGCTGATGAAGGTTAAGCTTCTACCAAGAGATTGCCACTCACAGATGAAGACGATTAAACTTCTCCGAAGAGACTGCCATTTATCGCTGATGAAGGTTAAGCTTCTCCCAAGAGATTGCCACTAACCGTTGAATACGATTAAACTTCTCCGAAGAGACTGCCATTTATCGCTGATGAAGGTTAAGCTTCTCCGAAGAGATTGCCACTCACTGTTGAATACGATTAAACTTCTCCGAAGAGACTGCCGTTTATCGTTGATGAAGGTTAAGCTTCTCCCAAGAGATTGCCACTTATCGCTGAAGACGATTAAACTTCTCCGAAGAGACTGCCATTTATCGCTGATGAAGGTTAATCTTCTCCCAAGAGATTGCCACTCACCGCTGAAGAAGATTAAACGTCTCCGAAGAAACTGCCATTTATCGTTGATGAAGGTTAAGCTTCTCCCAAGAGATTGCCACTCACCATTGAATACGATTAAACTTCTCCGAAGAGACTGCCATTTATCGCTGATGAAGGTTAAACTTCTCCGAAGAGATTGCCACTCACCGTTGAATACGATTAAACTTCTCCGAAGAGACTGCCATTTATCGTTGATGAAGGTTAAGCTTCTCCGAAGATATTGCCACTCATCTTTGAATACAATTAAACTTCTCCGAAGAGACTGCCATTTATCGTTGATGAAGGTTAAGCTTCTCCCAAGAGATTGCCACTTACCGCTGAAGACGATTAAACTTCTCCGAAGAGACTGCCATTTATCGCTGATGAAGGTTAAGCTTCTACCAAGAGATTGCCACTCACAGATGAAGACGATTAAACTTCTCCGAAGAGACTGCCATTTATCGCTGATGAAGGTTAAGCTTCTCCCAAGAGATTGCCACTAACCGTTGAATACGATTAAACTTCTCCGAAGAGACTGCCATTTATCGCTGATGAAGGTTAAGCTTCTCCGAAGAGATTGCCACTCACTGTTGAATACGATTAAACTTCTCCGAAGAGACTGCCGTTTATCGTTGATGAAGGTTAAGCTTCTCCCAAGAGATTGCCACTTACCGCTGAAGACGATTAAACTTCTCCGAAGAGACTGCCATTTATCGCTGATGAAGGTTAATCTTCTCCCAAGAGATTGCCACTCACCGCTGAAGACGATTAAACGTCTCCGAAGAGACTGTCATTTATCGTTGATGAAGGTTAAGCTTCTCCCAAGAGATTGCCACTCACCGTTGAATACGATTAAACTTCTCCGAAGAGACTGCCATTTATCGCTGATGAAGGTTAAACTTCTCCGAAGAGATTTCCACTCACCGTTGAATACGATTAAACTTCTCCGAAGAGAATTCCATTTATCGTTGATGAAGGTTAAGCTTCTCCGAAGAGATTGCCACTCATCTTTGAATACAATTAAACTTCTCCGAAGAGACTGCCATTTATCGTTGATGAAGGTTAAGCTTCTCCTAAGAGATTTCCACTTACCGCTGAAGACGATTAAACTTCTCCGAAGAGACTGCCATTTATCGCTGATGAAGGTTAAGCTTCTACCAAGAGATTGCCACTCACAGCTGAAGACGATTAAACTTCTCCGAAGAGACTGCCATTTATCGCTGATGAAGGTTAAGCTTCTCCCAAGAGATTGGCACTAACCGTTGAATACGATTAAACTTCTCCGAAGAGACTGCCATTTATCGTTGATGAAGGTTAAGCTTCTCCCAAGAGATTGCCACTCACCGCTGAAGACGATTAAACGTCTCCGAAGAGACTGCCATTTATCGTTGATGAAGGTTAAGCTTCTCCCAAGATATTTCCACTCACCGTTGAATACGATTAAACTTCTCCGAAGAGACTGCCATTTATCGCTGATGAAGGTTAAACTTCTCCGAAGAGATTGCCACTCACTGTTGAATACGATTAAACTTCTCCGAAGAGACTGCCATTTATCGTTGATGAAGGTTAAGCTTCTCCCAAGAGATTGCCACTTATCGCTGAATATGTTTAAACTTCTCCGAAGAGACTGCCATTTATCACTGATGAAGGTTAAGCTTATCCCAAGAGATTGCCACTCACCGTTGAAGACGATTATACTTCTCTGAAGAGACTGCAATTTATCGCTAATGAAGGTTAAGCTTCTCCCAAGAAATTGCCACTCACCGCTGAAGACGATTAAACTTCTCCGAAGAGACTGCCATTTATCATTGATGAAGGTTAATCTTCTCCCAAGAGATTACCACTAACCGTTGAATACGATTAAACTTCTACGAAGAGATTGCCATTTATCGTTGATGAAGGTTAAGCTTCTCCGAAGAGATTGCCACTCATCTTTGAATACAGTTAAACTTCTCTGAAGAGACTGCCATTTATCGTTGATGAAGGTTAAGCTTCTCCCAAGAGATTGCCACTTACCGCTGAAGATGATTAAACTTCTCCGAAGAGACTGCCATTTATCGCTGATGAAGGTTAAGCTTCTACCAAAAGATTGCCACTCACCGAGAAAGACGATTAAACTTCTCCCAAGAGATTGCCACTAACCGTTGAATACGATTAAACTTCTCCGAAGAGACTGCCATTTATCGCTGATGAAGGTTAAGCTTCTCCGAAGAGATTGCCACTCACTGTTGAATACGATTAAACTTCTCCGAAGAGACTTTCGTTTATCGTTGATGAAGGTTAAGCTTCTCCCAAGAGATTGCCACTTACCGCTGAAGACGATTAAACTTCTCCAAAGAGACTGTCATTTATCGCTGATGAAGGTTAATCTTCTCCCACGAGATTGCCACTCATCGCTGAAGACGATTAAACGTCTCCGAAGAGACTGCCATTTATCGCTAATGAAGGTTAATATTCTCCGAAGAGATTGCCACTCACCGTTGAATACGATTAAACTTCTCCGAAGAGACTGCCATTTATTGTTGACGAAGGTTACGCTTCTCCCAAGAGATTGCCACTTATCGCTAAAGACGATTAAACTTCTCCGAAGAGACTGCCATTTATCACTAATGAAGGTTAAGCTTATCCCAAGAGATTGCCACTCACCTCTGAAGACGATTAAACTTCTCCGAAGAGACTGCAATTTATCGCTGATGAAGGTTAAGCTTCTCCCAAGAAATTGCCACTCACCGCTGAAGACGATTAAACTTCTCCGAAGAGACTACCATTTATCATTTATGAAGGTTAATCTTCTCCCAAGAGATTGCCACTCACAGTTGAATACGATTAAACTTCTTCGAAGAGACCGCCATTTATCACTGATGAAGTTTATGCTTCTCCGAAGAGATTGCCACTCACCGTTGAATATGATTAAACTTCTCTGAAGACACTGCCATTTATCGTTGATGAAGGTTAAGCTTCTCCCAAGAGATTGCCACTTACCACTGAAGACGATTAAACTTCTCTGAAGAGACTGCCATTTGTCGTTGAAGATGAATAAGCTTCTCCGAAGAGACTGCCACTTATTCGCTGAATACGACTAAGCTTTTCTACAGAGACTGTCACTTATTGGTGAAGACGATTAAACTTCTCTGAAGAGACTGCCATTTATCGTTGATGAAGGTTAAGCTTCTCCCAGGAGATTTCCACTCACCACTGAAGACGATTAAACTTCTCCGAGGAGACTGCCATTTATCGCTGATGAAAGTTAAGATTCTCCCAAGAGATTGCCACTCACCGCTGAAGACGATTAAACTTCTCTGAAGAGACTTCCATTTATCGCTGATAAAGTTTAAGCTTCGCCCAAGAGATTTCCACTCACCGCTGAAGACGATTAAACTTCTCCGAAGAGACTGCCATTTATTGTTGATGAAGGTTAACCTTCTCTCAAGAGATTGCCACTCACCGTTGAATACGATTAAACTTCTCCGAAGAGAATTCCATTTATCGTTGATGAAGGTTAAGCTTCTCCGAAGAGATTGCCACTCACCGTTGAATACGATTAAAATTCTCCGAAGAGACTGCCATTTATCGTTGATGAAGGTTAAGCTTCTCCCAAGAGATTTCCACTTACCGCTGAAGACGATTAAACATCTCCGAAGAGACTGCCATTTATCACTGATGAAGGTTAAGCTTCTCCCAAGAGATTGCCACTCAATGCTGAAGACGATTAAACTTCTCCGAAGAGACTGCCATTTATCACTGATGAAGGTTAAGCTTCTCCCTAGAGATTGCCACTCACCGTTGAATACGATTAAACTTCTCCGAAGAGACTGCCATTTATCGCTGACGAAGGTTAAGCTTCTCCGAAGAGATTGCCACTCAGCGTTGAATACAATTAAACTTCTCCGAAGAGACTGCCATTTATCGTTGATGAAGGTTAAGCTTCTCCCAAGAGATTGCCACTTACCGCTGAAGACGATTAAACTTCTCCGAAGAGATTGCCATTTAAAGCTGATGAAGGATAGTTTTCTCCCAAGAGATTGCCACTCACCGCTGAAGACGATTAAACTTCTCCGAAGAGACTGCCATTTATCATTGATGAAGGTTAAGCTTCTCCCAAGAGATTGCCACTCACCGTTGAATACGATTAAACTTCTCTGAAGAGACTGCAATTTATTATTGATGAAAGTTAAGCTTCTCCCAGGAGATTGCCACTTACCGTTGAAGACAATTAAACTTCTCCGAAGAGACTGCCATTTATTGTTCAAGATGAATAAGCTTCTCCGAAGAGAATGTCAGTTATCGCTGAATATGAATAAGCTTCTCTACAGAGAGTGCCACTTATTGCTGAAGACGATTAAACTTCTCTAAAGAGACTGCCATTTATCGTTGATGATAGTTAAGCTTCTCCCAAGAGATTGCCACTCACCGTTGAAAACGATTAAACTTCTCCGAAGAGACGGCCATTTATCGTTGATGAAGGTTAAGCTTCTCCCAAGAGATTGCCACTCACCACTGAAGACGATTAAACTTCTCCGAAGAGACTGCCATTTATCGCAGATGAAGGTTAAGCTTCTCAAAAGAGATTGCCACTCACCGCTGAAGACGACTAAACATCTCCCAAGAGACTGCCACTTACCACTGAAGATGATTAAACTTTTCCGAAGAGACTGCCATTTATCGTTGATGAAGGTTAAGTTTCTCCCAAGAGATTTCCACTCACCGTTGAATACGATTAAGCTTCTCCCAAGAGATTGCCACTCACCGCTGAAGACGACTAAACATCTCCCAAGAGACTTCCACTTATCACTGAAGACGATTAAACTTCTCCGAAGAGACTGCCATTTATCGTTGATGAAGGTTAAGCTTTTCCCAAGAGATTTCCACTCACCGTTGAATACGATTAATTTTCTCCGAAGAGACTGCCATTTATCGCTGATGAAGGTTAAACTTCTCCGAAGAGATTGCCACTCACCGTTGAATACGATTAAACTTCTCCGTAGAGACTGCCATTTATCATTGATGAAGGTTAATATTCTCCCAAGAGATTGCCACTAACCGTTGAATACGATTAAACTTCTCCGAAGAGACTGCCATTTATCGTTGATGAAGGTTAAGCTTCTCCGAAGAGATTGCCACTCATCTTTGAATACAATTAAACTTCTCCGAAGAGACTGCCATTTATCGTTGATGAAGGTTAAGCTTCTCCCAAGAGATTGCCACTTACCGCTGAAGACGATTAAACTTCTCCGAAGAGACTGCCATTTATCGCTAATGAAGGTTAAGCTTCTACCAAGAGATTGCCACTCACCGCTGAAGACGATTAAACTTCTCCGAAGAGACTGCCATTTATCGATGATGAAGGTTAAGCTTCTCCCAAGAGATTGCCACTAACCGTTGAATACGATTAAACTTCTCCGAAGAGACTGCCATTTATCGCTGATGAAGGTTAAGCTTCTCCGAAGAGATTGCCACTCATTGTTGAATACGATTAAGCTTCTCCGAAGAGACTGTCGTTTATCGTTGATGAAGGTTAAGCTTCTCCCAAGAGATTGCCACTTACCGCTGATGACGATTAAACTTCTCCGAAGAGACTGTCATTTATCGCTGATGAAGGTTAATCTTCTCCCAAGAGATTGCCACTCACCGCTGAAGACGATTAAACGTCTCCGAAGAGACTGCCATTTATCGTTGATGAAGGTTAAGCTTCTCCCAAGAGATTGCCACTCACCGTTGAATACGATTAAACTTCTCCGAAGAGACTGCCATTTATCGCTGATGAAGGTTAAACTTCTCCGAAGAGATTGCCACTCATCGTTGAATACGATTAAACTTCTCCGAAGAGACTGCCATTTATCATTGACGAAGGTTAAGCTTCTCCCAAGAGATTGCCACTTATCGCTGAAGACGATTAAACTTCTCCAAAGAGACTTCCATTTATCACTAATGAAGGTTAAGCTTATCCCAAGAGATTGCCACTCACCGCTGAAGACGATTAAAATTCTCCGAATAGACTGCAATTTATCGCTGATGAAGGTTAAGCTTCTCCCTAGAAATTGCCACTCACCGCAGAAGACGATTAAACTTCTCCGAAGAGACTGCCATTTATCATTGATGAAGGTTAATCTTCTCCCAAGAGATTTCCACTCACAGTTGAATACGATAAAACTTCTCCGAAGAGACCGCCATTTATCATTGACGAAGTTTATGCTTCTCCGAAGAGATTTCCACTCACCGTTAAATACGATTAAACTTCTCCGAAGACACTGCCATTTATCGTTGATGAAGGTTAAGCTTCTCCCAAGAGATTGCCACTTACCACTGAAGACGATTAAACTTCTCCGAAGAGACTTCCATTTGTCGTTGAAGATGAATAAGCTTCTCCGAATAGACTGCCACTTATTCGCTGAATACGAATAAGCTTTTCTACAGAGACTGTCACTTATTGGTGAAGACGATTAAACTTCTCTGAAGAGGCTGCAATTTATCGTTGATGAAGGTTAAGCTTCTCCCAGGAGATTGCCACTCACCACTGAAGACGATTAAACTTCTCCGAAGAGACTGCCATTTATCGCTGATGAAAGTTAAGCTTCTCCGAAGAGATTGCCACTCACCGCTGAAGACGATTAAACTTCTCTGAAGAGACTGCCATTTATCGCTGATAAAGTTTAAGCTTCGCCCAAGAGATTTCCACTCACCGCTGAAGACGATTAAACTTCTCCGAAGAGACTGCCATTTATCACTGATGAAGGTTAACCTTCTCCCAAGAGATTGCCACTCACCGTTGAATACGATTAAACTTCTCCGAAGAGAATGCCATTTATCGTTGATGAAGGTTAAGCTTCTCCGAAGAGATTGCCACTCACCGTTGAATACGATTAAACTTCTCCGAAGAGACTGCCATTTATCGTTGATGAAGGTTAAGCTTCTCCCAAGAGATTTCCACTTACCGCTGAAGACGATTAAACATCTCCGAAGAGACTGCCATTTATCGCTGATGAAGGTTAAGCTTCTCCCAAGAGATTGCCACTCAACGCTGAAGACGATTAAACTTCTCCGAAGAGACTGCCATTTATCACTGATGAAGGTTAAGCTTCTCCCAAGAGATTGCCACTCACCATTGAATACGATTAAACTTCTCCGAAGAGACTGCCATTTATCGCTGACGAAGGTTAAGCTTCTCCGAAGAGATTGCAACTCACCGTTGATTACAATTAAACTTCTCCGAAGAGACTGCCATTTATCGTTGATGAAGGTTAAGCTTCTCCCAAGAGATTGCCACTTACCGCTGAAGACGATTAAACTTCTCCGAAGAGACTGCCATTTAAAGCTGATGAAGGATAGGTTTCTCCCAAGAGATTGCCACTCACCGTTGAAGACGATTAAACTTCTCCGAAGAGACTGCCATTTATCGTTGATGAAGGTTAAGCTTCTCCCAAGAGATTGCCACTCACCGTTGAATACGATTAAACTTCTCCGAAGAGACTGCAATTTATTGTTGATGAAAGTTAACTTCTCCCAGGAGATTGCCACTTACCGCTGAAGACAATTAACTTTCTCCGAAGAGACTGCCATTTATTGTTCAAGATGAATAAGCTTCTCCCAAGAGAATGTCACTTATCGCTGAATATGAATAAGCTTCTCTACAGAGAGTGCCACTTATTGCTGAAGACGATTAAACTTCTCTAAAGAGACTGCCATTTATCGTTGATGATAGTTAAGCTTCTCCCAAGAGATTGCCACTCACCGTTGAAAACGATTAAACTTCTCCGAAGAGACTGCCATTTATCGTTGATGAAGGTTAAGCTTCTCCCAAGAGATTGCCACTCACCACTGAAGACGATTAAACTTCTCCGAAGAGACTGCCATTTATCGCTGATGAAGGTTAAGCTTCTCAAAAGAGATTGCCACTCACCGCTGAAGACGACTAAACATCTCTCAAGAGACTGCCACTTACCACTGAAGACGATTAAACTTTTCCGAAGAGACTGCCATTTATCGTTGATGAAGGTTAAGCTTCTCCCAAGAGATTTCCACTCACCGTTGAATACTATTAAGCTTCTCCCAAGAGATTGCCACTCACCGCTGAAGACGACTAAACATCTCCCAAGAGACTTCCACTTATCACTGAAGACGATTAAACTTCTCCGAAGAGACTGCCATTTATCGTTGATGAAGGTTAAGCTTTTCCCAAGAGATTTCCACTCACCGTTGAATACGATTAAACTTCTCCGAAGAGACTGCCATTTATCGCAGATGAAGGTTAAGCTTCTCCCAAGAGATTTCCACTCACCACTGAAGACGATTAAACTTCTCCGAAGAGACTGCCATTTATCGCTGATGAAGGTTAAGCTTCTCCGAAGAGATTGCCACTCACTGTTGAATACGATTAAACTTCTCCGAAGAGACTGCCATTTATCGTTGATGAAGTTTAAGCTTCTCCCAAGAGATTGCCACTTATCGGCTGAAGATGATTAAACTTCTCTGAAGAGACTGCCATTTATCGCTGATGAAGGTTAAGCTTCTCCCAAGAGATTGCCACTCACCGCTGAAGACGATTAAACTTCTCCGAAGAGACCGCCATTTATCGCTGATGAAGGTTAAGCTTCTCCCAAGAAATTGCCACTCATCGTTGAAGACGATTAAACTTCTCCGAAGAGACTGCCATTTATCGTTGATGAAGGTTAATCTTCTCCCAAGAGATTGCCACTCACAGTTGAATACGATTAAACTTCTCCGAAGAGACTGCCATTTATCGCTGATGAACGTTAAGCTTCTCCGAAGAGATTGCCACTCACTGTTGAATACGATTAAACTTCTCTAAAGACACTGCCATTTATCGTTGATGAAGGTTAAGCTTCTCCCAAGAGATTGCCACTTACCGCTGAAGACGATTAAACTTCTCCGAAGAGACTGCCATTTATCGTTGAAGATGAATAAGCTTCTCCGAAGAGACTGCGACTTATTCGCGTAATACGAATAAACTTCTCTATAGAGACTGTCACTTATTACTGAAGACGATTAAACTTCTCTGAAGAGACTGCCATTTATCGTTGATGAACGATAAGGTTCTCCCAAGAGATTGCCACTCACCGTTGAAAACGATTAAATTTCTCCAAAGAGACTGCCATTTATAGTTGATGAAGGTTAAGCGTCTCCCAAGAGATTGCCACTCACCGCTGAAGACGATTAAACTTCTCTGAAGAGACTGCCATTTATCGCTGATGAAGATTAAGCTTATCCTAAAAGATTGCCACTCACCGCTGAAGACGATTAAACTTCTTCGAAGAGACTGCCATTTATCACTGATGAAGGTTAAGGTTCTCCCAAGAGATTGCCACTCACCGTTGAATACAATTAAACTTCTCCGAAGAGACTGCCATTTATCGCTGATGAAGTTTAAGCTTCTCCGAAGAGATTTCCACTCACCGTTGAATACGATTAAACTTCTCCGAAGAGACTGTCGTTTATCGTTGATGAAGGTTAAGCTTCTCCCAAGAGATTGCCACTTATCGCTGAAGACGATTAAACTTCTCCGAAGAGACTGCCATTTATCGCTGATGAAGGTTAAGCTTCTCCCAAGAGATTGCCACTCACCGCTGAAGACGATTAAACTTCTTCGAAGAGACTTCCATTTATCGTTGATGAAGGTTAAGCTTCTCCCAAGAGATTGCCACTCACCGTTGAATACGATTAAACTTCTCCGAAGAGACTGCCATTTATCGCTGATGAAGGTTAAACTTCTCCGAAGAGATTGCCACTCACCGTTGAATACGATTAAACTTCTCCGAAGAGACTGCCATTTATTGTTGATGAAGGTTAAGCTTCTCCCAAGAGATTGCCACTTACCGCTGAAGACAATTAAACTTCTTCGAAGAGACTTCCGTTTATCGTTGAAGATGAATAAGCTTCTCCGAAGAGAATGACACTTATCACTGAATATGAATAAGCTTCTCTATAGAGACTGCCACTTATTGCTGAAGACGATTAAACTTCTCTAAAGAGACTGCCATTTATCGTTGATGATGGTTAAGCTTCTCCCAAGAGATTGCCACTCACCGTTGAAAACGATTAAACTTCTCTGAAGAGACTGCCATTTAATGTTGATGAAGGTTAAGCTTCTCCCAACCGATTACCACTCACCACTAAAGACGATTAAACTTCTCCGAAGAGACTGCCATTTATCGCTGATGAAGGTTAAGCTTCTCCCAAGAGATTGCCACTCACCGCTGAAGACGACTAAACATCTCCCAAGAGACTGCCACTTATCACTAAAGACGATTAAACTTCTCCGAAGAGACTGCCATTTATCGTTGATGAAGGGTAAGCTTCTCCCAAGAGATTTCCACTCACTGCTGAAGACGATTAAACTTCTCCGAAGAGACTGCCATTTATCGCTGGTGAAGGTTAAGCTTCTCCCAAGAGATTGCCACTCACCACTGAAGACGATTAAACTTCTCCAAAGAGACTGCCATTTATCGTTGATGAAGGTTAAGCTTCTCCCAAGAGATTGCCACTCACCGTTGAATATGATTAAAATTATTCGAAGAGACTGCCATTTATCGCTGATGAAGGTTAAGCTTCTCCGAAGAGATTGCCACTCACTGTTGATTATGATTAAACTTCTCCGAAGAGACTGCCATTTATCGTTGATGAAGGTTAATATTCTCCCAAGAGATTTCCACTTATCGCTGAAGACGATTAAACTTCTCTGAAGAGACTGCCATTTATCACTGATGAAGGTTAAGCTTATCCCAAGAGATTGCCACTCACCGCTGAAGACAATTAAACTTCTCCGAAGAGAATGCAATTTATCGCTGATGAAGGTTAAGCTTCTCCCAAGAAATTGCCACTCACCGCTGAAGACGATTAAACTTCTCCGAAGAGACTGCCATTTATCGTTGATGAAGGTTAATCTTCTCCCAAGAGATTTCCACTCACAGTTGAATACGATTAAACTTCTCCGAAGACACTGCCATTTATCGCTGATGAAGTTTATGCTTCTCCGATGAGATTGCCACTCACCGTTGAATACGATTAAACTTCTCCGAATACACTCCCATTTATCGTTGATGAAGGTTTAGCTTCTCCCAAGAGATTGCCACTTACCGCTGAAGAGGATTAAACTTCTCCGAAGAGACTGCCATTTATCGTTGAAGATGAATAAGCTTCTCCGAAGAGACTGCCACTTATTCGCTGAATACGAATAAGCTTTTTTACAGAGACTGCCACTTATTGCTGAAGACGATTAAACTTCTCTGAAGAGACTGCCATTTATCGTTGATGAAGGTTAAGCTTCTCCCAGGAGATTGCCACTCACAACTGAAGACGATTAAACTTCTCCGAAGAGACTACCATTTATCGCTGATGAAAGTTAAGATTCTCCCAAGAGATTGCCACTCACTGCTGAAGACGATTAAATTGCTCTAAAGAGACTGCCATTTATCGTTGATGAAGGTTAAGCTTCTCCCAAGAGATTGCCACTCACCGTTGAATACGAATAAACTTCTCCGAAGAGACTGCCATTTATCGTTGATGAAGGTTAAGCTTCTCCGAAGAGATTGCCACTCACCATTGAATACGATTAAACTTCTCTGAAGAGACTGGAATTTATCGTTGATGAAGTTTAAGCTTCTCCCAAGATTTTGCCACTCACCGTTGAAAACAATTAAACTTCTCCGAAGAGACTGCCATTTATCGTTTATGAAGGTTAAGCTTCTCCCAAGAGATTGCCACTCACCGCTGAAGACGATTAAACTTCTCCAAAGAGACTTCCATTTATCGCTGATGAAGGTTAAGCTTTTCCCAAGAGATTGCCACTCACCGCTGAAGACGATTAAACTTCTCCGAAGAGACTGCCATTTATCGTTGATGAAGGTTAAGCTTCTCCCAAGAGATTGCCACTCACAGTTGAATACGATTAAACTTCTCCGAAGAGACTGCCATTTATCGCTGATGAAGGTTAAGCTTCTCCCATGAGATTGCCACTTACCGCTGAAGACGATTAAACTTCTTCGAAGAGACTGCCATTTATCGTTGATGAAGGTTAAGCTTCTCCCAAGAGATTTCCACTCACCGTTGAATACGATTAAACTTTTCCGAAGAGACTGCCATTTATCGCTGATGAAAGTTAAGATTCTCCCAAGAGATTGCCACTCACTGCTGAAGACGATTAAATTGCTCTAAAGAGACTGCCATTTATCGTTGATGAAGGTTAAGCTTCTCCCAAGAGATTGCCACTCACCGTTGAATATGATTAAAATTATTCGAAGAGACTGCCATTTATCGCTGATGAAGGTTAAGCTTCTCCGAAGAGATTGCCACTCACTGTTGATTATGATTAAACTTCTCCGAAGAGACTGCCATTTATCGTTGATGAAGGTTAATATTCTCCCAAGAGATTTCCACTTATCGCTGAAGACGATTAAACTTCTCTGAAGAGACTGCCATTTATCACTGATGAAGGTTAAGCTTATCCCAAGAGATTGCCACTCACCGCTGAAGACAATTAAACTTCTCCGAAGAGACTGCAATTTATCGCTGATGAAGGTTAAGCTTCTCCCAAGAAATTGCCACTCACCGCTGAAGACGATTAAACTTCTCCGAAGAGACTGCCATTTATCGTTGATGAAGGTTAATCTTCTCCCAAGAGATTTCCACTCACAGTTGAATACGATTAAACTTCTCCGAAGACACTGCCATTTATCGCTGATGAAGTTTATGCTTCTCCGATGAGATTGCCACTCACCGTTGAATACGATTAAACTTCTCCGAATACACTCCCATTTATCGTTGATGAAGGTTTAGCTTCTCCCAAGAGATTGCCACTTACCGCTGAAGAGGATTAAACTTCTCCGAAGAGACTGCCATTTATCGTTGAAGATGAATAAGCTTCTCCGAAGAGACTGCCACTTATTCGCTGAATACGAATAAGCTTTTTTACAGAGACTGCCACTTATTGCTGAAGACGATTAAACTTCTCTGAAGAGACTGCCATTTATCGTTGATGAAGGTTAAGCTTCTCCCAGGAGATTGCCACTCACAACTGAAGACGATTAAACTTCTCCGAAGAGACTGCCATTTATCGCTGATGAAAGTTAAGATTCTCCCAAGAGATTGCCACTCACTGCTGAAGACGATTAAATTGCTCTAAAGAGACTGCCATTTATCGTTGATGAAGGTTAAGCTTCTCCCAAGAGATTGCCACTCACCGTTGAATACGAATAAACTTCTCCGAAGAGACTGCCATTTATCGTTGATGAAGGTTAAGCTTCTCCGAAGAGATTGCCACTCACCATTGAATACGATTAAACTTCTCTGAAGAGACTGGAATTTATCGTTGATGAAGTTTAAGCTTCTCCCAAGATTTTGCCACTCACCGTTGAAAACAATTAAACTTCTCCGAAGAGACTGCCATTTATCGTTTATGAAGGTTAAGCTTCTCCCAAGAGATTGCCACTCACCGCTGAAGACGATTAAACTTCTCCAAAGAGACTTCCATTTATCGCTGATGAAGGTTAAGCTTTTCCCAAGAGATTGCCACTCACCGCTTAAGACGAATAAACTTCTCCGAAGAGACTGCCATTTATCGTTGATGAAGGTTAAGCTTCTCCCAAGAGATTGCCACTCACAGTTGAATACGATTAAACTTCTCCGAAGAGACTGCCATTTATCGCTGATGAAGGTTAAGCTTCTCCCATGAGATTGCCACTTACCGCTGAAGACGATTAAACTTCTTCGAAGAGACTGCCATTTATCGTTGATGAAGGTTAAGCTTCTCCCAAGAGATTTCCACTCACCGTTGAATACGATTAAACTTCTCCGAAGAGACTGCCATTTATCGCTGATGAAAGTTAAGATTCTCCCAAGAGATTGCCACTCACTGCTGAAGACGATTAAATTGCTCTAAAGAGACTGCCATTTATCGTTGATGAAGGTTAAGCTTCTCCCAAGAGATTGCCACTCACCGTTGAATACGATTAAACTTCTCCGAAGAGACTGCCATTTATCGTTGATGAAGGTTAAGCTTCTCCGAAGAGATTGCCACTCACCATTGAATACGATTAAACTTCTCTGAAGAGACTGGAATTTATCGTTGATGAAGTTTAAGCTTCTCCCAAGATTTTGCCACTCACCGTTGAAAACGATTAAACTTCTCCGAAGAGACTGCCATTTATCGTTTAGGAATGTTAAGCTTCTCCCAAGAGATTGCCACTCACCGCTGAAGACGATTAAACTTCTCCAAAGAGACTTCCATTTATTGCTGATGAAGGTTAAGCTTTTCCCAAGAGATTGCCACTCACCGCTGAAGACGATTAAACTTCTCCGAAGAGACTGCCATTTATCGTTGATGAAGGTTAAGCTTCTCCCAAGAGATTGCCACTCACAGTTGAATACGATTAAACTTCTCCGAAGAGACTGCCATTTATCGCTGATGAAGGTTAAGCTTCTCCCATGAGATTGCCACTTACCGCTGAAGACGATTAAACTTCTTCGAAGAGACTGCCATTTATCGTTGATGAAGGTTAAGCTTCTCCCAAGAGATTTCCACTCACCGTTGAATACGATTAAACTTCTCCGAAGAGACTGCCATTTATCGCTGATGAAGGTAAAGCTTTTCCCAAGAGATTTCCACTCACCGCTGAAGACGATTAAACTTCTCCGAAGAGACTGCCATTTATCGCTGATGAAGGTTAAGCTTCTCCCAAGAGATTGCCACTCACCTTTGAAGACGATTAAACTTCTCCGAAGAGACTGCCATTTATCGTTGATGAATGTTAAGCTTCTCCCAAGAGATTGCCACTCACCGTTGAATACAATTATACTTCTCCGAAGAGACTGCCAGTTATCGCTGATGAAGGTTAAGCTTCTCCGAAGAGATTGCCACTCACCGTTGAATACGATTAAACTTCTCCGAAGAGACTGCCATTTATCGTTGAAGATGAATAAGCTTCTCCGAAGAGACTGCCACTTATCGCTGAATACGAATAAGCTTCTCTTCTAGAGACTGCCACTTATTGCTGAAGACGATTAAACTTCTCTGAAAAGACTGGCATTTATCGTTGATGAAGGTTAAACTTCTCCCAAGATTTTTCCACTCACCGTTGAAAACGATTAAACTTCTCCGAAGAGACTCTCATTTATCGTTGATGAAGGTTAAGCTTCTCCCAAGAGATTGTCACTCACCGCTGAAGACGATTAAACTTCTCCGAAGAGACTGCCATTTATCGCTGATGAAGGTTAAGCTTCTCCCAAGAGATTGCCACTTACCGCTGAAGACGATTAAACTTCTCCGAAGAGACTGCCATTTATCGTTGAAGATGAATAAGCTTCTTCAAAGAGACTGCCACTTATCGCTGAATACGAATAAGCTTCCCTATAGAGACTGCCACTTATTGCTGAAGATGATTAAACTTCTCCGAAGAGACTGCCATTTATCACTGATGAAGGTTAAGCTTCTCCTAAGAGATTGCCACTCACCGCTGAAGATGACTAAACTTCTCCGAAGAGACTGCCATTTGTCGTTGAAGACGATTAAACTTTTCCGAAGAGACTGCCATTTATCGTTGATGAAGGTGAAGCTTCTCCCAAGAGATTTCCACTCACCGTTGAATACGATTAAACTTCTCCGAAGAAACTTCCATTTATCGTTGATGAAGGTTAAGCTTTTCCCAAGAGATTGCCACTCACTGCTGAAGACGATTAAACTTCTTCGAAGTGACTTCCATTTATCGCTGATGAAGGTTAAGCTTCTGCCAAGAGATTGCCACTCATCGCTAAAGACGATTAAAATTCTCCGAAGAGACTGCCATTTATCGTTGATGAAGGTTAAGCTTCTCCCAAGAGATTGCCACTCACCGTTGAATATGATTAAACTTCTCCAAAGTGACTGCCATATATCGCTGATGAAGGTTAAGCTTCTCCGATGAGATTGCCACTCACCGTTGAATACGATTAACCTTCTCCGGAGATACTGCCATTTATCATTGATGAAGGTTAAGCTTCTACCAAGAGGTTGCCACTCACCACTGAAGACGATTAAACTTCTCCGAAGAGACTTCCATTTATCGTTGATGAAGGTTAAGCTTCTCCCAAGAGATTGCCATTCACCGTTGAATACGATTAATATTTTCCGAAGAGACTTCCATTTATCGCGGATGAAAGTTAAGCTTCTCCGAAGAGATTGCCACTCACCGTTGAATACGATTAAACTTCTTCGAAGAGACTGCTATTTATAGTTGATGAAGGTTAAGCTTCTCCCAAGAGATTGCCACTTACCGCTGAAGACAATTAAAATTCTCCGAAGAGATTTCCAGTTATCGCTGATGAAGGTTAAGCTTCTCCCAAGAGATTGCCACTCACCGCTGAAGACGATTAAACTTCTCCGAAGAGACTGCCATTTATCGCTGATTAAGGTTAAGCATCTCACAAGAGATTGCCACTCACTGCTGAAGAAGATTAAACTTCTCCGAAGAGACTGCCATTTATCATTGATGAAGGTTAAGCTTCTACCAAGAGATTTCCACTCACCGTTGAATACGATTAAACTTCTTCGAAGAGACTGCCATTTACCGCTGATGAAGGTTAAGCTTCTCCGAAGAGATTGCCACTCACTGTTGAATACGATTAAACTTCTTCGAAGAGACTGCCATTTATCATTGATGAAGGTTAAGCTTCTCCCAAGAGATTGCCACTTACCGCTGAAGACGATTAAACTTCTCCGAAGAGACTTCCATTTATCGTTGAAGATGAATAAGCTTCTCCGAAGAGACTGCCACTTATCGCTGAATACGAATAAGCTTCTCTGTAGAGACTGCCACTTATTGCTGAAGACGATTAAACTTCTCTGAAGAGACTGCCATTTATCGTTGATGAAGGTTAAGCTTCTCCCAAGAGATTTCCACTCACCATTGAAAATGATTAAACTTCTCCGAAGAGACTCCCATTTATCGTTGATGAAGGTTAAGCTTATCCCAAGAGATTTCCACTTGCCAATGAAGACGATTAAACATCTCCGAAGAGACTACCATTTATCGCTGATGAAGGTTAAGCTTCTCCCAAGAGATTGCCACTTACCGCTGAAGACGATTAAACTTCTCCCAAGAGATTGCCACTTACCGCTGAAGACGATTAAACTTCTCCGAAGAGACTGCCATTTATTGCTGATGACGGTTAAGCTTCTCACAAGAGATTGCCACTCACCACTGAAGAAGATTAAACTTCTCCGAAGAGACTGCCATTTATCGTTGATGAAGGTTAAGCTTCTCCCAAGAGATTTCCACTCACCGTTCAATACGATTAAACTTCTCCGAAGAGACTTCCATTTATCGCTGATGAAGGTTAAGCTTCTCCAAAGAGATTGCCACTCACCATTGAATACGATTAAACTTCTCCGAAGAGACTGCCATTTATTGTTGATGAAGGTTAAGCTTCTCCCAATAGATTGCCACTTACCACTGAAGACGATTAAACTTCTCCGAAGAGACTGCCATTTATCGTTGAAGATGAATAAGCTTCTCAAAAGACACTGCCAATTATCGCTGAATACGAATAAGCTTCTCTACAGAGACTGCCACTTATTGCTGAAGACGATTAAACTTCTCTGAAGAGACTGCCATTTATCATTGATGAAGGTTAAGCTTCTCCCAAGAGATTGCCACTCACCGTTGAAAACGATTAAACTTCTCCGAAGAGACTGCCATTTATCGTTGATGAAGGTTAAGCTTCTCCCAAGAGATTGCCACTCACCAATGAAGATGATTTAACTTCTCCGAAGAGACTGCCATTTATCGCTGACGAAGGTTAAGTTTATCCCAAGAGATTACCACTCACTGCTGATGACGACTAAACTTCTCCGAAGAGACTGCCATTTGTCGTTGATGACGATTAAACTTCTCTGAAGAGACTGCCATTTATCGTTGATGAAGGTTAAGCTTCTCCCAAGAAATTGCCACTCACTGCTGAAGACGATTAAACTTCTCCGAAGAGACAGCCATTTATCGCTGATGAAGGTTAAGCATCTCACAAGAGATTGCCACTCACCGCTGAAGAAGATTAAACTTCTACGAAGAGACTGCCATTTATCATTGATGAAGGTTAAGCTTCTCCCAAGAGATTTCCACTCACCGTTGAATAAGATTAAACTTCTTCGAAGAGACTTCCATTTATAGCTGATGAAGGTTAAGCTTCTCCAAAGAGATTGCCACTCACTGTTGAATACGATTAAACTTCTTCGAAGAGACTGCCATTTATCGTTGATGAAGGTTAAGCTTCTCCCAAGAGATTGCCACTTACCGCTGAAGACGATTAAACTTCTCCCAAGTGATTGCCACTTACCGCTGAAGACGATTAAACTTCTCCGAAGAGACTGCCATTTATCGCTGATGACGGTTAAGCTTCTCACAAGAGATTGCCACTCACCACTGAAGAAGATTAAACTTCTCCGAAGAGACTGCCATTTATCGTTGATGAAGGTTAAGCTTCTCCCAAGAGATTGCCACTCATCAATGAAGACGATTTAACTTCTCCGAAGAGACTGCCATTTATCGCTGACGAAGGTTAAGTTTATCCCAAGAGATTGCCACTCACTGCTGATGACGACTAAACTTCTCCGAAGAGACTGCCATTTGTCGTTGATGACGATTAAACTTCTCCGAAGAGACTGCCATTTATCGTTGATGCAGGTTAAGCTTCTCCGAAGAGATTGCCACTTACCACTAAAGATGATTAAACTTCTCCGAAGAGACTGCCATTTATCGTTGATGAAGGTTAAGCTTCTCCCAAGAAATTGCCACTCACCGCTGAAGACGATTAAACTTCTCCGAAGAGACTGCCATTTATCGTTGATGAAGGTTAAGCTTCTCCCAAGAGATTGCCACTCACCGTTGAATACAATTAAATTTCTCCAAAGAGACTGCCATTTATCGCTGATGAAGGTTAAGCTTCTCCCAAGGGATTGCCACTCACTGCTGAAGACGATTAAACTTCTCCGAAGAGACTACCATTTATCATTGATGAAGGTTAAGCTTCTCCCAAGAGATTGCCATTCACCGTTGAATATGATTAAACTTCTCCGAAGAGACTGCCATTTATCGCTGATGAAAGTTAAGCTTCTCCGAAGAGATTGCCACTCACCGTTGAATACGAATAAAGTTCTCCGAAGAGACTGCTATTTATCATTTATGAAGGTTAAGCTTCTCCCAAGAGATTGCCACTTACCGCTGAAGACAATTAAACTTCTCCGAAGAGACTGCCATTTATCGCTGATGAAGGTTAAGCTTCTCCGAAGAGATTGCCACTCACTGTTGAATACGATTAAACTTCTTCGAAAAGACTGCCATTTATCATTGATGAAGGTTAAGCTTCTCCCAAGAGATTGCCACTTACTGCTGAAGACGATTAAACTTCTCCAAAGAGATTGCCACTTACCGCTGAAGACGATTAAACTTCTCCGAAGAGACTGCCATTTATCGCTGATGACGGTTAAGCTTCTCACAAGAGATTGCCACTCACCACTGAAGAAGATTAAACTTCTCTGAAGAGACTGCCATTTATCGTTGATGAAGGTTAAGCTTCTCCCAAGAGATTGCCACTCACCAATGAAGACGATTTAACTTCTCCGAAGAGAGTGCCATTTATCGCTGATGAAGGTTAAGTTTATCCCAAGAGATTGCCACTCACTGCTGATGACGACTAAACTTCTCCGAAGAGAATGCCATTTGTCGTTGATGACGATTAAACTTCTCCGAAGAGACTGCCATTTATCGTTGATGCAGGTTAAGCTTCTCCGAAGAGATTGCCACTTACCACTAAAGATGATTAAACTTCTCTGAAGAGACTGCCATTTATCGTTGATGAAGGTTAAGCTTCTCCCAAGAAATTGCCACTCACTGCTGAAGACGATTAAACTTCTCCGAAGAGACTGCCATTTATCGTTGATGAAGGTTAAGCTTCTCCCAAGAGATTGCCACTCACCGTTGAATACAATTAAATTTCTCCAAAGAGACTGCCATTTATCGCTGATGAAGGTTAAGCTTCTCCCAAGAGATTGCCACTCACTGCTGAAGACGATTAAACTTCTCCGAAGAGACTACCATTTATCATTGATGAAGGTTAAGCTTCTCCCAAGAGATTGCCATTCACCGTTGAATATGATTAAACTTCTCCGAAGAGACTGCCATTTATCGCTGATGAAAGTTAAGCTTCTCCGAAGAGATTGCCACTCACTGTTGAATACGAATAAACTTCTCCGAAGAGACTGCTATTTATCATTTATGAAGGTTAAGCTTCTCCCAAGAGATTGCCACTTACCGCTGAAGACAATTAAACTTCTCCGAAGAGACTGCCAGTTATCGCTGATGAAGGTTAAGTTTCTCCCAAGAGATTGCCACTCACCGCTGAAGACGATTAAACTTCTCCGAAGAGACAGCCATTTATCGCTGATGAAGGTTAAGCATCTCACACGAGATTGCCACTCACCGCTGAAGAAGATTAAACTTCTACGAAGAGACTGCCATTTATCATTGATGAAGGTTAAGCTTCTCCCAAGAGATTTCCACTCACCGTTGAATAAGATTAAACTTCTTCGAAGAGACTGCCATTTATCGCTGATGAAGGTTAAGCTTCTCCGAAGAGACTGCCACTCACTGTTTAATACGATTAAACTTCTTCGAAGAGACTGCCATTTATCGTTGATGAAGGTTAAGCTTCTCCCAAGAGATTGCCACTTACCGCTGAAGACGATTAAACTTCTCCCAAGAGATTGCCACTTACCGCTGAAGACGATTAAACTTCTCCGAAGAGACTGCCATTTATCGCTTATGACGGTTAAGCTTCTCACAAGAGATTTCCACTCACCACTGAAGAAGATTAAACTTCTCCGAAGAGACTGCCATTTATTGTTGATGAAGGTTAAGCTTCTCCCAAGAGATTTCCACTCACCGTTCAATACGATTAAACTTCTCCGAAGAGACTTCCATTTATCGCTGATGAAGGTTAAGCTTCTCCGAAGAGATTGCCACTCACCGTTGAATACGATTAAACTTCTCCGAAGAGACTGCCATTTATTGTTGATGAAGGTTAAGCTTCTCCCAAGAGATTGCCACTTACCGCTGAAGACGATTACACTTCTCCGAAGAGACTGCCATTTATCGTTGAAGATGAATAAGCTTCTCAAAAGAGACTGCCGACTATCGCTGAATACGAATAAGCTTCTCTACAGAGACTGCCACTTATTGCTGAAGACGATTAAACTTCTCTGAAGAGACTGCCATTTATCGTTGATGAAGGTTAAGCTTCTCCCTAGAGATTGCCACTCACCGTTGAAAACGATTAAACTTCTCCGAAGAGACTGCCATTTATCGTTGATGAAGGTTAAGCTTCTCCCAAGAGACTGCCACTCACCAATGAAGACGATTTAACTTCTCCGAAGAGACTACCATTTATCGCTGATGAAGGTTAAGTTTATCCCAAGAGATTGCCACTCACTGCTGATGACGACAAAACTTTTCCGAAGAGACTGCCATTTGTCGTTGATGACGATTAAACTTCTCCGAAGAGACTGCCATTTATCATTGATGCAGGTTAAGCTTCTCCCAAGAGATTGCCACTCACCGTTGAATACAATTAAATTTCTCCGAAGAGACTGCCATTTATCGCTGATGAAGGTTAAGCTTCTCCCAAGAGATTGCCACTCACTGCTGAAGACGATTAAACTTCTCCGAAGAGACTACCATTTATCATTAATGAAGCTTAAGCTTCTCCCAAGAGATTGCCATTCACCGTTGAATACGATTAAACTTCTCCGAAGAGACTGCCATTTATCGCTGATAAAAGTTAAGCTTCTCCGAAGATATTGCCACTCACCGTTGAATACGAATAAACTTCTCCGAAGAGACTGCTATTTATCGTTGATGAAGGTTAAGCTTCTCCCAAGAGATTGCCACTTACCACTGAAGACAATTAAACTTCTCCGAAGAGGTTGCCAGTTATCGCTGATGAAGGTTAAGCTTCTCCCAAGAGATTGCCACTCACCGCTGCAGACGATTAAACTTCTCCGAAGAGACAGCCATTTATCGCTGATGAAGGTTAAGCATCTCACAAGAGATTGCCACTCACCGCTGAAGAAGATTAAACTTCTACGAAGAGACTACCATTTATCATTGATGAAGGTTAAGCTTCTCCCAAGAGATTTCCACTCACCGTTGAATAAGATTAAACTTCTTCGAAGAGACTGCCATTTATCGCTGATGAAGGTTAAGCTTCTCCGAAGAGATTGCCACTCACTGTTGAATACGATTAAACTTCTTCGAAGAGACTGCCATTTATCATCGATGAAGGTTAAGCTTCTCCCAAGAGATTGCCACTTACCGCTGAAGACGATTTAACTTCTTCGAAGAGACTGCCATTTATCGTTAAAGATGAATAAGCTTCTCCGAAGAGACTGCCACTTATCGCTGAATACAAATAAGCTTCTCTACAGAGACTGCCACTTATTGTTGAAGACGATTAAACTTCTCTGAAGAAACTGCCATTTATCGTGGATGAAGGTTAAGCTTCTCCTAAGAGATTTCCACTCACCGTTGAAAATGATTAAACTTTTCCGAAGAGACTGCCATTTATCGTTGATGAAGGTTAAGCTTCTCCCAAGAGATTTCCACTCACCAATGAAGACGATTAAACATCTCCGAAGAGACTGCCATTTATCGTTGATGAAGGTTAAGCTTCTCCCAAGAAATTGCCACTCACCGCTGAAGACGATTAAACTTCTCCGAAGAGACTGCCATTTATCGTTGATGAAGGTTAAGCTTCTCCCAAGAGATTGCCACTCACCGTTGAATACAATTAAATTTCTCCAAAGAGACTGCCATTTATCGCTGATGAAGGTTAAGCTTCTCCCAAGGGATTGCCACTCACTGCTGAAGACGATTAAACTTCTCCGAAGAGACTACCATTTATCATTGATGAAGGTTAAGCTTCTCCCAAGAGATTGCCATTCACCGTTGAATATGATTAAACTTCTCCGAAGAGACTGCCATTTATCGCTGATGAAAGTTAAGCTTCTCCGAAGAGATTGCCACTCACCGTTGAATACGAATAAAGTTCTCCGAAGAGACTGCTATTTATCATTTATGAAGGTTAAGCTTCTCCCAAGAGATTGCCACTTACCGCTGAAGACAATTAAACTTCTCCGAAGAGACTGCCATTTATCGCTGATGAAGGTTAAGCTTCTCCGAAGAGATTGCCACTCACTGTTGAATACGATTAAACTTCTTCGAAAAGACTGCCATTTATCGTTGATGAAGGTTAAGCTTCTCCCAAGAGATTGCCACTTACTGCTGAAGACGATTAAACTTCTCCAAAGAGATTGCCACTTACCGCTGAAGACGATTAAACTTCTCCGAAGAGACTGCCATTTATCGCTGATGACGGTTAAGCTTCTCACAAGAGATTGCCACTCACCACTGAAGAAGATTAAACTTCTCTGAAGAGACTGCCATTTATCGTTGATGAAGGTTAAGCTTCTCCCAAGAGATTGCCACTCACCAATGAAGACGATTTAACTTCTCCGAAGAGAGTGCCATTTATCGCTGATGAAGGTTAAGTTTATCCCAAGAGATTGCCACTCACTGCTGATGACGACTAAACTTCTCCGAAGAGAATGCCATTTGTCGTTGATGACGATTAAACTTCTCCGAAGAGACTGCCATTTATCGTTGATGCAGGTTAAGCTTCTCCGAAGAGATTGCCACTTACCACTAAAGATGATTAAACTTCTCTGAAGAGACTGCCATTTATCGTTGATGAAGGTTAAGCTTCTCCCAAGAAATTGCCACTCACTGCTGAAGACGATTAAACTTCTCCGAAGAGACTGCCATTTATCGTTGATGAAGGTTAAGCTTCTCCCAAGAGATTGCCACTCACCGTTGAATACAATTAAATTTCTCCAAAGAGACTGCCATTTATCGCTGATGAAGGTTAAGCTTCTCCCAAGAGATTGCCACTCACTGCTGAAGACGATTAAACTTCTCCGAAGAGACTACCATTTATCATTGATGAAGGTTAAGCTTCTCCCAAGAGATTGCCATTCACCGTTGAATATGATTAAACTTCTCCGAAGAGACTGCCATTTATCGCTGATGAAAGTTAAGCTTCTCCGAAGAGATTGCCACTCACTGTTGAATACGAATAAACTTCTCCGAAGAGACTGCTATTTATCATTTATGAAGGTTAAGCTTCTCCCAAGAGATTGCCACTTACCGCTGAAGACAATTAAACTTCTCCGAAGAGACTGCCAGTTATCGCTGATGAAGGTTAAGTTTCTCCCAAGAGATTGCCACTCACCGCTGAAGACGATTAAACTTCTCCGAAGAGACAGCCATTTATCGCTGATGAAGGTTAAGCATCTCACACGAGATTGCCACTCACCGCTGAAGAAGATTAAACTTCTACGAAGAGACTGCCATTTATCATTGATGAAGGTTAAGCTTCTCCCAAGAGATTTCCACTCACCGTTGAATAAGATTAAACTTCTTCGAAGAGACTGCCATTTATCGCTGATGAAGGTTAAGCTTCTCCGAAGAGACTGCCACTCACTGTTTAATACGATTAAACTTCTTCGAAGAGACTGCCATTTATCGTTGATGAAGGTTAAGCTTCTCCCAAGAGATTGCCACTTACCGCTGAAGACGATTAAACTTCTCCCAAGAGATTGCCACTTACCGCTGAAGACGATTAAACTTCTCCGAAGAGACTGCCATTTATCGCTTATGACGGTTAAGCTTCTCACAAGAGATTTCCACTCACCACTGAAGAAGATTAAACTTCTCCGAAGAGACTGCCATTTATTGTTGATGAAGGTTAAGCTTCTCCCAAGAGATTTCCACTCACCGTTCAATACGATTAAACTTCTCCGAAGAGACTTCCATTTATCGCTGATGAAGGTTAAGCTTCTCCGAAGAGATTGCCACTCACCGTTGAATACGATTAAACTTCTCCGAAGAGACTGCCATTTATTGTTGATGAAGGTTAAGCTTCTCCCAAGAGATTGCCACTTACCGCTGAAGACGATTACACTTCTCCGAAGAGACTGCCATTTATCGTTGAAGATGAATAAGCTTCTCAAAAGAGACTGCCGACTATCGCTGAATACGAATAAGCTTCTCTACAGAGACTGCCACTTATTGCTGAAGACGATTAAACTTCTCTGAAGAGACTGCCATTTATCGTTGATGAAGGTTAAGCTTCTCCCTAGAGATTGCCACTCACCGTTGAAAACGATTAAACTTCTCCGAAGAGACTGCCATTTATCGTTGATGAAGGTTAAGCTTCTCCCAAGAGACTGCCACTCACCAATGAAGACGATTTAACTTCTCCGAAGAGACTACCATTTATCGCTGATGAAGGTTAAGTTTATCCCAAGAGATTGCCACTCACTGCTGATGACGACAAAACTTTTCCGAAGAGACTGCCATTTGTCGTTGATGACGATTAAACTTCTCCGAAGAGACTGCCATTTATCATTGATGCAGGTTAAGCTTCTCCCAAGAGATTGCCACTCACCGTTGAATACAATTAAATTTCTCCGAAGAGACTGCCATTTATCGCTGATGAAGGTTAAGCTTCTCCCAAGAGATTGCCACTCACTGCTGAAGACGATTAAACTTCTCCGAAGAGACTACCATTTATCATTAATGAAGCTTAAGCTTCTCCCAAGAGATTGCCATTCACCGTTGAATACGATTAAACTTCTCCGAAGAGACTGCCATTTATCGCTGATAAAAGTTAAGCTTCTCCGAAGATATTGCCACTCACCGTTGAATACGAATAAACTTCTCCGAAGAGACTGCTATTTATCGTTGATGAAGGTTAAGCTTCTCCCAAGAGATTGCCACTTACCACTGAAGACAATTAAACTTCTCCGAAGAGGTTGCCAGTTATCGCTGATGAAGGTTAAGCTTCTCCCAAGAGATTGCCACTCACCGCTGCAGACGATTAAACTTCTCCGAAGAGACAGCCATTTATCGCTGATGAAGGTTAAGCATCTCACAAGAGATTGCCACTCACCGCTGAAGAAGATTAAACTTCTACGAAGAGACTACCATTTATCATTGATGAAGGTTAAGCTTCTCCCAAGAGATTTCCACTCACCGTTGAATAAGATTAAACTTCTTCGAAGAGACTGCCATTTATCGCTGATGAAAGTTAAGCTTCTCCGAAGAGATTGCCACTCACTGTTGAATACGATTAAACTTCTTCGAAGAGACTGCCATTTATCATCGATGAAGGTTAAGCTTCTCCCAAGAGATTGCCACTTACCGCTGAAGACGATTTAACTTCTTCGAAGAGACTGCCATTTATCGTTAAAGATGAATAAGCTTCTCCGAAGAGACTGCCACTTATCGCTGAATACAAATAAGCTTCTCTACAGAGACTGCCACTTATTGTTGAAGACGATTAAACTTCTCTGAAGAGACTGCCATTTATCGTGGATGAAGGTTAAGCTTCTCCTAAGAGATTTCCACTCACCGTTGAAAATGATTAAACTTTTCCGAAGAGACTGCCATTTATCGTTGATGAAGGTTAAGCTTCTCCCAAGAGATTTCCACTCACCAATGAAGACGATTAAACATCTCCGAAGAGACTACCATTTATCGCTGATGAAGGTTAAGCTTCTCCCAAGAGATTGCCACTCACCGCTGAAGACGACTAAACTTCTCCGAAGAGACTGCCATTTATCATTGATGAAGGTTAAGCTTCTCCCAAGAGATTGCCACTTACCGCTGAAGACGATTAAACTTCTCCAAAGAGACTGCCATTTATCGCTGATGAAGGTTAAGCTTCTCCCAAGAGATTGCCACTCACCGTTGAATACGATTAAACTTCTAGGGAGAGACTGCCATTTATCGCTGATGACGGTTAAGCTTCTCACAAGAGATTGCCGCTCACCGCTGAAGAAGATTAAACTTCTCCGAAGAGACTTCAATTTATCGTTGATGAAGGTTAAGCTTCTCCCAAGAGATTTCCACTCACCGTTCATTACGATTAAACTTCTCCAAAGAGACTGCCATTTATCGCTGATGAAGGTTAAGCTTCTCCGAAGAGATTGCCATTCACCGTTGAATACGATTAAACTTCTCCTAAGAGACTGCCATTTATCGTTAATGAAGGTTAAGCTTCTCCCAAAAGATTGCCACTTACCGCTGAAGACGATTAAACTTCTCCGAAGAGACTGCCATTTATCATTGAAGATGAATAAGCTTCTCCAAAGAGACTGCCAATTATCGCTGAATACGAATAAGCTTTTTACAGAGACTGCCACTTATTGCTGAAGACGATTAAACTTCTCTGAAGAGACTGCCATTTCTCGTTGATGAAGGTTAAGCTTCTCCCAAGAGATTGCCACTCACCGTTGAAAACGATTAAACTTCTCCGAAGAGACTGCCATTTATCGTTGATGAAGGTTAAGCTTCTCGCAACAGATTGCCACTCACCAATGAAGACGATTTAACTTCTCCGAAGAGACTGCCATTTATCACTGATGAAGGTTAAGCTTATCCCAAGAGATTGCCACTCACCGCTGAAGACGACTAAACTTCTCCGAAGAGACTGCCATTTGTCGTTGATGACGATTAAAATTCTCCGAAGAGACTGCCATTTATCGTTGATGCAGGTTAAGCTTCTCCCAAGAGATTGCCACTTACCACTGAAGATGATTAAACTTCTCCGAAGAGACTGCCATTTATCGTTGATGAAGGTTAAGCTTCACCCAAGAAATTGCCACTCACCACTGAAGACGATTAAACTTATCCGAAGAGACTGCCATTTATCGTTAATGAAGGTTAAGCTTCTCCCAAGATATTGCCACTCACCGTTGAAAATGATTAAACTTCTCCAAAGAGACTGCCATTTATCGTTGATGAAGGTTAAGCTTCTCCCAAGAGATTGCCACTCACCAATGAAGACGATTTAACTTCTCCGAAGAGACTGCCATTTATCGCTGATGAAGGTTAAGTTTATCCCAAGAGATTGCCACTCACTGTTGATGACGACTAAACTTCTCCGAAGAGACTGCCATTTGTCGTTGATGACGATTAAACTTCTCCGAAGAGACTGCCATTTATCGTTGATGCAGGTTAAGCTTCTCCCAAGAGATTGCCACTTACCACTAAAGATGATTAAACTTCTCCGAAGAGACTGCCATTTATCGTTGATGAAGGTTAAGCTTCTCCCAAGAAATTGCCACTCACCGCTGAAGACGATTAAACTTCTCCGAAGAGAATGCCATTTATCGTTGATGAAGGTTAAGCTTCTCCCAAGAGATTGCCACTCACCTTTGAATACGATTAAATTTCTCCGAAGAGACTGCCATTTATCGCTGATGAAGGTTAAGCTTCTCTCAAGAGATTGCCACTCACTTCTGAAGACGATTAAACTTCTCCGAAGAGACTACGATTTATCATTGATGAAGGTTAAGCTTCTCCCAAGAGATTTCCATTCACCGTTGAATACGATTAAACTTCTCCGAAGAGACTGCCATTTATCGCTGATGAAAGTTAAGCTTCTCCGAAGAGATTGCCACTCACCGTTGAATACAAATAAACTTCTCCGAAGAGACTGCTATTTATCGTTTATGAAGGTTAAGCTTCTCCCAAGAAATTGCCACTTACCGCTGAAGACGATTAAACTTCTCCGAAAAGACTACCACTTATCGCTGATGAAAGTTAAGCTTCTCCCAAGAGATTGCCACTCACCGCTGAAGACGATTAAACTTCTCCGAAGAGACAGCCATTTATCGCTGATGAAGGTTAGGCATCTCACAAGAGATTGCCACTTGCCGCTGAAGAAGATTAAACTTCTACGAAGTGACTGCCATTTATCATTGATGAAGGTTAAGCTTCTCCCAAGATATTTCCACTCACCGTTGAATAAGATTAAACTTCTTCTAAGAGACTGCCATTTATCGCTGATGAAGGTTAAGCTTCCCCGAAGAGATTGCCACTCACTGTTGAATACGATTAAACTTCTTCGAAGAGACTGCCATTTATCATTGATCAAGGTTAAGCTTCTCCTAAGAGATTGCCACTTACCGCTGAAGACGATTAAACTTCTCCGAAGAGACTGCCATTTATCGTTGAAGATGAATAAGCTTCTCTGAAGAGACTGCCACTTATCGCTGAATACGAATAAGCTTCTCTACAGAGACTGCCACTTATTGCTGAAGACGATTAAACTTCTCTGAAGAGACTGCCATTTATCGTGGATGAAGGTTAGGCTTCTCCTAAGAGATTTCCACTCACCGTTGAAAACGATTAAACTTTTCCAAAGAGACTGCCATTTATCGTTGATGAAGGTTAAGCTTCTCCCAAGAGATTTCCACTCACCAATGAAGACGATTAAACATCTCCAAAGAGACAACCATTTATCGCTGATGAAGGTTAAGCTTCTCCCAAGAGATTGCCACTCACCGCTGAAGACGACTAAACTTCTCCGAAGAGACTGCCATTTGTCGTTGATGACGATTAAACTTCTCCGAAAAGACTGCCATTTATCGTTGATGAAGGTTAAGCTTCTCCCAAGAGATTGCCACTTACCGCTGAAGACGATTAAACTTCTCCAAAGAGACTGTCATTTATTGCTGATGAAGGTTAAGCTTCTCCCAAGAGATTGCCACGCACCGTTGAATACGATTAAACTTCTAGGGAGAGACTGCCATTTATCGCTGATGACGGTTAAGCTTCTCACAAGAGATTGCCGCTCACCGCTGAAGAAGATTAAACTTCTCCGTAGAGACTGCCATTTATCGTTGATGAAGGTTAAGCTTCTCCCAAGAGATTTCCACTCACCGTTCATTATGATTAAACTTCTCCAAAGAGACTGCCATTTATCGCTGATGAAGGTTAAGCTTCTCCGAAGAGATTTCCATTCACCGTTGAATACGATTAAACTTCTCCTAAGAGACTGCCATTTATCGTTGATGAAGGTTAAGCTTCTCCCAAGAGATTGCCACTTACCGCTGAAGACGATTAAACTTCTCCGAAGAGACTGCCATTTATCATTGAAGATGAATAAGCTTCTCCAAAGAGACTGCCAATTATCGCTGAATACGAATAAGCTTTTTACAGAGACTACCACTTATTGCTGAAGACGATTAAACTTCTCTGAAGAGACCGCCATTTCTCGTTGATGAAGGTTAAGCTTCTCCCAAGAGATTGCCACTCACCGTTGAAAACGATTAAACTTCTCCGAAGAGACTGCCATTTATCGTTGATGAAGGTTAAGCTTCTCGCAACAGATTGCCACTCACCAATGAAGACGATTTAACTTCTCCGAAGAGACTGCCATTTATCACTGATGAAGGTTAAGCTTATCCCAAGAGATTGCCACTCACCGCTGAAGACGACTAAACTTCTCCGAAGAGACTGCCATTTGTCGTTGATGACGATTAAAATTCTCCGAAGAGACTGCCATTTATCGTTGATGCAGGTTAAGCTTCTCCCAAGAGATTTCCACTTACCAATGAAGATGATTAAACTTCTCCGAAGAGACTGCCATTTATCGTGGATGAAGGTTAAGCTTCACCCAAGAAATTGCCACTCACCACTGAAGACGATTAAACTTATCCGAAGAGACTGCCATTTATCGTTAATGAAGGTTAAGCTTCTCCCAAGAGATTGCCACTCACCGTTGAAAATGATTAAACTTCTCCGAAGAGACTGCCATTTATCGTTGATGAAGGTTAAGCTTCTCCCAAGAGATTGCCACTCACCAATGAAGACGATTTAACTTCTCCGAAGAGACTGCCATTTATCGCTGATGAAGGTTAAGTTTATCCCAAGAGATTGCCACTCAATGTTGATGACGACTAAACTTCTCCGAAGAGACTGCCATTTGTCGTTGATGAAGGTTAAGCTTCTCCCAAGAGATTGCCACTTATCGCTGAAGACGATTAAACATCTCCAAAGAGACTGCCATTTATCGCTGATGAAGTTTAAGCTTCTCCCAAGAGATTGCCACTCACCGTTGAATACGATTAAACTTCTAGGGAGAGACTGCCATTTATCGCTGATGACGGTTAAGCTTCTCACAAGAGATTGCCGCTCACCGCTGAAGAAGATTAAACTTCTCCGAAGAGACTGCCATTTATCGCTGATGAAGGTTAAGCATCTCACAAGAGATTGCCACTCACGTTGAAGAAGATTAAACATCTCCGAAGAGACTGCTATTTATCATTGATGAAGGTTAAGCTTCTCCCAAGAGATTTCCACTCACCGTTGAATACGATTAAACTTCTTCGAAGAGACTGCCATTTATCGCTGATGAAGGTTAAGCTTCTCCGAAGAGATTGCCACTCACCGTTGAATACGATTAAACTTCTTCGAAGAGACTGCCATTTATTGTTGATGAAGGTTAAGCTTCTCCCAAGAGATTGCCGCTTACCGCTGAAGATGGTTAAACTTCTCCGAAGAGACTGCCACTTATCGCTGAATACGAATAAGCTTCTCTACAGAGACTGCCACTTATTGCTGAAGACAATTAAACTTCTCTGAAGAGACTTCCATTTATCGTTGATGAAGGTTAAGCTTCTCCCAAGAGATTTCCACTCACCGTTGAATAAGATTAAACTTCTTCGAAGAGACTGCCATTTATCGTTGATGCAGGTTAAGCTTCTCCCAAGAGATTGCCACTCACCGTTGAATACAATTAAATTTCTCCGAAGAGACTGCCATTTATCGCTGATGAAGGTTAAGCTTCTCCCAAGAGATTGCCACTCACTGCTGAAGACGATTAAAATTCTCCGAAGAGACTACCATTTATCATTAATTAAGGTTAAGCTTCTCCCAAGAGATTGCCATTCACCGTTGAATACGATTAAACTTCTCCGAAGAGACTGCCATTTATCGCTGATAAAAGTTAAGCTTCTCCGAAGATATTGCCACTCACCGTTGAATACGAATAAACTTCTCCGAAGAGACTGCTATTTATCATTTATGAAGGTTAAGCTTCTCCCAAGAGATTGCCACTTACCGCTGAAGACAATTAAACTTCTCCGAAGAGACTGCCAGTTATCGCTGATGAAGGTTAAGCTTCTCCCAAGAGATTGCCACTCACCGCTGAAGACGATTAAACTTCTCCGAAGAGACAGCCATTTATCGCTGATGAAGGTTAAGCATTTCACAAGAGATTGCCACTCACCGCTGAAGAAGATTAAACTTCTACGAAGAGACTGCCATTTATCATTGATGAAGGTTAAGCTTCTCCCAAGAGATTTCCACTCACCGTTGAATAAGATTAAACTTCTTCGAAGAGACTGCCATTTATCGCGGATGAAGGTTAAGCTTCTCCGAAGAGATTACCACTCACTGTTGAATACGATTAAACTTCTTCGAAGAGACTGCCATTTATCATCGATGAAGGTTAAGCTTCTCCCAAGAGATTGCAACTTACCGCTGAAGACGATTAAACTTCTTCGAAGAGACTGCCATTTATCGTTGAAGATGAATAAGCTTCTCCGAAGAGACTGCGACTTATCGCTGAATACGAATAAGCTTCTCTACAGAGACTGCCACTTATTGCTGAAGACGATTAAACTTCTCTGAAGAGACTGCCATTTATCGTGGATGAAGGTTAAGCTTCTCCTAAGAGATTTCCACTCACCGTTGAAAATGATTAAACTTTTCCGAAGAGACTGCCATTTATCGTTGATGAAGGTTAAGCTTCTCCCAAGAGATTTCCACTCACCAATGAAGACGATTAAACATCTCCGAAGAGACTACCATTTATCGCTGATGAAGGTTAAGCTTCTCCCAAGAGATTGCCACTCACCGCTGAAGACGACTAAACTTCTCCGAAGAGACTGCCATTTGTCGTTGATGACGATTAAACTTCTCCGAAAAGACTGCCATTTATCGTTGATGAAGGTTAAGCTTCTCCCAAGAGATTGCCACTTACCGCTAAAGACGATTAAACTTCTCCAAAGAGACTGCCATTTATCGCTGATGAAGGTTAAGCTTCTCCCAAGAGATTGCCACTCACCGTTGAATACGATTAAACTTCTAGGGAGAGACTGCCATATATCGCTGATGACGGTTAAGCTTCTCACAAGAGATTGCCGCTCACCTTTGAAGAAGATTAAACTTCTCCGTAGAGACTGCCATTTATCGTTGATGAAGGTTAAGCTTCTCCCAAGATATTTCCACTCACCGTTCATTACGATTAAACTTCTCCAAAGAGACTGCCATTTATCGCTGATGAAGGTTAAGCTTCTCCGAAGAGATTGCCATTCACCGTTGAATACGATTAAACTTCTCCTAAGAGACTGCCATTTATCGTTGATGAAGGTTAAGCTTCTCCCAAGAGATTGCCACTTACCGCTGAAGACGATTAAACTTCTCCAAAGAGACTGCCATTTATTTTTGAAGATGAATAAGCTTCTCCAAAGAGACTGCCAATTATCGCTGAATACGAATAAGCTTCTCTACAGAGACTGCCACTTATTGCTGAAGACGATTAAACTTCTCTGAAGAGACTACCTTTTATCGTTGATGAAGGTTAAGCTTCTCACAAGAGATTGCCACTCACCGTTGAAAACGATTAAACTTCTTCGAAGAGACTGCCATTTATCGTTGATGAAGGTTAAGCTTCTCCCAAGTGATTGCCACTCACCAATGAAGACTATTTGACTTCTCCGAAGAGACTTCCATTTATCGCTGATGAAGGTTAAACTTATCCCAAGAGATTGCCACTCACCGCTGAAGACGACTAAACTTCTCCGAAGAGACTGCCATTTGTCGTTGATGACGATTAAAATTCTCCGAAGAGACTGCCATTTATCGTTGATGCAGGTTAAGCTTCTCCCAAGAGATTACCACTTACCACTGAAGATGATTAAACTTCTCCGAAGAGACTGCCATTAATCGTTGATGAAGGTTAAGCTTCTCCAAAGAAATTGCCACTCACCGCTGAAGACGATTAAACTTCTCCGAAGAGACTGCCATTTATCGTTGATGAAGGTTAAGCTTCTCCCAAGAGATTGCCACTCACCGTTGAATACGATTAAACTTCTCCGAAGAGACTGCCATTTATCGCTGATGAAGGTTAAGCTTCTCCCAAGATATTTCCACTCGTCGCTGAAGACGATTAAACTTCTCCGAAGAGACTACCATTTATCATTGATGAAGGTTAAGCTTCTCCCAAGAGATTGCCACTCACCGCTGAAGATAATTAAACTTTTCCGAAGAGACTTCCATTTATCGTTGAGGAAGGTTAACCTTCTCCTAAGAGATTGCCATTCACCATTGAATACGATTAAACTTCTCCGTAGAGATTGCCATTTATCGCTGATGAAAGTTAAGATTCTCCGAAGAGATTGCCACTCACCGTTGAATACGATAAAACTTCTTTGAAGAGAATGCTATTTATCGTTGATGAACATTAAGCTTCTCCCAATAGATTGCAACTTATCTCTGAAGAGGATTAAACTTCTCCGAAGAGACTGCCATTTATCGCAGATGAAGGTTAAGCTTCTCCCAAGAGATTGCCACTCACCGCTGAAGACGATTAAACTTCTCCGAAGAGACTGCCATTTATCGCTGATGAAGGTTAAGCATCTCACAAGAGATTGCCACTCACCGTTGAAGAAGATTAAATATCTCCGAAGAGACTGCTATTTATCATTGATGAAGGTTAAGCTTCTCCCAAGAGATTTCCACGCACCGTTGAATACGATTTAACTTCTTCGAAGAGACTGCCATTTATCGCTGATGAAGGTTAAGCTTCTCCGAAGAGATTGCCACTCACCGTTGAATACGATTAAACTTCTTCGAAGAGACTGCCATTTATTGTTGATGAAGGTTAAGCTTCTCCCAAGAGATTGCCGCTTACCGCTGAAGATGATTAAACTTCTCCGAAGAGACTGCCATTTATCGTTGAAGATGAATAAGCTTCTCCGAAGAGACTGCCACTTATCACTGAATACGAATAAGCTTCTCTACAGAGACTGCCACTTATTGCTGAAGACAATTAAACTTCTCTGAAGAGACTGCCATTTATCGTTGATGAAGGTTAAGCTTCTCCCAAGAGATTTCCACTCACCGTTGAATAAGATTAAACTTCTTCGAAGAGACTGCCATTTATCGTTGATGCAGGTTAAGCTTCTCCCAAGAGATTGCCACTCACCGTTGAATACAATTAAATTTCTCCGAAGAGACTGCCATTTATCGCTGATGAAGGTTAAGCTTCTCCCAAGAGATTGCCACTCACTGCTGAAGACGATTAAAATTCTCCGAAGAGACTACCATTTATCATTAATGAAGGTTAAGCTTCTCCCAAGAGATTGCCATTCACCGTTGAATACGATTAAACTTCTCCAAAGAGACTGCCATTTATCGCTGATAAAAGTTAAACTTCTCCGAAGATATTGCCACTCACCGTTGAATACGAATAAACTTCTCCGAAGAGACTGCTATTTATCATTTATGAAGGTTAAGCTTCTCCCAAGAGATTGCCACTTACCGCTGAAGACAATTAAACTTCTCCGAAGAGACTGCCAGTTATCGCTGATGAAGGTTAAGCTTCTCCCAAGAGATTGCCACTCACCGCTGAAGACGATTAAACTTCTCCGAAGAGACAGCCATTTATCGCTGATGAAGGTTAAGCATTTCACAAGAGATTGCCACTCACCGCTGAAGAAGATTAAACTTCTACGAAGAGACTGCCATTTATCATTGATGAAGGTTAAGCTTCTCCCAAGAGATTTCCACTCACCGTTGAATAAGATTAAACTTCTTCGAAGAGACTGCCATTTATCGCTGATGAAGGTTAAGCTTCTCCGAAGAGATTGCCACTCACTCTTGAATACGATTAAACTTCTTCGAAGAGACTGCCATTTATCATCGATGAAGGTTAAGCTTCTCCCAAGAGATTGCAACTTACCGCTGAAGACGATTAAACTTCTTCGAAGAGACTGCCATTTATCGTTGAAGATGAATAAGCTTCTCCGAAGAGACTGCGACTTATCGCTGAATACGAATAAGCTTCTCTACAGAGACTGCCACTTATTGCTGAAGACGATTAAACTTCTCTGAAGAGACTGCCATTTATCGTGGATGAAGGTTAAGCTTCTCCTAAGAGATTTCCACTCACCGTTGAAAATGATTAAACTTTTCCGAAGAGACTGCCATTTATCGTTGATGAAGGTTAAGCTTCTCCCAAGAGATTTCCACTCACCAATGAAGACGATTAAACATCTCCGAAGAGACTACCATTTATCGCTGATGAAGGTTAAGCTTCTCCCAAGAGATTGCCACTCACCGCTGAAGACGACTAAACTTCTCCGAAGAGACTGCCATTTATCATTGATGAAGGTTAAGCTTCTCCCAAGAGATTTCCACTTACCGCTGAAGACGATTAAACTTCTCCAAAGAGACTGCCATTTATCGCTGATGAAGGTTAAGCTTCTCCCAAGAGATTGCCACTCACCGTTGAATACGATTAAACTTCTAGGGAGAGACTGCCATTTATCGCTGATGACGGTTAAGCTTCTCACAAGAGATTGCCGCTCACCGCTGAAGAAGATTAAACTTCTCCGAAGAGACTTCCATTTATCGTTGATGAAGGTTAAGCTTCTCCCAAGAGATTTCCACTCACCATTCATTATGATTAAACTTCTCCAAAGAGACAGCCATTTATCGCTGATGAAGGTTAAGCTTCTCCGAAGAGATTGCCATTCACCGTTGAATACGATTAAACTTCTCCTAAGAGACTGCCATTTATCGTTAGTGAAGGTTAAGCTTCTCCCAAAAGATTGCCACTTACCGCTGAAGACGATTAAACTTCTCCGAAGAGACTGCCATTTATCATTGAAGATGAATAAGCTTCTCCAAAGAGACTGCCAATTATCGCTGAATACGAATAAGCTTTTTACAGAGACTGCCACTTATTGTTGAAGACGATTAAACTTCTCTGAAGAGACCACCATTTCTCGTTGATGAAGGTTAAGCTTCTCCCAAGATATTGCCACTCACCGTTGAAAACAATTAAACTTCTCCGAAGAGACTGCCATTTATCGTTGATGAAGGTTAAGCTTCTCGCAACAGATTGCCACTCACCAATGAAGACGATTTAACTTCTCCGAAGAGACTGCCATTTATCACTGATGAAGGTTAAGCTTATCCCAAGATATTGCCACTCACCGCTGAAGACGACTAAACTTCTCCGAAGAGACTGCCATTTGTCGTTGATGACGATTAAAATTCTCCGAAGAGACTGCCATTTATCGTTGATGCAGGTTAAGCTTCTCCCAAGAGATTGCCACTTACCACTGAAGATGATTAAACTTCTCCGAAGAGACTGCCATTTATCGTTGATGAAGGTTAAGCTTCACCCAAGAAATTGCCACTCACCACCGAAGACGATTAAACTTATCCGAAGAGACTGCCATTTATCGTTAGTGAAGGTTAAGCTTCTCCCAAGAGATTGCCACTCACCGTTGAAAACGATTAAACTTCTCCGAAGAGACTGCCATTTATCGCTGATGAAGGTTAAGCTTCTCCCAAGAGATTGCCACTCACCAATGAAGACGATTTAACTTCTCCGAAGAGACTGCCATTTATCGCTGATGAAGGTTATATTTTTCCCAAGAGATTGCCACTCACTGTTGATGACGACTAAACTTCTCCGAAGAGACTGCCATTTGTCGTTGATGACGACTAAACTTCTCCGAAGAGACTGCCATTTATCGTTGATGCAGGTTAAGCTTCTCCCAAGAGATTGCCACTTACCACTAAAGATGATTAAACTTCTCCGAAGAGACTGCCATTTATCGTTGATGAAGGTTAAGCTTCTCCCAAGAAATTGCCACTCGCCGCTGAAGACGATTAAACTTCTCCGAAGAGAATGCCATTTATCATTGATGAAGGTTAAGCTTCTCCCAAGAGATTGCCACTCACCTTTGAATACGATTAAATTTCTCCGAAGAGACTGCCATTTATCGCTGATGAAGGTTAAGCTTCTCCCAAGAGATTGCCACTCACTTCTGAAGACGATTAAACTTCTCCGAAGAGACTACGATTTATCATTGATGAAGGTTAAGCTTCTCCCAAGAGATTTCCATTCACCGTTGAATACGATTAAACTTCTCCGAAGAGACTGCCATTTATCGCTGATGAAAGTTAAGCTTCTCCGAAGAGATTGCCACTCACTGTTGAATACAAATAAACTTCTCCGAAGAGACTGCTATTTATCGTTTATGAAGGTTAAGCTTCTCCCAAGAAATTGCCACTTACCGCTGAAGACGATTAAACTTCTCCGAAAAGACTACCAGTTATCGCTAATGAAGGTTAAGCTTCTCCCAATAGATTGCCACTCACCGCTGAAGACGATTAAACTTCTCCGAAGAGACAGCCATTTATCGCTGATGAAGGTTAGGCATCTCACAAGAGATTGCCACTCACCGCTGAAGAAGATTAAACTTCTACGAAGAGACTGCCATTTATCATTGATGAAGGTTAAGCTTCTCCCAAGATATTTCCACTCACCATTGAATAAGATTAAACTTCTTCGAAGAGACTGCCATTTATCGCTGATGAAGGTTAAGCTTCCCCGAAGAGATTGCCACTCACTGTTGAATACGATTAAACTTCTTCGAAGAGACTGCCATTTATCATCGATGAAGGTTAAGCTTCTCCCAAGAGATTGCAACTTACCGCTGAAGACGATTAAACTTCTTCGAAGAGACTGCCATTTATCGTTGAAGATGAATAAGCTTCTCCAAAGAGACTGCGACTTATCGCTGAATACGAATAAGCTTCTCTACAGAGACTGCCACTTATTGCTGAAGACGATTAAACTTCTCTGAAGAGACTGCCATTTATCGTGGATGAAGGTTAAGCTTCTCCTAAGAGATTTCCACTCACCGTTGAAAATGATTAAACTTTTCCGAAGAGACTGCCATTTATCGTTGATGAAGGTTAAGCTTCTCCCAAGAGATTTCCACTCACCAATGAAGACGATTAAACATCTCCGAAGAGACTACCATTTATCGCTAATGAAGGTTAAGCTTCTCCCAAGAGATTGCCACTCACCGCTGAAGACGACTAAACTTCTCCGAAGAGACTGCCATTTATCATTGATGAAGGTTAAGCTTCTCCCAAGAGATTTCCACTTACCGCTGAAGACGATTAAACTTCTCCAAAGAGACTGCCATTTATCGCTGATGAAGGTTAAGCTTCTCCCAAGAGATTGCCACTCACCGTTGAATACGATTAAACTTCTAGGGAGAGACTGCCATTTATCGTTGATGACGGTTAAGCTTCTCACAAGAGATTGCCGCTCACCGCTGAAGAAGATTAAACTTCTCCGAAGAGACTTCCATTTATCGTTGATGAAGGTTAAGCTTCTCCCAAGAGATTTCCACTCACCGTTCATTATGATTAAACTTCTCCAAAGAGACTGCCATTTATCGCTAATGAAGGTTAAGCTTCTCCGAAGAGATTGCCATTCACCGTTGAATACGATTAAACTTCTCCTAAGAGACTGCCATTTATCGTTAATGAAGGTTAAGCTTCTCCCAAGAGATTGCCACTTACCGCTGAAGACGATTAAACTTCTCCGAAGAGACTGCCATTTATCATTGAAGATGAATAAGCTTCTCCAAAGAGACTGCCAATTATCGCTGAATACGAATAAGCTTTTTACAGAGACTGCCACTTATTGCTGAAGACGATTAAACTTCTCTGAAGAGACCACCATTTCTCGTTGATGAAGGTTAAGCTTCTCCCAAGAGATTGCCACTCACCGTTGAAAACAATTAAACTTCTCCGAAGAGACTGCCATTTATCGTTGATGAAGGTTAAGCTTCTCGCAACAGATTGCCACTCACCAATGAAGACGATTTAACTTCTCCGAAGAGACTGCCATTTATCACTGATGAAGGTTAAGCTTATCCCAAGAGATTGCCACTCACCGCTGAAGACGACTAAACTTCTCCAAAGAGACTGCCATTTGTCGTTGATGACGATTAAAATTCTCCGAAGAGACTGCCATTTATCGTTGATGCAGGTTAAGCTTCTCCCAAGAGATTGCCACTTACCACTGAAGATGATTAAACTTCTCCGAAGAGACTTCCATTTATCGTTGATGAAGGTTAAGCTTCACCCAAGAAATTGCCACTCACCACTGAAGACGATTAAACTTATCCGAAGAGACTGCCATTTATCGTTAATGAAGGTTAAGCTTCTCCCAAGAGATTGCCACTCACCGTTGAAAACGATTAAACTTCTCCGAAGAGACTGCCATTTATCGTTGATGAAGGTTAAGCTTCTCCCAAGAGATTGCCACTCACCAATGAAGACGATTTAACTTCTCCGAAGAGACTGCCATTTATCGCTGATGAAGGTTATATTTATCCCAAGAGATTGCCACTCACTGTTGATGACGACTAAACTTCTCCGAAGAGACTGCCATTTGTCGTTGATGACGATTAAACTTCTCCGAAGAGACTGCCATTTATCGTTGATGCAGGTTAAGCTTCTCCCAAGAGATTGCCACTTACCACTAAAGATGATTAAACTTCTCCGAAGAGACTGCCATTTATCGTTGATGAAGGTTAAGCTTCTCCCAAGAAATTGCCACTCACCGCTGAAGACGATTAAACTTCTCCGAAGAGAATGCCATTTATCGTTGATGAAGGTTAAGCTTCTCCCAAGAGATTGCCACTCACCTTTGAATACGATTAAATTTCTCCGAAGAGACTGCCATTTATCGCTGATGAAGGTTAAGCTTCTCCCAAGAGATTGCCACTCACTTCTGAAGACGATTAAACTTCTCCGAAGAGACTACGATTTATGATTGATGAAGGTTAAGCTTCTCCCAAGAGATTTCCATTCACCGTTGAATACGATTAAACTTCTCCGAAGAGACTGCCATTTATCGCTGATGAAAGTTAAGCTTCTCCGAAGAGATTGCCACTCACCGTTGAATACAAATAAACTTCTCCGAAGAGACTGCTATTTATCGTTTATGAAGGTTAAGCTTCTCCCAAGAAATTGCCACTTACCGCTGAAGACGATTAAACTTCTCCGAAAAGACTACCAGTTATCGCTGATGAAGGTTAAGCTTCTCCCAATAGATTGCCACTCACCGCTGAAGACGATTAAACTTCTCCGAAGAGACAGCCATTTATCGCTGATGAAGGTTAGGCATCTCACAAGAGATTGCCACTCACCGCTGAAGAAGATTAAACTTCTACGAAGAGACTGCCATTTATCATTGATGAAGGTTAAGCTTCTCCCAAGATATTTCCACTCACCATTGAATAAGATTAAACTTCTTCGAAGAGACTGCCATTTATCGCTGATGAAGGTTAAGCTTCCCCGAAGAGATTGCCACTCACTGTTGAATACGATTAAACTTCTTCGAAGAGACTTCCATTTATCATCGATGAAGGTTAAGCTTCTCCCAAGAGATTGCAACTTACCGCTGAAGACGATTAAACTTCTTCGAAGAGACTGCCATTTATCGTTGAAGATGAATAAGCTTCTCCGAAGAGACTGCGACTTATCGCTGAATACGAATAAGCTTCTCTACAGAGACTGCCACTTATTGCTGAAGACGATTAAACTTCTCTGAAGAGACTGCCATTTATCGTGGATGAAGGTTAGGCTTCTCCTAAGAGATTTCCACTCACCGTTGAAAATGATTAAACTTTTCCGAAGAGACTGCCATTTATCGTTGATGAAGGTTAAGCTTCTCCCAAGAGATTTCCACTCACCAATGAAGACGATTAAACATCTCCGAAGAGACTACCATTTATCGCTGATGAAGGTTAAGCTTCTCCCAAGAGATTGCCACTCACCGCTGAAGACGACTAAACTTCTCCGAAGAGACTGCCATTTATCATTGATGAAGGTTAAGCTTCTCCCAAGAGATTTCCACTTACCGTTGAAGACGATTAAACTTCTCCAAAGAGACTGCCATTTATCGCTGATGAAGGTTAAGCTTCTCCCAAGAGATTGCCACTCACCGTTGAATACGATTAAACTTCTAGGGAGAGACTGCCATTTATCGCTGATGACGGTTAAGCTTCTCACAAGAGATTGCCGCTCACCGCTGAAGAAGATTAAACTTCTCCGAAGAGACTTCCATTTATCGTTGATGAAGGTTAAGCTTCTCCCAAGAGATTTCCACTCACCGTTCATTATGATTAAACTTCTCCAAAGAGACTGCCATTTATCGCTAATGAAGGTTAAGCTTCTCCGAAGAGATTGCCATTCACCGTTGAATACGATTAAACTTCTCCTAAGAGACTGCCATTTATCGTTAATGAAGGTTAAGCTTCTCCCAAAAGATTGCCACTTACCGCTGAAGACGATTAAACTTCTCCGAAGAGACTGCCATTTATCATTGAAGATGAATAAGCTTCTCCAAAGAGACTGCCAATTATCGCTGAATACGAATAAGCTTTTTACAGAGACTGCCACTTATTGCTGAAGACGATTAAACTTCTCTGAAGAGACCACCATTTCTCGTTGATGAAGGTTAAGCTTCTCCCAAGAGATTGCCACTCACCGTTGAAAACAATTAAACTTCTCCGAAGAGACTGCCATTTATCGTTGATGAAGGTTAAGCTTCTCGCAACAGATTGCCACTCACCAATGAAGACGATTTAACTTCTCCGAAGAGACTGCCATTTATCACTGATGAAGGTTAAGCTTATCCCAAGAGATTGCCACTCACCGCTGAAGACGACTAAACTTCTCCGAAGAGACTGCCATTTGTCGTTGATGACGATTAAAATTCTCCGAAGAGACTGCCATTTATCGTTGATGCAGGTTAAGCTTCTCCCAAGAGATTGCCACTTACCACTGAAGATGATTAAACTTCTCCGAAGAGACTGCCATTTATCGTTGATGAAGGTTAAGCTTCACCCAAGAAATTGCCACTCACCACTGAAGACGATTAAACTTATCCGAAGAGACTGCCATTTATCGTTAATGAAGGTTAAGCTTCTCCCAAGAGATTGCCACTCACCGTTGAAAACGATTAAACTTCTCCGAAGAGACTGCCATTTATCGTTGATGAAGGTTAAGCTTCTCCCAAGAGATTGCCACTCACCAATGAAGACGATTTAACTTCTCCGAAGAGACTGCCATTTATCGCTGATGAAGGTTATGTTTATCCCAAGAGATTGCCACTCACTGTTGATGACGACTAAACTTCTCCGAATAGACTGCCATTTGTCGTTGATGACGATTAAACTTCTCCGAAGAGACTGCCATTTATCGTTGATGCAGGTTAAGCTTCTCCCAAGAGATTGCCACTTACCACTAAAGATGATTAAACTTCTCCGAAGAGACTGCCATTTATCGTTGATGAAGGTTAAGCTTCTCCCAAGAAATTGCCACTCACCGCTGAAGACGATTAAACTTCTCCGAAGAGAATGCCATTTATCGTTGATGAAGGTTAAGCTTCTCCCAAGAGATTGCCACTCACCTTTGAATACGATTAAATTTCTCCGAAGAGACTGCCATTTATCGCTGATGAAGGTTAAGCTTCTCCCAAGAGATTGCCACTCACTTCTGAAGACGATTAAACTTCTCCGAAGAGAATACGATTTATCATTGATGAAGGTTAAGCTTCTCCCAAGAGATTTCCATTCACCGTTGAATACGATTAAACTTCTCCGAAGAGACTGCCATTTATCGCTGATGAAAGTTAAGCTTCTCCGAAGAGATTGCCACTCACCGTTGAATACAAATAAACTTCTCCGAAGAGACTGCTATTTATCGTTTATGAAGGTTAAGCTTCTCCCAAGAAATTGCCACTTACCGCTGAAGACGATTAAACTTCTCCGAAAAGACTACCAGTTATCGCTGATGAAGGTTAAGCTTCTCCCAATAGATTGCCACTCACCGCTGAAGACGATTAAACTTCTCCGAAGAGACAGCCATTTATCGCTGATGAAGGTTAGGCATCTCACAAGAGATTGCCACTCACCGCTGAAGAAGATTAAACTTCTACGAAGAGACTGCCATTTATAATTGATGAAGGTTAAGCTTCTCCCAAGATATTTCCACTCACCATTGAATAAAATTAAACTTCTTCGAAGAGACTGCCATTTATCGCTGATGAAGGTTAAGCTTCCCCGAAGAGATTGCCACTCACTGTTGAATACGATTAAACTTCTTCGAAGAGACTGCCATTTATCATTGATGAAGGTTAAGCTTCTCCTAAGAGATTGCCACTTACCGCTGAAGACGATTAAACTTCTCCGAAGAGACTGCCATTTATCGTTGAAGATGAATAAGCTTCTCCGAAGAGACTGCCACTTATCGCTGAATACGAATAAGCTTCTCTACAGAGACTGCCACTTATTGCTGAAGACGATTAAACTTCTCTGAAGAGACTGCCATTTATCGTGGATGAAGGTTAGGCTTCTCCTAAGAGATTTCCACTCACCGTTGAAAACGATTAAACTTTTCCGAAGAGACTGCCATTTATCGTTGATGAAGGTTAAGCTTCTCCCAAGAGATTTCCACTCACCGCTGAAGACGACTAAACTTCTCCGAAGAGACTGCCATTTGTCGTTGATGACGATTAAACTTCTCCGAAAAGACTGCCATTTATCGTTGATGAAGGTTAAGCTTCTCCCAAGAGATTGCCACTTACCGCTGAAGACGATTAAACTTCTCCAAAGAGACTGCCATTTATCGCTGATGAAGGTTAAGCTTCTCCCAAGAGATTGCCACTCACCGTTGAATACGATTAAACTTCTAGGGAGAGACTGCCATTTATCGCTGATGACGGTTAAGCTTCTCACAAGAGATTGCCGCTCACCGCTGAAGAAGATTAAACTTCTCCGTAGAGACTGCCATTTATCGTTGATGAAGGTTAAGCTTCTCCCAAGAGATTTCCACTCACCGTTCATTACGATTAAACTTCTTCAAAGAGACTGCCATTTATCGCTGATGAAGGTTAAGCTTCTCCGAAGAGATTTCCATTCACCGTTGAATACGATTAAACTTCTCCTAAGAGACTGCCATTTATCGTTGATGAAGGTTAAGCTTCTCCCAAGAGATTGCCACTTACCGCTGAAGACGATTAAACTTCTCCAAAGAGACTGCCATTTATTTTTGAAGATGAATAAGCTTCTCCAAAGAGACTGCCAATTATCGCTGAATACGAATAAGCTTCTCTACAGAGACTGCCACTTATTGCTGAAGACGATTAAACTTCTCTGAAGAGACTACCATTTATCGTTGATGAAGGTTAAGCTTCTCACAAGAGATTGCCACTCACCGTTGAAAACGATTAAACTTCTTCGAAGAGACTGCCATTTATCGTTGATGAAGGTTAAGCTTCTCCCAAGTGATTGCCACTCCCCAATGAAGACTATTTGACTTCTCCGAACAGACTTCCATTTATCGCTGATGAAGGTTAAACTTATCCCAAGAGATTGCCACTCACCGCTGAAGACGACTAAACTTCTCCGAAGAGACTGCCATTTGTCGTTGATGACGATTAAAATTCTCCGAAGAGACTGCCATTTATCGTTGATGCAGGTTAAGCTTCTCCCAAGAGATTACCACTTACCACTGAAGATGATTAAACTTCTCCGAAGAGACTGCCATTAATCGTTGATGAAGGTTAAGCTTCTCCAAAGAAATTGCCACTCACCGCTGAAGACGATTAAACTTCTCCGAAGAGACTGCCATTTATCGTTGATGAAGGTTAAGCTTCTCCCAAGAGATTGCCACTCACCGTTGAATACGATTAAACTTCTCCGAAGAGACTGCCATTTATCGCTGATGAAGGTTAAGCTTCTCCCAAGATATTGCCACTCACCGCTGAAGACGATTAAACTTCTCCGAAGAGACTACCATTTATCATTGATGAAGGTTAAGGTTCTCCCAAGAGATTGCCACTCACCGCTGAAGATAATTAAACTTTTCCGAAGAGACTTCCATTTATCGTTGAGGAAGGTTAACCTTCTCCTAAGAGATTGCCATTCACCATTGAATACGATTAAACTTCTCCGTAGAGATTGCCATTTATCGCTGATGAAAGTTAAGATTCTCCGAAGAGATTGCCACTCACCGTTGAATACGATAAAACTTCTTCGAAGAGACTGCTATTTATCGTTGATGAACATTAAGCTTCTCCCAATAGATTGCAACTTATCTCTGAAGACGATTAAACTTCTCCGAAGAGACTGCCATTTATCGCAGATGAAGGTTAAGCTTCTCCCAAGAGATTGCCACTCACCGCTGAAGACGATTAAACTTCTCCGAAGAGACTGCCATTTATCGCTGATGAAGGTTAAGCATCTCACAAGAGATTGCCACTCACCGTTGAAGAAGATTAAACATCTCCGAAGAGACTGCTATTTATCATTGATGAAGGTTAAGCTTCTCCCAAGAGATTTCCACTCACCGTTGAATACGATTTAACTTCTTCGAAGAGACTGCCATTTATCGCTGATGAAGGTTAAGCTTCTCCGAAGAGATTGCCACTCACCGTTGAATACGATTAAACTTCTTCGAAGAGACTGCCATTTATTGTTGATGAAGGTTAAGCTTCTCCCAAGAGATTGCCGCTTACCGCTGAAGATGATTAAACTTCTCCGAAGAGACTGCCATTTATCGTTGAAGATGAATAAGCTTCTCCGAAGAGACTGCCACTTATCACTGAATACGAATAAGCTTCTCTACAGAGACTGCCACTTATTGCTGAAGACGATTAAACTTCTCTGAAGAGACTGCCATTTATCGTGGATGAAGGTTAAGCTTCTCCCAAGAGATTTCCATTCACCGTTGAATACGATTAAACTTCTCCGAAGAGACTGCCATTTATCGCTGATGAAAGTTAAGCTTCTCCGAAGATATTGCCACTCACCGTTGAATACGAATAAACTTCTCCGAAGAGACTGCTATTTATCATTTATGAAGGTTAAGCTTCTCCCAAGAGATTGCCACTTACCGCTGAAGACAATTAAACTTCTCCGAAGAGACTGCCAGTTATCGCTGATGAAGGTTAAGCTTTTCCCAAGAGATTGCCACTCACCGCTGAAGACGATTAAACTTCTCCGAAGAGACAGCCATTTATCGCTGATGAAGGTTAAGCATTTCACAAGAGATTTCCACTCACCGCTGAAGAAGATTAAACTTCTACGAAGAGACTGCCATTTATCATTGATGAAGGTTAAGCTTCTCCCAAGAGATTTCCACTCACCGTTGAATAAGATTAAACTTCTTCGAAGAGACTGCCATTTATCGCTGATGAAGGTTAAGCTTCTCCGAAGAGATTGCCACTCACTCTTGAATACGATTAAACTTCTTCGAAGAGACTGCCATTTATCATCGATGAAGGTTAAGCTTCTCCCAAGAGATTGCAACTTACCGCTGAAGACGATTAAACTTCTTCGAAGAGACTGCCATTTATCGTTGAAGATGAATAAGCTTCTCCGAAGAGACTGCGACTTATCGCTGAATACGAATAAGCTTCTCTACAGAGACTGCCAGTTATTGCTAAAGACGATTAAACTTTTCTGAAGAGACTTCCATTTATCGTGGATGAAGGTTAAGCTTCTCCTAAGAGATTTCCACTCACCGTTGAAAATGATTAAACTTTTCCAAAGAGACTGCCATTTATCGTTGATGAAGGTTAAGCTTCTCCCAAGAGATTTCCACTCACCAATGAAGACGATTAAACATCTCCGAAGAGACTACCATTTATCTCTGATGAAGGTTAACCTTCTCCCAAGAGATTTCCACTCACCGCTGAAGACGACTAAACTTCTCCGAAGAGACTGCCATTTATCATTGATGAAGGTTAAGCTTCTCCCAAGAGATTTCCACTTACCGCTGAAGACGATTAAACTTCTCCAAAGAGACTGCCATTTATCGCTGATGAAGGTTAAGCTTCTCCCAAGAGATTGCTACTCACCGTTGAATACGATTAAACTTCTAAGGAGAGACTGCCATTTATCGCTGATGACGGTTAAGCTTCTCACAAGAGATTGCCGCTTACCGCTGAAGAAGATTAAACTTCTCCGAAGAGACTTCCATTTATCGTTGATGAAGGTTAAGCTTCTCCCAAGAGATTTCCACTCACCGTTCATTACGATTAAACTTCTCCAAAGAGACTGCCATTTATCGCTGATGAAGGTAAAGCTTCTCCGAAGAGATTGCCATTCACCGTTGAATACGATTAAAATTCTCCTAAGAGACTGCCATTTATCGTTAATGAAGGTTAAGCTTCTCCCAAAAGATTGCCACTTACCGCTGAAGACGATTAAACTTCTCCCAAGAGACTGCCATTTATCATTTAAGATGAATAAGCTTCTCCAAAGAGACTGCCAATTATCACTGAATACGAATAAGCTTTTTACAGAGACTGCCACTTATTGCTGAAGACGATTAAACTTCTCTGAAGAGACTGCCATTTCTCGTTGATGAAGGTAAAGCTTCTCCCAAGAGATTGCCACTCACCGTTGAAAACGATTAAACTTCTCCGAAGAGACTGCCATTTATCGTTGATGAAGGTTAAGCTTCTCGCAACAGATTGCCACTCACCAATGAAGACGATTTATCTTCTCCGAAGAGACTGCCATTTATCACTGATGAAGGTTAAGCTTATCCCAAGAGATTGCCACTCACCGCTGAAGACGACTAAACTTCTCCGAAGAGACTGCCATTTGTCGTTGATGACGATTAAAATTCTCCGAAGAGACTGCCATTTATCGTTGATGCAGGTTAAGCTTCTCCCAAGAGATTTCCACTTACCACTGAAGATGATTAAACTTCTCCGAAGAGACTGCCATTTATCGTTGATGAAGGTTAAGCTTCACCCAAGAAATTGCCACTCACCACTGAAGACGATTAAACTTATCCGAAGAGACTGCCATTTATCGTTAATGAAGGTTAAGCTTCTCCCAAGAGATTGCCACTCACCGTTGAAAACGATTAAACTTCTCTGAAGAGACTGCCATTTATCGTTGATGAAGGTTAAGCTTCTCCCAAGAGATTGCCACTCACCAATGAAGACGATTTAACTTCTCCGAAGAGACTGCCATTTATCGCTGATGAAGGTTAAGTTTATCCCAAGAGATTGCCACTCACTGCTGATGACGACTAAACTTTTCCGAAGAGACTGCCATTTGTCGTTGATGACGATTAAACTTCTCCGAAGAGACTGCCATTTATCGTTGATGCAGGTTAAGCTTCTCCCAAGAGATTGCCACTTACCACTAAAGATGATTAAACTTCTCCGAAGAGACTGCCATTTATCGTTGATGAAGGTTAAGCTTCTCCCAAGAAATTGCCACTCACCGCTGAAGACGATTAAACTTCTCCGAAGAGAATGCCATTTATCGTTGATGAAGGTTAAGCTTCTCCCAAGAGATTGCCACTCACCGTTGAATACGATTAAATTTCTCCGAAGAGACTGCCATTTATCGTTGATGAAGGTTAAGCTTCTCCCAAGTGATTTCCATTCACCGTTGAAAACGATTAAACTTCTCCAAAGAGACTGCCATTTATCGCTGATGAAAGTTAAGCTTCTCCGAAGAGATTGCCACTCACCGTTGAATACAAATAAACTTCTCCGAAGAGACTGCTATTTATCGTTTATGAAGGTTAAGCTTCTCCCAAGAGATTGCCACTTACCGCTGAAGACGATTAAACTTCTCCGAAAAGACTACCAGTTATCGCTGATGAAGGTTAAGCTTCTCCCAAGAGATTGCCACTCACCGCTGAAGACGATTAAACTTCTCCGAAGAGACAGCCATTTATCGCTGATGAAGGTTAGGCATCTCACAAGAGATTGCCACTCACCGCTGAAGAAGATTAAACTTCTACGAAGAGACTGACATTTATCATTGATGAAGGTTAAGCTTCTCCCAAGATATTTCCACTCACCGTTGAATAAGATTAAACTTCTTCGAAGAGACTGCCATTTATCGCTGATGAAGGTTAAGCTTCTCCGCAGAGATTACCACTTACTGTTGAATACGATTAAACTTCTTCGAAGAGACTGCCATTTATCATTGATGAAGGTTAAGCTTCTCCCAAGAGATTGCCACTTACCGCTGAAGACGATTAAACTTCTCCGAAGAGACTACCATTTATCGTTGAAGATGAATAAGCTTCTCCGAAGAGACTGCCACTTATCGCTGAATACGAATAAGCTTCTCTACAGAGACTGCCACTTATTGCTGAAGACGATTAAACTTCTCTGAAGAGACTGCCATTTATCGTGGATGAAGGTTAGGCTTCTCCTAAGAGATTTCCACTCACCGTTGAAAACGATTAAACTTTTCCGAAGAGACTGCCATTTATCGTTGATGAAGGTTAAGCTTCTCCCAAGAGATTTCCACTCACCAATGAAGACGATTAAACATCTCCGAAGAGACAACCATTTATCGTTGATGAAGGTTAAGCTTCTCCCATGAGATTGCCACTCACCGCTGAAGACGACTAAACTTCTCCGAAGAGACTGCCATTTTTCGTTGATGACGATTAAACTTCTCCGAAAAGACTGCCATTTATCGTTGATGAAGGTTAAGCTTCTCCCAAGAGATTGCCACTTACCACTGAAGACGATTAAACTTCTCCAAAGAGACTGCCATTTATCGCTGATGAAGGTTAAGCTTCTCCCAAGAGATTGTCACTCACCGTTGAATACGATTAAACTTCTAGGGAGAGACTGCCATTTATCGCTGATGACGGTTAAGCTTCTCACAAGAGATTGCCGCTCACCGCTGAAGAAGATTAAACTTCTCCGTAGAGACTGCCATTTATCGTTGATGAAGGTTAAGCGTCTCCCAAGAGATTTCCACTCACCGTTCATTACGATTAAACTTCTCGAAAGAGACTGCCATTTATCGCTGATGAAGGTTAAGCTTCTCCGAAGAGATTGCCATTCACCGTTGAATACGATTAAACTTCTCCTAAGAGACTGCCATTTATCGTTGATGAAGGTTAAGCTTCTCCCAAGAGATTGCCACTTACCGCTGAAGACGATTAAACTTCTCCGATAAGACTGCCATTTATTGTTAAAGATGAATAAGCTTCTCCAAAGAGATTGCCAATTATCGCTGAATACGAATAAGCTTCTCTACAGAGACTGCCACTTATTGCTGAAGACGATTAAACTTCTCTGAAGAGACTACCATTTATCATTGATGAAGGTTAAGCTTCTCACAAGAGATTTCCACTCACCATTGAAAACGATTAAACTTCTTCGAAGAGACTGCCATTTATCGTTGATGAAGGTTAAGCTTCTCCCAAGTGATTGCCACTCACCAATGAAGACTATTTGACTTCACCGAAGAGACTTCCATTTATCCCTGATGAAGGTTAAACTTAACCCAAGAGATTGCCACTCACCGCTGAAGACGACTAAACTTCTCCGAAGAGACTGCCATTTGTCGTTGATGACGATTAAAATTCTCCGAAGAGACTGCCATTTATCGTTGATGCAGGTTAAGCTTCTCCCAAGAGATTTCCACTTACCACTGAAGATGATTAAACTTCTCCGGAGAGACTGCCATTAATCGTTGATGAAGGTTAAACTTCTCCAAAGAAATTGCCACTCACCGCTGAAGACGATTAAACTTCTCCGAAGAGACTGCCATTTATCGTTGATGAAGGTTAAGCTTCTCCCAAGAGATTGCCACTCACCGTTGAATACGATTAAACTTCTCCGAAGAGATTGCCATTTATCGCTGATGAAGGTTAAGCTTCTCCCAAGATATTGCCACTCACCGCTGAAGACGATTAAACTTCTCCGAAGAGACTACCGTTTATCATTGATGAAGGTTAAGCTTCTCCCAAGAGATTGCCACTCACCGCTGAAGATAATTAAACTTTTCCGAAGAGACTTCCATTTATCGTTGATGAAGGTTAACCTTCTCCTAAGAGATTGCCATTCACCATTGAATACGATTAAACTTCTCCGTAAAGATTGCCATTTATCGCTGATGAAAGTTAAGATTCTCCGAAGAGATTGCCACTCACCGTTGAATACGATAAAACTTCTTCGAAGAGACTGCTATTTATCGTTGATGAACATTAAGCTTCTCCCAATAGATTGCAACTTATCTCTGAAGACGATTAAACTTCTCCGAAGAGACTGCCATTTATCGCAGATGAAGGTTAAGCTTCTCCCAAGAGATTGCCACTCACCGCTGAAGACGATTAAACTTCTCCGAAGAGACTGCCATTTATCGCTGATGAAGGTTAAGCATCTCACAAGAGATTTCCACTCACCGTTGAAGAAGATTAAACATCTCCGAAGAGACTGCTATTTATCATTGATGAAGGTTAAGCTTCTCCCAAGAGATTTCCACTCACCGTTGAATACGATTAAACTTCTTCGAAGAGACTGCCATTTATCGCTGATGAAGGTTAAGCTTCTCCGAAGAGATTGCCACTCACCGTTGAATACGATTAAACTTCTTCGAAGAGACTGCCATTTATTGTTGATGAAGGTTAAGCTTCTCCCAAGAGATTGCCGCTTACCGCTGAAGATGATTAAACTTCTCCGAAGAGACTGCCATTTATCGTTGAAGATGAATAAGCTTCTCCGAAGAGACTGCCACTTATCGCTGAATACGAATAAGCTTCTCTACAGAGACTGCCACTTATTGCTGAAGACAATTAAACTTCTCTGAAGAGACTGCCATTTATCGTTGATGAAGGTTAAGCTTCTCCCAAGAGATTACCACTCACCGTTGAAAATGATTAAACTTCTCCGAAGAGACTGCCATTTATCGTTGATGAAGTTTAAGCTTCTCCCAAGAGATTGCCACTCACCACTGAAGACGATTAAACTTCTTCGAAGGACTGCCATTTATCGCTGATGAATGTTATGCTTCTCCCAAGAGATTCCCACTCACCGCTGAAGACGACTAAACTTCTCTGTAGAGACTGCCATTTGTCGTTGATGACGATTAAACTTCTCCGAAGAGACTGCCATTTATCGTTGATGCAGGTTAAGCTTCTCCAAAGAGACTTCCACTTACCACTGAAGATGATTAAACTTCTCCAAAGAGACTTCCATTTATCGTTGATGAAGGTTAAACTTCTCCCAAGAGATTGCCACTCACCGCTGAAGATGATTAAACTTCTCCGAAGAGACTGCCATTTATCGTTGATGAAGGTTAAGCTTCTCCCAAGAGATTGCCATTCACCGCTGAAGACGATTAAACTTCTCCGAAGAGACTGCCATTTATCGTTGATGAAGGTTAAGCTTCTCCCAAGAGATTGCCACTCACCGCTGAAGACAATTAAACTTTTCCGAAGAGACTGCCATTTATTGCTGATGAAGGTTAAGCTTCTCCCAAGAGATTGCCATTCACCGCTGAAGACGATTAAACTTCTCCGAAGAGACTGCCATTTATCGTTGATGAAGGTTAAGCTTCTCCCAAGATATTTCCACTTACCGTTGAATACGATTAAACTTCTCCGAAGAGACTGCCATTTACCGCTGATGAAGGTTAAGCTTCTCCAAAGAGATTGCCACTCACTGTTGAATATGATTAAACTTCTCTGAAGAGACTGCCATTTATCGGTGATGAAGGTTAAGCTTCTCCCAAGAGATTGCCACTTACCACTGAAGACGATTAAACTTCTCCTAGGAGACTGCCATTTATCGCTGGATGATAAGCATCTCGCCAGAGATTGCCACTTATCTATATCGCAATGTAAAATGTTCTTCCTGATAGATAGTGCAAAATAATTGTACGTCCATGTAGGTTTTGCGACCGACAGGTGTCGCTTTCGCGAAAATAAGGTGCTGGCATAATAGAAGAGTCGTCACCTTTCGTTATTTATCCCTTGGAGCGGTAGAGAAACGATCGGAAAAACCTAACGAGAAAGGGTAAGACAAGGTCGTCGCAACCATTGTCTGGGTTCGGGAGTCGGTTACGCAAGGGGAAGGTATTAGCACCCCTCACGTCCGTCGTACTCGACGGGATCCACGTTTGTTGTGTTTACTGGACGAGTTGGTTTATCTATCTACCTATCAAGGCTGGCTTAAAAAGAAAAGAAAATGACTCGGCAAAGCGTCGCACTTTATGCCTACGTATTCTCATCAGAGAATGAGAAATCAGAGTCAACGTAGTTCGAACTACTACGAGTTACTGGGAAGGTGGCTCGCCAATACGTCAGTATTGTGCCTACGTACTCTCAACAGGCTTGAGAGATCAGAGCTTACGTAGTTCGGGCTAATACGGATTATGGGAATTCAGATTCATCTGTTTTATCGAGTAGGGTTAAACAACAGTTCCAGCAGTTAGGGACAAAGCCTGTTTGCATTGGCGCTGAAGTTTAACGAAACTCTTTTCTTCAGAAAAGCTTTCTTTTGAATTATGGGCCCACGGGGCAAAAAGGTTTGAAGTTTGTTTTCTGTCTTTTACGGAAGAAGTGTTTTTTATTGTGTTTGCAATTTCAATCACACTAGAGACTATGACCTGAGAGTGAATGCGTCGCATGTCACCCAAAGGGTGCCATACTAAACATTCAGACTGTTGAAAAGAAACTCTCCAACAACCCTTTCTCCGATAGCTTAAGGCTCGTAACGTACGAAAGAAATCATTCATGATTACTGTATCTTAAGCTGTTTTGAGATGAGAAGAGAATAGGCTCAACTAAAGGGAGACTATCAAGTCCTAATGTTGTCATGCCAAGGATTCATCCTATGGTTGAGGTTTGAAACAGGGAACTCCTAGAAGTTATCATGCATAGGTTTCAACCTAAAGTTCTATCATCATTCCCTTATCAAAGGGAGTGAGAGTCCTAAGGGATCATGTCAATGATACACAGAAACAGATAAAGCATCAGCTTAAACAGTAAACAGTAAACGACTGTAAAATGCATGCAATGCAAGTGAGGGAGGAAATGTGTGTGGGGTGTCAACCTCCACAAGCTCATCTCAACCTCAAGCCAGAATGAATAACAGTAATCATACTGAGGAAACATGCTATCAAGCAAAATACAGTAAACTACAATCATACAGAAAGATAAAATCATGCTATCAAGCAAAATAAACCACATGGGCAAGGGAGCAGGGCTCTACCGAATACCCGCAAGCAAAGCCATACAGTAACAATACAAGCAGAGGGAGCAACTCAACCTCTAGTGCAATCATGCTCCTAGATTAAAGCTAGTCTAGATATGGACTTATTCTAATGCATCAAGCAAGTCAAACAAGGAACATCAATACAGAAAAGAAACAAAGAAGAAAGCAAATCAACTCCTCTCTCCACCAAAGCTTCAGCCCTTCTGACAGCAACTCAGTCTTCAGACTTTAAGCACCCTTCAAGGCTACCATCTCTCATGACAAGTATCAACTTGCTTTTCCAGGTTTCAACCCTTCAACATAAGTCTCAACTTATCCTCAAGCTCTCAAGCTCTCTTTGCTTTACCAGTCTCAACTTGGTCTTCTCTTCCTACAAGCTTCAGCTTCTCAGAGTAGTCTTCAATCACTTATAAGTGTCAACTTCATCCTTCAATTCTTTCTCAAGCCTCAGCTCTTCATTCAGTCCTGACTGGATCTTCATTGGGGCTTCAAGTATCAACTTGTTTCTTCTTGCTCTTCAAGCCTCAGCTGCAATGGCAATGCTCAGGGAATCATCCTCTTCCACACTCTTCAATGAAGTCTTCATCTTCACACTCAAGCCCAACATCTCTCAAGATACTCAAACCAGGAGAAGTCACTTAACTAGATAAGCTAGGATATTAAACTGCTTATTGATCACCAAAGGTGACCTATAAGGGTTTAACATCAAAAGAATGGTTCCCTCAAAGGTTCTACTTCCTAGGTACCATCACTTATCCCTCCAAAGGAGGGAGGTGGATACCATGGAAGGACCTTGAATCATGGGGAGAAATGGAGGTGAAGTATACCATCCATGTTTAAGAAAGAACTTAACTAAGTCTAAGCTCTACTTAATTCCTATCCCTAAAACAACAACAAAACAAACAAGACTCCAAGCTCTCAAGCTACTCAATCTTCAAGTCTTGTACTATGCTCCTCAAAGCAAGACCAAGCCCACCAAGCCAAGCAAAAACCCACAAAGCAAGGCAAACAAAATACAAGCCCACAAGGGCAACACAAACAACCATCTACTACAAAAATCAATTAAAAATAGTATACTATTATATTAAAACCTAATATAATTTCTAAGGGATCCTATATACCTACCCTTAATACCCTATATGTACCAATGTCTAACTTGACCTAGAAACCCAAAATTCTAGTGTTATTGTGGACCTATGTTAAGGATTGACCTGATTCTATACAACCTCAAATCATCTAACCAAAACTAATCAAAAATTCATCACAAAATTATGGAATAAATTCAGAGGGGAGCTAAAGTCCTAATCTAACTATCCTAAAAATAATGGCCTAAAAATATGAAGGGAACTAGCTAAACAAAATTCTACAAATCTATGCATCAACATAAAATGCTATTAAAAGAGAAAATACACAAAAAAATATTAAAAATGCATGAAATGCAAAAATTTTGATTTTATAATTTTCTAGACATTAACATGAAATAGGAGAAAAAATCCCCATGCAAAAATCATCATTTTTCTATTTAATATGATTTTTCCAAGATTAAAGAAAAATGGAGAAAAAGAAATTAAAATATGAAAACATTCGGTGCAGATAGCAATGCAGTGCAGTTCAATTCATGACTGGGCTTGAAATGGGGGTGTGCTTATCAAATGCGCTAGGCCCAGTTATTAACCAGAAAATCAATTCAGAAAATATAAAGAAAAAGAAAAATCCACGGTGCAAAGAGCAAGGAAAATCAGTTCAGTTCCTGATTGGGCCATGAATGGGGGTGTGGTTATCAAACTCAACACTTAAGCCCAATACCACAGTTTAATGAAACGCTTCGTTTTGGTCATCCTCAGAATCCCTCTTCAAATGAAATTGAATCTCAGCCTTTAGATCTCCACTCAGTCAATGAGTCCACGCATGATCCAATGGCCATAGCATTGTCTTCTTCCTCCAGCCAAGGTTCAAAATGAGGAAGCCATGGAAACAGAGCTCCATAGTGAATCTTCACCACAATCGAATCACCTCAATTCTTAACCAAAATCCATGGTTCAAAACCCTAACCTGCTCTAAATTCAACCCTGAATCCAACCATATCCTTAGAATCAATTGACATGCCCTTAATCTCTAAACCCGATCCAAGATCAAAGATATGCTCAAACTTCAATTCTAACAATTCTTGAAATTGATTACCTCATAATGATCACCACCTCACACTGGTTAATTCTTGATATCAAATTCATGATATATCTCAATATTCATCGTGTTCTTGATCAAAACAAAAATGGTGTCACCAACTCAAACTTCACCAAATGCTCTCAAACTTCCCAGAATCCATCTCCTACTTGTCTCTAACCATTCTAACCTAACAATTCTACCTAATTATGCTTAAATTAGGGTGTAGAAAGAAAGTTGCAAACCTGTTAAATCTTGAATATCAGATAGGTCAAAGCTCCACTTCAACCTCTCAAACTCTTCAGAATCGCTCCTTGATAGATGATAAAGCTTCTGTTTGCAAAAGATTTGATCAAGAAAGCCTGAATCTCCAAACTCGATGGTAACTTGCAGCTCCCAAAATCCAAGTGCCAACTCTTCAATTCTTCATGATCTTGCCCTCAATTTGGTATGCACACATTCAGTATGATCAATGGAAGGTGTTGGGATTGAAAGAAGCAATGGAAATGGTGTGGAAAGTGGAAATCGATTTCAACTTGCAATGGAAGAAGAAAAATGGCTATCTCACTCTCCTCTCAAATCTCTCACCAACCTTGTATCTGAGCAAGTCCTAAACACTATATAGGATGGTTCAGACCCATCCAGAAGTTTTTTGAATCATCCAATGAGAATTTGGGATTCTCATGCCATGAGTTTTTGGTTTCATCTCATCTCACATGCCATCTCATGCTATGCCTCTTACAGCAACTTATTCTGACCTGAAAATCTCCTTAGATGAGATGTATTGTGTGTTAAGATGCTTTACTAGCTTGTGCATTGAGTTTCCTAGTGTTTTGCATTTGTACCTTAATATGCAAGCAACCATTTTCCAAAGCAAGTCCATGATCTAATCCTCAAATCAAAATTGTGGCTGAACCATTGTTTCTAAAATGTTCTTTGGAGTCAAAATGACCTATCATATGCCATGGTTTGGATGTGTAACTTGGAAATTTTAATTTCCAACTTTGACTTATTTAACTTATGCCTCCATTTTAGGTCATTTTTATCATTTTGAGCTACAAGCCTTTTCAACATCTCATGACCTCCTTACTAGCCTTAAAACATCATTTTAAGCAAGTTCGATGTTGAAGATTTTTCCATTTGAAGCTTGGAAATAAGAGTTATGGCCTTATGCTTGAAATGACCTATAATCTCCAAATGACCAAAATGCCCTTGACTTGTCAAAGCCATAACTTGAGTTCTACAAATCCTATCAATGACTTCTAGTACTCTCTAGAAATCTAAGAAGATAAGGAAAAACATTCATGTTGACCAAAAGTTCATAGGAATCATCCTTCTTGGGCAAAAGTTGGATGCAAGTTGGGTGACTTTCAAGGCCCCAGATTCACATACCTCAGATGACCTGTAACTTGTCAAAGTCATAACTTGAGCTATACAAATCCTATCAAGGACTTCTAGTACTCAAATTAAATCTAAGAGCAATCTCTACAACATTCATGTTGGGGGTAAGATGAGATGGCAATCACATCTTGAGCTAAACTGCCTTGAAGATAAGGGTCAAACTATGGGATTTTACACTGTCAAGCCTTAGAAACCCTAGCTTGAAACTTCTCAAACTCTTCAATCATGATGAGTTGACCTTGGAATAATACTTATAGCATCTCAATGCATCAATCCATGATCACATGGCTCTTGGATTAGGTCTCAACCCTCCCCAAATCATCAGTTAACCTAGGGTTGACTCAGTCAAACCCTAATTACACCACTCATGGCTGGGTCTCTTTAATCTTGCACAATGACCTCGCTAGGCTTCATGATGGCTTTCAAGACATCTCATAAGCTCTCTCAAAGCTTCAAGTCCATCCTCATAGCTTCATAATCATCTGAGGAGCTCCCACAACTCTCAAGTTAGGAGGCACACAACCTTGGTTTTAACCAATCTCTCTGAGGATCTTTTCACTTCTCTGACAAGGATATCAACCCTTGAACACTTGAATAACCTTCTTGGCTAGCTTCAAACTCTTGTGGTACTCTTGATTGTTAATCATACCTCTTGATCTACTGCATACATGTCAATGAAATGCAAGTGATAATGCTAATGTGAATGAGATGAACCACGAGCTAGGTAAAGAAATGTTGGTCAAATTTTGGGGTGCAACAACAGGGACCAAAGTTCAATCTAGAACCGAGCTAGAAAGAAAATTTTAAACAAGACTCCAACCATTGAGAAATGAACTCGAATGGGGACACATCTTATCCAATCATGGAAAAAGATAACTGAAGCAACCATCATCCACGAGGATTAAACTCTGTGAGGAATTGACAAAGGATGGACATTTTATGCTTAAGGGCTTACAACTCTATTGGAGAGGGACAACACACCCAGTCACTGAGGAGGGAACCAAAGTGAAACAGGAACAGGTAACAACCAGAGATAACAAAAATGCACGGATACTATGCATATGCTTATGCCACGCTTATGCTTATGCTGACAAAACAGATAAAACAAAACAGGAGATGAAATAAACATCTCGACACAGATACCCAGCCCACTTCACCAAGATTGGACATCAAAGGGATGATCATGAAGAACAACAATTCCACTTCAAGGTTACCACCTTCTTTAGGAGAGAGTAATCTTCTTAGGTCAAAACATCATGACTTCACTTGGATTGCCATCATGAGCTTGAATTCTTTGCTGAAGGAAAATCACATCGAGAGATTCCCAGATCAACTGAAGTAACAACTTAACTGGAGAGCTTGGAAAAAGGTACCATGAGAACAAAACATTTATGCCCCATTATGATAATAATCCTCCTCAAGTGAGAACCGGCTCTTGCGACGAACAAATCTTCAAACCTTTTCTGCCCCAGATTACATGGTCTATGGGAAGATCATCAAGAGAACTAGCATAAAGATGTTTCAATGTCTTTAAACCCTTATAGGGAGAGATTTATAAATCTCGACGTGATTGCCCTAGTTTAACGGTGCTTGCCCAACAAAGTCTCGGACTGTGGAAGTAACGACTAGGTAACAAACTTGCCCCTGCTAGTTGGTAACTATAACAGAACTGTCCCAGACTAAGTTGTTCATTGAGAGCTTCATCTGATCTTGACCTGGTCGGCTCTGATTAGCTGAACATTATGACAAATGATTAACAAATCCTTCAAATTGGTTGCCCCAGGCTGAGCTTCCTTTATCAAGTCAAATTCCCTAGCTGACAGCGCTTGTTGGGATTCCTTTGATATTGGATTATTTTGCACGCAATGCTGTTCATTAAAAATTGGCAATTTTCAATGTAAAATTCATGCAATCTTTTGAAAACATTTTTTGATGAAACACACACGGTGGAGTGATTAAATGATCAAAGTGAAAGTGATCCAATCATTTTACAAATGATGGACAAAGTGATGAACACACATAATTAACAAAGATCATTAGGAGTCAGGTTATCCAACCTTGCTGTAATATGCTTTCAAAACAACCTTACCTCAATTAGGCCTTTTAAGGGTTGTAATGTGGTTTGGCTCATGGTTCATGAAACAAAGGATAAAGGCTCAAAGTTATTTGTCCCACCCACTCTCCATGATGAACTCCAATCCTACGCTCAGCTAACTCAAACTATACACTCAGGTCCTTACAGGCTTAAGAATTGGACTGATGATAGTTGGTGATGGTTTACGAACTTAGGGTAGTCACGACTCCCTCACAGTATTTGATAGCTTTTTGCTATGTGAGAATTTTTTAAGTGAAGAATCTTACAAAATTCCTCTCTTTTGTTATCCCTGACTTTTGTCTGAACTGTCTTGTTCGACTATACAGTCAACGGGATGCCCCATTTTTGCCTAAGTCTCCTTCATAGGTTTTGACCTAGCGGGATTTTCAATTTTCCTCCATTTTTTTTCTTTTTTTTTTTTGAGAAGGGAGGTGACTACCTTGATTAATGGCTTACAGTGAACCATCATCGTCTTTTATGCTGAAAAGCATCTTCGACACTTTCTTGTTGTGTATGAAGGAAAACCTGAGTGCACCACCTTTATATGAAAAGTGTCTTGTATGGACATATCTTCAAGTTAACTGAGAACTACCCGTCCCAGGTTTGAAATTTAAGGTTTCTGTTTTTGTAAAGAAAGAAAAACTCCTGCTTCTAGGCTCGAAGGGGTTAACGAGGGATTATCTTCCTTATTTCTCCAGTATTTAGGGATTGAAGCCTTACATCCTCAGCAAAGTTAAATTGAAAGCATATCAACAACAGTTATGGATATAATTTTCATCATCCTCCCCAATCTTTGCTTTAAACAACAATTTAATAAAGAAAAGAAATTTTTGCATTTTTCGTCATCTCATAATAATGAAAGGAAAAAGAAAGAGTGAAACGAATGGACTTAATCAAAAGATGCACAAACATTTCATTAAATATTTCCAATTCGAATAAACAACAGCTTACAAGCAATTCAAAATGCAAAGAAAACACAACAAAATGCTGAAACAGTCTACAGCTGCCAGTCTTAGGGAACAAAATTCATATTTTAGGCCCATGTGGGGAAACACCTTCAACCACCACTTGCTCCTTGTGATATAGAATTATGAGGGGTCTCATGGGTCCTTTGCCTTTGGATTTAGGAATCGTAGCACTGTCATTTGATTTATCCTCCTGAGGTTTCAGCAACTCTTGCAGTCTCAGTTTAAAATCTTCACACTCTTCAACTAGGTGCCCTGTTGTCCCAGTATGATATCCATATTTTACTTCTGGGTGGTCTTCCTTGAGGATCATGTGTTTGTCAATGATTAGCTCTTGCACAAGATAACTCAATGTTATACATGCATCTAAGTTGTGTCCTTCGGCTCCTTTGTGAAATTCACAGTTCAGGTTCGCATTATGCCATGGTCCTGGCATAGGATTGGATAATTGTGGATTCACTAGTGAGTTCTGAATCAATAGCGGGTAAAGTTTACTTAACGGTACTGGAGTTTGTCTACCGCAAGTCTTATTTTTCCTGACATGATTTTTCTTGTTCAATCTCCGGTTTGAGAACCTTGAGAAGGAAAAAACACCGTCTGGTGAGAGACTTTAGTTGAACGCCCTAGCGCCCTAGTATGATAGTCCCATTTAGCGTTGGTACCACAGTTCAGAGGGTAAGGAGGAATTACTGGCTTCAGCTCCTTTGATGTTATCAATTCACCTTGGATCAAGTCTGGCAATATCCGATTGTGTGACATTGGAAACGGACTTTCTGGCTTCCTTGGTTTTTGTTGGGCGTGCTGACGCGATTGACGATTATCTGATTGTTCATACCGAGGAGGTCCTTGAGTTGGAGGAATCATCAGAGATAGTGCATCCTTATTTTCTCTGGACGCCACATGGTCGAGGTGACCTTCCTTTTTCATCATGTTTTGTAATGTCTCTAGAACCCAATTCATCTGACACTTGAGAATTCTGATGTCCTCTTTCAGCATTTCCTGAGCTTTCAAAAGTCCCTCTATTGTTGCCATTTGTCTCGGGTATGTGCTAGGTATCCCTTTTCTATCTCTCTGATCAAGAACGACGCAAGGCTGAGAAATGCAAATGTATAATGCAAATGCAATGCAAAAGCAAACTAGTTTTACAAAACTCAGAAGATTGACTAGGTCAAAACCCTCATTTCATCAATCGTTGGAAAAGTTACAACTTTTAAAAATACCAGAGATCACTGAGTTTTACAAAATTAGTTGTGACATGATATGCTTATGGTGATATGATGGGATGATGCACACATAACATGATGGCAAGTATTCACAAATACAATGCATACACAAAGACCTCCTAGGCTCAAGATCAAACCAAGGAGTCAAAGGTCCACCCATCCCTTAAGGATTTGTACTATGGGTTAGTTTGTACCTGCCGAACGGGTTCTACAAAGTTCCCAGAGTCATCAACCCATCTTTCGGATATTATCAACTTCCCAAATCACTTGGTAATCGATAATATTCTCAAGAGAATCTCGTCTGAGTGTAGTATCGCGTATCAACTATTTCAGAAATACTTCCTTATAGTCATTGCACTACGTCCTAATAAGGCCAAAGTGGGGTAGAATGTATTCTAAAAGTCCACAGTGTCATGGGCTCCTTCGTTGAAAGTAGCATTGTTTTCACGAATACTCGATCAACAATACTAAACTTTCAAGAGGGCCTATACTGAGCGGTGGTTTCTCAAGTTAGCTTGGTCAAGAATCAACTCACTATAAGCCTTCTTGAATATACCACCATCCTATCATAATTGCACTCAAGTCCGGGTATAGGACCATCTCACCACTCAAGTCACCCAACATCCAACAATCAAACAAATATATTGACAAATATACATGTTAAGCAAATATTTACAAATATAGCATGCAATTAAACAAAATAGGCTAAACCCTCAAGTTAAGTAAGTCTTCCCCAGTGAAGTCGCCATTTCTGTTGCGGTGAGAATCGTGATACCAAGCTATTGATTAACTTGAATTTAATTCTTAAATTCACAACCGGACTTTAATTTATCCAAAGGAAAGGTCTAAAGAAAGAAAGAACCTTTTGCGCGATGTAACAACAACGCTAAGAGATTCGGGGGTTGGTTATGTATAGGGTAGGTATTTCACATCCTAAACATCTATAGTACTCTACAGGAACCTTTTGTTTGTTTGCATGCTAAGTTTGCTAAATGTTTGCTGAGGTTTGGGATGGGTAAAGGGTATAGGTTAAAACCTAAGGATAGTTTCTAAGTTTGCTCGCAAAGACGTCGCGTCCTCTGCCTACGTATCCTAACTAGGATAGAATCAGAGCAATCTTAGTTCACCTCACAAGGGTTGAAGAACACTCGATTATGATTAAGGTTCAAAGGGGAACAAACATATCCATGCTTGTGTAGAGTTTCACAAAACTCTCTAGATCTATGTTGAACTCTCAAGAGGGGAGTAAGTAATCATTACTATAATTCTTACATAGAGTTTACAAACTCCATCCTAGGGTTCTAGTTGAAGAACACTCCTAGTGAAGGTGGGTTTTCTAGACGTAAAGCAAAGTCTAATGGCTTGTATGTTCTAACTTAACTAAGCTAGGGTTAGGATGACTTCACAAAGTCAAGGGGAAGAGGTAATGAGCTATCCAATAACACAAGGGTTAAGGGAAAGATTTTTCCTTTGGAAGGAGAGAGAGAGAGAGAGAGAGAGAGAGAGAGAGAGAGAGAGAGAGAGAGAGAGAGAGAGAGAGAGAGAGAGACAACTTGGATGAGAACTAAAAAGTTCCATCACTTGGGGAAAGAAATACTTAACAAAGCAAAAATGAACAAGATGAACAAGATTACAATCAAGTAAGCATACATATTACAATACTTCAAATAGGATGAATGGTCACAACCAATAATCAAATATCTTAACCAAGATGATAACATATCTTAACAAAGATTGAGGGCATATCTTAACAAAGATTGAGACATATCTTAACAAAGATTGAAAGCAACCATGCAAACAAATCACAAATTGAAAGTAAACATGCCATAGGTTCAAGGTATAACAAATGTAACAATAATATGTATTGATGACAATAAAACACAAACAAATTAGTTTAACCTCATAATTTATGAGGAATAATCATGGGATTATGGTGACAAACAAAGGATAGTAAACCCTAGCATATTAACTAAAATGAGAAGCAAAAATCTCACAAGAAAATTCAAGCATGTTCAAAGGGGATTCAACAGTAAGTAAGGATAGCGATCTTAACAAAGCACTAAAGTCCACATAGTCAAAAGACATCATGTTTGAGAGCAACTTGCAATATTTTTACATCACATGAAAATAGACATTAAAACAAGCATGTTGCAAAAAGAATGGACCAAAAATGATAAAAAAAAAATGGCAAAGATATGAATTTTGGAAGTTTCATGTACAAGTCATATTTAACAAGCAACAATAAAATAAAAGAGTGCAAGGGGTGGGAGTTGAACCCACGCCCCTCAGCTTGTACATGCGCGCATAAAAAAAGAAAAAGGAACAAAAGGGTTGATCCTCCTCAGGGATCGAACCCATGTCTAGGCAGTGAAAGGCGCATGAGAGAGCAAGTTGATTACCACTGGGGTGGCTATACATCCAATGATATAGCCACCCCCATAAATATATATAAGGCATGTTTTCAAGGATTTCTGGGCAAACACAAAGAACAAGAACAAGGAACAAAACATGGATGCATTTTCATTCACAACTTGGCCAAAACTCAACCTTTTTAACAAAATTTAGGTCTAAACTGAGTGGAATTTAACAAGGAATACAATGGTATCCTTGGTTTTCTTTGAAAGGGTCTGCATTTTAAAATTCGATGGTAGTTGCAAAAATGGGATGAGAATGCATTTTCAAGATCAATGATCAAACCAGACATGCTATAATCAGGAAAAGGGTTCAAACACATCTCAATTATCATGCACATCAAGTTCACACATTCAAACAGCTCACACATAGGTCAAAACTTCAACTGGCATATGGAAATGAAAGGAAATTCAAGACAGTTTGCAAGTATGAGGGATAAATCAAGAAACAGGCCTAATTGAAATGAATAGACCACACATACATCCTCAAAACATCACATAAGGTGTGTCTACACCTCAAAATTGTTCACAAACAACATGGAATTGAAAATCATATATCAACTGCTCAAACATTCATATATTGGCAACATTTGGATCAAAACTGAATTGGAACAGTTGGAGGTGCAAGGGAATGTATACAACAATTTTCAAATGAGATTGTAAATGAGTTTAGCACTTAGAATGGCCATGAAATGCACAGAACAAGGAGATGACCATGAAACTGCAATTTATCAAACATGATGAGGCCAGGCTGTTATGACAGAGAAATGAGGCATACAGAAATGATTGATTCATGAACATACAAGTCTTATATGCTATTAGAGGTCCAACGTTATATGAATTGACCTAGAACAAATCAAGCAAAGCAAGGTGAGGTGTGTGACAGTTGGTTTCAAAACAATTGCAGCAGCAGGGCACAAATATGGTTCAGTTGTGAAAATGATCTCATGTTAACAAACAATACACACACACACCATAAATGTAGATAAGAGTGAGTTACAACTCAGAAGAAATGCACATTGCAAGCAAGAAAGATATTAGCATATGGTCATGGTAAATTTTAGCTCAAAGATGCAATTTGATGGTGAAATGAGAGAGCAAGCAATCATTGACCAAACCAATCATCAGCACACATTAGAATCAAGTATATAGATGAGTTACAACTCAAAGATTAGGCATATTGCAAGCAAACAATAATTTTAGTATGTTCATGGTGGTTTTGGCTTAAAAAAGAGCAGTTGGAAGGTGAAATAGGAAAACAGGTACACATAGATCAATTCAATCATCCCCACACCCTAGAATCATGAATATAAGTGAGTTACAACTCAAAACATGGACATATACAAACAAAATAGCCATCTGGTATTTTGTGGCAGATTTGGTGTAAAATGCAATTGTGAGTGAAGTTTGAGGAATTGTGAAAACAAGCAAGAATAGATCCAATAAACCAAGTGTACACACCATTATCATGACAAGGAATGAGTTTCAACTCATAAAACAATCATGTGACAGTTGGAAAACAAAAACATGTTGTGGTACTTAGTGAAAAATTTGTCTTGGAAAATGTAGCACAGCAGGTATATTTTTTTTCAAATGGTGAGGTTTAAGTGGAAACAAATATCACACTCACATTACAAATATGCCAGGAGATGAGATTGTGCTCAGGAACCAGGTCAAAGCAACACCAAACATAAAATGACATTTTGAATCTCAAGAATATGCAAACAACCAATTTCAAATATGCAACAGGCAGTTTCATGACAGTTGGGGTGTTTTGGTAGCACATACAAGTTTCAAATAGATAGGAAATTGATATTATGCACATGGATCATGTAGACATGGATTGAAACAGAATGTAGCATGTTTGGCATCATGATATATTGAAAAATGCAGTTGAAGCATGATAAGGCAGTTGGAAAAGAAAAACATGTTGTGGTACTTAGTGAAAAATCTGTCTTGGAAAATTTAGCACAGCAGGTATGTTTTTTCAAATGGTGAGGTTTAAGTGGAAACAAATATCACACTCACATTACAAATATGCCAGGAGATGAGATTATGCTCAGGAACCAGGTCAAAGCAACACCAAACAGAAAATGACATTTTGAATCTCATGAATATGCAAACAACCAATTTCAAATATGCAACAAGCAGTTTCATGACAGTTGGGGTGTTTTGGTAGCACATACAAGTTTCAAATAGATAGGACAATGATATTATGCACATGGATCATGTAGACATGGATTGAAACAGAATGTAGCATGTTTGGCATCATGATATTTTGAAAAATGAATTTGAAGCATGATAAGGCAGTTGGAACCATTTAAAGAGATTTGAGCATAAAAGCACCATACACATTCTCAAAATAGGTAAACAAATGAGTTCCAATCTTAAAATCAAGCAAAAGTGCTCCAAACCAAAAATGATATGTTGAACCAAGTTTTGACAGCAAAATCAACCAAATCTTACAACAGCCCTAATAGCAAAAACTCATATTTCTCACATCTCCACTAAAACAAACATCATGAGCAAGATCAAATGAACATTAAACAATGATTTAGAACCAAGAGATACTATTATGGCAAGCCAACAGTCTAACACACAACTCATGGTAGTGAAAACGCTAGAATGACACCAAAATAACATAAGAGCAAAAACAAGAGCCACATTGATTCAAGCATGATCAAGGGCAGGGGGATCCTATGAGTAACTTACAATTTAATCCAAACATCACTAATGAGCTAAAACTAACAAGCCTAGGGCAAGCATATCAATATTTCAATATTGGATCCTAAATCTACCACATGACCAAAATCTCACAAACAAGTTAAGCATGACATCAAAGTAAAAACTTGGTAACATATCATCAATATATCATTTACAAATGACCATACATTAATAAAAAAAGTAACATGACCATGAAACTAGAATTCTTGATAAAGAACTACAATGGGGCAGCAATGGTATATTTTCACAAAAATCACCTCAAAATGACAAAACATGATAATGTAGGATTAGTAGAGAGTTGGAATGTCACATACCTCTTGTAGACAAGCCTTGAGCAAGCTAAGAAGCTTAGAAACCCAGAGATCCTCCTTTATTTGCAAAGAGATAAAGCTTGCTTCCTCTTGAAGCAACAAACCAACTTTTAAGACAGTTGGAGTTGTGTGATTTCTAGCTGGTTTTTTATGGCTTAGACACTTGAGATATGATGTATAGGAGGTGTTAAGAGTGTTAGAATGGTAGGAAGTGGTTCAAGTGAGAATTTGGCTTTCAAAATGGAAGAAAGTCAAACTATTAAGGTGTGGAGGTTGACTTTTGTGAAAATGAGATTTTTTAGAGGTTTGAGTGTATGGACACCTTCTACACAATGTTTAGGGATTGTATGTATGGTTTTGAGGGACTTGGAGATGGTAGAACTGATCTTGAGCAGAGTTTTGCTCAAGACAGCTTTTTGGTAAAAAAATGGAAGTTTGAAACTTTGAGATTTCTTAAGGAAATGAGAGGGAATTGAGAGCTGTTGTTTCTATGGTTTTGGAGATTGCTTTGTTGTGTCTAACATCAATGAAAGTGCCTCTATTTATAGTGAAAGCAAGGGTGAGGGCATATTTGGATTTTTCAATTTTGGAGGGAGATTATGAAGTTTTTGAAGTGAATCTTGCCAAGATCTCCACATATCAGTTCCAATGGCTCAAGTAAGGTCAGAAAATCAAGTGGAGAGGTACATGAAGTGACTGAGGTGAGCTTAGAGTGTAGAGCGGTCAGCTGCAACAGTCCTTGGTATGAAAATTTTCTCTCTCCTTCTTACACATTTGAATATTTTATTACACAAGTTGCAACTTGCCTCTCTCTCTTCAAACCTTACATTTTTCTGCATTTTCCTTCCTCTACACATCTGAATATCATATTGAATTATGATCCAATGGTTGAGGATGTCTCAAGTTGTGAAAATCTGATTTTTGAGAAGTGTTGGATTGTGGTTTCAAGTATTGACAGCCCTAACTTCCACAATGCATAACTTTCTTCTCACACATGCTATTGAGGAGTTCTACCATAATTTGGAAAGCCCTTAAGTATCTCTATAACTTTCATGTTTTGGAGATTTCCAAATTATGGACGGAACTAGGTAGAAAAACCCTTCTAAGTTGCTGAAAAAACCACTAAAAAAGGGTAAATAACTTAGAATTTTTCTAAGTTATTTCCCTTCTTAAAATGAATCTTGTCATAACTCCAAATCTATGCATTTTTTGATCATGGACCACTTTGAGGCTTTTGTAGGATTTGTCAAGAGCTTTCCAATGAGATTTGAACCACTTCATTTGGATGTGTGGTTGAGGAGTTATGGTCTTGCCCCTTTCGAAACCCTAATTCCCAATTTTTGCAATTACTTCTTAACCCTTGATCCAATGGTCATGAAATTTTATGGGGAGGTTTAATATGACATAAGGATCATTTTTTATCACATCTTGAAGTCAAATTCCTTATGGTTGAAGAGTTGACTTTTCGGTCAACCGTTCGATCAATCGGTGACTACCGAGTCGATTGTCGATGATCCAGACATTCTAAGGACTTGAAAATCTTTGGATGGACTTTACTAAGCCATAGGAGCTTAATGGACCTTGATCCCACCATTGAAACACTCTTTAAATTAAAAGTCAAACTACAGTTGACTTTTCCTGATCGAAAACCCTAATCGGGTGTCTTGAATTGCACTGTTCTCAATTCCCGGGTGACCACCTCAAATTGAATTCATACTTGACCCAATGTAGTATCCTTGATCTTGTTTGAAGTTGAATCAATCCAAAAAATTGATTGATCAAACCATCGAAGCCTCGATTTTGACGGTACGGAACCCTGATTCATCTGTATCTTGACAAAGATAGACTTGAAATGGGTTAAGGTTAGTTAATCAAATGAATATGATCCTAAAATGATGATGAGGATCTAAGGGGTCAAAATTTGGGGTGCAACACATTCCAGGTTTTTATTTCTCACGATTACTCTAGTTTTAGCATGATCTAAGTAGAATTGACATGTGGTTAGGCATTAGGAAAGAACCTAGATCATTTTAGGCTAGAAAATTGGAGATTTCGTGTTGATCAAAGGTTTGGTGCCATTTCTGTTTGAGGTTATATATGGCTGTTTATTGAGAGATAATGGAAATTGAACCGATCAAAGTGATCTAGGAAGCATAAGGAAGAGATCTATGGTTTCAATTGAAGGTTTGGTGAGATTTCAAAACTTGATACATTTTAGGATCTCCATCGTGTTTTGATTTTTGTTGAGAATTAGAAGGAATGAACATGATATTTGAGATCAGCATGAAATTTGGAGTGAGATGATGTAAGGTTTGTTGAGGTTCCATGACCTGCGCGTGATGGCTCGCCGGAGAAGACGACAGGCGTCGTTCTCCGGCCACCACTGCAACTCTCCCTCCTTTTCCAGTTTGAACGAGGTAGATGAGTTCCCCACCCTTGGATCAGTCTGAAGAGGAGACTTTGTAATCAGATCTAATGGCCACGACTTAACCTGAGATTTGAACTTTGCAATCCAAAACGCAGTTGTTCTATTAATGCGCTGGCAGCGTGGAAACCATTGGATGAGTTGACTAGTCACATGATCCAACGCCTCTCATTTAATCCTTGCTTTAATTGATTTTTAATTCATTTTCTTATTATTTTAACTGTTTGTTTCATTTTAAATTCATAATAAATTCATTAATCATCAGAAAAATAAAATAAAAATATGTGGCTGCTCCTCATTTTATTTGTGGTTTTTCTATGCTTTTACATTTGATTTTTGCCTGATTTTCAATTTATTTGGCATTTTCTCATTTTTCTATTTTCTTTAAGTTTGCATTTTTTATCCATCTTCTTTCTGATTTTCGTTCTTTCAATTGGTATGGAGTTTGGATGAGATTTTTGGCTAGCTAGTAGATTAGAGATGCATGATCCCCTAGGATTTAATTCAGAATTTTTGAATAACATTAGGTTCTGTTTTGGATTAGGATCTTTAGACCTTCCATTTTAGGGTTTTCATTTGATACCTTGTGATCTAGGATTTTTTAGGTGACCTTCCCATTTGAGTTGATCCCTGACCTTTCTATTATAGGTCCTTAACCTTCTTAGGTTCCCCTAGAAAATCTTATAGAATTTTAGAAGTAGTTTTGGTATTTTAATTTGATTTAGTACTTAGGCTAGTTTTAAGTTGCTTTCAATATGACACTTGCTTTAGAATGACATCAATGGTGGCCTTTAGTTCATAATAGGTTTGCTAATCCTCTTTGGTGGTGCTTTAGACATATATAAGCTTATGTTTGCTTGATTGTGGTGTTTGGTTTTGGTGTTTAGACCTTCTTTTAGTAGCTTTCTTTGAGCTTGTTCAATTAGGGTTTAGGAAGAGCTTAGTTTGGTTTCTCTTTCTTCAAACAAACATGGATTGCTTTGATTTCTTTCCATTCTCATCCAATGATTCAAGGTCCCCATATGGAATCCTCATCCCTCCTTTAGAAGGATGTGTGGCATTTCACAAGAGGTAGAACCTTTGAGGATGCCTATCTCAGATGCATGGTTGAGTGCCAGGATGGATTCCCTTGGTTTCCATCCTGCTTCCCATCATCAATCAATAATCTTGATGTGAATTCTCTTCTATCTTGGTGGATACTTTGAAGCATAAATATGAAGACTTCTCTTGGAGATGGCTTGGACTGGAAGTTGTTTGCAGACTGTTGTTTGTTTTGCTGTTCATATGCTTTGATGTTGAGCTGTTTGTCTGCTATTTTTGTCTGATGTGTCTTATGTTGCTTGATTGTTGCTTGTGTGACTGTTTGGTATGTTGCATTTAGAATAGGTCTCATATAGATGTTTCTAGGCCTAAGAGCATCCTAAAGGTTGAGCTTGCTCCCTTTGCTTGTCTGCATTAGACGTTGAGTCCGTCTCCCTATGCTTGATTGTTATTGCTTGGCTTTGCTTGCTGGCTTAAGGTTGAGTCTGTCTCCCTTGCCTGTGCTTTGTGTGTTGCCTTTGGGCTTGTTTGCTTTAGAAGTTGAGCTTGGCTCCTTCTGCTTGTTTGTTGCATTGCATGCATTTTATTTACAGTTGTTTCTTTACTGTTATTTCTTTTGTTGTTGCTTTCCTTTGCCATGTTCCCCTAGGAACTCTGACTTCTCTTGTTCAAGAGAAGTTATGACAGACATTAGGGTTCTAACCATGCATGATAACGTTAGTTAGCTTCCCTCCTAACCTCAACCATAGGATCATTTTTGCATGACAACTTTAGGATTGGATCAGTTCCCCTTTAGTGCGTCCTTTCTTCTTATCTTCAAACAAAATCAAGATATAGTAATAAAGGTTAATTGACGTCGTACGCTATGAGCCTTAAGCTACTTGAGAAAGGGTTGTTGGAGAGTTTCTTTCCAACAGCTTGGATGTTTAGTATGGTACCCTTTGGGTGACATGCGACGCATTCACTCTCCGGTCATAGTCTCTAGTGTGATATCAGTTACAAACATCCGTAAAAAGATACTTCTTTAAAAAACAGAAAACAAAGATCAAACATATTTTTGTCCTCTTGGACCTTTAATCCTTGGAAACCCTTTTCAGAAGGAGAGTTTTGTTAACTCTCGGTTCTACCGCAAACGGTAAATGCCTAAGTCTCCGTTGAGCGAGCTGCATACACCAAACTGCTGGAACCGTCTGTTAACCCTACTCGAATAAAAAAGAAAAACCTGTGTCTCTTGTTGTCCCGAACTAAGTTTGCTCTGATCTTTTGCGCTGTGTGAAAGTACGTAGCCACGAGATGCGATATCTCGGCGAGCAACCTTCCCCCGTAACCCGTAGTTAGGCGAACTACGTTGACTCTGATTTCTCGTTCTAGACGGGAATACGTAGGCATAAAGTGCGACACTTTGCCGAGTCATTTTCTTTTCTTTTCAGACCAGACCTTTAGCGTAGATAGTGTAATCAACCCATCAGATAAACACAACAAGCATGGATCTCATCGAGTACAATGGACGTGAGGGGTGCTAATACCTTCCCCTTGTGTAACCGACTCCCGAATCCAGACATTGGTTGCGATGACCTTGTCTTATACCTTTTCGTCAGGTTTTTTCCGATCGTTTCTTTTCCCTTTCTGTGGGATAAATAATGAATGGTGGCGACTCTTCTGTTTTGCCGACACCTTATTTTCGCAGTAGCGACACCACTCTGACTTCTATCTTTTTTCCAAGCACTATATACCGAATTAGTGTCTTCCTGCTTTTTATTTCCAAATACCTTTTTCCCTCCTCCAGATGAGGTTGATTCTCCTGCCTGAATCTTTCTGATCTTGATGTCGTTCTCTATACGTTCTCCCAAGAGTATCATATCAGAAAAACTACCCATCGTACAACTGAGAAGCTTTTCATAATACATTCCAGAGAAAGTGCCCACAAAGAGATCCATCAATTCACGCTCTACCATGGGTGGCTGCACCCTAGCCGCAAGCTCACGCCACCTCTGGGCGTACTCTTTAAAACTCTCGCCATTCTTTTGAGAAAGATTTTGAAGTTGGACCCTGTTTGGAGCAAGGTCGTTGTTATACTGATACTACCTTACAAAGGCTTCCGCCAACTCTTTCCAGCTACGAATCTGAGTGGGCTCTAACCCCATATACCACTCCAGTGACGGTCCAGACATGCTATCTTTGAAAAAATGCATCAGCATCTTTTTATCACTCGAATAAGCAGACATTCTCCGATAATAAGAACGTACATGAACTCTCGGGCAAGTATCCCCCTTATACTTGTCAAAAGTAGGTGCTTTGAACTTGAGCGGCACCCTCAAGCCAGGAACCAACCCCATATTAGCCATGTCTAACCCCATGGAATTCTGATTGGCAAGGCCTCTCACTTGTTCCTCCAACAGCTTGAACCTTCGGTCATTTTCTGTGGGCATCTCGAGACCCATGCCCAGCAGAGGGAAAGCATCTTCTTGACGATCCTCGCCCCAATGAGGATCCTCATTATCATACCCAGCGTAAGCGGCATTAGGACCAAACCCAGTCTGATTAAACCTGGGACCATACCCCACATTACCAAAGCCCTGATTAGCAACACCCGACCCAAAACCAGCGTTGTAGGCACCCATCCCAACACCGTTGTTGCTTGCGTTGCCAAAACCTGCATTGCCAAAGCCCTGATTGCCATAGCCTACATTGGCACCACCAATACCCATACCAGTGTTTACAGCACCAACATTAAAACCAACATTTCCAGCTCCAACATTTCCGTTGATTTCTGCATGTCCGTTACCATTACCAGCTACATTCCCATTCTCAGCTCCATTACCGTTCTCGTCAGCATTGAGAACGACCACCGGTACAACATCACCCGCTCGAGGAGTCCCAACCTGAGAAGGATTAGTAGCAACCCCACCATGTAGCACACCATCACCGTTAACCCCTGCAATCAGAGGCTGCACCAGAGTCTGAAGCTGCTTTTGGCCCTTGGCCACAGTTTCCATGACTTGCATGAATTGCGCTATCCTGTCGCACATCTCCTGCATCTCAGCTTGCATTTGATCCATGGCTTTCTTGCAATTACTTCTTGTATAATAACGATGAATTCGCTGATCGACAATCCTGAAACCTGTATCGACAGAGGGTTAGGAAAACAGCTCAAGGTACCTGTTATGCAAATGATTCATGCAAATGCAAACGTGTGTCTGTGCCTTAGGGAGATTTCTCCCCCGATTCTAGTGCCAAAGTGACAGTGCTGATAATAAGAAGTCTGGATCCCGTCATGGAAATAACGTCTCATATATATATAAAGCCCAACAAGGCAGCATACAATGTCACTGAATACATGGAGAATCAACAGCATGACCTCGACCAACAAGTTTGGTGATGGTCAGCATACAGCAATGATTAGAGAATACATAGGATTACAAAGATAGTCAAGTGCGGCAACGGGCGTGAAACTCTTCTAGAAACTCCTTCGTTTTGGGATGATCAGGCTGAGTGAGTAACCCTTCGACAAGTAACTCCCTCTGCATAACTGTGTACTAGAGACCTTCGACGGAGTCTTCCCATGCTTCTTTGCCAAAACAGTCTTCTAACCTTCGCTTCTTAGACTCAAACATCTAGTTGTGATCCTTCAGGTTCGCAATAGCCTTGTTTAACATGTCTTCAGTGGCATACCTACGAGCAGTTTCATCATCAAACTTCTTCTCGCTGGCCTTCAACTGAGCCTTCAACTTGAAGATTTGTTGTTTCAGCTTGTCCTCCCGCTCTTTGTTGTTGGCTATAGTGGCATTCCACTGTTGGTTGAATTTAGAGATTCTCCGATATGCATCATCCAGGCTCTGCTTTTTGGTGGCAAGCACATCGTTGACAGCCTTGAAGTCCAAACCTAAACGTTCACGGTCAGCTATCTGCTTGGTCAAGTCTGTGCCTAGCCGATTCACCAGCTCTGTCTGTTTTTTGAAGGAGTAGACGATGTCGTTTCTCTCGCTTCTAAGTTGTACCAGTTCTTTTTCCAACTCCTCGTTGGCCTTCTTCAGCTCTTCCTTCTCAGCTAATACCTGATTGTATTTCTGAATGGACACCGTAGTAGGTTCTTCAACCACTAGAGGGCACTCTTGCTTAGCAGGTGGAAAAGGCATCCCTACTGTTTCTGCCCTGCTCTTAATCCAAGTTACATAAGGAGCATAAGCTTGGCTATTTCTCTTACCCAACAGCGCTTTCCCTCATCTGCTGACGTCATTCCAAGCATGTTGGAGCTTGGCTAACATATCCCCCTCTAGAAGCCCCGTGAGGTATAGAGATTCCTGCACCTCTTCTTCTTTTGGCGGGCCTCTCAAGGCGTACGCAAACTGTCTGACAAGTAATGAGGGATTGTAGTTGATACAGCCTTTTCTTCCAATCAAGGGCACATTAGGAAAACCACTGCAGTTGTAGATGACCTCAGTACCCAGCATATCCCGATCAAACCAAATGATACTCTCTGCTGATAATCCCATCAAGCGTTCAGACCACTCAGCTGTGGCTGCAGAGGAAGCAAAGAGACCCTTCTTGGGCACGTGGCTATCAAACCATCTGTAGAGTAAGGGTGCACAACACGACACATTTTTACCCCTCCTATTTTTGTTCTTGTAATGGACGGAATGATATACATCTCCAATTAAGGTGGGAACTAGATTTCCCAATGCGAAGATATGGAAGGCGTCCAAGTCTATAAAGTCTGGCATGTGTCGCTTTCGCGAAAATAAGGTGCCGGCAGAACAGAAGAGTCGCCACCTTTCGTTATTTATCCCTCGGAGCGGGAAAGGAAACGATCGGAAAAACCTAATGAAAAAGGGTAAGACAAGGTCATCGCAACCATTGTCTGGGTTCGGGAGTCGGTTACGCAAGGGGAAGGTATTATCACCCCTCACGTCCGTCGTACTCGACGAGATCCACGCTTGTTGTGTTTACTGGACGGGTTGGTTTATCTATCTACCTATCAAGGCTGGCTTAAACAGAAAAGAAAATGACTCGGCAAAGCGTCGCACTTTATGCCTACGTATTCTCATCAGAGAACGAGAAATCAGAGTCAACGTAGTTCGACCTACGACGGGTTATGGGGAAGGTGGCTCGCCAATACGTCAGTATTGTGCCTACATACTCTCAACAGGTATGAGAGATTAGAGCTTACATAGTTCGGGACACTACGGATTATTTTCTGTCTTTTACGGAAGAAGTGTTTTTTATTGTGTTTGCAATTTCAATCGCACTAAAGACTATGACCTGAGAGTGAATGCGTCGCATGTCACCCAAAGGGTACCATACTAAACATCCAGACTGTGGAAGAGAAACTCTCCCACAATCCTTTCTCAGATAGCTTAAGGCTCGTAACGTACGAAAGAAATCATTCATGATTACTATATCTTAAGCTGTTTTGAGATGAGAAGAGAACAGGCTCAACTAGAAGGGAGACTATCAAGTCCTACTGTTATCATGCCAAGGATTCATCCTATGGTTGAGGTTTGAAACAGGGAAATCCTAGAAGTTATCATGCATAGGTTTCAACCTAAAGTTCTATCATCACTTCCTTATCAAAGGAAATGAGAGTCCTAAGGGATCATGTCAATGATACACAGAAACAGATAAAGCATCAGCTTAAACGGTAAACAGCAATACGGTAAAATGCATGCAATGCAAGTGAGGGAGGAAATGTGTGTGGGACATCAGCCTCCACAAGCTCATCTCAACCTCAAGCCAGATATGAATAACAGTAATCATACTGAGGAAAATAAAACATGCTATCAAGCAAAACACAGTAAACTGCAATCATACAGAAGAAATAAAATCATGCTATCAAGCAAAACAAACCACATGGGCAAGGGAGCAGGGCTCTACCGAATACCCGCAAGCAAAGCCATACAGTAACAGTACAAGCAGAGGGAGCAACTCAACCTCTAGTGCAATCATGCTCCTAGATTAAAGCTAGTCTAAATATGGACTTATTCTAATGCATCAAGCAAGTCAAACAAATCACATCAATACAGAAAAGAAACAAAGAAGAAAGCAGATCAACTCCTCTCTCAACTCCAAGCCTCAGCGCTTCTGACAGTAATCCAGTCTTCAGACTTCCGTCACTCTTGACAAATATCAATTTGCTTCTCCAGGTTTCAACCTTTCAACATAAGTTTCAACTTATTCTCTTCTTCAAGCTTCAGCTCCTTAAACAGTTCCACCTTCAGGCTTCACTCTTAACCACAAGTGTCAACTTGATTCCTTCAGGATCTCCAAAGTTCAAAGTAAGTATCAACTTATCCTTTGTCCTTCAAGCTTCAGCTCTCTTTGCTTTACCAGTCTCAACTTGGTCTTCTTTTCCTGCAAGCTTCATCTTTTCTGAGTAGTCTTCAATCACTTAGAAGTGTCAACTTCATCCTTCAGTCTTTTCTCAAGCCTCAGCTCTTCATTCAATCTTTACTGGATATTCATTGGGTCTTCAAGTATCAACTTGATCTTCATGCTCTCCAAGCTTCAGCTACAATGGCAATGCTCAAGGAATCATCCTCTTCCATACTCTTCAATGAAGTCTTCATCTTCAAACTCAAGCTCAACATCTCTCAAGATACTCAAACCTGAAGAAATCACTTAATTGGATAAGCTGGGGTGTTAAACTGCTCATTGACCACCAAAGGTGACCCATAAGGGTTTAACATCAAAAGAATGGTTCCCTCAAAGGTTCTACCTCCTAGGTACCATCACTTATCCCTCCAAAGGAGGGAGGTGAATACCATGGAAGGACCTTGAATCATGGGAAGGAATGGAGGTGAAAGATACCATCCATGTTTAAGAAAGAAGTTAACTAATTCTAAGCTCTTCCTAATCCCTAACCCTAAAACAACAACAAAACAAACAAGACTACAAGCTCTCAAGCCCCTTCCTCAATCTTCAAGTCTTCCACTATGCTCCTCCATGCTCTTCAAAGCAAGACCAAGCCACCAAGCCAAGCAAAAACCCACAAAGCAAGGCAAACAAAAATACAAGCCCACAAGGGCAACACAAACAACAATCAACTACAAAAATCAATTAAAAATAGTATACTATCATATTGAAATCTAATATAATTTCTAGGGGATCCTATATACCTACCCTTTATACCCTATATGTCCCAATATCTAACTTGACCTAGAAACCCAAAATTCTAGTGTTATTGTGGACCTATGTTAAGGATTGACCTAATTCTATACAACCTAAAGTCATCTAACCAAAACTAATCAAAAATTAATCACAAAATTATGGAATAAATCCAGAGGGGAGCTAATGTCCTAATCTAACTATCCTAAAAAGAATGGCCTAAAAATTCAAAGGGAACTAGCTAAACAAAATTCTACAAGTCTATGCATCAACATAAAAGGAAATAAAATGCTATTAAAAGAGAAAATACACAAAAAAATATTAAAAATACATGAAATGCAAATATTTTGATTTTATAATTTTCTAGACATTATCATGAAATGGGAGAAAAAATCCCCATGCAAAAATCATCATTTTTCTATTTATTATGATTTTTCAAAGGTTAAAATAAAATGGAGAAAAAGAAATTAAAATGAGAAATGTTGGGTGCAGATAGTAACTATATTCAGTTCAATTTCCAGATGGGCTTAAAATGGGGGTGGGGATATCAATGCGCGCCACGCCCAATTTTCATCAGAAAATCAATTAAAAATCACAAGGAAAAAGAAAAATGAACGGTGCAAAGAGTAACAAAATTCAGTTCAAATATCCAATGGGCCAAGACCTGGGGTGTGAATATCAATTACCAACTAAAGCCCAATACCCCAAGTTTAATGAAACGCTTCGTTTTGGTCATCCTCAGAATTCCCTCTCCAAGCGAAATTAAATCTCAGTCGTGGGATCTCCACTCAGCCAATGAGTCTTCGCCTCATCCAACGGCCATCTCATCATCTTCTTCCTCCAGCTAGGGCTCAAAGGAGGAAGCCATGGAAACAGAGCCTCAGCTCAAGCTTCTCCACAACTCGTATCACCTCAATTCTCCATGAAAAACTAAAGTTCAAAGCCCTAATTCATCCAGAATTCCATGCTGATTACAACCATAGCCTTAAAATCCATTAAATCACCCTAAATCTCCAAACCCGATCCAAGATCAAAGATATGCTCAAACTTCAGTTCTAACAATTCTTGAAATTAATTACCTCAGAATGATCACCACCTCACACTGATTAATTCTTGATATCAAACTCATGCTATAGCTCACCATAACTCGTGTTCTTGATCCAAACAAAAATGGTGTCACTAACTGAAACTTCACCAATCGATCTCAAACTTCCCAGAATCCATCACCTAATTGTCTCTAACCGTTCTAACCTAACAATTCTACCTAATCATGCATAAATCATGGTGTAGAAGAAAAGTTACTAACCTGTCAAATCTTGATTCACAGATAGGGTAAACCTTCACTTCAACCTCTCAAACTCTTCAGAAACCTTCCTTGATTGATGATAAAGCTTCTGTTTGCAAAAGATTTGATCAAGAAAGCCTGAATCTCCAAACCCGATTGTGACTTGCAACCTTCAAAATCCAAAAGCTATCTCCTCAATTCTCCATGGTTTTGCTCTCAATTTGGTATGCACAGCTTCAGTGTGATCAATGGAATGTGTTTGGATTGAAAGAAGAAATGGAAATGAATCAGAATGTGGAATTTGATTTCAACTTGCAATGGAAGCAATTGAAATGGCTATCTCACTTTCCTCTCTAACCTCTCACCAACCTTGCATCTGAGCAAGTTCTATACACTATATAGAATGCATTGGACCTCTCTAGAACCATCTGGAATCATCCAATGAGAATTTGGAATTCTCATGCCATGAGTTTATGATTTCATCTCTTCTCATGCATCATCTCATGCCAAGCCTCTTGCAGCACTTGTATCTGACTTGAAAATCTCCCTAGATGAGATATATGATATGTTAAGACACTTTGCTAGCTTGTACATTGCCTTTCCTTATGTTTTGCATTTGTTCCTTAATATGCAAGTAACCATTTTCCAAAGCAACCCCATGATTTAGGCCTCAAATCAAAAAAGTGGTTGAACCATTGTTTCTAAAATGTTCTTTGGAGTCAAAATGACCTATTATATGCCATGGTTTGGATGTGTAACTTGGAAATTTCAATTTCCAACTTCAACTTATTTAACTTATGCCTCCATTTTAGGTCATTTTTATCACTTTTTGCTACAAGCCTTTTTAACATCTCATGACCTCCCTACTAGCCTTAAAACATCATTTTAAGCAAGTTTTATGTTGAAGATTTTTCCATTTGAAGCTTAGAAATAGGAGTTATGGCCTTGTGCTTGAAATGACCTATAATCTCCAAATGACCAAAATGCCCTTGACTTGTCAAAGCCATAACTTGAGTTCTACAAATCCTATCAAGGACTTATAGTACTCTCTAGAAAGCTAAGAATATGAGGAACAACATTAATATTGACCAAAAGTTCATAGGAATCATCCTTCTTAGGAAAACGTTGGATGCAAGTTGGGTGACTTTCAAGGCCCCAGATTCACATACCTCAGATGACCTGTAACTTGTCAAAGTCATAACTTGAGCTCTACAAATCCTATCAAGGACTTCTAGTACTCAAATTAAAGCTAAGAAAAAGATCTACAACATTCATGTTGGGGGTAAGATGATATGACAATCACATATTGTGCTAAACTTCCTTGAAGATGGGGGTCAAACTAGGGGATTTTACACTGTCAAGCCTTAGAAACCCTAGCTTGAAACTTCTCAAACTCTTCAATCATGAGGAGTTGATCTTGGAATAATCCTTATAGCATCTCAATGAATCAATCCATGATCACATGGCTCTTGGATTAGGTCTCAACCCTCTCCAAATCATCAGTTGACCTAGGGTTGACCCAGTCAAACCCTAACTGCACCACTCATGGCTGAGTCCTCTTATTCTTGTACAATGGCCCCTCTAGGCTTCATGATGGCTTTCAAGACATCCCATAAGCTCTCTCAAAGCTTCAAGTCCATCCTCATAGCTTCAGAATCATCTGAGGAGCTCCCACAACTCTCAAGTTAGGAGACACACAACCTTGGTTTCAACCAATCTCTCTGAGGATCTTCTCACTTCTCTGACAAGGATATCAACCCTTGAACACTTGAATAACCTTCTTGGCTAGCTTTAAAGTCTTGTATAGCTCTTGATTGGTAATCATACCTCTTGATCTACTGCACACATATCAATGAAATGCAGATGATAATGCTAGTGAACACAAGTTAGGTAAAGAAATGTTGGTCAAATTTTGGGGTGCAACAACATGTTGGGAAACAAGATGACCCCATAGATGCAGAGGGCGAGAATAGCGTTGAATACGATCCAACAACCGTCTTTAGCGCACTGTTGGGCTTTCCCAACCAGAAACTGTAGAGAAAATCCAGGAACTCCATTCCAACTGGTCAGAAGCAGCTCTGAGGCATCCAGGTGAAGAACAGTAGCTAGGTTAGCCAGATTAGGCTTAGCATCCTGTGAACAAACGGCATCTGATTCTTAATCGGTACACCCAACAACTCAGCATACTCTTCTAAGGTAGGTGCAAGAATGAAGTCCGGAAAAGTGAAGCACCTCAACGGAGGATCATAGAACTGTAGCAATGCATACAACCCATTCAACTCGTAGACTGAAGGTTTACGAACCAGACTGAGCAACTTCCCATAAGATTTCCTGAATTCCACTTTCACTGTATCATCTGCCAAGGCAATCAAACTAGACAGCAAAGTAACATCTGGGGTAGGGAGCTTGTAAGCCACATTCTTCTTCAATGATCCCATGCTAGCAAACAGAGGGCAAGATTACCGGAACCGGGGGATAGTATATGCACTTGCAACATAGATACACGTTAATGATATGCAAATGGGTATGCAAAAATGCAAGATGCAATCATGCAACAGGAGATCAAGATTGTGTTGTTGGGGAGACCAAGGCTCTGTTTCAATATAATCACAACACTGCTCTGATAATAACACCCTGAAGAGGACCAATAATTATGCACTGTCGAGAACGGACACATCTCTGATGATAAGAACCCTATGATACCAACAATACTGATTCACTGTCAAGAAAACCAGGTTGTCTAAAGGTTAAGGTTTCCTGCAATAACCCGACCCCGCTCACAGGTATGAATCCTATCCACTGACAAGGTACGGCATCATATGCGTTCCCCAGCGTCACAGACTTTCACGAAATGATGATACGTTCATCATTTCTAGTTTGGCATCATCACTCCCTGAAGAGGCCTCACTTAGCTGAGTCACAAATGATCGGTCCTCAGAGTCAACAATCCTCCAAACCAATAACCCCTCAAGCCCAAAGGGCTGGAAAAGAAGTCAACCGGGAGAATCTCGTCTGAGCGTGGATTTTGTGAGACACTAGTACATGCAAAGCATGCACGCGCCCACTACTTTCCACAACTAATGCTAGGTATACACTCAAGCCTGGGTCTGGCTTTATCACTCATCAGAGCCCCTCCCCACAACAACACAATAATGATATCATACTGAAAATAAAGTGCGGAAAGTAAAATGCGATAAATAAATACAAACCCAACAGATAAACACGCAAGCGCTAGGATTGACTCGCACAGGGAACCAGAGTCCCCAGCAGAGTCGCTACCTGTCGCTACCGCGAAAATAAGGTGCCAGAAAAACTGAAGAGTCGCCACCTTTCGTTATTTATCCTTCGGAATAGGAAAGGAAACGATCGAAAAAACCTGACGAAAAGGAATAAGACAAGGTCATCGCAACCATGTCTGAATCCGGGAGTCGGTTACGCAAGGGGAAGGTATTAGCACCCCTCACGTCCATCGTACTCGATAGGATCCATGCTTATTGTGTTTATCTAACAGGTTGGTTTAATATATCTACCTATCGAGGCTGGTTTGAAAAGAAAAGAAAATGACTCTGCAAAGCGTCGCGCTTTATGCCTACGTATTCCCGTCTGGAACGAGAAATCAGAGTCAACGTAGTTCGGCTAACTACGGGTGAAGAAGGGGGAAGGTTGCTCACCGAGATATCGCATCTCATGCCTACGTACTTTTACACGGCATGAAAGATTAGAGCAAACATAGTTTGGGCTAACAAGACCACAGGTTTGGTTCAAAGTGTTTTACCCGAGTAGGGTTAACAGACGGTTCTAGCAGTTGGTGTATGCAGCTCGACCTTTGGAGACTTAGGCGTTTACCGTTTGCGGTAGAACCGAGAGTTAACAAAACTCTCCTTATGAAAATAGTTTCCAAGGATTAAAGGTCCCAGGGGACAAAAAGAAGTTTGATCTTTGTTTTTGAAGTCTTTTAAAGAAGAAGTGTTTTGAGTTTTGTTTGTAACTCATGTTGCACTAAAGAATTGGACTTAAGAGTGAATGCGTCGCATGTCACCCAAAGGGTACCACACTAAACACTCAAGCTATTGAAGAGAAACTCTCCAACAACCCTTTCTCAATTGCTTAAGGCTCGTAGCATACAACACGCACTGATCTTTATTAAGTGTTTTAAAGATGAGAAGAGAAAGGACGCACTAAAGGGGAACTAATCCAATCCTAAAGTTGTCATGCAAAGTTGATCCTATGATTGAGGTTAGGAGGGAACTAACTAATGTTATCATGCATGGTTAGAACCCTAATGTCTGTCATAACTTCTCTTGAACAAGAGAAGTTAGAGTCCCTAAGGGAACATGGCAAAGGAAAGCAACAACAAAAGAAATAAACTGAAAGAAATAACTGTAAGTAAAATGCATGCAATGCAGCAATACAAGCAGAAGGAGACGAACCCAACTTCTAGAGCAAACAAGCAAAAGCAACACAAAACACATGCAAGGGAGACAAACTCAACCTTCAGCTAACAAGCAAAGCCAAACAGTAACAGACAAGCAGAGGGAGACAGACTCAACCTCTAATGCAGACAAGCAAAGGGAGCTCAGCTCAACCTTTCAATGCACTTAGGCCTAAACTAACTATATGAAAGCCTATTTTAATGCAACACACCAAACAACAGTCACATAAATACAGTCAATCAACAAACACAGCAAACAAAATAGCAAACCAGCAGCTCAACAGCAAAGCAGTCTTCTATCACCAAAGCAGTCTTCTATCAGCAAAGCAGCCCAACAGTCTGTAGTTGTCTTCATGTCCAATTTATCCATCAAGAGAGAAGAGAAAAAAGCCTTCACCTTCAAGCTTCAACTTGCTCCATCAAGAGATGAGAATCAACACCAAGATTATTACATGATGAGGGGAAACATGATGGAAACCAATGGAATCTATCATGGCACTCAACCACTCATATGAGATTGGTATCCTCAAAGGTTTTACCTTTTTTGGTAGGCCTTTAGTCCTTCCAAAGGAGGGACTAGGCTCCCACAAAGGAACCTTGCATCATAGGATAGGAAATGGAATGCAAACCAAAGCAAACCACAATTGTGAAAAAGGAAGAAACTCTTAAAGGCTCTAAAGAACCTAATTCTACAAGCTCTAAAAGCAACTCTCTAAAAGGGAACTAATGCACCAAATAAAACCCTAATATTAAGTCTACAGAAGCATCAACATGTCTACTAAACCATCAAAAGTGATTTGGAAACTTACCATGAGCTAATGGCCACCCTAAAAACAACCTAAGTATTAAATCTAATTAAAATACTAAATCAACTTCTAAAAATCTATGAATTTTTCTAAGGGGTCCTAAAGGTGTTGAGAACCTAGGGTAAAGGGATCAGAGCCTAAATCAATGTTTAAGGTCTCTAAAGAAATTCTAAACCAAGAGGTGCCAAATGAAGGGCCAAAAGAGGAAGCCTCTAAAAACCTACTCCAAAACAGAACTTAGAGTTGTCTAAAAATTAGGATAAACATCCTACAACCTCATCAATGAGTCTATAACCAGCCAGCAAAATATCAAGTCCTAATTCTATACCAAAAAAGAGTACAAAAATTAGCAAATAACAAGCTCAAAATGCCAAATTAAAAGAATTAAAGAAAATGGAAAAATGGAGAATAAATTGGAAATTCAGCCAAAATAAAATCCAAGAGCATCAAAAAATCAGAAATAAAGCAAGGATCATGAACATATTTTTTTCATAATTTTCTGAACATTAATCAATTTAATATGAATTTTAGAATATAAAAGCAATTAAAGAAAATCAAAAACAATTAAAGAAAATCAAAAAGCCAAGAAAATATTAGAGCCCTAGGATCTGATTACTAGTCCATCAATCCAACGAACATGCGCGCGCCACCTCATTAATGAAACTGCAGCGTTTTGGATGTGGTCAAGGGTCAAAACTCAGGATGAATCTCACGCGTCCAATCTTAAGACTTAGTCAAGTACAAAACCTAGATCTAAGGGCTCTGGCTCATCGTCTTCGTTTGAAAAAAGAGAGGGAATATTTCGCGGTGGCCGGAGAAGACCTTCGGTTGTCTTCTCCGGCGAGGCTCTACAGTGCTACACCTCAAACTTTCACCAAAATGATTGAAACTGGTACCGTTATACTCGGTTTTTCACAAGGATCATGAATCTCTCATCAAAACTTGCTAATTCTTTATGAATCATCAATCTCGATGCCTAACAGAAAAATCACCATGACCTAAATTGTCTCTAAACCTCAAGATTAGGATCCTAAATCCATCTATGCTCTTCCTTAAGCCTAGCCACAGGTCTAATTCATGCTGAAACAGTCTAAATCAAGAGCAATTTTGAAGAATGCAAACCTGGAAAAAAGCTTGCAATTGAGGTAGTTGCAGTGTGATTCTTGACTTTAAACTCTGCAGATTCCTTCACTGATGATCACTGAAGCTAATAGGATCCTCAATTCTTCCTAAAATGGCCTGGAGAAGCAAACACGATTTTGGATTTTGAAGCTTCAATCTCTAATTTTTGTAACAGAATTCTTCACCAATTCCTTCCAAAAAAAATGCTCTGAACACGATCCAAGACTTAAATGGATTGTATTTGGATCATTACATGGCCCAATCCTGGCCCAAATTGCTTAATCCAAAATTTCAATTTTCTCCAAAGTTCAACTATGGAACTCTCATGTACTGGCTCTGTTTCAGCTTGATTTCCACTCAAATACATTGCTTAACATCCCTTGAATGTAAATGGATCAGTTTAAGTGCATGATTTCATCCAATGGTGTTGATTCGTTATGTTACTTCCATTCTAAGTAATCCAAATAAAGTCTATGAATTAGGCCTCAAATCCCAAATGTAAAATTTCCAATCTCTTTAAAATGTCATTTCCAATCAAAATATGCACTCATTTTCCATTTTTTGAACACTTGTGAATTATTTTGGATTTTTTCTCTTTTAATCCTTTTAAAAATGCCTTTTGTCAAATTCCTTCCAACCAACTCTTGTTCAAAGCCAAACCAATACCTCATGGATACTTTATTGAAGTTAAAATCCCATTTTGAGCAAGTTTTGTGTTGAACAAAACTTCATTTGAGATTCACAAGATGGTGAAATGACCCATAATCCAAAATGGCATGTAATCTCACTTTCCCAAAATACCCCTAACTTGTAAACCTCATAACTTGAGTTCTACAAATCAGATGAAATACTTATAGTACATTTTGGAAATCTAAGACAATGACCTACAACTTTCATGTTGGCCAAAATTTGAGGAGAAACATCCTTCTAGGTCAAAAATGCCTTGGAAGTTGGTGGACTTTCATAGATAAAATTCACATTCATCTGATGACCTGTAATTTGTCTGGATCATAAATTGAGTTCTATAAATCCAATCAAGGACTTCTAGCACTAAAATTAAAGCTAAGAACATGCTCTACAAGTTCCATGTTGGTCAAAAGTTGAGATGAAACTTTTATCTTGATATAAGTGGTCTTGAGGTCAGGCACTAAATAGGGGATTTTACCTTGAGAACCCTAATTTAGCAACTCCTCACACTTTGAATTCTTCTTGAATTGATCTTGGAATATCACCTCATGTATATCAAAACAAAATCCCATGACCTCAAAGACTTAGAATTGAGTCTTAATCTCCTTCAATTGCACAGTTGACTCAAAGTTGACCAGATGAAAACCCTAATGGCAACACCTTCAACTGTGACTTTCCACACTTGGCATAAACACTTGAATGAACTATACCATGACCCTCAAGGCCTCAAATTAGCTCCAATGACAATCTATACCCCTAACCATGGGCTTATACTCCTAAGATGATCCTCAGATAGGCTCCTAAGCAGGATATGAACCATATTCACTTGCTTGCCTTTCTTCAAGGACTTAGACTTGCTTCTGATGATGATAACCACTTGATGACTTGAATATAATCTCTAGATTAGGCTTTGAACCTTTGATAACCTCAATTGGCTAAGCACACCTTTCTTGATCCCCTGTAAAATTCCACATGACAATGCAATGTGAATGCTAGAACAATGATATGCTAATGCAATGAAACATAACCCAAGTAAGAAAAAGGTCAGGCAAATTTTAGGGTGCAACAGTATGGTGTTGTAACTCTGTGTCGCACACCATAATGCTCTAAAGCTTTGGCTAACTGAGTGTTACAAAAGTGTGAACCACTGTCACTTATTAACACTTTCGGATTACCGAAACGAGAAAATATGTTTTTCTTTAAAAAATTTATTACGGTTTTCCCGTCTGCCTTAGAGCTAGCTATGGCTTCCACCCATTTGGAGACGTAGTCCACTGCAACAAGAATGTATTCATTTCCAAATGACGGTGGAAATGGACCAACAAAACCAATTCCCCAACAATCAAAAACTTTGACTTCTATCATATTTTGAAGTGGCATTTCATTTTGTTGTGTTATTCCATCGATCCTCTGAAATTTGTCACAACTTTTTGTGTGCGGTACGCATCTTTAAACAAGGACGGCCAATAAAATTCCGATTGAAGGACTTTAGCGGCCATTCTTGTGTTGTTAAAATGACCTTCATACGGAGAGTTGTGACAATGCTGCAGGATGTCTTTGGCTTCCTCCTCAGAAATACATCTCCGCAAAATGTTATCGGCACCAAGTTTAAAAAGATGTGGTTCATCCCAAACAAAATACTTGGCGCCAGACAAATTTTTTTTCTTTTGGTGACTAGTTAGACCTTTCGACATCAATCTGGTGGCTTTGTGGTTAGCCATATCGGCAAACCAAGGTCTAACCGTTACCATATACAATTTTTCATCGGGGAACTCCTCCCTCACCTCTTTCTCATGTTTTGTGACTTCATCATTCACAAGTCGGGACAAGTGATCTTCTACCAAATTCTTGGACCCTTTTTTATCACGAATTTCAAGATCAAATTCTTGAAGTAAAAGAATCCAACGAATTAACCGTTGCTTAGAATCTGGTTTGGTAAGCAGATACTTGATCTCCGCATGATCGGTGTAGACCACAACTTTTGATCCAATCAAATAAGATCTAAACTTTTCTAATGCGTACATTATAGAAAGCAATTCCTTTTCTGTTGTTGCATAATTAATTTTAGCCTCATTAAGAACCTTGCTTGCATAATGTATCGCATGGAAAATTTTGGTTTTTCTTTGGCCTAAAACTGCACCAACCGCATAATCGCTTGCGTCGCACATAAGCTCAAAATCATTTTTCCAATTCGGTGCGACAATTATGGGTGCAGTTATTAAGCTTTATTTCAAAGAATCAAAAGTTGTCATGCAAGAATCATCAAAAAGAAAAGACTTATCTTTGTTGAGCAAGTTTCTCAATGGCTTTGCTATCTTTGCGAAGTCCTTGATGAATCTTCAATAAAATCCCGCATGACCCAGAAAACTTATAATTCCCTTCACATTCAGAGGCGGCGGTAGCTTTTCAATCACTTCCACTTTAGCTCTATCAACTTCAAGTTCTTTTGAAGAAACCTTGTGCCCGAGCACAATACCTTCCGTGACCATGAAGTTGCATTTCTCCCAATTAAGCACTAGATTAGTATCCACACACCTCTCCAAAACAACATCCAAAATTTTCAAACAAAGGTCAAATGATGGTCCGAAAACTGAGAAATCATCCATAAACACCTTGATCGTCTTCTCAATCAAGTCCGAGAATATAACTTGCATACACCTTTGAAAAGTCGCCGGTGCATTACACAAACCAAACGACATCCTTCTATAAGCAAAGATTCCGAAAGGACAAGTGGAAGTTGTTTTTTCATGATCTTCCGGGTTGACAATGATTTGATTATACCCGGAGTATCCATTCAAAAAACAATAATATTCTTGACCGGAAAGCCTCTCGAGCATTTGATCCATGAAAGGAAGAGAAAAGTGATCTTTTCTCGTAGCTTGGTTGAGCCTACGGTAATCAATACACATTCTCCATCTCATTACGGTTTTCGTTGGAATCAACTCATTCTTTTCATTGCGGAAAACTGTCATTCCACCCTTCTTCGGCACCACTTGAACTGGACTCACCCACGGACTATCAGAAATAGGATAAATCATGTTGGCATCCAACATTTTTACAACTTCTTTCCTCACCACTTCTTTCATAGTGGGATTCAATCTTCTTTGTGGTTGAGCTACCGACTTGAAATCGTCCTCCATGAAAATTCGATGCATATAATAGGAAGGACTTATACCTTTTAAGTCGGAAAGAGTCCAACCCATTGCCTCTTGATTTTTCTTCAACACCATAATTAATTTCCTTTCTTCATCCATGGTTAACTCTGAGCTTATGATCACCGGCTTGTTTTTCTCTTCATCAAGGAAAACATACTTTAAATGAGATGGTAAGAACTTCAGCTCAAGCTTGCCTTCCTCATTGTTCTCTTTTTTCAAATTTTCCACCTTTTCTTTCAAAGGTGGGATTTCCTCTAACTCTTCAAGTTTCCGGAAACACTTATCAATTTCTCGTTCTTCTTCTGCATTCACTTTTGAAAGAGCATTTGTAAAAACTTGTTGTAATGGTGTAGGAACTTGTAATAACTCCTTGACTTATTCAATTGCCACTTCCGTTGCATCAGTTCTAAAACAATCGGTTTTGTCTTTAGAAAGTTTCATGGCTTCGAAAAGATTGAAGCAAATCTCCTCATCAAGAACTCTTACCTTCATGAGACCATCGTCCATATCAATCAACATGTGTGCAGTCTTCATGAAAGGTCGGCCAAGAATCAATGGAGAGTCATCATCTTCTTCCATATCAATTACTACAAAGTCAATTGGGAACAAAAATTTATCAGCCTTTACCAACACATCTTCGGCTACACCATGAGGGCGAGTGGTAGATTTGTCGGCAAGTTGCAACGTCATTTAAGTTGATTTCAACTCCATGTATCCCAACCGCTTCACAATAGATAAGGGTATCAAATTTATGCTAGAGCCCAAATCAATCAACCCCTTGCCAACATAATTATTTCCAATGGTGATGGGTGTTACGGTGAGAATCGTGATACCAAGCTATTGAATTAACTTGAATCTTAATTCTTAAATTTACAAAGGGACTTTAATTTATCCAAAGGAAAGGTCTAAAGAAAGAAAGAACCTTTTGCACGATGTAACAACAACGCTAAGAGATTCGGGGGTCGGGGGTTGGTTATGCATAGGGTAGGTATTTCACATCCTAAACATCTGTAGTACTCTACAGGAACCTTTTGTTTGTTTGCATGCTAAGTTTGCTAAATGTTTGATATGGATTGGGATTGGGTAAAAGGTGTAGGTTAAGAACTAATGATAGCTTCTATGTTTGCTCGCAAAGACATCACGTCCTCTGCCTACGTATCCTAACTAGGATAGAATCAGAGCAATCGTAGTTCACCTTACAAGGGCTGAAGAACACTTGATTATGATCAAGGTTCAAAGGGGAACAAACATAACAATGTTTGTATAGAGTTTAACAAAACTCTCTAGATCTATGTTATAACACTCAAGAAAGGGGAGTAAGAAATCATTACTATGATTCTTACATAGAGTTTACAAACTCTATCCTAGGGTTCTAGTTGAAGAACACTCCTAGCAAAGGTAGGTTTTTTAGACTTAAAGCAAAGTCTAAGGGTTTATACTAAGGTTCAAGATGACTTCACCAAGTCAAGGGAATGGATAATGAACTATCCATGACACAAGGGTAAATGGAGAGACTTTTCCTTTGGAAGGAGAGAGGGAGGCAACTCAAATGAGAACTAAAGAGTTTCATCAATTGGGGAAGAAATACTTATCAAAGAAACATAAACAAACAAACATGAAGGATACAAAGAATATGGTTACAACCAAGCATGCATATCACAATAAGCAAGGATTAGAATAAAACAATTGGTTTCAACCAAGTATGACACATCTTTACAAAGATAAAGGATGCAACTCAAAGGATACATATTAACAAATATGGAAACCCAACAACCATGCAAATAAGTCACAACTTAAGATAATCATGTTATGAGTTCAAATGTAACAACATTTAGGCATTGATAAAAATCAAGTACGTAAGGAATGTTCACAACAGTTAAGTTCAAGATTTAGGAAGAGAACAACAAATTTATGGTAACCACCAATGAGAAACAAAACCTTAACATGTTAACAAACACAAAGAAATCAATTATCAACAAATCTCACAAGATAAGTCAAGCATGGTTCAAGAGAAATTCATCAAGACGCAAGGTAACAACCCTAAAAAATAAACCAACTTTCAAGTGGGAAAAAGCGATTATAATCATGAACAACTTGAAATATTTTCTCTTAACATGAAACTAGACAAAATTAGGAGCATTTTGCAAAAAGAATGGATTGAAAAAGATAAAACATGCAAAAGTTATGAAACATTGAATTTTATGAAAATAAAATGAATGAAGCATGTGATAAAAAAGAAATGTCAAGGGAGGGAGTTGAACCCAGGCCCTCTTGGTTCACAAACCCAGAAGTAACCACTCAGGCACATGGCGTGCGCGTGTACATGGAATGGGAAAATAAGTGAATAAAATAAACATGACAATTGAAATAAAAACAACCAAAATGGGTCATCACTGAGGATCGAACCCTGTCATGTGAAGTGAAAGGCGCATGTTATAACCACTGGGGTGGCGATACATCCGTGTATTTAGCCATCCCAGAAAAAGATAAGGCTATCTTGAGATTGAAATTATGGGCCAAAAACAAACCACCAAAACCAAAGGCGTGAAGGATTCAAACTTGATCAAATCAACACCAAATTTAACAAAATTAAAGCCTAACATGATTGTTTCTAAACAAGGATGATGATGGTAACAACCATTTTGTGAAATGATGCCTCTAATAAAAAACACGAATGTAAATGCAAATTGGTCATTTGAGTTGTATAAAGGAAACCAAAGCATGTTCTAAGCACAACCACATCAAACTGATATTGCACACAAGTCATAAACATGTTAACAGATGGATTGCACACTTAGGGCTCAGCCACAGATCATCATAATTGAAAATGGTTCATTGGTTGCAAACATAGCATGAAAGTTGGTCAAGCTGTCAAGGTGCAGATGAAAAGTGTTCAATTCATACATACATGGCCTATAAGTTCTAAACATGTTTATTGATGCTCTTAAAGCTTACAAACCAAACAAGAGTATCTCAGGCATAAGAAGGTAGTATGATCCAGCAATGGCAACATATTGGCTAGTGAGTGAACTTTGTAAAATAGTGAACTTGTGCTTTCAAACAACAAGAACAAATGACCTCAAATCAAAAACCAAGTTGTTAAAATCTAAACAGACAACAGTTACAAACATACACATATGTGTCTGGTCTTAAATGGAATATTTGAAGGGATCCAGGCTGATCAAAATAGCCAAAAAGCAGCAGGCCAAGGCAAAGTGGCCCTGCTGTCCAGAATTCAAACAAAAAGGCCAAACATGGATGAAACTCACACTGATCAAATCAACAACAAATCATGAAATCTCAACCAAACACTACTTAAAATGCAATGAAAAAAACATGATGGTAACAACCAAATGCCAAGACATATGCACCAAAACAGAACTGTTATCAACATACGAAGTGAAATTGAAAAAATGCAATTGGAACGCTATGTCAAGAAATAAGCACAATCAGGTTGAACAAACCTTACACACAAACCAGAAACATGTTATTAAGTGTTTCTAAACTTCAAGAATAGCCACAAACCAAACAGAACTGAAAGTGGTATGCTAGTGGCTCATTTACACATGAAAATGCATAATTGAAGACATGACAAGAATGGGATAGTTTTAGATCAAGAAATCATCATACACAAGCTTCAAATGTATCCATGAATGAATCTACAACTTAAGATTGAACATCAAATGTACACAACAAAATTTGGCTTACAAGCTGCAAGTATGGCACATGTGAGCAGGTTGTCAAACAGAAAAGATACAAATTGGCATAGCATTCAAAATGAGGTCTAGTTCATACACATACAAACCCTAAACATGTTATCTAATGGTCTAAAGCTCATGAAATAACTTAAAACTACTCAAACAGAAAAGTGTAAGGTGTGTTGCAGCTATGGTTACACAAAGTTGTTGACAGCAAGGGATGAGGCATTGTGAAAATGAGTGGTCAAAACCAGGTAGCATCAGGTCATGTAAGCATTACACACATATCACAAACATGATAACAGGTGAATTTAAGTTCATACATCAACCAAAAAGTGCTTCAAACACAAAAAGGGCTTGTTGTGTGTGATTATGATTTTTCAAAACTATTTGACAGCAGAGTGAGGATACAAGCTGGTTTAGCCAATAGTGAGTGGTTTCATGTCATGAAATTAACACATACATATCACAAACATAAAAACAAGTGAGGTCATATCCAAAAATCAGGCATATTGCAAACTGAACAGACATTGGTATAGTTCACGGCATATTTGGCTTGAATGGAAGTTGAAAATGCATTTTGAAAGTGAAAAGATAAAACAGGTGGAAATAGGTCATACAATCACCACACACACATCACAAACATGGAAATGAATGAGATCAAGCTTAAAGTTCAGGCACATTTCAAACAGAACAGAATTTGATATGTTGATGCTTATGAAATGCAAAAAACAAGCTCATTTATGCAGCAGGATAGTATATGGCAAATGGAGACAATTAGGCATCACACACCAACTTAAAACATGCTAAATGATGATTCTAGGCTCAAGGATCAAATAGAAACAAGTCGAAACAGAAAAGGGCATATTGTTGGTAACATAATGCTTGAAAATGCAAGTTTAAAAGTGAGCAAGCTGTCTTGAAAATGCAGAGCCAGTTTAATCATGCAAATACCACACACAACCTCTAAATGTGTTAACTGATGCTTTCATACTTAAAGATCAAACACAAACTACTCAAAACATGAACTGATATGTTGTTGCAAACATTTGACAACAAAATAAGCAATAAACCACAGCAGGTCCTAATAGCTAAATCTCATGCTTTTAACAATTTCAACAAGTTTCAAATAATACAAGCAAGACCAAATCAGAACAAAACAACAGTTTAAACACTTGAGATGAAACATTGCAAGCACAAGCAGTTGCATACTATCCTAGCACAACATTCATGAATATTGGTATAGTAAATGAACAAACATCACAAGTGTGAACAAAAGCCAACCTAGATTCATACATGACCTAGGGGCAGGGGAACCTCATGAAACAACTAACAAGCAGTTCAAACATCACAAATAAACAAGGACTGATAGACTTATAGCAAACACAACTACATCTCATGTTAAGATTTCTAAAGCTACCCTTGTAGACAAATTCCTTAAAACAAGTTGTAAACCACATACAAAGTTCATCATTGACAGAAAATTATCAACACATCACTTAAAAGCAATATCATAGCAATAAAACACAAGCTCTTGACAAAGAGCCATTTTGGGACAGCTAAACTATGGTTTTCACAACAAGAACTTCAAATTTGCAAAACATGACAATGCATGTATAATGAGAAGGTTGAGTATTACATACCTCTTGTAGTCCTTCTTGAGCAAGCTAGAAAGCAAAGAAACCCATAGATCTTCTTCCTTGGCACAGATTTGGAGTTTTCTTCCTCTTGAAGCAATAAACAATCCTTTAAGACAGTTTGAGTATTGAACTTCCCAACCGGGTTTTAAGACTTTGGACAGTTGAAACAAGATATATATGAGGTGTTGGGGTGTTGAAGTGGTAGGAAAAGCCTTAAGTAGAGACTTGGCTTCCAAAGTGCATAAAAGTCAAAATATGAAGGTATGAAGGTTGACTTTTAGATTAATGAGTTTTTTGATAAATGTAATGGTGGGAACAGTTTCAAATGGCCATTTTAAGGGTGTGTAGATAGTCTTTGAAGTGCTTTGATGTTTGGAACAAGAACTAGCATGAAAAGTGGAAAATGGTGATTTTTGTGATTTTGAGAACTTAAGCACTTTCAAGCAAGGAAAGGAATGGGAGAGCTATGAGTTTCTATGTGTTCTTGATAGCTCTGGTGTGTCTAACAACATAGAGAAAAGCCTCTATTTATAGGGAGAGTGAGGGTGAGGGCAGCCTTGGTTTTTCCACATTTTGTAGGGAGATTTTGAATGAAATCTTGCCAAGATCAAGTGGCAGATTTTCTCATCAATTCTTTGGAAAATGCTGAGCAAAATATCAAGTGAGATGGGAGGGATGAGATGACTGAAGTGAAGCTATGAGAGTAGGGGACTGCAGCTGCACAACTCTTTGAAAAGTTTCTCTTCCATAGTCCTTTAAATGATTATTATATTAGCCACTTGCTCCAAGTTGCAAAGCCTATCAATTCTTCATTTCTTCTGGTTTTTGCTTCATCTAAGCTTCACATTATCAGAATAAAATATGATCCAATGGCTGAGGGTGGCCCAAGTTGTTGAATTTTGAATTTTGAATTTTGGAAAGAGTTGAAGTGGTGACTTCAAGTGTGGTAGCCCCAACTTCCATGATCCATAACTCTCAGCTCACAAATGCTATGGAGGAGTTCTACCACATTTTAGAAAGCCCTCAAGTAGCTATACAACTTTCATGTTTTTGAGATTTTCAAATTCTAGATGGAACTAGGTTGAAAAACCTCTCCAAGTTGCTGAAAAAACATACTTAAAAGACCAAACAACTTAAAAAGTTTCTAAGTTATTTCCCTTCTTGAAATGAATTTGGTCATAACTACAAATCTATGCATTTTTTGATCATGGACTACTTTTGGACTTTTGTAGGACTTGTCAAGAGTTTTCCAATGAGCTTTGAACCAACTCAATTGGATGTGTGGTTGAGGAGTTATGGTCTTGCCCCTTCCAAAACCCTAATTCCCGATTTTTGCAATTACTTCCTAACTCTTGATCCAGTGGTCATGAAATTTTATGTGAAGGTTTAATATGACATAAGGAAAATTTTTGATTCACATCTTGAAGTCAAATTCCTTATGGTTGAAGAGTTGACTTTTCGATCAACCGTACGATCAATCGGTGACTACCGAGTCAGCTATTGATGCTCTGGACCTTTTGAGGCCTTAAAACTATTTGAATAGACTTTAATAAGCCATAGGAACTTCATGGACCATGATCCCACCATTGGAACACTTTTTAAATCAAAAGTCAAACTACAGTTGACTTTTCCTAATCGAAAACCCTAATCGGGTATCTTGAACTGCACTGTTCTCAATTCCCGGGTGAAAATCTCAAATTGGATTCATACTTGACCCAATGTAGTATCCTTAATCTTGTTTATAGTTGAATCAATCCAAAACATTGATTGATTAAACCATCGAAGCCTCGATTTTTGACGGTACGGAACCCTAATTCATCTGTATCTTGACAAAGATAAACTTGAAATGGGTTAAGGTTAGTTAATCAAATGAATATGATCCTAAAATGATGATGAGGATCTAAGAGGTCAAAATTTGGGGTGCAACAATTGGCAAAGTGACTCGTCCCGGATCACTTTCTTTCCTCGGGAGAGTACGTTGAATGATTGCGCTACAACTAGCATCCACCATGATTGTTTCTTGATCCGTATACCGCTTCTTCTTCGTGAGAATGCCCTTCATCAATTTAGCATATTTTGGCATTTTCTCCAATGCTTCGGAAAATGGAATATTAATTTGCAATTGTTTGAATATGTCCATAAACTGAGCATAGTGTCTAGCATTGTCTTTCCTAGTCGGAGCATGTGGATAAGGCAAATTTTGAATCGGTATCGTGTTCACTTTCTCTTTTCCATTTCTCGATTTTCTCGCTCTTTCTTCTCTCTTACTTTTCTCTCCTTCCTCATTTTTTTTCACTTACTCATTTTCAACTAATTCTCCCTCAACATTTTTTCCTACTTCATCACCAACATTTTCAATTTCTTTTTCAACTACAACTTCCTCCGCTACTACTTCCTCACCTACACCCATGTCAATTTCTCTACCACTTCTTGTAAGAATCGCCTTGCAATGCTCCTTCGGACTTGGAGTAGCAGTAGCCGTGAAAGGCCCTTTTTTTTATCGACCAATTGTTTAGATAATTGGCCAACTTGTGTCTCCGAATTCTTAATAGCCGCACCGGTATTCTTTTGGTTGGACATTGACATTTGCATGAAATGAGTAAGAGTTTCCTCCATCTTTGATGGTGCACTTTGAGTTTGTGGAGGTTGAGTGTAGTTTTGATATTGTTGACGATTTGAAGTTCCGGCTTCTTGTGGCCTCCAAGGTTGTTGGTACCCTTGATTGGGTCTTTGATAACCTTGATTTTCCGGTTGATAAGGTGGTCTTTGTTGGTATCCTTGATTTTGATTTCCGGCATAATTGGCTTCTTCCAAAACGGGAGGACAATATCCAGTAGAATGGTCACCTTTACACAACTCACAACTTGCCACTTGAACTTGGGTAGGAACTTCTTACATCTCTTTGATTTGTTGTGGAAGCTTCGACATTTGTTGAGTTAAAAGCTCCACTTGTTGCGTAAGAAGTTTGTTTTGAGCAAGAATAGCATCATTCGTACCCAACTCAAGCACGCCTGGTTTTCTTTGAGCTACCCCACGGTTATGATTCCCTTGGTGATCATTAAGTGCCATCTTGTCAATAATTTCAATTGCATCATCAGCGCTTTTAGACATCAAAGAACCTCCCGCCGTAGCATCCAATAAGGTCTTGTGAACCGAAAGGAGACCATTGCGGAATATATGTACTTGAGTAAGTTCATCAAAACTGTGTCCTTTACATTTTTTTAACATAGACTTGAATCTCTCCCAAGCTTCGTTGAGGGATTCACTTGCTTCTTGTGAAAACACAATTATCGCAGTTTTAGCTTCCATGAAATGGTTATATGGAAATAACCGTTCAAGGAACTTCTCTTCTAGAAGATTCCAATCTGTCATGATTGTTGTAGGTTAATCAAGATATCATTCCTTCGCTTTCCCAATCAAGGAATGAGGAAATAGCCTCCTGAACAATGACTTTTCGTCAGCTTCGGTTGCTCCTGTTGCACCCGCAATCTCGTAGAATTTTGTAAGATGTGTGAACGGATCCTCATGATCTAATCCCGTGAAATGATTTTGATAGATAAGTGCAAGGATTCCCGTCTTCATCTCCACTTGTCTTCCATTTTGGAGATTACGCGCGAACTGAGCGGTATATCTTGGACTGTTCGTACATGGAGTGGAAACTGGAGGTGGAGGTGGTGGTGCTTCCATAATTGGTGAACTAGGTGGAGTGGATGAAGAAGATTCTCCGAGATCTTGTATTGCAATAGCTTGTTGTCGTCTTCGCTTTGTGCGACTATTGGTACACCGAGCGGTTCTCTCAATCTCAGGATCGAAAAGAAGGTTTTCCGGCCGAACCTGGCCGCGCATAAACGAATTATGCACACGAACTAAACAAATTAAAAAGCACAAAGAATTACAAAGATAAGAGATTCACAATACAAAAATCTTAATATCACTAAACTATTGCAATGCTTGTAATATTCAACTAACAATCCCCGACAACGGCGCCATTTTGTTAGAAAGTATTATGCGGTAGTGTTTTATCGTATCCACAGGGATTGTAGAGAATATAGATGCTTTCCGTTCAACAGTTTAATGACTTAAGAAAAAGGGGGTTTTATAATGGTTTCAATTTCGTAACATAAGTTTGCAAGATTTAAAACGGAATAAAAGTTAGTCTTAAGTTTAATAAAAGCATGACAAGATTAGGTTTCACTAGTCCGTCCTAAACGTATCCACCCAATCAAATATGTGAACAAAATTCTAACCAACATAACCGCGTATCCTCACAAAAACGTTCATCTCTAAAGCAATTTCTTGAATGTTATTGTTTCGACCGTTAGATGATCTCTCTAAATAACAATCGAAACAATAATCATTAAGATCGATACAAAGCGGATATCAACTTTCAAATCTATCTCTAGCACTAGATATAGTTTATAGATGAAGATATTAGGTCAAGATTTGGAAAGTTCATGTCTAAAGCAATCCAAACCATAAATGTATAAATAGTAGCAAATAACTTCATCTACATTGATCATAACATTGTTCACATACAAGAGATTCAGAAGAATACATAAAATCTGAACTAACTACTCCTAACTTTGACAAGAGAGGGATTTAGCCACTCATTTTCATGATAACTTGAGCAACAAGTTTCCGAAGGAGGTTGATCAACATCCAAGTCGACTAATCGAGATTGGATGGGAATTCACCTTCTTTTTGTGAAATGTTGCTAAGAGATGATGAGAAATGAAGGAATGGGTTTTTAGGTCAGAAAAATCCTCTCCAATGCAAGTACAAGAAAAAAGATATTTTTCCAAAAAGTAGCCCATGCTACTTATATAAGGGTCTGGTGAGCTGTCATGTTCGCTAGGCGAACAAAGTGGTTCGCCTAGCGAACCCCCAAAAGTGCCACCTAAAGTGCCTGTGTCCTGAAAGCTCTCCCTAGACCAGTTTCCAAATGTTCACTAGGCGAGTAATCCTTTGCTTAGCGAAGCCTTCGTTGTGCACTTCGCCTAGCGAGTTTATGGTCCTTTCCTTGTTGTTTTAAGTTTGGGAGTGTTCGCTGCCTTCTCGCTGCTTGTTCGCCTAGCGAGGGCTTCACTGCCTCCCTCGCCTAGCGAGTGTATGGCCCTTTCTCCACTGTCCCAAGTTTGGGAGTGTTCGCTGCCTTCTCGCTGCTTGTTCCCCTAGCGAGGGTTTTGTTGCCTCCCTCGCCTAGCGAGTTTATGGCCCTTTCTCCACTGTCCCAAGTCTGAGAGTGTTCGCTGACTGCTCGCTGCTTACTCGCCTAGCGAGGTCTTCGCCACCTCCCTCGCCTAGCGAACTTGCTGATGTTTGCTTGCTATCTTGGTTTCCTTGCCATCTTTCTTGTGTCTTAATTATCACTAATTCATGACAAATTCCTGCACAATAACACACAAATTAAAGGTACCAAGATACTTTTCCATAGTGTTGCAAACCAACCAAAGCAAGAGTGATTTTGAACACTTTCTTAACAAAAAGGAGTGAAAGATGCCCACATTTGATAGCTTAAATAAGCACAATTGGACATCTAACACAAGGTACGACAAATTTGTTATTATTTTGTTTTATTATTATACTCTCTACGTTATTTTTATGATTTTATTACATTTTGAATCTCGATTGTATGACATTTTTTACATATATTATATCATTTTCGACACATCCAATACTAGTCTCTTATTATTTTGTACGTCTATATTTTTTTAATTTGAGATGGTGCTTCATACTTCATCTGAAAACAAATATCCAACTTATAGCATAAAAATACTTATTCTGATACACTTCGGAGATGTATCTTCAGAATATTACAAGAGATACATCACCAGAACAATTCAAATGTAAATGACTATTGAATGACATGTTTTGAATGTATAAAATTGTTTCAGAGATATATATCCAAAATATATCAACATTTATTCAGAAATAAATACGTTCGGAGATGTATATCTGAAATTAAAAAGGCATATGTGAAAATTTGCATAGTACATTGAACACATCTAAAGTACAACAAGAAATTCTCAAACTTTTATTATTATGATTAATGTTCCGTGAACAGCTGTCCACGGTAAAATAAACTTTAGGCTGGTTCAAATCAAAAGTTCATAGGTTTATTAGTATACATATAATAATAATTTGGAAGGGTTTGTTGTCAATGGGGGAAAACCGTACCATGTAGAAACTAATTACTATTAATTATTGAATGAACTAATATGAACCAGCAAGTTAATGTACACGAGATTATATATATATATATATATATATATATATATATATATATATATATATATATATATATATATATATATATATATATATATATATATATATATATATATATATATATATATATATATATATATATATATATATATATATATATATATATATATATATATATATATATATATATATATATATATATATATATATATATATATATATATATTAAGGTAAATGCAGCATATACCCCAATCAAAAAATTTAATCGCCTGTAATAAAACCCCATTGAAGGTAGCTCTAAAATACAAAAGAGGACCTAACTCTATATTATTAACAGTTTATGCTGCACAACTCTATCAATGGATAATAAGGGCAACTAAAATTCTTTCCTGAAACTAACAGCAATGTTTCCAATTATATACCATCCTTTGTATCACGAAAAAAATCTACATATGGCTTGGTCTTCTCTTCCCAGAATCTGTCCTCGTCCGCTTCACCGGGTTTGCCCATCCAACTGACCTACCAGACCCATTTGGTTTCTGACCATGGTCAACCCTAGGGGTAGAACCTGAACCTGAAGTTGGACTTCTCATTGCAAGAACCAGACAAGGTGGTGAAATAGGACCAGTTGGTCCAACCCTAGACTTCCCCGATGGTTTTTCTCTCTCATTTCTTTTCTTCTTGCATACAACTAGTTCACCTGGGTGAACAAGCAGTGAAGGACTTTCATGCTGAAGTTGCTCCCTGGCACTGGAACTGCCACTTCCAGTTTTTGATACCTTATGCGGTAATTGGACTTTGATCCTGCCACTCTCGCCGTTGGAAGTGGATCCACGTTGCGGCGGCTTTTGAGTAGGGAATGGATCAGTCTCCATATCATTCTTCCCTCTCTTTCTCTTACAACTTGGACCAGCAGTCACTTGCCTTGGGGATGCTGCTGCGCTGGCAGAAACTTGACTAGAAAAAGAAAGTGCACTTCTTGCTTCTCCGAAATCAATATCAGAAAATGCGACTTCTATGATGTCAAAAAAGAGATCATGAACCTTTCTTGCTTCAGATCTTACCTGTGAATAATGATCACTTGGAACTTTTAACCTTTGCAAAAATAGAGACCATATATAAACAATCCTTGTGTCATTATCAACTTATCATTTGACAGCCATCTCAATCATGCAAAATACAATCAATCAGTTTATGCTTTTAATTTGCTAAAGCCATTTTGAACAATGATAAGAAATCTTACCTCATATGAGTACCCATAGAAATGCATTGCACTCTTCAGCATGAACTGCACATCAAACACAAGCTCCATTACTCCATTGTACTCCAGTCTATCAATTCGCTGGTCAATCTTTCTTAAATCCAAGAGTTTGTTCCCAGAACCACCAGAGAACCCAGAATTCTCAATCCTCTTCCATAAATCTATCAGCAAAGGTACAATTTGATGGCCTTCCTTGTCTATTCTCCTTTGAAGTTTGCTAATTACATGTTTACACTGCAAGTACACAAGTTGTATGAATTCGTATACTTCCACTAAGTGAGCAAGCAAACAAAACAAGGACAGGAAACATCCAAATAGATTATTTAACATAAAGGAGGTGAGATTACAATTTGCATATCCAACAGAAAAGTTATGGTGAAAAACAGAACAGAATAAGAACACTTTCAGGGTTACATTTAGCAAAGAAACCTACGATCAAACACCCAAAAATTCATTTGCAATATATTACTTGCTTATTAAAATTGTGTAAGATTAGTAAGTGTTTCTATTGGAAGTCTCAAGAATTCGGGTTATGCCTAACTCATCCCTACAAAACTGGGATTGTCCTCACTTATAAACACAACACAATGAAAGTGTTGGAGGCTGCAATGAAGGCAAACCAAATGCCGCAATTTAGGCGACTAGGGGCGGGCTGCAATGAAGGCGAAAATTCCAACAGGAAGTCCTTGCAAAATGCAGTAAGATCAATTCCATTCAGGAAAAAATAAGATAGATGCAGAAAAGAAGACACAACATTGATTAGTTAATGACACATACCCCTCTCTGGATGATTTCAGCCATTTTAGTGCCATGAGCTGCAGATCCACTTAAATTGATAGGCTTCCCCTTCCAACTTTCTCTAGAGTGTTCACCACTATCTTCTGAAGGAGAAGATGTGCAGTTCAAACGACTGGACTTGGGAGGGCCTTGTAATTTGGATGCATTAGGTACTTTCCTTGAAGGTAAATTTCGCTTATTTTTAAATAAAGGTTCTTTCTTATCATGCTTACTGCCACTGGAATCTCCAAGTGATTTTGATTCTGGGCCGACCCTTGTTTGCAATTGATATTTATTGTTTAGTAAAAGAGATGATTCTCCACGTTGAAGAGATGCCATCTCACTGCCAGACTTTTCCCCAGGCCTTTCCATGGTGTGACGAGGCCGAACACGAAGACTACGTTTACGCTTAATCTTGGGTTTCTGCAAAACTTGTTCTTCCTCACCTTCATCGCGATCATGAGTCCAACTTCCCGACTGTTGATGATACATGTGAGATTCACCAGATACTGCAATTTCCCCTTCCTCTAACTCATCTCCCTAGTAAAAGTTATCAGAAGATATTAATAAGAATGTAATAGAACAAAAACAATCACCTGGCAAAATAGTAAAATATTCAAAATACAAAATAAAGTGTGTACCATCCTTTTTGAGACTGGACTTGGCTTGGCATCCAGCGCAGACAGGGAAGCAAATTTCTGAGAAGAAACCGATGGCGACACAGTTTGTGTTGGTCTTTGACAGTCTGCAGATGATGCCGAGGAACCGATTCCTTTAACCACGTGAATATTTCTAGCACCTTCTGATGACCTAGGAAATTCATATTCAGCATCCGAAGGAGTAACATTTTCCGACTTAACTTTATCCACGGGTTGAGCTCCATCAGCCCCACAATACCCATCATCTTCTTCATGTGCAGAATCTTCATTTCTGTCTTCAGAGATTTCTTCGGAGGATTCTTCAATTTCATCTTCCAACTCTTTATAATTAGGACTCTTTTTTCCCTTTGGTCGCCCCCTTCTTCGTTCAGAACCCATTTCACTGGATTCCAAGCCAACATTACCACCCGATAAAGTGTTTTTCTTTGATGGTCTTTTTGATGAAGCGGCAATAGCAGCATTCACTTCTCTTGTACTGGCTCGAAGCCACTTAGGCACCTGATCATACCGAGTCATCTCCTCAAGCCATTCCTCTTCTTCATCAATTTGATCAAACAATTCAACTTCCTCTTCATTCCTAGCAATCATGCGATTTACCTCCTGCAATGAAGGCACATCGTGGACAGTTTCTTGACACCGTTCTTCATCATGCAATAATGTCTCTAAAGTCAAACGCCTCTCTTCATGTGTTGTCCTTTGATCAAAACGTCCAGCATTAATAACCTCATCAGCCATATCAATCTTATATTGTTGAATATTGCTCCTTATGAGGCTCTCAATGGATCCTATATAACGGTCCTTACCTGCAAGCTCATCCTCCATATCAATAGTGCCTCTGCTTCTCCGTTCATCCTCCTTCTGATGGCTAGAGATTTTGTCAACAACAGCTTCCATGTAGATAACTTTGACTTCTCTTTTTTGTCCAATGCGATGAGCTCTAGCCACAGCCTGCTCTTCATTTTTAGGGTTTGGGTCAGGATCATATATGACTACTGTGTCAGCAGACTGAAGGTTAAGGCCTCTCCCAGCAGCTCGGATACTAAGCAAGAAGATGAAACAGTCAGAATTAGGACTATTGAAGTCCACTATAGCTGATTCACGGTCATCCAAAGTTGTTGTCCCATCAATTCTTCTGTACACAAGCCTTCGCCATTGCAAGTACTCTTCCAATATGTCTAGGAGTTTTGTCATGGTACTAAACAGCAAAACTCGATGTCCGGTTCTTTGAAGTTTTATGAGAATTCTATCCAGCATCCACAATTTCCCACAACTTTTCACCATAAACTCCTTAGATAAATCATTAAAAAATGGGTAATTAAGCAATGGATGATTGCAAGTTTTCCGTAGCTCCATGCATCTATTATTTAAAGTTTTATACTGCTTTGCCTGGTATAACGGGCTTTTTTGCATCCGGAGTTTCTCTTCTTCAGGATTAAGACGAAGGGTTCCGGTCGATTTGATCCAGTCATAAATGGCACTCTGGAAGGCTGACATTCTACATCGTAAAACTATGGATACCTGCAATGCAGCACTGGTATCAAGATTATGCCACAAAGTACAGTAAAAGGTTAAGAGTTGTAGTAGTCAAACCTTTGGTGGTAGCGATCCTTCAACCTCTTCAACACGGCGCCTGAGCATGAAAGGCTCAAGAATCTGATGAAGCCGATGGATAATGATAACTTTCTTCTCTGTCTCAAGCCAATCATCCTCTGCATTTTGGGTGGGATCTTCCTTTTGAAATGGTTTTGAGAACCAATCATTAAAGGCTTTCTTATTGTCAAAAACCTCAGGAAGAAGTAAATTTAAGAGTGACCAAAGTTCCTTCAAATCATTCTGCAGAGAAAATTAAACCATTAACAATTTCATCAACAAGATATGCACTGCACAAGGAACCTCAGATCTATTGCTTGGCAAAATGACATTTACATGAAATTAACATGTAGGAAAAGACATAATAGTTTAAACATTAGCTTACATATTATATCAAGAAACACTCATCAAAATTATGAATCACTAGACAGAGAACTTTGCCACATTAAAGTATCAACTGAACATCCACAACTGCCATTGCCAAAATATGATATGCATACTTGACCCCAAAGTTTCGGTGACAACAAGAGACTTATTTTGAGATTATTTATAATTAAACTTCAATAAAAGGCCTTCCTTATTAATAGCATTCATTAAGGTAATTTCGGACTGTAAACTAAATGAATCATAATGCTAAAAGCCTCAAACCACATCTTAGCATCAGCATTTAAGCAAGCATGGCCGGAGTAGAACTTGAGCTTGGCAAAAGCTGAGTCTAGCCTTGTGCGGATATTAAGTTTTTACTCACTCAAAAAAGAATCAGCAAACTAAAACTACTCATAAATGAATAATATATTTCTCCAGCTTCTGAAAAAAGTTGTGATTTGTACATGGTCGGATATAATTCTTAATTTATAGCTCAACAAGTAATATTTCCTATAAGTATCAGTTCATAGTACCCCTTCTCAGTAATGTCTTCGCAAATATTTTTAAAGTCGAACAAAGAAAATTCCAATAACGTCAAGCAACAAGCTGAAAAGTTTAAGCTGCTACGTGGAAGCTTATGAATGGTTTTTAAATATCTAATCCACCCCCTCGTAAAAGAGCTTTTTGGTTATGACTTATGGACGCTACACACGTCCATTCTATTTTGTGCTGAAATTTGACTTTATTTAGAAGAACAAAAGTAGCAATCCGTGAAGCTTATGACCCCTTGGCAATAGAAGATTTGATACCATGTGTTAAGAACTGATTCTCCAAAAAAGCTAAAGCTATATGGTGAAGACATATGAACGATTTAAGTAGCTATATGGTGAAGACATATGAACGATTTAAGTAGCTATATGGTAAAGAGTAAAGACATATAAATGGTTTAAATATTGCTATGGCTATTAGTTAGCAAGGGAATAACAAGCTGGCAACATTACAGAAATCTGGAAGTTTTAAGATATGCTAATGTTTGGTTCAATTGGGGCATAAAATATTCTGAGTTTGTAGGAAACCACAGGAATAATGCATTTCATATATCAAACCACAACAGAACAAACCTGTAAAGGTGTTCCTGTCAAAAGCAGACGTCTGTGACACCGATATCTATCAAGATCACGAGCTAAAACTGACTCTCTATCCTTCATTCTCTGAGCTTCATCAATTACGATATACCTCCAATCAATTTTTGAAAGCTTTGCTCGGTCATACATGATGAACTCATAAGTAGTCACAAGGACATTAAATTTCATAGCCATAACCTCCTGCAAATATAAAACACTTACGGCTGATTGAATTACTCCTAACAGTATATATCAATAGGCTGTAGCACACTTACTTGAGAAAATAATTTTGACCGGTGATCCTTCATTCCAACATAAAAAATGCATGACACAGATGGTAACCAGGTATGCAATTCACTCTGCAGAGTCAATGCATATTTTTGGGTTTAGGCACACTAAATCACAGAGAAAAGGTATATCATTGAAATGAATAAGTTGAAGCACACCTTCCAGTTAACCAAAACGGCATTTGGAACTATTATAAGATGTGGGCCATAGTTTCCTTTAAATTCCATTAAGTATGCAATTAATGCCATAACCTGGACAAGGAAGAAATATTTTAGTTGACAAGAGGTGCACACAGCTAACAACTAATTAATTATATATACACACTTCAAATAACATTTGAAAGCATAAGAATAATCCTCTTACTTACATCTCCCACCTATGACATAATGAATTTCAATATTAGTGTATAAACACTTGGCGGTAAAAATACACAATTAAGGTCACACCCATTTTAATGGAATAGGACACTGCAGAACATTATACTAACCTGGACTGTTTTGCCAAGACCCATCTCATCAGCCAAAATTCCATTTAATTTGTTGTTATACAAAGAAAGCATCCATTGCAATCCAACCTTCATAAATAACATGACAAATACTTGAAAATTTACTCAAAGATGATGAGAAGAAATTGCAAACAATTTCACTAACTGTAGAAACCTACAAGCTGATACTCTCTCAGTGTTCCAGCCCGCAACATTGATGGCTGCCTTAAAACTTTTTCATTCACAGCATGAGCAAGGTTGTAATACCTGGTATGTGGCCAATGAAGGCAATCAGAAGGCATCAGAGATATTATATAACCAATCAAATGTTTAAAAGGTTAATTTAGGTAAATAATAGCGCGTCATTAAAAAGTTTAAAAAAGGTATTGGTAAATTTCAAGCCAAAAGCCTGTACTACAATACATTTGACCTCAAGCATTCTTGTGCCAGAAGCCCAAAACTAGAGATACTCAAAAATTGAACAAAACTCACTTGCTGACAGAAGATGAGCCATCGTTTGGAGCATTCATCTCTGTAAAACGATTTCTAATCATCACTTCTTCTCCAGCACAAGCTGCTGCAGCTCTGACTTCTTCTTCAGAAAGACCCTTTAATCATAAAATAATGGATTAATGATAAGTACATGATTTCAAAAAGAAGTTTTAAGTGTTACATTAGAAAACATCTAAAACCAAAACTTCAAAAATGAATTATATGGAAAACAAAATCAAAAGGCACACAAAATGTAAAAGTTTTCCCTCAGGCCTTTAACGTTTTCCTTTTCTGTTTTTATTTATTTATTTTAATTTAGGGAGAGGGGAAAATAATGAATCATACCTGTAATCGTGCAGCAGCTGCTGCAGCTTTTGCTGCCTCCTCCACTTCCTGATGATTTTTGGCAGAAGTTATCTTACTACCTAATTTTTGGAGATACTCTTCAGTCTGAGTTAAGAAAGTTGAAAGTACAGTGTATCTCTCCGCTGCATCACCTGGAAGGCTTGTCTGTTGCTCCAGTAACATTTCCCTATATCTGTCAACATCATTGTTTTTTAAGGCCTCCATCCTCTTGTTCCTGTCATCATCCTTATGTTTTGAGAACTCTTTCAACATCTTTTCATGATATTTGGCCACCCCTCTATTGCGGGCAGTACGGGCATCACGAATGGCCCAGTGAACTTCAAGAAGCTTTTTGCGCCATTGGAATATAGATTTCAGTTGCTTCTCCCTTAAAGCTTTCTGAGATGACTGCACTTGTCTAGCAAGATCCACACGCTGACGTTCGCACAGCCGAACAAACTTGCGGTATGGCCTATCTGGCATTGCCATTATCTCCTGTTGCTGTTGATCAACCTCATCTCTTAAACGTGCCTGAAGATCTATAAGGCGGAGCTTTTTCTCTTCAATTTGCAACCTCAATACAAGATCTGGCTTAATTCTTTTCCTCTCTAAATTTACCGCAAGTAATCCTTCAATCTTCTTTAAATTCTCTGTCCTTCTCTTGTTAAAAACTTCCATGCCTTCCTCGTAAAGAAGCTCTTTTACATCATATGCCAGTGACAAATTATTGTTGATGTTGTTTACCATCATTGATGACCCAAAGGAATCATGTTTCCTAGTGAAGAAAGGAAAATCAAATAGGGGCCCATGATATTTTTTGGTGGGTCCTGTATCCTTAGGCTGGCCAACAGTACTTGACTGTGCAGGTTTATTAATTTGTGCAGTGTCAGTTATGGAAGCCTGGGAAACGACAGCCTTTCCTTTATCTAATGCTAACTCAGTTCTAATAGGAGCTATGTTAATCCCATATTCAATTTCCTGGTCTGACTTAGCAGAGCATCCAACGGATAGCTGCTCTTCCTTTCCAACAGAGACCGTTGTCACAGAAGGCATAGCTTGCCTGTGAATTGCTGCTCCAGTGGATTTCTGATCTCTTACAAAAGTTTCCTGCTTTGAAGAATTTCCATCAAGAGATGTGATTGGTTGTGAATCCTTGGTATTGGAATCATTCCACCTTGCTTGTTCTACCACCGTATTTCCTGCAGATTTATCCTGATTCTGGCCTCCTGCAGAGTGAATTGGCTGCTTCACTTGCAAATGAAGAGGTGGTGGAGTAATGGCCTGAAGAAGTTCTTGGGGAAGTGTACTTTCACCTTTCTATCAACCAACAGAAAAAGAATATTAGTGAGCACAATCTTCATTAGAAATTATATAGTTTTTTTTTTTTGCAAAGAATCAGATATGATATAGTAAATCCTCATAGGGCTTATAAAACCACAAAGAGTGGGCAAGCAGACGCAGACAGCCATAGACAATGAGAAACAAAGGGATATGATCACAAGTGAAACGGGCACCAAAGAAAACACAATTGAGGCAGACGTTAACCTTCAGCCGCCTAAATGCTAGTATCTGTGCTTTAAGAACATGGAGCTGATGTTTGGTAAAACCAACTCGTTTTTGAGCTGTATGAGACGGTCCCCCTTGAGGTTTGGTATAATTTCCAGAGCCTCCTTCCTTTGTCAGCCCTCCAGCCTGGGAAGCATGTTGGGTTAATTGTTGGTTGTACTGCATTTTTGCAGGTTCCGAACCAGATCCAGATGATGAAGCTTTTGCATTCAAAGAACTATCAGCACCTAAGCTCATGTTTGCAGAACATTGATGTGGATGCATAGAAGGTATTCCATTACCAGCTACAACAGATTGCTTTGAAGATCCTTGAGCATCTCTACTATGAAGACTGAACTGCTGCACCGCCATGTCACTGGAGTTTCCAGCCACACCAGCATTGATGGGTAAGCCCAAATGGCTGGGTGGAGTTGTCAGCCTGGCTTTTGCAGAAACTACCTGTTCAGACACACCACTAGATGAATTAGCACGAGCAGATCCCTCGCTTGCAACTTCCGGAGAAGTAACCTGCTGGTTTGAAACGGGGATAGAGGATGACTGAGCACCAATGCTAGTAATGTTTTCCTTTGGTTGTTGAATCATCCTTGATTGCAACAAGGGAATGAGCTGAGCCACTAAGTTAGCATTTGCAGGTTGTGATAGATCAATATTCCGTTCATGTGCCCATGCCTCCATAGCTCGGACTTGAGCAGACATAACAATCTGGTTGTTCATAGCATTTGGCATGCTCTGCTGAGTTGATAGTGCATGCACAGGCCTTATAATATTCCCAGGCATCAAATGTCCAATGGCTGGTCCATGAGCTGAAAGTTTTTCTCCATTCTTCTTATCAGGAGCTAGCTGATGTCCCTGCTCTATCCTTTTTTCACCATGAGAAAAATGTTCAGATGAATTCCTAGAAGTTGATCCTTGGCCATGATTCACTGCCTGCATTGCCATAAGCTCCTGCAATTTAAAATTTCCCATTCGCATTTCTTGATCCTTAACAGATGTGGGACCTGACATTTCCATTTTAGATTGCTGTTGTGACTGTATTACCAAAGAAGACTTTTGTTGAGAGCTCTGGAGAGCATATTGATAATATGCTTGTTGGACAGGACTTAGCATCTGCTGCTCAATGCCTTGACCCTGGTTGGGTCCATGTTGAGCAGGATCAAAAAAATTTCGAGACTGCTGAGGCTGTTGCATAGCAGTAGAAGATGAGTAATTGTTATTCCCAAATACTCCTTGAAGCCCTGCTTGATATGCCAGCACCGCTTCGTTCCCTTCAGGTTTTCTACGCAGTTGCTGTTGAAATGACTGCATATATATTAGTTGAGAAAATGTCATCATTCCACAGCATAGAAGATATGATTCAAAATTTCAAAAAACAAATTGTAACTTAGATCACAGTGAAAATCTCATACATTTCAAGACAAACATGGGTAGATAAATACTTGTCAAGTATAACATAAGCTAATTTGGTTCACAAAACCTAGAACACCACTGTTGACTTCATATCTTAAAAAGAATTGCCAAAATTTGAAGGACTTTTGTGCAGAGTGCTATTAATGTTATTATATTCATGGCTACAAAGGAAATAAAGAAACTATGGCCTCTCCTGAACTTATATTATATAACCATGAAAGCATATTCCTTAAGTACAACAAGAGCATAGCATAAAGAAATCACTCATATTTAATGATCACCCTACTTTGAGATAGAGGTAGATATAATGACGATTGTCCCATTAAGACTGCATTTGATAGAAAACTGTAAATCAAATAAGAGACAAATGATCTTAATTATTGACATCAAACATCTTTACTTAAAATAACAGAAGAGAGAAGCAGCAGGAACAATTAAGACAAGCTGACAATTCACAAAAGATGACGAAATAACACTTTTTGGTTACAACCCACAACTAATAGATGTTTTCCAACTTATTTACTTAAAGATAAATAAAGGGCAAGGGGGATCCAAAATCTAAAATTAATAGTATTAGAGTTCCAACAGTACCTGCAGAGAGAGAAATAAAGAGAAAAGAAGGGAGTTCATTAAACACAAACACAAAATAACATGACTTATAAAAGGAAATTCCCTAAAAAAACTGCATGAAGAAAATAACATAATCAAAACAGTCAAACTTTTCTATAGTTGAAGATCATATATGAACAAAAATTAAAGCCAAAGACCAATTAATTAATAAAAAATTCGAAGTCAACAGAAGGGTGCAAGATGTTAGGTGTGATTAAAAGGAAGCTAGACCAGAACTGACACATCAGCAGTAAAAAATTCCAAACCAATCATTTCCAGGTACAATGATTCTATCAGTTTCCATATTATTCAATAACGATTCCATCAGTTTCTATATTATTATTTGAAATGCCTGAAAAACAATTACTACTTCAAAAGAAAAGCATAAACCCTGCCAACTAAGACACTCTTTTAAATCCCATGACCAATCACCAAGTGTTTAAAATGCAAAACATTCTCATTTCCAAAGCCAATCATGTGTTCCAAAATCTGACACAACTGAATTACCAGAACAGAACAACCATGAAGAAGAACTTGCCATCAGAGTACTAATACACATTCTACCACCAAATCATCACAGAAATTCAGCTAAAACAATTCAAAATCCACACCTGTCTAGAAGAACCTATCATCTGCTGTTGCTGCTGCAATGAGTCCAATCCCATATGAGAGGCCGCCGAAGACGAAGAAGACGGCGACGCAGCCGCTGACGACGTCGACGCTGCCCGCCCTGCCGGAATCCGGCCGGGCCCACCGCTGCCGGCGCCGCCAGATAGCATTCAGTCACCCAAAATTCACCACCTACATTACCACACAATTGAGATCACTCCCACTGAAAAAAGATAAAAAAAACTCCAAACAAAACAAAACCGCCTAGAAAAACGCATTAACCTTAAGAATCCCTCTCAATTTCAACAAAAACACATTATTTTCCCTCCGATCGCAACGTTCAAAAAATCACAACATGTCAACAACCACCATTTTCTCTCTCTAGCTGCTGATACTGACACAAGTCTTTTTCTCTCTCTAGAAACCGCGACTTTCGGTGCGCAATTGAGAAAGGATCTTTCACCGCATAAAACCGAACTTGACGGAATCGATTATTCCACACGCGATTTCACAATTCCACAGTCAAACCCTAAGCGCAATTTTTTTCCCTTTTTTTTCAACATTCGTTTTCCATTTTGTTTAGAACAAAAATGGTGTTGTTTATATAAAAGCTTTCTCTTCTCTTACTTCAAATTTTCATCACTGATCTGTGTCGTTTATGTATATACTAGCCATGAAAATCAGCTACAAAACTACGGTTAAAGATTTACCAAAACTAGCAATTCAGATTAACCCCTCTTTCCTATCAAAATTACATATGTTAACTTTTATGTAACATTATTAGCACTAAATTTTTTGTTATTACAAGTTTTTCTATGCACTTATTTAGCCATAAAAAACATTTTATGGAGATAATTATTTTCTCTGGTCCAATAGATTGAATATTTAAGAATAGTTAGTAGCTGGGTAAAAATCTCAGATACAAATACAAAAGTGCATCTTATTTATTTTTTAAAATTGAATTTCAACAAAAATATATTTTATTATCTATACTTTTATAGAAAGACAAAACATAATTTTAGTATAGTCTTTTTTTTAAAATATATTTTTATGTGATTATTTATTAACTTTTATATCACTATTTATTATTATTATTTTATAAATAATAAATAATAATATGATTTATATTTTATATGTGTAAATATTATAAAAAACGAGTGTGTCTGAACGCTAGTTCGAAAAAAAACTGTATTTGGTTAGTTTTTATAATTTTTTTTAATATTTGTAAGCCCCTGTCCTACATGATTATATTGGACCTATCAGTTATCACTATCACCAAAGTCTATTCAATGATTATAGTTTAATTGGTTTGATTTTGTTTTCAAGATCATGCTTTAGAAACATTGATTTTAAGCAATGTATGTGATGTGACAATTGACATTACTTCAATGGTTTAAGTTGATTGATATATTAGGTATCAAATCAATGCAAAATAATCAAGGTGCAAATTATTGTTAGAGCCAAATCAATAAAAAATATTATTATAGAGAGCAATTGTTATGGTAATTCTGTTGGTAAGAATGGGTCATATTTCACTAGAATCAAACATTAGTATTACTTATGGGAAGAAAATGCATATAAGAAGTAGCAAATGAAAAAAATTAATGGAATTAAATATAAGACAAAAAGTTAATGAACTCAACACTATAAGCTTAAAAAGCGATGAACCCAATAAAGTAATATGAAGTAAACAAAAAATTTGTGAATTCAGGATAATCATGAATAAAAATCCTCTCTCCACCCTCGCCCTCTTTCTTAGAAAAAAAAATGTGTGATTTGTTTTATCAAAATATTTTTGCTTCTTATAGGAGCTCTCTACATGTAGTAATTTTATAAGAAAAATTATTGAGCACTAAATAAATATATTGCATTTTGTAGGCATGATTCAAACATAGTTATCATGTTATTTCAATCTAACACATCATAACTCATTCCGCTAACACAATTATTATTAATTAGTAGAATTAAAAATTCAATTACATTATTTTAAAAAGAGTATAATATGATTCTTATCTATTAAATATAATGATTTTCTTTAGAAGAAAGATCTTTCACAATTATACATGTAATTGTGAAAATTACAATAGAAATAGATATGGTGAACTCTCTTACGTGAGAGAATGCAGGAGAGTTTTATATATTGAATATGGTAAAATTAGTAAATAATCTTTCAATCTTAAGGATTAGGGTATTTGCAGATTTAGCTCTTGACCCAAACTGTTAGGTGAAGAGTCAATTTTCTCCCAACTACTTGACTAAAGTATATGGGTAGAGAGATTGGTTCTCTACACTAGTAGAATGGGAAGACAGACGCTCCATGTTAGTGGGAATAAATAGTTTCTTACTTGAGAAAGTGGTAAACATCGACGCTTTAGAGGCATGTGGTCTGGCATGTAATAATTTGGTTGTCTCCTAATGGATAAGGAAATGGGTAAGGCTGTTAGCCTCATGGGCGCGATGAGTTGCATCAGGCGGCCCATGACCCTTCGGATTATGCCCACCTCAACATCTAGTGTCCCTTTATGATGTTTTTTGAGTCGACTGAGTTAGGTGTTTTTCTCTTCTAGGCCCAATAAAAAATATCTCAGTCTATAATTCCTCAAGCATGAGGCCTGGGAAGAACGAGGTGATTTAACTTAAATAGACGATAATCTCTTTTTAAAGAAGTGAGACCTTTAAGCTTACATGGGACGAGTTCCTCAAATGTAAATTAAAGGGTGAGCCCCTCAAGCATAGCTTATGGGGCAAGTCCATCAATTGTTATTTGAGGTGAGTCCCTCAAGCGCATCTCAGAAGGCAGGTCTCCCAAGTGTTACTTTGGGCGAGTCCCCAAGCATTACTTGTAGGAAGCACGTGGGGCATTAAATGTCTCGATATAATGAGTTTTGTCTTGAAAAGCACAATCATCGTGGGTCGTCGATTTATATGCATGTGTCTAATCTAGGTCGTAGATATCCTACGACTTACTAGTAGCCACAACCCTACGACTTGGCAATGATACATACTCGACCTAGGTTTTTGGCCTTATAGATAAAGGAATAGCAACTTCGTTCCTTACTTTATTACAAAAAGTATAATAGAGATGGTGAACCTTCTTACGTGAGAGAATGTAAGAGACCTATGTATAATTAATATGTAAAATTAATGAAAGATCTCTCAACTCTAAGGGTTGGTTTATTTATAGGCTTAGCACTTGGGTGAAATTGTTGTGTGAAAAACCAGTTCCCTCCCATGTGCTTGACTAGAGCATAGGGATAGGGATACTGGTTATCCCCACTAATAGGAAGTGGTTGTCCCCTAATGGATAAGGAAATTAGTCGAACAACTCTCCTCATGGGTGCAATGGGTTGGATCGGGGGGCCATGACCCACTAGGTCTCGCTCGCCCGAATATCCAATGTCCATTTATGATGTCTATTGGGTTTAATGAGTTATGGGATGTCCTCTTCTTGACCCAATCAAAAGTATTCCATATCAATACATAATATAACTCAATTCCATTATAGGGTTAACAATATACAACATATATTGTCGTATTAACTTTAAAATTATTAAAACTCTGAAATTTAAATTGTATAAATCATACATTTTGAAAAACCTATAGGTAATTGCGAGCTATAATATTGTAACTAAACATTGATTATCAAATTTCAAAACAAATTGAAATCTCAAATGGAAAAAATCATTACTTTTATTCGACAAAACAAACAGAAATGTAGAAGACAACAAAATTATCTAAAGTTTAAAGACATTCACAAAATATTATTAAATGAAAATAAGAAATTACCAGATTTGAGAAGACTTAAAAATTTAAAGCTTCGATTAACCCACAAAATTATATGACACAATAATTTGTAAGCTATCGATTGGTGACAGTATGGTCGAGAAATATGAAGCTTCAACACAAGTGTATAGCCAATTATGGTTCAATTCCACAAAAAGTTATTTGATGGGTTCGTGTGGCTGGTATTGGGGGAGACTGGAACCCTAAAATATTTCAAATCAAATCAAAATTTCAGATGAAAAAATCATTGTTTTTATTTAACACAACAAACAAAAATGTAGAAAGTCTAAAAGCATTTAAAATAAATATTAAATAAAAATAAGGAATTACCAGATTTGAGAATACGCGAAATCTAAATCTTTGATTAATCGATAAAATTATATGACATAATAATCTGCAAGCTATCGATCGATGACGCTATAGTTGAGAAACGTGAATCTTCATTACAAGTGTAGAGCCAATTATGGTGCAGTGCCGCAAAAATATATTTGATGGACTCGTGCGGCTGGTGCAGCTACTGTTAGAGGAGACTGAAACCCTAAAATATTTTTCAGAATAGTTGTGTTGAAGAATATATATATATATATATATATATATATATATATATATATATATATATATATATATATATATATATATATATATATATATATATATATATATATATATATATATATATATATATATATATATATATATATATATATATATATATATATATATATATATATATATATATATATATATATATATATATATATATATATATATATATATATATATATATATATGAAAAAATATGCCTAAAACCAATATTCTTTTGTAAAATGAGACTCCATCTGGTGTTATTTATAAAAAAAGGTTTATTTTTTTCAGATTCATTGTATAAATAATGTATTTGGGTAGAATATAGATCAGATACATTAGTTATTAAAATGAATGTAAAAGATAATTTTTTTAATAGGACCAAAGATAGTATTTTATAGCATGAATACTAAATTATGATATCTCTAAAATATACTATAAATATTATTCACTTGCTTTTAAAATAATATTAATGATTCTTTTTATTTTATTTTATATATATATATATATATATATATATATATATATATATATATATATATATATATATATATATATATATATATATATATATATATATATATATATATATATATAGAGAGAGAGAGAGAGAGAGAGAGAGAGAGAGAGAGAGAGAGAGAGAGAGAGAGAGAGAGAGAGAGGAGAGAGAGAGAGAGAGAGAGAGAGAGAGAGAGAGAGAGAGAGGAGCATATCAAATGAAAGTGATTTTAAATAAGAGATGAGAGTAACAAACAATCACCATTAGATCAAATTAATAAGAGAGATGAAATTCAAGTTAATAAAAGAGAGAAATTAATAGTCACATTAATAAATAAGTTTAATCATGATCTAATGGTTGCTGTTTATTCCTCTCATCTCTCATTTTAAAATTCATCTCACTTGATATGCCCCAATATATATATATATATATATATATATATATATATATATATATATATATATATATATATATATATATATATATATATATATATATATATATATATATATATATATATATATATATATATATATATATATATATATATATATATATATATATATATATATATATATATATATATATATATATATATATATATATATATATATATATATATATATATCAAATGAATTGGAATGTAGTATGCAGATAATAAATATTTATTTTTAACTTTATTTATATATTAAGGGTTCAAATTAATCTAATATTTTTTTATAAGACAGTGTTTCAATTATTATTTTTATTAAATATTTTCTTACCATTATATTATGATATATTTTACAATTATTAAATCAAAAAAGAATGTTACAATATGCACTATGTTATATATACTAAGTTTTTGTTATCGATTTGGATGTTATATCAATAAATTTGAAATGAATTCTTCAATCTTTTTGTCCTATGATTATTTTTAAGTTATTGACATATTTGTTCTGGGTCACACAAGGGTCCAATAAAAGAAAGTTTCATTTATGATTTTTAAGAAACAATTTCAAAGCATAACAAGATCTAATAGTCATCTCATACATACATACATACATACATACATACATACATACATACATATATATATATATATATATATATATATATATATATATATATATATATATATTTATTTATTTATTTATTTATTTATTTATTTATTTATTTATGTGTGTGTAAGACTTATGATACAAACACTTTTCTCTACTTTATTGTATCCCATTTTTTTACTCAATTATTAATTTGTGTGTTGGAGTGATAACCTTTCATCCCCCTGCGTGTAACTACTTTGAGACTTGCATCACCGCATCAGGAGCATGTCATCTTAATTCATTCACAGTTATTGTTTTGCGATAAAATGGTGGCCCAGTGAGTGGGAATCGATCTTCATGATCGAGAAAACTAACTATTGATACCCATGTATGAGTCGGACAAAGAAAATATGACATTCATGATCGAGAAAACTAACTACCAATATACTGTGATGCCTTTTGGGCTGAAAAAATGCAGGAGCAACACATGAAATATGAATATGATTTTCCAAGGGGGGAGATGAGAGACATTGGATGTTTATGAAGGTGTGAAAAGTACACAAGAAAAAAGGGTTGTATTTTGTTTTGCATTTTCTTTTAATTTAACTTATGCTTATGCTTTTGCATAAGTCTTTTACACTTGCTCAGACCAACTATCTGAGACTTTCCTTACTTATAGCATATATCTAAGACTTCTCTTGCTCACATCTTCTGACCGAGCGACCTACTCCAAAGGTCTTCTAGTTGAGACTTCCCCTTACTTAGAGCCCATGTCTAAGACTTCTTGCTCACATCCTCTGTTCGAGCCACCTACTCTTCTGGCCATCCAGATGAAGATTTATTTGCTTAAGCTGCACTCGAGACTTCTTGCTCACGCCCCTCAGACCAAGACTTTCCCTTGCTTAATCAGACTAGCTGAATAAGACTTTGACAGCTTAAGCAGTTAAGCAATGAAACTTACATGGCTTAAGCATCTTGGCTTAAGACTTGTTGCTTGAACTCCAATGAGACAAGACTTCTGCTCAAGCGCATAGCAAGAGACTTTGATCTAAACTACTAACGAATCAGCAGAATAGATAACAAGGTATACATGATACAAGCATCAAAGGTATGAAAAATCATCATAACAAAGACATAAAACTCTTAAGATTTCTAAGATATTCAATAGTAAGAAATCTTAAGGCTTTTACAATTACAACCTACAATTACTATTACTGCTGCTAGTCAATGGTAAGATGGATGCACAGCAAATTTTAAATCCAGTGTGTAACACACTTAACCTTTGAGTCTTCAAGAGGTTTTATACTGATATGGTTGTTGAAAGCAGATATTTGTTGAGCATGTTAACCGTTCTTGAGCCTTGCAATCTTGTAGACTCTAGCGGACAAGCTGATAAGCCAATAAAGCCTGATTTCTGCAGTACAGATAATCCACAACTTTATCATCAACTCTGAATGGTACCAGCTACTGATATACAATTACCAAGTGTAGTAACTCGCCTGAATGCTAAGGTTTTCAGCTCAGAGTCTTCGCCAAGCCACACTAGCAATTATTCTTTAGACTCTGCCACCAGAAGCTAGCAATGAAACAACTCTCAAGTGTGTTCATGTAACACAAATTCTGATTATTTATGTACAATAATGAGAACCTGCATAAATGAAACACACATCAAATAAACCATTGTTCTTTAAATACTTTGTTATTATCAAAACTAAAAGAGAATATCTCATGAACAAAACTTGTTCTAACAACCTCCCTTTTTTTTATGATGACAAACACAAGTATTTGAAGGATAATGTTGGGCATTTAATTTTCTCTACAACAACAGAGTATGAGGTTTGTAAGCTCCCCTTGAGTCTGATAGTCCACAGTTGAGTTCATTTGACTCTAACACCAAGAACTAATTTTCAAGAAAAAATAAACCAGTCTTCTTAGTAACATCAGGGTCTGAGGTTTGTAATCTCTCCATGAGTCAATTAGTTTCAATGTTGAGGTTTGTAAGCTCCCCCTTAGTTTCGTATTTAAGAAAACCAAAATAACAACATTTTAACTTCCTTTGGCAACATCAGAATACGAGGTTTGTAAGCTCCTTCTGAGTTTAAATAGGCTAAGTCATAGGTTTGTAAGCTCTTACTTAATACTATGTACAAGAGAGTTAAAATATGTTGTCCTTTTAACTTTCTTTGATAACACCAGAATACGAGATTTGCAAGCTCCTTCCGAGTCTGATAGGCTAAGTCTAAGGTTTATAAGCTTTTCCTTAGATCTATGTACAAGAAAGTTAAAATACAACCATAAAAACAGAAAATAAATGACCAATATGTACAACTGAATAGATACTCAATGGGTTAAATTTCCACTTAAATACTTACTATTATTGCTTCCCCTTTTGGCTCATCAAAAAGAATAAAAAGAAAAGAAAAAATATCACTAATAAATGTATCTCAGATCATCATTACATTATCAGTTTCCAAGGAGGAAAAGTAATCAAGTAATAAGAATCATTAAAGTTTTTATAGTGCATGCTTTAAATTCTTAGTGGTCGTTACTATTCCAAGAATTAAACAAGGATTAATTTTAGACTCTTGGTATGCACATAAGCCATTATAAAAGCACTCAACTCCTAAATCATTTTCATAAATCATCTTCCTAGAGATATGGAGTCATCAACTGAGATTCATAACACATATGTCATAATAGATGTTACAGAGAGCTCTACGACTTTAGAAGTCCAATCCCCTCAGAGGCGATTTGCTTTTAAATATTTTATGACTGAGCCTTTGCCATCAGTAATACTTACTTCTGAAGAGGCAACTTCAGCAGTACCTGAACGACCTTCAGAAGGAGGTTCTTTAGTAGCTTCTTTGAAGCCAAAGAGAAAAAGCACGAAGAGGTCAAAGAAGAAAAGAAGGGTCAACAAGCAGTTCTACCACTCACTCCCAGTCATAGAAGAGGAAAAACAGATTGATTCTAAATACAAAGAAGTGGACTATGGAAACAGTGGATGTCGTTGGGCACGAGATGCTCTAGCTTTGGATCTCTACTAGAACCATCTTGTCCCCCTTTTTATTTAAAATATTTTTGTAATCCACCAGTTTAATATCTATGAAATAACTTATTTTGACCAAGATTTCTTTTCAGCATGCAAGTACATTCCAGTAATTTTTTCTTTAGATTTTCTGAAAGTACATTAACAAAGTGAAACTGACACAGAAACAACAGTTAAAACTAATCAACCGTTAACTCATAGCTATTCAGAGAATCTTAACTAGGTTGGACTGCTAGATAACATTTCCAAGAGTCATTAATAGAGTACTGATAAGATTAAATCAATACTAAAATAATATTAAACTCAAGACAATGTATATAACACGTCTAAAAAATGACTCAAGTAAGCTTTCTTTCATCATCACTTAATCCTTAAAACACCAAGATGTACAAGAAAAAGCAAATCTGGATTCCAAAGAGAGATTTTAGGAAGGCAGCACTACTGAATACAACAACTCAAGCAAACTAAGGCAAAGTAGTAGCTAAAGGATCTGCAAGCAAATGAACAACATTATAAGTGCTCTCCTCTTCACCATCCTTTGTGAAGACACACAAAAAAGAAGATCTTATGGATCCAGACACAGAAACCAACTGAAAAAGGAGGCTTTGGATTTCGCTAAGGAAGAATGACAAGATTTATTAATAATTTGGACATGTCGGATGATCCTAGGGAATTCCTTAGGGCTAATCCAACAAACTAGGAAATCCATTTGTCTTTTAATAGCTTCCTTTTTATTAATGAAGCAAGTTGCATACACCGAGTTCTTTCTCCTATTACTTTGAGATTCTCATGAAGAACACAAAATTAATATTCAACTATTTAAACTGAACACAAGCATGAACAAAATTTGAATTTATTAATAAGAAGCCTAATACATAACTTTTAACAAAATGCAAAGCATAACTATGTGTCGCAACTGCGAAAAACACCTGGAGAAAAAAACAGAAGAGTCGCCACCAAACTTTATTTATCCCGACAACAAAAGGAAACGATCTAAGAAAACCTCAAATAAGGGAAAAGACATGGTCATCACAACCAAATCTTGGGTTCGGGAGTCGATTACGCGAGAGGAAGGTATTAGCATGCCCTCGTGTCCATTGTACTCAACGAGATCCACGCTTGTTATCAAATCAAAGGGTGTGTTATCTAAAGCCTACTACTAAATGGAAATGAGAAAGGAAAAAGGAAAAAGAGACTCGATAGGACTTCATCGTCTTATGCCTACGTATTCTCTCGTGCTATAGGAAAGTCAGAGTCAATGTAGTTTAGAAAACTACAGGTGAAGGGGAAAGGTTTCTCGCCAAGACTTCACCATCTTGTGCCTACGTATTCTCAACGGGAATGAGAAATCAGATCAGTCGTAGTTCAGCGTACGAGTCAATGCGTGTTTTTTATGAGCGACATTAAGTTCCCATTCCAACAGTTAGGGTCGATGCTTGTTTGCGACATAACGGAAAAATAATGTGCTCTTTTTGAAAATGGTTTGACACATGATCCCAAAGGATGAAAGTGATTTAAATTTGTTTGTGAGTTTTAGATAAGTGAATTGAGTTGGTTTGAGATTCACATTACACTAAAGCCTATGATATAGGACTGAATGTGTCACATGATCACCCCTAGACGAGACGTACGCTAAACACTCTAGACGAAATAAGGAGAGGCTCCTCACTCATCATTTCCCATATGCTTAAGGCTTGTGGCGCACAATATTCATCGCATTTATTAAGTTTTTTGATGTTGTTTTGAGATAGAAGAGAAAGAGATGCACGAAAGGTCTAAGAGGAAACTCGGTCCTAATGTTGTCATGCAAAATGGTCCTAAGGTTGGGATGCGGAAGGAAATTATATCCCAGTGTTAGCATGCAAAAGATGGACCTGAGGTTGAGGTTAAGAAGGGACTAACCTAATGTTATCATGCATGGATTAACACCTAATATCTATCTTACACCAAGCTTAATCAAAAATTAAGTTGGACTACGAGGGCCTACGGGAGCATGCGAGGACAAACCAAAACAAGTAAAACAAATAAAAAACAGCAGCTACGACAATGCTTTGGCTTCAGAAAAGCAATACAAACCCAGTAAGTAAGCACAACAACATTTAACAACTCATGTTTCAACATATAACAGGTGTAAAAAGAAGCAAGCAAATGGATGCACAATTAACAACATGCTAAAATCCAAAACAGAAGGTGTAAAAACTCAGGCAGCATGTATGCATCAACATTGCAACAAATGCATATAACATGGCGAGGATCAATCATGAACATGTATTAACAATTAAGCATAAACAAGTTCAATGCGTCAAAAAACATTCATCAAGAATATCATGCATATTTAACACCAATTAATCAATCGTACTATCACGCTTTTGCAGAATCGGAAACAAACATAAGCATGTAACATACATCCAACAAGATAAGCATCAATAGCCAACAATCAACATGGTACAAATGATTATGTAACATGATCATCACACCAAGAATGCAACACCACAATCATAGACATTCATCAACAAAAACTAAAAGTCGCGTGTCAAAGAATCACGAGCATGCTATTAAGAATGATGAAATAGATAAAAAAAAAGTCCACATATATGCATCATATTAATCCATGAAGTTTAAGGATGGAAAGGAACCCAAATAAGCTTGAAATGCAAGAAAAAAGCCTTCTGTCAAAGTGGTAATCGATTAACTATATGTGGGTAATGGATTACCCACTTGAAAACTTCAAAACAACATGAAAAAAGGAAAGGGTAATCAATTACCCATATATGGTAATCGATTACCACTGTGGCAGTGGTGGAAATTCAACTTTCCAAAAGCACTTTCAGCAGCAAATGGCTTATTCAATCATCCAAATGAATAAGCAATCAATTATGTATAAAAATTATGTCAAATCATAATAATAAAACATCAATTGGATCTAACAAACACCAAAATCAATAATCCAAATCAGCAATGGATCAAATATCACCAAGAAGCCAATGATCAACATTGTGTAATGCAAGATTTAGCAAAATCAGAGCTAGATCTAGAATTTACCAACCTACCAAAGCTGAGATTTGCTTTGGTGAGTGTTGTTAAGCTATAATTAACATTGTTAGAACACAGATTGGTTCTTAATAATATCTCTTTGTTTTGATGATAACTATTAAGGAAATTTTGTATTTAAGAATTATATTCTCTAAAATTTGCTTGAGAGTTTTTACTGCAGATAGTAATGAAATTAACACTCCAGGAGCAAATCTGAATTGTATACAAGAAATTAACTAGACTCTGAAGCGCCATATGCACTCATTAGAAGATTCTGATTGCTGCCAATAGAAGATCCTGAGCATAGCCTCCAGAAGGATCTGAAGCAAGAAGCATAAGAAGAATCTGAAGAAAGAAGCTCCAGAAGATTCTGAAGTAGAAGCTCCAGAAGGATCTGAAGCAAGTCAGAAGCATCTGAAGCAAAGAAGAATATTGTATGAAGAGTTTCTCAAAGCATAGTTTCTACAGAAGATTCTGAAAGTACTAAAGTTGCCAGTACTGAAGTTCTGTTTCAAATATGCTCTGATATTTAACACGCTGAAAGCACACATGCTGCAGAAGACTCTGATACAGCAAAGTTCTGATCATCATTAGAAGACTCTGACCCAATCAGACTCTGATGAACTTGCTGAAAACTGAAGAAGAAATATTCAAAGATTATATCCGTTGGAGTAAATCAAACGTCTCTTTCCTCATTTATGCTAGACACAAGAACACAGACAAAAAGGATTTTTCTGTGCTTTCTTCTTCTAGGAAATGTCACTTGATGTGAGGACAAAAAGGCTCAGACCTTTTTGGGACACTCTTCTCAACGTGCTGCTCACCTTGGATCAGCTGCCTATAAAAGGAAGACTCCACCAAATTCTTCAGTGAGACATCTTGCTGAAAAAGAATTAAAAAAAACATTCAAGCTCTATTACTCTCATATTTATTCTTAGAATTAATTTCATTGTACTTAAAACTTAAGAGAAATATCACTGTTGTGATTAAAGCTTTTTAGAAGCATTATTACTCTAGTATTAGATTTACATTGATTGTAAAGGATTTCCTTTAGAGGATTCAGTTGGAATCAGTAGCTCTTGAGAAGACTAAGAACAGTTATTCTTAGGTGTTACTATTGTAATCTGTTTAATTAAATAATGGATTAAGTCCTTGTTGAGAAAGGCAAATCACTCTAGGAAGGGTGGACTGGAGTAGTTGAGTTCAACGAACCAGGATAAAAATAATTGTGTTTTAATTCTAAGTTTTAATCTTTCATACTTATTCAACCCCCCTTCTAAGTATTATCTCACCTTCAGTTGGCATCAGAGCTCCGGTTCTGTGTGTGCTACCACTTAACAGTGACAGTAAAGATCCAGAGAGAAATACTTTGATATATATTTATTTGTTACAATGGCTGATAATACAATATCCAACATTAACAATAAATATGAAGGGACAAAATCAGCACCAAACCCCCTATGTTTGATGGGGAGAAATTTGATTACTGGAAAGATAGAATTGAAAGTTTTTTCCTTGGATATGATGTTGATTTATGGGATCTAGTCATAGATGGATATGTTCATCCCACAGATGAGAATGGCAAGAAGATAGATAGAAAATCTATGACAGATGCTCAGAAGAAAGATTTTAGAAATCATCACAAGGCCAAAACAATATTATTGAATGCAATTTCTCATACTGAGTATGAAAAAATTACAAACAGGGAAATTGCTTTTGATATGTTTGAATCCTTAAAGATGACTCATGAGGGAAAATCTCAAGTCAAGGAAACAAAGGCTCTGGCTCTGATCCAGAAGTATGAGGCCTTCAAAATGGAAGACTCTGAATCTGTTGAAGCTATGTTCTCCAGATTTCAGATCCTCACAGCTGGGCTAAAGGTTCTGGACAAGGGATATTCTACATCAGATCATGTAAAGAAAATCATCAGAAGTCTACCTACCAGATGGAGACCAATGGTGACTGCCTTGAAGATGGCTAAAGATCTGAACAAAATCTCTTTAGAAGAACTCATCAGCTTACTGAGGAGCCATGAAATTGAACTTGAGGAAGATGAACCTCAGAAGAAAGAAAAAGGTAAATCTGTTGCTTTAAAATCTAATAAATCTGCTAAAGCTTTGCAGGTTATTGAAGAAAGCTCTGAAGAATCTTCTTTTGAAGAAGAAGATGAATTATCCATGTTGTCCAGAAGGATCAACAGACTCTGGAAGCACAAGGGAAAGAAGTTCAACAACTTCAGAAAATCTGATCATAGAAAGGAATCTTCTGGGCACAGAAGATCTGGCAAGAAAGAAGTTGTGTGCTATGAGTGCAAAGAACCTGGGCATTACAAGAATGATTGCCCCAAACTTCAAAAAGAAAAACCCAAGAAGAAGTTTAACAAAAAGAAGAAGGTTCTGATGGCAACATGGGATGACTCAGATGAGTCTGAATCATCTTCTGAATCAGAAGAAGAATGTGTCAATGTTGCACTGATGGCCAGCATAGAAGATCAGGAGGAAGGAACCTCAGGATATGAATCAGATTCTGAATCTGACGATGATGCTGAAGAGGTAATGGCTAAACTTACTAAAGAAGAACTGATAAAAGTTTTATCAGAAGTTCTGAAAAGTTATAACAATATCAAACTCAAATACAAGAAGCTGAAAAGCAATCTTGAATCTGAGATTGATCTTCTGAAGACAGAACTTGTTGAGCAAAAAGAAATTAATCTGAAAATCAAAAATGACTGTGAAACAACTCAACAAGAATCTGAATCTGAGACTAAGTCATGTGAAAGCATTTTAGAAAAATATGACTCTAGCTTTCAGAGATTCCTTACTAAGAGCATAGACAGAAGCAAGATGGCTTCTATGATCTATGGTGTTAGTGGGAACAACAGAAGAGGTATTGGATATGAATCTTCATCTGGAAGTAATCCAAAATCTGTTGAAAAACTTTTCATCAAGAAGACACCTCTGTACTCTCAATTTAAGTATGGTCACCTAAATGACATTAAACACACAAGCTCTGAGAAGAATACTTATGTGTTTAAACCCAAGGTAAGTCAGAATAAACATTATGTTGAAAAACAGAAGTTTAGACAAACCTCCAGAACCACTAACCCTAAAGGACCCAAGAATATCTGGGTACCTAAAAGCAAAATAATTCCTGTTGCAGATGTTCTTAGCAGCAAGGTCAGGACACCAATCATGGTACCTGGACTCTGGATGCTCACGACACATGACAGGAGAAAAGTCTATGTTCCAAAGCTTGGAACTTAGATCTGGAGGTGATGTAAAGTTTGGAGGGAACCAGAAGGGCAAGATCATTGGATCTGGCACAATTGGAAATGGTAAACTTCCCTCTATTACTAATGTCTTACTTGTTGAAGGATTAAAGCATAACTTATTGTCCATAAGTCAATTAAGTGACAATGGTTATGATATTACCTTTAATCAAAAATGTTGTAAAGCTATTAGTCAAAAGGATGGCTCTATCCTATTTTATGGTAAGAGGAAAAACAACATTTATAAAATAAATCTTTCAGAACTTAAAGTTCAAAATGTTAAATGTCTCTTGTCTGTTAATGAAGAGAAATGGGTCTGGCACAGAAGATTAGGCCACATTAATATGAGACGTATATCTCAGATTAGTAAACTTAATCTTGTCAGAGGACTCCCTAATCTGAAGTTCACTTCAGATGCTCTTTGTGAAGCATGCCAAAAAGGGAAGTTTTCAAAATCATCCTTTAAATCAAAAAATGTTGTTTCTACTTCCAAACCACTAGAACTACTTCATATTGATCTGTTTGGACTAGTGAAAACTGCATCCATCAGAGGCAAGAAGTATGGATTAGTCATTGTTGATGACTATAGTAGATGGACATGGGTAAAGTTCTTAAAACACAAGGATTAGTCACATTCTGTGTTCTTTGACTTCTGCAAGCAAGTCCAGAATGAAAAGGATTTCAAAATTATAAAAGTCAGAAGTGATCATGGTGGTGAATTTGAAAATAAATATTTTGAAAAATATTTTTCTGAAAATGGCATTGCTCATGATTTTTCCTGTCCTAGAACTCTACAACAAAATGGGGTTGTAGAGAGGAAAAACAGAACTCTGCAAGAAATGGCCAGAACCATGATCAATGAGACAAATCTGGCAAAACACTTTTGGGCAGAAGCAATCAACACAGCCTGTTACATTCAGAATAGAGTGTCTGTAAGACCTCTTCTGAAGAAGACTCCATATGAACTGTGGAAGAACAAAAAGCCCAATATTTCATATTTTCATCCTTTTGGATGTATTTGCTATATGTTAAACACTAAGGAAAATCTGAACAAGTTTGATTCCAAAGCACAGAAGTGTTTCATGCTTGGATATTCTGAACGCTCTAAAGGCTACAGAGTATACAACACTGAGACACAGATTGTGGAAGAATCTATTCATGTTAGATTTGATGATAAGCTTGGCTCTGAAAAGCCAAAGCAGTTTGAAAACTCTGCAGATAGGGAAGTAGTCTTCATTGACTCTGAAGTTCCAGAAGCAGACAAAATTCAAGTGAAGGAACCAGAAGCAACGCCAGATGCTATTCCTTTAACTTTTCAGATGAATAATCTAAACATTTCTAAAGAATCAACTATTAGAGGATCATCATCCAGAATTAAAGCTTCTCATCCAGAGGATGTTATTATTGGAAAGAAGGATGATCCCATTAGAATAAGATCCTTTCTAAGATCATCTGAAGCATCACTATTTGGACTGATGTCAGAAATTGAACCATCTTCTGTAGATGAAGCTCTGCAAGACAATGATTGGATTATTGCCATGCAAGAAGAGCTAAATATATTCACCAGAAATGATGTATGGGATCTAGTTCAAAGACCACAAGGATTCAATATAATTGGTACAAAATGGGTTTTCAGAAATAAGCTAAATGAGAAAGGAGAAGTTGAAAGGAATAAGGCAAGGCTTGTAGCTCAAGGGTACAGTCAACAAGAAGGTATTGATTACACTGAGACATATGCTCCAGTGGCAAGGTTAGAATCTATACGCCTTCTTATATCATTTGCTGCACAAAATAACATCGCTCTGTATCAGATGGATGTTAAAAGTGCCTTTCTTAATGGTATTATAGAAGAAGAAGTTTATGTCCACCAACCTCCTGGTTTTGAAAATGAAAAATTTCCAGATCATGTTTTCAAATTAAAGAAATCTCTATATGGTTTAAAACAAGCTCCCAGAGCTTGGTATGAGAGATTGAGCAATTTTCTTCTGAAGAAAAACTTCATCAGAGGCAAAGTGGATACAACACTCTTCTGTAAAACTCTTAAGAAAGATCTGTTAATTTGTCAAGTATATGTAGATGATATTATTTTTGGATCAACAAATATTATGCTTGGAAAAGAGTTTGCTAAATGTATGCAGGCAGAATTTGAAATGAGCATGATGGGAGAACTCATATTCTTTCTAGGAATCCAAGTTAATCAAACTCCAAAGTGCACTTACATACATCAGACCAAATATGTTAAAGAACTTCTGAAGAAATTTAACATAACTGATAGTAAGCTGGCAAAAACTCCCATGCATCCTACTAGCTCACTTGGCAAGGAAGAGGTAAGTAAGAAAGTAGACCAGAAGCTCTACAGAGGTATGATTGGCTCTCTTCTTATCTAACTGCTTCTAGACCTGACATATTATTCAGTGTTTGCCTGTGTGCTAGATTCCAATCAAATCCTAGAGAATCACACTTGACAGCTGTCAAGAGGATTCTAAGGTATCTGAAAGGTACTTCTAATGTGGGTTTGTGTTACAGAAAATCTGATGATTTCAAATTAGTTGGATTCTGTGATGCTGACTACGCTGGAGACAGAGTGGAAAGGAAAAGTACTTCTGGAAGCTGTCAATTTCTAGGAAGAAATCTAATCTCTTGGTACAGCAAGAAGCAACCCACAATTGCACTTTCAACCACAGAGGCAGAATACATTGTTGCTGCTGGATGTAGCACTCAGATGCTCTGGAGGAAAAGTCAGCTAGAAGATTATCAAATATTTGAAAGTAACATTTCTATCTTTTGTGATAATACTTCTGCTATATGTTTGTCTAAGAATCCCATTTTACACTCTAAGGCAAAACGTATAGAAATTAAGCATCATTTCATCAGAGACTATGTTCAAAAGGGAATCATAAATTTAGCCTTTGTTGATACAGATCATCAATGAGCAGATATTTTTATAAAACCCCTTGTTGAAGATAGATTTAAATTTATTCTGAAAAATATTGGTATGGATGTTTGTCCAGAATGATATTTATCAGAAGCAAATTTTTACAGATAAAAAAAAATGCCTAATGCTCTGAAGTGTTTCTTCTGATTGTTTATTCTGCTTAATATTTTTTTTGTGAACTAACAATCCTTAGAAGATCTGAACGTTGATTAACGTTTCATTTCTCAAAAGAACTCAGAACACATGCAAGCAAACACGTGTCACACCAAATCTGAAGAGGTGGCGTGTATATTACTGAAGAGACGTTTGAGGTGAAGTTTGAATAGTGAAAATCTTGATTTTCCCCCCAATTTTTCAGAAGCAATAAATGTTTGAAATGATTATTATTCTTTTCATTTAATGCTTACTAAAACGTGCAAAAAATTCTGACTGATGGTATGCCTAAATGTTTTAGTATAAATACTTGTCTTCTCTTCACTTTCACACTTTTACATCTCAGAAAATTATATGCGTTTTCATCTCCTCTTTTCTCTGCATAAAAACCCTAAACCTAAGTGTGTGACAAAGCATTCTTCAATGGCAACTTCATCATCAACAGCTGCTCAATTCCAATCTTCAATGGCTGCAGTAACTTCTGCAAACATGGGTGTTGCTCCTTATTCTCCTCCCAAAAGAACTCTTTTAATCCCTGTTGAGAAGTTGGAGGTTTTATGTGAATCCATGGTAGAGTTTGATTCACTTGCTGAAAATGGCTTTGAATTTCGTTCTATTATTGGTGCTCAAGGATGGGTTAAGTACTTTGATAGACTCTTTGGACCAGTTTACCCCCTCCTTGTGAAAGAATTCTGGATCCATGCCTCTGTTTACCCCAAGTTCATCCTATCTTCTGTATTGGGAAAAGAAATCATTATAACAGAAGATATGATCAGAAAATTAATTGGATATGAAGAAACAGATGGTGTTTCACACTTGCCAGCTGGGCGTGTGGACATGGATGAAGTCTATGAAGAAGTGATGACTGCTGGTCAAGCTTCTAACAAATTCAAGGATCTGAAGCCTGACTACAAGATCTGGGATAAGATCTTCATGGGATGCATCCATCATAGGAAGTCAACAAATTCTCCAGACTATGTCAATAATGAACAACTTTATTTCATGTATTGCCTCAGTCAGAGCACCAAGGTAGATCTTCCATACATTCTTTTTATGCATCTGTGGAACCATATAAATGCATCTAGAGAGTATGTGAAAGAAAAAGGACAGAAGATCCGAACCTGGATCCCCTTTGGAAGGTTGATCTCAAATCTTCTAACTGAAAATGGATTGGTCACTGCTCTGTACGCTGCTGGAGTTACAGAGGAACTGGAATTCATAATGGGAAAGCCTCTGAATGCCAAAAGTCTTCAGAGACTCAAAATAGTTGATGAACTCACAACAGCGCCCAAGAAGCTGAATATGACTGAACTGAGTCAGAAGAGGGTTCCTGTAGATGACTTTCCATTGTTCTTTGCTGAAGAGCCCAGACACATTATAGTAATGTACATTGATGAATGTAAGAAGGAAGGAAAACCTGTTCCTACAAATGTGATACAACTAGCAAGACAACCTCTACCAGATGTAGAAGAAGAAGAAGAAGAAGCACAACTACAGAGGAAAAGGACTCAGCCAGAAGCAGAACCTGCACCTGCTCAGAAGAAGGTCAAGATTGTTGAGAAGCCCCAGAAGCTCTTGAAGAGAAAAGAATCTGGAGACACTTCTTCTGTACCAGCCAAAAGGATCAAGATAAAAGGTACTAAAGCTTCTGTGTCTTCTGCTAAATCTGTTGTTATAAATGATTCTAATATTAAGTCTATTCCAAAACCACCCTCTACACAAACTACTTCTGTTACTGCTCCAAGTTCCAAATCTCCACAAAAACAAACATTTGTTCCAACACCTACATCAACAAAACCAATTCAAACACCAAAAGTCTCTGTACCAAAATCATCTCAACCAAAAATCCAAATCAAACAGGTTGTTCCATAACAACAACTCACAAAACAACCAGAAGTTCTAACCAAACCTTCTGCACCACACAAACAACCCACAGAACAACAACAACCCACAAAACAACAACTCACAGAGAAACAAACTTCAACCCCATATGAACCAGAAAAACAACCACAAGAAAAACAACCAGAAAAACCCTCTGAACCTTTACCAGAAAAAGACTCTGAACATCAACCACAAAAATCTTCTGAATCCCAAACACAACAACAAAAGAAACAACCACCATCAGATAATCCTCCATCCATCACATCTAAACAAAATGAATCTGTACCAGTATCATCAGAACCAATAACTATTCCATCTGATTCACCTATATCAGAACAACCAACAAAACCCTCTGAAATTCCCTCAGAACCAACTGTCATACCCCAAATTTGTCCTACCCCCTCTCGCTCTTGTATCAAACATCCGTGGGGATTCATGCCTTTTCTCTAAATAATCACCCGGCCTCTGACCATGATATTCTGAAGTGTGGATTAATAAGGGTCTTGTTGGCGCTCTCCGTGGTTACTAAACTCTTGCCAAAATGATGGTTTCAGATAAGTTTATGATGCGAGAAGATTCAAGATAAGGTCAATTGATTTCAAAATAATTTTAAGGCTCATTTCAATTGATTCTCAAGTCGTTTTTTGGGATATGCCTTTCAAAATCAGAATAAAGTTCAAGCTAATATGATATGCCATAGGGGTAAGTGGTAGACCCCAATTTCTTTATTTATGATCTTAAAAGTAATCCAGTTAGAGGATTTAAACTCTCAAGTGACATCAAGATCATGCGTAAAGGGCCAAACTGTGTTTATCAAGTTATAATGTAAACGAGTCCAAGACCATGATTAAGGTTTCTACTTCAAGGACTGCCTTCAGGCCTGGTATGCCATGGGAAATATGCCTCGGTCATTATTGTGAATTAGTTGTGAGATTATCAAAACTCTTTTAAGTTTTCATGACTTGATAAACAATTTGTTGGAGATCATTTGTTAGAGATCATTGCCTTCAAGGCACGGATAGTCATTGAGCCACGAGCCATTTTAGCTTTTGGCACTTCTAGAGTCTAGATGTATTATGAACAATATGCCTTATTCCAATGCAGAAAAAGAAAGTTAAGAAAATTTTTGGAAACTATTACATGGTTTGGAGTTTAAAACAAAAGTCCCTTAGGACATGGCACTGCAGAATATTCAAGGCTTGGATTACTCCAAATAAGTTGTAAATACAACATTGAACAAGGAAAGTAATTGTTACATATCTTCTCATGGTTCAAAATATATACAAGTTATAAAGTAGAAAAGTGAACTTCATTCATGACAGAAGATTGCAAAGCTATGCTGCAAAATCATAACAAAGAAAAACAATTTCAAATCCTTGATATTCTGTTAACAGAATTTCAAAACTAGCCCTCAACAAAATTCAATCAGAAAATGCTATCCTACACTCCAATATTTCCTGTACAAATTATGTCCTTTCTTCACATTTGGAGGGCCATGGCTTTGAAATTCTCATTTTCTCTTTATCTCCATTATCAATTCAATGAATTTCCTGCAAGAAAATCAGAGGAAAACACCAACAATCACATCTCACGCATAAGACAAAACGATAAATCTGTCACAAAACTTCATCCAAGTCATAGCTTATTCAAAAAATCTGTGTTAATTGACAGCTCAAAGATGGTTCGAGTTGAACATCTCGCAAGATCATAAATCCACAAAATTTGCAATTTGAAAAATCTACATACAGGGTTTAAAAGAATATAGAATATGAAGGAGATGTATGGACCACAACCATGACACAAGTGATCCACAACAGGCAGCAAACATAATTTGAGGCAATTTTCCAAATTACCTCAAGCCATGACAGAACCGTCACTTTCCACACTATCCATGTCTCCATGATGAAACCTCTGCACAACCTGCAAAACAAAAGAGCCAGCCCACACACTAGCCTGCTGCAAACTAGACAACACCTGCATAACACAGCCTACACCCTGCAGCACAACAAGAAACAAAATCAACCTACACAAGCCATGCCAGACAACTCTGCTCCCTACCATACTTGCCTGCACCATTTCCACAAGACTCCAAACATAAGCCACACCAGACAAGCTCTGTCAAAATGCAACAGCACTCCAAACTGTACCTGCATAACACAACAAAGACAGCCACACTACATCAGAAAAAGGCAAGAAGACTGAAGGGAAAAAATTGATAAAAGGGGGAACTCTTCATTTTTTGGTCGGTTCTCACAAATCAACCAAACAACTCAACCTCCATCAACTTAAAACATCATCCTCAATAAACACACTGGGGAAGCCATTTTCAACTTCAATCATCGTGTAACCTCTGACCCTCTTCCATTCTTGATCTTTACCTCCTCTTACTTTCTTCTCCCCTTAACAACATTCCACTACCAAGAATATCTCTCTGGTGAACTCATTCTAACAATCTTCATCGCTTTGTAACTCCACACAAGCTACCCTTTCAAACACATTTCCAAACTCTGCTCAAACCAAAACAAACATAGGACCACCATAACTCCTATTGTTACAAACCAAGCTGCCTTCGACCACCCTCTTTCCTTCCATCTGCTGCCAGTTTATTTCCACTCTCCAACCTTCATTACATAACCAACAACAATCATCAACATTCAAACTCTCCAGCTCACAATCCAAAACTCTGTCTTCACATCTCCATCTTCACAACGTAAATAAATGTAACACTATCTCGCCGCCTGCAAACAATCTTCCGCAAAACTTCCAATAACCATAATCTTCCAACTTTCATGAACAAATCCCACTCCACCCAAACATATAATGTTCTTCTGCCAAACGTGAAACTCACATCGCTATTCCCTCTTCCACTTTCCATTTTCCACTTTCGATCCCATTTTTGATTCGTTTCTTCAACCTGAAAACGAAACACTCACACCATCTCAAAACCCTAACCGTTGCAGCAGCCACCCATCAAACTCTGATACTTTCATTATCCACGCCACCTTCAACCGAACAACCACCTTCAACAAATTCTCCCTCTTTTTCTCTCTGTTCCTACGTGAACCACCTCAACAAACAACAACTCCATCACTGCCTAAAATCACCGACTTCATCCTTCAATTATGAAATAACTCACCAACCTTGCACAGACCATAATCTGCAAGAGGACAACTCTCCATTTCACCTTTCATTTTCACATACCAAAACCGACATTCCGCCAAAAACTCCACCTTCCTGTCTTCATACGACCCCCTTCGGTTAAAGCAAAATTTTCGACCAACAACAACATTCAAATTAACTTCACAAACACAAATAGTTTTGAAGTAGAGATACTGAGTCGGTAATGGTTTGAGACAGAGAGAATCGAAAAGAGAAGAGCCGTGAAATCTAACCCAAATGAGGAGGAAGAGAGATTCTAATCTCCGTACAGACAAGGTCGAGATCGTCGCCGTTTCCATGGAGATCGTATGGCCACTTTCGCTGTGTTCGGTAGAGATTTGGTCTCTGTGTTTGGTGATTGGTTTCCTTCTTTAGTTTGATTCGTTTTTCTGGAGAAGAAAGGGTTCGCTGATACCCTCGTTCAACATCTTTTTTTTTTGTTTTCTATTACTCTTTTTTTCTATTATCAACATCATCGTAGGATGAGAGGTAATGGGCTTTTAAGCCCAGATGATCCATACATTATCCGTACACCATCCGTGTTTCTCTCATATACCCTCTGTTTCTATCAAACCCCTCTTGTTTTTTTTTATTATTTATTAATTCATATGGCTATTGGGCTCACAGATAGGCCCATGAACCTTCTTCTTTTCAGACCCTCTGATCTGTTATCAGCCCTCCACTCTTTCATTTTTCAAAATTGTAAATAACTTCTCCTTTTTTCTTATTTGAATATATTTCTTATTTTAGTTTAAAAAAAAACATTATATATTCTGTATATATATTATTTATATTTATTTTTTTTATATATTAGTTTTTATTTAAAGAAACAGTTTGCTTTATTATTTTTATTTTATATTTAGAATTTTATATATTATTATTTTAAGTTTATATTCTTTTGGAAATTTTGAGACTTATTTAATTTTATAGTTGTTTTCTTTCTCTTTTATTATTGGACATTTTTTCTGTTTAGGTCGATGACGAGACCTCCGTAATTCATTACCAGTCAAATTATTGATAAGTAATGTTGGATCTGAGACCACCTCTTTTCTCTCTTCATTACTTGTCCCGACTCGATTCAAAAACTTTGTCAAACAATTTTCAAAATCTAATTTCTCTTTGTATTGAATTAAAAAGAGAGGATTAGGTGTAGACCTCTTCCTCCCCGAATGTTGGGATGCCCACTGTAGTGAGGGTGGTCTTGATATTCGTCTTTCAATACGAAGACGCGACTTTATCCACCATCTCGCTTTCACAACGTCATCCCGCAACCCTTGTCACCTAAAACCTCGGTCTCGCGCCGAGTGCATTTTCAAAAATCATTTTTATAACAAAACTTGAATGGTCGTGGAGTGGTTAGGCGTAGGCCTTCTCCTATCCCGAGTACTGACGTTTACCGTAGGGTTCTCTGTCGCCAAAGTACTTACCATTCAAAACCAAAAACATTTAATAAGAGAACGAAGTCCTCTTTGCATTGAATTAAAGAGAGAGGATTGGGTGTAGACCTCTTCCTCTTCGAGTGTTGGGATGCCCACTGTACTGAGGGTGGTTTCGACGCTCGTCTTTCAATACGAAAACGCCTCGTTCGCCACACCTTTTATAACAAAAATTTTGAGACAATGACTTGGGTACTACCCGTAGGGGTTACTATCCGAGGACCTATCTCGCCCCTAAAAAAACAATCTCATCAATCAAACATGATACCTTGCCTCGCATGGCGAAAACCAACCTTTCAAATAGGATATGTTACGTCCGTTCTACCGCAAATAGGTACGCATAAGTCTCCAAACGAGCGAGCAGCAAAACACCTAAACTGCTAGAACGCGCACGATAACATCATCCCCAAACACATCGGTTATCCGCACCGTAGGCACGAACTACGTTGCTCTGTTTTCTCTTGCATGTTGAGAATACGTAGGCATAGGATTGCAATATCCTAGCGAGCACCCTTTTCTTTTTTCCACCCTTTCCCAAAAAGGCATGCTACGTCCGTTCTACCGTAAACAGGTAACGCCTAAGTCTCCAAACGAGCGAGCAGCAATACGCCTAACTGCTAGAATGCGCACGATAGCATCGTCTACCAGAGCTTTCCCCGCGCACCGTAGGCCGAACTACGGCTGCTCTGATTCTTTACTTCGTTCAAGTAAAGATACGTAGGCACAAGGGCCACAATCCTTGCCGAGCACATTCCCCCTCTATATCTGTAGTTCCCCGAACTACGTCGACTCTGACTTTCTCATATCTTTTGAGAATACGTAGGCCTAGGACCGCGAAGTCCTACCGAGTTTGTTCTTTCTCTGTTCTCCCTCTGTTACCTCTCTTTTCACGTTTCTAAACCCTTCTCTCTATCTTTTAGAACACTCTTTTTATAGCATAATTTAAGCAGATATAATCACACATTGACAAGCAAATGGTTCCCATCGAGTACGATGGATGCGAGGGGTGCTAATACCTTCCCCTCGCATAACCGGCTTCCGAACCCGTTCTTGGTTGCGAGACCATCTTATCCTTTCTTTCCTAAGGTTTTCTCGATATTTTCCTTTCCCCTCACGGGATAAATAAAGTTCGGTGGCGACTCTTCTGTCCTTTTCTTTTCGCCTCCCCGTCGTTGCACGATGCATTTTTTGAGTAGCGACACCAACCAACACTTCTGAACCCAAAATTCCTGAGACAGAAGTTCTTGATGTCACACCATTAAAAATTGTGTTTCAAGTATCTTCTACTTCCTGCACACCAACCACCTCCTCAAACTCCTCAGAATCTGAGATTCACCCAGATTTTCTAATCTCTCCATCTCAAAAATACTCTGAGGTAAACCAACCTGAACCCATTATACCTTCAAAAGCTCCCATTCCAGACCCCATTCCCACACCTGCACCATCATCTGAAATATTGATCCCAAATTCAAATCCAAGATCATCTATATCTTGTGCCCAAGTCTCTTCTCTATTTCATAATCTGGCCTATGGTTTCAAACTCAAAGACTTTTATAACAGAGTTGAACCATCTGACCCTATCACCCCTCTGAAACCCAAACTCACAATAACCCTTCCATCTGTGCTTGTCACATATATTCAATCAATGTCAGATGCAGGATCATTAGCAACTATACCCTATTCTGATAAATCTGCAAAAGCTATCACTTCAGCTACACCTGTATCATCTGATACACCTGTTGCCTCTAATAAACCACCAAAATCTGCTTTTCAACCCTTCTCAAATAAACCCTTTGATGTGGTTCCCCATCACACCAAAGTAAAACCAAATCTGTTAAATGCTTTAAACAGATCTCAACCTCAAAAACCTGAAATTCCGTTCTTTCCATACTATCCTCCTCCTCTGATCTCCATCCAAAAATCATTTTTTCCACCAACTCCCCAATTTAAACCTGTAACTCTGGAAACTTTGTTACGTCCAAAGCCCAGACTTAATGTTGATCATTTATTTCAAGCTTTTTTGCAAGAAATACAGATGTATTTAGGTACTGTTCAGAAGAAATGCTCAGCAACAATGGATGCCAAAGAATCTGACATCATCTGGAATGGATTCATCAACAGATTCAACTATGTGGCCTCAAATCTGAAGAACATCTGTTCTGATGATGCGAAGCTCAGATTTGTTGAGGCTGCAAGGACTCTATTCTGGACGGTCAAGAAATCTGATCCTCTGCTCCTTACAGATGCTCCTCCATCTTCAGCAGAATCTACTGACATTGCATCTGAGGAAAATCCGTTGACTATGACTCTGGTAGACCCTCCTTCTAACTCCAATGCTCCAAACTCTACAGAACCAATGGATATTGACTCTGTTCAAGCTCCAGAACCTGATCATACTTCTTCATCTGAGATAAAGAAAGAACATCCAGATTTTGAAGATAAGATTGCTGCTCTAGAAGCTGGCCAGTCAGAGATCAAGTCCTGGATGGCAAAACAGGACAAGAAGTCTGAGGATATGACAGAATGGATGTCAAAGCAAGATCAAAAGAATGAAACTACGGCTAAGTGGATGTCCAAGCAAGAGCAATCATCCTCTGAGATTACAGATATATTGAAGATGCTTTTGTCCAAACACTCTTAGATTTTTTTCATTCTAATATTTTTGCATCTGTTGCTTGCCTATATACTTTATTGCCATATCTTCTGATGTTTGCCTATGTACTCTTGATCTGATCTTATGAATGAATCAAAGTTTTCTCCATTGAATTATCTAATTTACTGTTTCCTTTTATTTGTCTTTTTAAAGTTTTTACTTTTTGCTTATGACAAAAAAAGGGGAGAAAATATAGATCTGAACTGTTTAAATATAACTTCACCAGAATGAAACTTCAGACATATTTATTCTATCTAACATTTAATCTGACTATTTCAGAACATTTGATAAATACATTCTATAAAAGAAACTCTGAGTCTCTCAGATCACTTGACCATTATCAATCTCTGAATATTAAATTTGCAAGACATTCTGACCTTCAAATGTTAAAAAGAACAAACAAGATCTAACTCTGAAGATTACTCAAGACAAAAGGGAAGTTTCTATTCCTTATGTGTATTTAACTCAGGGGGAGATTCATCATCTCAGGGGGAGTTATAATTCTAATATTTCCAATTAAACAAAATTTCTGATGCTTTTTGTCATCATCAAAAAGGGGGAGATTGTTAGAACACAGATTGGTTCTTAATAATATCTCTTTGTTTTGATGATAACTATTAAGGAAATTTTGTATTTAAGAATTATATTCTCTAAAATTTGCTTGAGAGTTTTTACTGCAGATAGTAATGAAATTAACACTCCAGAAGCAAATCTGAATTGTATACAAGAAATTAACTAGACTCTGAAGCGCCAGATGCACTCATTAGAAGATTCTGATTGCTGCCAATAGAAGATCCTGAGCGTAGCCTCCAGAAGGATCTAAAGCAAGAAGCTCCAGAAGATTCTGAAGTAGAAGCTCCAGAAGGATCTGAAGCAAGTCAGAAGCATCTGAAGCAAAAAAGAATATTGTATGAAGAGTTTCTCAAAGCATAGTTTCTACAGAAGATTCTGAAAGTACTAAAGCTGCCAGTACTGAAGTTCTGTTTCAAATATGCTCTGATATTTAACACGCTGAAAGCATACATGCTGCAGAAGACTCTGATACAGCAAAGTTCTGATCATCATTAGAAGACTCTGACCCAATCAGACTCTGATGAACTTGCTGAAAACTGAAGAAGAAATATTCAAAGATTATATCCGTTGGAGTAAATCAAACGTCTCTTTCCTCATTTATGCTAGAAACAAGAACACAGACAAAAAGGATTTTTCTGTGCTTTCTTCTTCTAGGAAAGGTCACTTGATGTGAGGACAAAAAGGCCCAGACCTTTTTGGGACACTCTTCTCAACGTGCAACTCACCTTGGATCAGCTGCCTATAAAAGGAAGACTCCACCAAATTCTTCAGTGAGACATCTTGCTGAAAAAGAATTAAAAAAAACATTCAAGCTCTCTTACTCTCATATTTATTCTTAGAATTAATTTCATTGTACTTAAAACTTAAGAGAAATATCACTGTTGTGATTAAAGCTTTTTAGAAGCATTATTACTCTTGTATTAGATTTACATTGATTGTAAAGGATTTCCTTTAGAGGATTCAGTTGGAATCAGTAGCTCTTGAGAAGACTAAGAACAGTTGTTCTTAGGTGTTACTATTGTAATCTATTTGATTAAATAGTGGATTAAGTCTTTGTTGAGAAAGGCAAATCACTCTAGGAAGGGTGGACTGGAGTAGTTGAGTTCAACGAACCAGGATAAAAATAATTGTGTTTTAATTCTAAGTTTTAATCTTTCATACTTATTCAACCCCCCTTCTAAGTATTATCTCACCTTCAAACATATCCAAGCAAGAAATCCAAGTATCTATGAAGCTCTAGCAAGAAAACTTGAATATCTAAGCAAATAATTGACAAATAAGCAAAAGCTCTTCAAGAAATGATTCCACCAACTTAATTCAAGATCCAAATGAGTTGCAAAACCATAATTGAACAAAGGATAATGATGCAATGAAGGTTTAGCTCAAGGATTTAAAAATTGCAATGTACAATTTATGAAGCTTTTGACTATGGAGCTTTTGTGAGGGTTTTGGAATGAGAGAAAAGTTGAGAGAATTGGAGTGAGATGTGTGGAAAATCAGAAAATGAGTGAAAGTTATGAGAGGTTTGGAGCAAAATGATTTATGTATGGTTTAGGTTTCGAATTAAATATGGTTTAGAGTGTGTGTTAGTGTTTGGAATGGAAATTAGGAGTGGGATTAGGAATGGAAATTGTTTGAATTTATGGAGGGAATTGGAATTAATTTGTGAAAATGAATCAAATTTTGAACTAATTCTAGATCCTTCTACTGATGCACATGGGAAATGACATGACCAAAATGTAATCTAAATGTTGTAGCGCTGAAAAATGAAGTGTTTGGGGATATTTCGCTTATGGTAATCGATTACCCAGATTGTGGTAATCGACTACCACATTCAAAATTTCAAATTTGGCGCCACAAGGAGGGAAACTTGAAGAATAACTCGTAACCACTTGTTATGAGCTTGGTCTGGCCTCTGAAACTTGTCTTTTGATATTGCATATGTATAATGTCTGAAATAAGTCGTGAATTGTCTTCTACCTTAAAATATCCTGCTAAACAATATAATCTCGTACCCGATCATTGAGCAAAATAAATGATGAAGCCTCTGATGCTTACTGCTTAAAAACTTGCAATAAAAGAAAACCTTAAGCCATAGAAGCAAATTGATCCCATGTATCAAGAACCAATTTCATGATATGCACAATGATAATGCAAATGAATGAAATATAAGCCAGTTACGGTTAAAACGAAAAGGGAAAATTTTGGGGTGCTACAGCTACCCCTGTTCAATCGACTTGGACCTGAAGGATTGATAACAAAGACTTTCAGACATTTGAGGTAGAAGGGGATTGAATACAAAAAGAACCCAAAATTTTGCACATTGTGGGAAGAAAATAGGACAATTGGATACCAGTCTGAAACTAGATTTTATAAAGATAAGTCAGACAGGAACTGACTACCAGTCGATAACTAATTTTTTTGAAAAAAAGTTTGCCAGATGAGAACTGAACTTCCCAAAGATAAGCAAAAAGAGAACTGGATTTGAATGAAACAGGTTAGACGGGAAATGACTACCAGATGAGAACTGGGTTTTGAAAAAAAAAGTATGCTAGACGAAAACTGGATTTGAATGAGACAGGTCAGACGGAAACTGACTACTAGACGAGAACTGGGTTTTGAAAAAAAGGTCAAATGAGAACTAACTACTAGATGAGAACTGGGCTTTGAAGAGAAAAATCAGATAGGAGCTAACTACCAGGCGAGAACTGTGTAAAGACAGATCAGATGGGAACTGACTACCAGGCGAGAACTGTGTAAAGACAAATCAGATGGGAGCTAACTACCATGCGAGAACTAGGTTTTCTAAAGACAAGTCAGATGAGAGCTGACTACCAGGCAAGAACTGGGTTTTGTAGAGACAGGTTAGATGAAAACTGACTACCAGGCAAGAACTGGGTTTTGTAAAGACAGGTCAGACGGGACCTGACTACCAAGCAAGAAATGGGTTTACCAAATGGTTGGTCAGAAACCAAAAAGGGGTTGGTCGGGAACCAAATTTTGTGAAGAGCATCGATCAAAGGCGGACTTACAACAAAGAGACGGTCATAAACCAAAAACGGTTGACAAGAAGTAAAATCAATGAACTTACGACCTAAATATAGGATGACCCTGCTAGGGAAAATATAAATCCTAGACAGATACACCTGCAGCAAAAAACACAAAATAATTCCTCTAGAAGAAAACAAGAGTAAGATTAACGAGTCTATTGCTTGGGGAAAAAGTTAAACATTTTCTCCTGGATTATATCACTTTCTGTTGGGGAAAGGTTTGGAAAATAGGGTATCAAACCTTGCTTATGCTTCGAATGCATGTTTGAATTTTCTATGGCGTAATGCTCCATATGAAATGGAAATGCTGCACATTTGAGGATGCAACACAATAATGGTTATGTATGAAAAATGCTGATGCAGGCTCGGACTGATAAGGATATAAGGATATGCGATCCAAGGATTATGATTGTGCCAAATACGATTGGGCTTTGGATGTAAATTACGAGACAAGAATTGTTTTTTAAGGGTAGACTACCAGGCGAGAACTGGTGGCGAAAGGCTAAGTTGTCAGACGAGAACTGGCTTCTAATTTTTGTATCAGTCGGGAACTGATTTTATGAATTTCCAGACAAGAACTGGAATTTGAAATGGTATTTACAACATGTGAATTGGTGTTAAAGACAGACCAAATATATGGTGACCAGACGAGAACTAATTAAAAATAAATCTTCCATACGAGAACTGGTTTAAAAGTTGTCTACCAGACGAGAATTGGTGTCTTGAGATGATTTGTAAGACAAGAACCAATTTTTAAAGGTAGATTGTCAGACATGAACTGGTGGACGAAGATTAAGTTGTTAGACAAAACTGACTTCTTTCTTGGTTTGTCAAACGAGAATTGACTTTGAAAGTAGGCTAAAGCAAGGGGGACCAGATGGATACTGATTTAAAAATTGGTGATGACCAGGCAAGAACTGGACTTGAATTCCATCTACCGGACGAGAACTAATATTTCGTGAAGGTTTGTCAGACGGGGGTTGGACTTTGAAAAGGTTTTCTAGACGGGAACTAGACTTTGGATGAATAGTTGACCAGACGAGAACTGGACTCTAAAATGGTTTTCCAGACAAAAATTGGACTTTGGATTGTTGGGTGATGTTGGGTTATAAGGTCTTTTGATGTCAGGTTCAAGTTGTGGGATAAAGCCCAAAGATAGCATGCGATGCTTTATGCTTGAGTGAAGCAACATGACCGATGCATAAGGATGATTTATGCAATGATTATGCAGGTTTCCACAAATGAAAGGAAGGCCTCTATAGCAAGGCTTCTTGTTTAAAGGCAAAAGGGTACTTAATGGGGGTAATAACATGATTCCCTGACACTTGTCTTGAACTCAACATTTGCTGACAAAATAGAATTGGCTTGCGTAGCTTGAAAGCACAGAGAGGTCCTACCCACACGTAGCGTATTTTTCCCCAGTCTGACGTGCCTTTGCAGAATTTTCCCTAAAAATAAGTTAAGAAATAACTTCCCTGAAAGATTTACCCCAATACTCTGAACTTTGACATGGGTTGTCCCCGATTATCCAATTCTTGGAATGGCTGACTTTGTTGTGCTCTCGAGGATAAATGACCTTAGTGAGCTCTTGAAGTGACTTGCCCTGGTATGAGCGTGAAAGCAACTTAACTCGTTCTGACTGGGTGTTGGACGCATTCACCTTTAGTCAACATAACCTCTGGATAACCTGCCCCTGTTTGGTAGAGTCTTGAGATGATTCCCCTCTGACCCACTGGCTCTTGGCTGATTTTCCCCATATTCAACTGATGCTTTGGGGACTAACTGATTCCTTACTCAATGGATGTCAATGCCCCAAATCCAAATGACTACAAGGTACACATGATTCTGACCTAGACTGTTGAATGATCCTGTCCTCTTTGATTGCTCCTTGTTGGAATTTCCTCAGTGTCAATTACTGACTTGCAGTTAAAAATGGTTCATTCATGAATGGTAATTTTAATGCGACTCTCATGTAAATTTGGGAAAAACAATCATTATTGGAATGACGTGGTAGTGTGTGATGAATGAACCATTTTTAGCAGGGAAAGTTGTGAGTGTAAGCTATTGATTAACTTAACTAAAAAATGCAAGAGTCGTCGCCGCACTTTTATTTTATCCAAAAAAGGAAAGGAAAAAGAGTGAACAAAACCTAAGAGTTCTAAAACAAGAACAAATAAATAGAAATCTGGGTAAGGGGGGTGGGTTACGCAATGGAAAGATGTTAGCATTCAAAATGGATATAGTACACTATAAGAGCCCTTTGAAATATCTATGTTTTTTGGTTTGAAAAGGTTTATTTGAAATGAGATTGGGGAGATGAGAAGAGAATTATTTTTTAAGATTTTTGTGTTTGGAGAGACTTATCACCTCTTGTCTATGTACCCATAAAGTGCAATATAGGATCAAACCCTCGTAGCTCGTGGTACAAATAACAAAAAATTGTTGGTTATGATTCATTTTTAAATGTAAAGACAAGTCATCATTTTAAGGAGAAAACTACGACTAGTCGCCCACAAGTATAAGACAACATTCACATCACCTAAAGATGGAGGATTTTGCTTGGATTAAAATCAACAAGTATATCACTCAACATCTAAGTGGAAAATGTCAACATCTTAAATAATATGGGGAATAGGAGAATTATATATCAACTATGGAAATGACTCATGTCTAAACTTTATGAAAAGTTTTTAAAGAAAAAGTGCACGAAGGCACTAAAAGTTTGAATGAGGTGAAGTGTTTTTTATATTTTTTTTGAAATTTGTCAAAGTATGATTAACATTGATTGACATTTATTAAAGAAAACAAAGTTTTAAAATCACTTGAAAAAATTCAAGGTTTTATTATGAAAGCGGTTTGAAGTTTGAAAACAAGAAGATTTTTGAAAAAGGAAGAAGATTTTGAAAATTTAAGGGGAAGAAATGAAGTGACTACCTTAGAAAACTAAATAAAAGCCAGAGATAAGAAGAATCTAACCAAAAGATAGCAAACTTCATAGCAAGCCAAATAAGAATTTCATCCATCTTGAAGCATGAGCAAATGAGCAAGTCAAATAAAGGCAAAGATCCATAATACTTCAAGCATAGGGAAAGAGTCTTAATTCTAAGTCCAAGGGTCCAAGAATTATCTAAGAGGTCCAAGGTCTAATAATAGTCCAAGAGCAATAACCACAAAGTTAAGAGCACCAACTTTTTTTAGAGGTCTAATCATTTATTAGTGTTTTTGGTGCAAATAGACAAAAGAAAAAAAAAGAGCGGAAGCATAAACAATAACATGATATGAGATGATAAAAATGGAGCATAAAAATAAAAGAAAGATATGGAGCGAGAAGAAAAAAAAAACAAAATTAGTACAATAATATTGTTAGTGAGTTAGTGATTAGTTGTTAGAATAAATGATCAATGATGGTTAACTCATGCACTTAGGCCAAAGTTAATGAAAACTCATTAGAGGATTGATAAAATGAAAGCCTCCTAACAACAAGTTTCATAAGTGATGGACCTAACACAAATAATCAACCATACTTGGAATTTCAAACATAATTTTGAGCCACAAATGATCACTTTCCGATTACGAGACAATTTAGCGCTATGTTAAGCAATCGTAATCGGGTTTATGTAGAAACTGCGACTATCTGAGGCCTGTCAATAAAAATGTTAGTGTTAATGCATGCTAGATAAGTGATATATAGATTACTCTTCGAAAGCAATACCGCATGAAAAGAAAAGTGGTAACGATCTCATCTTTATCAAGAACATGAAATAAGTTCAAACGATATCAAAGATTTTCATCGATCAAAAGAAAAAAAGTGAAGAGGAGAAGGAATACCAAATTGAATTACAATTTTAAGGTAATTCCATCTTTAGGTTCGTCCACTAACCTTGGTGGATTAAAGCCCTAAACATATAATTAACTCAAAACACCTAAATTGAATTGAACCATTCACTTTAAAGATAGATTTGAATTAGTGAATTTTTATTCAACTTCATCTACACCCTAAGTCCAATGAATTTAAAGAGGAAAATGACCTTTAAAAGTGTATTCCAAGGCAACAATCAAAAGGAAATGGAAGAAGAATAAGAAGAAAGAACCAAAACAGTCCCGAAACAAAGCAAAAAAGCTAAAATGCTCACTGCGTAATCGATTACCACCAGGAAGGTAATCGATTACGCCTGTTAAAAATAGAAAATTAGCTTTTAAAGTGTGTAAAACTTGATCAATCATTTTTTCAAACGCCTCATGATCAAATATGCAATTGAGCATGAAAATTCAAGTAAAATAACAACAAACAACACCAATAGAATATAATTTGCAAGATCAAGCAACAAGAATCAACAATAGATCACATTGTGAAGGATGTATCAAGAACAACAATGGTGAATCAAGAAATTATCCCTTTAAATCTAAAAATTCTTCAAATCAACTCCACAAACCACACTCCAAAGCCTTGATCTACTGAAATTGATGATGAAAAAGTGAATGGATAAAAAAGTGAATGGATGAAAGTTTAACTCAAATATTAGTAAGTTCTAATGATGAACTTACTAACTTCCAAAGAAATAAAGAGCTTTGATGAATTTGGTAATTGGAGAAAAAAAAGAGTCAAGAAAGAATTTGACAAGGTGAATTTGGATATCAAAAGCTTGTGAAATGAGAGAAATGAAACCTTTATTTATAGGAGTTAGGCTTGGAAAATTTGGTGGGTTGGAATTTGGTTTGGAATCAAAATTAGGATTGGAATTTGAATTTAGAGAGAAATTAATGATCAAGTGGTGATTAGTGAAGGTGTATGGTGGGAATTAATTATGATGAAGTAGTGGAATTAAAATAAAATGATCTAGAATATTCTCATGATGAAACATTTGAATTTGGTGCCCAAAATGCTGCAAAATTTTAACTGGCCAATTTTCACAAAATGAGCATAGGGTAATCGATTACCCTAATACTGGTAATTGGTTACCACATGCAAAAATGGTGAAGTTTTTTCCTTTTTTATGTGTTGTCTTGGCTCTGGCTCGATTCTTTTTGCTTGTCAAAGATGGCATGGAAATAAACATGTAACCCTTGGAGTTTCTTGAATAAAAGTCAATCAAATCTTGGGAGACTCTTGATCAGATGATTTTGGATTGTTTTGTAGATCAACTTTGACTTTTTTTTTCAGTTTAAATTTATTCGAGCTGAGGGACTAGTATTTGATATGCTTTATCCAAATTCTTCCTGAAAAAGTTAGTAAAGGAAAAAACAAACATTTTTTTTGGATTTTGAATAATGGTTAGTAAACATAAACATAAACAGATATCAAACAAACAAGAAAACAAGGGTGTTCCGTGATCTCTCAAGAACAAACCTGCAGAGGAATGCAAATGAAACAAAACTTGTGATCTTGTTTGTGGAATGAGATGCAAATGAAATATGGGATCTTACGGGTAAACATTAGGGTATTACAACTACCCCTATTTAAGTTTCTTCTATTCGGAGATATGAAGGTTGACATCTTTGTCTCGACCAGATAGAAGATACTTAAATATAACAAGTAAACCCAATTTGTGGCTATAAGAGGCCACAAAATGATATGATTGTGCTGATGATATGCAAATAGAAGACCTCTGTGAGGAAAACAAGCCACAAGAGACAAATAAACTGCTGGAGAACAAAAGAAAGGAAAAGAGACTCCGCAAGGAAAAACAAAAGAGAAAGATCCTATTTTAAAAAGGGAAAAGAATCAACTCAACTGGGGAAGAGATACCAACTTCCGGTTACTGGGTGAAGATACTAAAACCAAAGAAAAGAGATACAAATACTTTCTACTGGTTACTGAGTAGAAAATAAGGGCTATAAACACGAAAGAATTTTAATCTACTAGTTACTAGGTAGAAAATAAATAGATGCATTACTTATTACCGGTTACTGGGTAAAAGTAATCAATCTGACGAGAGATGATCAAATACCTGTTACCGGGTAGGAAAAGATACAATGTCAACTACTGGTTACTGAGTAGCTTATCGAGAGTAATAAATCTGAAGAAAAAGGCTACCAACTATGGTTACTGGATAGGGTAAACAATATATCAACTACCTATTACTTGGTAGAAAATAACGGTAACTAACCAAAAGAGAGACAAATGTTACGTGTTACCGGTTACTAGGTAGAAAAATAAAGGCAACAAGCTTAGTAAAAAGGATTACCTTTTACCGGTTACTGGGTAAAACAAAGGATAACCAACCAAATAGGGTGAGAAATATTATCTGCTACCTGTCACTAGGTAGAAAAATAAAGGCAATATACTCAAAAGGTGAAGAAACATTGTCGGCTACCCGTCACTAGGTAGAAAATAAAGGCAATGAACTCACAAAGAAAGATTACGGACTACCTATCGCTGGATAGAAAATATGACGGTAACTGACCAAAAAAGACGAGGGATATTACCTACTACCTTCACTGGGTAGAAAATAAAGGCAATATACTCAAAAGGTGAAGAAACATTATGGGCTACCCGTCACTAGGTAGAAAAATAATGGCAATGAACTCACAAGAAAATATTACTGACTACCTGTCATTGGGTAGGGTAAATGAAACTCAACTACCTGTCACTGGGTAGAAGAAAGAAATAAAGATCAACTACCTGTCACTGGGTATGACAAACATACTTAACTACCTATCACTGGGTAGGAGAAAGAGGTATATTATCAGCTACCTGTCACTGGGCAACTCAAATCACACAATAAACTTCTCAAATAAAGAGACAATCATTTGTTGGGGAAGAAATATCAATAACTTTGTCGGGGATCTTCAAAGAGATACGGGCAGGTTAGATCATACGACAGACTTCTCAAATAAAAAGACAACTATATGTTTAGGGTTTCACAACAAACTTCTCACCGGGACTTCTTCCACAGAGATGTTATTTGATGGAAAAGCTGGTCGGATGAGAATACATCATTTCACAATAAACTTTTTGATCGGCTGTCGCACATAGATCATAAACGAGTATTTTTTTTAAAAGTAGTAAAGGGAAGCGACACTAGGATGTCGTTTCGCAAAAATTCTTGTATTATTTCAACCAACTAAAGAAAAGTCTTATGGGGAGTTTGAGTTTTGATTAACAGAAAAATAGTGCAAATAAGTGATTATAAAAATAAGTCAATCTACTATTTCGGTTTCCGACTAATCACTTACTTTTTTCCTTACCAATTCCCTAAGCGACTTTGATCTCTATTCGATTTCAACATCAAATGGCAAGCGCACTAAGATATTAAATATATTGACATTCCTATATTTCGAATTAAGCAAATGATTAAACACAATCTGGAATTAAGCAAACAGATAACGCAAACACGAATTAAGCAAACACAGTTACGGTAGATCGACTCTGGATGATTAGTTCTTCATTGTAATCGTACAAAAGCAAAAAGTATAGTTAGTGAAAAGAAGGTTTTCCCAGTTGCTACTAGGTATAGGGAAGCACACAAAATTCGGTTCTAACCCAACTGGGTCGAAAAACATAAAAAACCTGGCCCAAAACTAAATATTCCTAAAGGCAAAATTCGGGTCCTGACTTCAACTAATTATTTGATCCAGCTACACTCCGAACCAGCTTCTGCACAAAACATGAAAGTTGTAGCTTTTGTCTCAGGGTTCCAATGACTGGTAGAATGCGTAAATCCGATTCTCTTATCTCCATTTATGATCCGAGTAGTGGACATGTATCAAATAACCGCTAAAGCTAAAAATAAGCTGCGAAAATAGATTAATGGCAAAAAAAGACTTAATTATAAAAGCATAATAAAAAATTAAAATAAACAAAACAAACTAAGTAAATTCCTAAGTACAAACATAAGAGAATGTGCATTAAAATGCACTGATCAAATTCCCCCACACTTGAACTTTTGCACTCCGAGCAAAATAGTATCAAGACTCATGAAAAATAATAGCATCCAGATACTCATTCTAGGCTACAAACTCTTCTTCGGTCAAGATTGCATCGATAGGTACTAATTTTGCATACTAAGGATATCATAAGAATATAAGTCCTCAATTGTGCGGTCATAAACCTCCCTCGTATACAAACCAATCTAAATCATGTTATTATGCTTAAGGCTAACTTACTCATCCTCCTTTTTGCTCTCTTTCATTCTAATGCAATCACATTAAACCCGTTATCTATTCACACACATGGTAAATAAGCTTGTTATTGACTATGATTCATATCTTTTCAAAAATTCAAAATTAACCACTTTTATTTTTCTTTTTTTTGAAGGTTTCACAACCGTTAGCCTAAGTGACTGGGTGAAGGTCGCCTAACTTAAAAGGCAGATTCCTATTTAAATTTCTTATTAAGCACAAGATCATTCACTTATTTGCATCAGCTTAATTACTTAGTGTGTGATTTTTAGATGGTGATGACGGCTAGATAAACTACTTAAGAGCTATTAAAGGACGAGAACTCAAGGCTATGTCATAACAAGTATTTAAATCGGTTTCCATATTCGGGAGATTTAAGGTGTTAAAACGGTATCGATCTTATGAAATTTTTCTAAGTCTCCATAATCTAACCTCAAATTAATCTATAGCCTAAAAATTTTAAAAGATGCATTGTGTTTCTAAGTAAAACAAATTTTTATTATTTAAAATTTAAGAACAAAACCAAAACAAAAGAAAATTTAAAACAAAATAAAGCAATGGCTCCCTCCCCACACTTAAAACATGCATTGTCCTTAACGAAAGGACATAACTATTAAATAGGAGTGAGAGAAAGGAAAGAACACACCTGAGTAGTCAACGTGGATAGGTGATCACATAAGCAGCCTTTCCCAAAGAGAGATCTTCTATACGTTCCTCTTCCAAAGTTGGGATGTCATAAAGTGACTTTGGGTAACATCCATTAACATTAAAATATTTATTAGTTTCTTCGTCTTTTATTCTAGGATCAAAGAAGAATCTTCAATAGGTAAAGGTGTCGAGTGAGCACGTGAACGTGATCTCTTTTTTCACAACATCAAGAATCAAAGGATTAAGGGTCTGTCTCACTAATTTTCTTCCATCTTCCATCGAGGTCCATCCAATTCTCTTCTTATGTTTCTTCAAAACCTGCAAAATCTTATGTTCTTGATCAAAATCAAGGTTAGAAGAAATTATAATTGAAAGGTTTTCATCCCTCTCTAAATAAGCATATGTTAGATTATCAGAAAGTGGCTTAATCTCTAAGGAAGGAGGTTGTTCAATGGATGGTATGGTTGGGGCAGCAGGGATATCAAGAGCTTCAAACATAAACGACATCATGAAAAGCATCACCCTGCAAGGCAATATTAATCTCAACACAAATAGAGCAAACATTAATGTCAGTACATAAATCGTAAGAGTAAGCATCATCATAATCTAATAAAGATGGAAAATCAATAAACGACTCAGGATAAATATCATCAACGAAATTAGTCAGTAACTCTTTTGGATTCACTACTGTTTGGGCAGGTGGTTAGTTTGATTCTTGAGCTTGTTGCATGGCATTCACTACAGTGGCAAGCTGTCCAATCTGTGTCTACAAAGTCTGGATGCTGAAATGTGTTTGTTGCTGAAACTAAAGATCATTTATAGTCATTTGCTTGACAAGGTCCTCTAGTGAAGGTTTGGAAAGTGTAGAGCATACAATTTGGAATTCCTTCATATGTTTATTCGGATCTTCACCTGCAAGTCCATTAAACCTTGGCAACAAGTGTATTAAATTAGATTTCAATTCAAAAGGAACATCAACATAAGTATATTCAATACTTAAACCATTATAATGAAAATCGGGAGCAGGAAGCTCTCTTAATGTTCTTTGTTCAGCCATGTTATCAAAAGGGAAAAAAATTAACAAAGAATTAGAAATCACAAAACTAATTCAACAATGCAGCAACAATTTGGAAAATACCAATAATGTCCCTCTTAAGAAAAAGAATGGAAAAATAGAAAAACAAATAAAATAAAATCTAAAAATTATAAAAAATATAACTAAAAATCAAATCAAATCAGAATAAATCTCTACAAAAAATTTCGATTTTTTTGAAAATATGAAAATAAGAAATAAATCAAATACAATAGGGAAATAAGGAATTTGTGATTTTTAGGGGCAAAATCTTTTAGAATTTTATTCTAAATGAGTACTGTTCGTCGATTTTTTTTTGGATTTTCTAAAAAAATCAGAGCAAATCAAAACAATAGCTTCCAAACTCACCTGTTAGGCTGAAATGCTTACAACTGTATTGCAACCCTGAAAATCAACATGTAAAAAAAACAAAAAACAAAAAACTTTAACAAAACTCTAAACTAAAATTCTAAAATTGGCTAACATCAACAAGAATCCCTAACAACAACGCCAATTTGATCTGCTATCACGCACAGACCAAAAACAAGTATTGTTGAAAAAGTAGTAAAGGAAAGCGACACTCGGATGTCGTATCACAAGAATTCTTGTATTATTTCAACCAACTAAAGAAAAGTTTTATGGATGGTTTGAGTTTTGATTAAAATAAAAATAGTGCAAATAAGTGATTATAAAAATAAGTCAATCTACTGTTTCGTTTTCCGGCTAATCACTAATTTTTCTCCTTACCAATTTTCTAAGCGGCTTCGATCTCTATTCGATTTCAATATCAAATGACAAGCACACTAAGATATTAAACAGATTGACATTCCTTTATTTCTAATTAAGCAAACGGATAAACACAATCACAAATTAAGCAAACAGATAACGCAAACACGAATTAAGCAAACACGGTTACGATAAATCGACTATGGATGATTAGTTCTTCATCATAATCGTACAAAAGAAAAAAGTAAAATTCATGAAAAGAAGGTGTTCCCCAGTAGCACGGCTACTACTAGGTATAGGGAAGCACAAAAAATCTGGTTCTAACCCAACTGGATCGAAAAACATAAAAAACTCGACCCAAAACTAAATATTCCTAAAGGTAGAATTTGGGTCCTGACTTCAACTAATTATTCGACCTAGCTACACTCCGAATTAGCTTCTGCATAAAACATGAAAGTTGTAGCTCTTTGTCTCATATTTCCAACGACTAGTAGAATGTGTAAATCTGATTCTCTTAGCTCTACTTATGATTCGGACAGTGGACATGTATCAAATAACTACTAAAGCTAAAAATAAGTTGTGAAAATAGATTAGCGGCAAACAAAGACTTAATTATAAAAACTTAATAAAACAGTAAAATAAATAAAACAAAGCAAGTAAGTGCCTAAGTACAAACATAATAGAATATGCATTAGAATGCACTGGTCACTTCTTTGCTGAGGATGAACTAAAGAACTGCCATTTATTGCGGAAATAACAGTAAATTCTTGAAGATTACACAAGCTGCTCAAATAAAGAGGTTTACCTTGCTGGGGACAAACAAGCTTCTCAAATAAAGACATTGTCACACGAAGTCGCACAAGAAATTACCAAGAGAGTGTTATCAAAACACCACTGGGGAAATTCAAATATTCATCTTCTGATGTAGATTAATAACAGATTTCTGCCGAGGAAAATAAATCCTCAAAAGAAGGAATAAATATCTTCTCATCATCCAAGTTTCATAGCCCAGAGAAAATCAAAATAGTCGCTGCATGAGACCAAAGTTCAATCCAGGAATAAATTGGAGAGAAACGATCAAACAAGACTCGATCCAATAAGGAAATATCTTACTAGGGATCAATTCCATCCAGATAAAAGTTGGGGAGGAAAGCTAAAACAAACATCTTCCACGAGGCATAAACTCAATGGGGAATTAGAAAGAATAAGCATTTTCTGCTTAGGGTTGATATTCTAATGGAAGAGGGACAAACGCACTCCGCAGAAACAACAACACCAGAGAGCAAGGAAGCACCAACAAAAATGCAAGATGCACAATGCAACAAAAATATGATATGCTCAACCAAATGAATGCACATGTAATACATATGAGTATGAATATGCTGACAAAACAGACAAAAAGGATAAACAGAGGGTGAATAAGACATCACAACACCACTGAATATTCGGCTTATCTTAACAAGCTAGAGACATCATTGAAGATCCTGCTAGGAATTTAGCTGAAGAAATCCTGCAAGAGATAAACAAAAGCCACCAAAGGAAAATAAATCCTACTACAAGGCTCAAATACCATTATGGAAAGAAAGATACTGCTTGGGGAAAAATCCCAAAGATCAATCTTCAATAATTAGTAATCCACAAATGGGATAATAACATGAGCTATGCTTTAAGGACAAAAGATAAACTGTTAGGGAAACATCAACCCAAATCTTCCTAACTCATCCTGGGGATAAGAATAAAAATTAATCGAAATCCACTTTAAAAGGAATGGAGAGATCTGCTGCCGAACATAATGGATCCGCTGAGGGATTGTAATCATGTAAACAACTATACAAACTCCACTAGGGAATAACACAACTCTTCTGGGGATACAAGAACGAACTCTAAGGACTATCCAACTTTGAGAGAAACATCCTGGACTTGTTGGGGAATAAGAAGTTAACATCATAGCAAAAAGTAAAGTTATGGGGGATTTTAAATCAATGCCCAACATAAGGCAAGAGAAAACCTGACAGGTGACTGCTATATCAATACTTAGAAGAAAGCAACATTGCTCTTTGCTTGGGAAACATCTGAAATAAATAATGCATAACCTCCACTGGGAACTAGCACTGATAAATTTTTGTGTGGGTATTAACATCAAGGAGAGGTGGCCCTTAAACTGCTCAACTGCCTGACCATAACTTAACTGGATTAAGGAAATATACTCAGTTGGAGAAAATTCGAATCAAGACTTGGCTGGGAAAACCAAACAACACTCATCTGGTTATCCATAGGAACAAAACTCTGTTAGGGAATACCAACAAACTTTACTAGAGAAACCTCAACATAACTCTATTGGGGAGCTGTCAATAAATTCTACCAGAGGAGCAAGAAAGAGCCATGCCGAGGAAAACATCAACAAACGCTACTATGGGAGAGTATCAATAAGAACAAATTCCGAGGATAACACTGAGCTTTGTGCTTCGAGATTTTACCATTCTTGGGATTACTGTTGACATTCCTTTTATATTCATAAATCAAAGGAAAATGTTTTTATAATTTTCAAATTTTAAATCAATTATTCACATTTGTTCCAAAAATCATTATAAAAATAAAATGAAATTATGTAAACAGAAACAAAATAATAATTGAAAGTAAAGGGACAAATGCCCAAATTTTATTGATAGAATAGTAATTTGCAAAAGGCGTAACTCCACAGATCATTACAAAGTTTGAAAAATGGTGAATACAATGGAAGAGGCATCATTGAAACACAATGACCATTATTCTCCCTAACAACTTTGACTTCCAACTGTGCTTGAGACTTCAGCTGAGGATCACTGAAGTAAAGTCTTTGATAGGAAATATTTCTTCAAACGATCAAGACTTGCCAGATGCAGTTACTTGCCATAATCCCTAAATTTATCCAAGATCGCTCTCTTGGGTTTTCAATCTACCGGGATAATTATTTTTGTTTTTGTCTCTAATTTTTTCCTGGACTGCCCTTTTGGGTTTTCAATCCACCGAGATGCTCATTTTTTCCTAAGTCGCCCTTTCGGGTTTTTAACTTAGCGAGTTGTTCTTTAATTTCTTTAGGCAAAGTATTTCTTGACTGCATTGGCATTCACAAGACGAGTGAACTCTTCACCATCCATAGCTGTAAGAATTAATGCACCACCAGAGAAGGCTCTCTTACCAACATATGGGCCTTCATAATTAGGAGTACACTTGTCCCTAGAATCAGTAGTAAAAGTCGAAATCTTTTTGAGCACGAGGTCGTCTTCTCTGAACACACGAGGTCGAACCTTCTTGTCAAATGATTTCTTTATTCTCTGTTGATATAATTGGCCATGACACAAGGCCGTAATTATTTTCTCTTCAATTAGATTCAACTGGTCATATCTACTCTGATACCATTCAGCCTCAGACAATTTTGCTTCCATCAAAACTCTCATAGAAGGGATTTAAACCTCTATCGGGAGCACTGTTTCCATACCATAAACAAGAGAGAAAGGGGTTACCCCTGTTGAAGTGCGGAAGGATGTACGATACCCATGCAGAGCAAAAGGGAGCATTTCATGCCAATCCTTGTATGTAACAACCATCTTTTGAATGATCTTCTTAATGTTCTTATTAGCAACTTCAACAACCCCATTCATCTTGGGTATGTATGGAGAAGAATTATGATGCTCAATCTTAAAATCATCGCATAATTCTTTCATCGTCTTGTTATTCAGATTCAACCCATTATCAATGATGATCTTGCTCAAAACACCATACCGACAGATGATTTGGTTCTTGATAAACCAGACCTCTACTTGCTTGGTCACATTGGCATATAATACCACTTCAACCCACTTGGTAAAATAGTCAATAGCCACCAATATGAAGTGGTGTCCGTTCGACGCTTTAGCCTCAATCATTCCAATCATATCAATGCCCCACATGGAGAAAGGACATGGATAAGAGATAACATTGAGAGGAGTTGGAGGCACATGGATTTTGTCAGCATAAATCTGGAATTTATGGCACTTTTTCACATATTTGCAACAATTAGCTTCCATTGTAAGCCGATAGTAACCTGCCCTTAACATCTTCTTAGCCATCGCATGTCCATTGGCATGGGTACCAAAGGATCCTTCATGAGTTTCCTTCATCAACATGTCTGTTTTATGCTTGTCTACACATCTGAACAAGACCATGTCATAATTTCTCTTATACAACACATCATCATTTAAGAAGAAACTACCAGCCAATCTTCTCAAAGTTTTCTTATCCTTCTTGGATTGCCCCAAGTTAGTACTCTTGATTATGAAGAAAACATTTAATATCATAATACCAAGGTTTATCATCAACAACCTCTTCAACTGCAAACACATGAGCTAGTCTATCAAGACGCATCACATCAATTTTTGGCACATCATTCCAATGATTTACCATAATCATAGAGGATAAAGTCACTAAGGCATCTGCCATTCGATTCTCTGCTCTAGGTATATCATGAAACTCAACCTTATTGAAGAAAGTTGAAAACCTTCTTGCATAATCATGATAAGGAATCAAATCAGGTTGACGTGTCTCCGACTCCCCTTTAATCTGATTAATCACCAGGGCTGAATCTCCATATACATTAAGGATCTTGATTCTTAAATCAATAACTTCTTCCGAGCCTATAATACACACTTCATACTCTGCCGCATTATTTATGCAAGTAAACACCAACCTTGTAGTGAAAGGAATATGAGAACCATGAGGGGTAACAATAATCGCCCAAATATCGTTGCATACTCATTAACAGCTCCATCAAAAATCAAACCCCATCTAGATCCAGGCTCAAGCCTTTCTTCAAGTAATGGTTCCTCACAATCATTAACCTTTAGATACATCACATCCTTATCAGGAAAATCAAACCGGATAGGTTGATAATTATCAATTGGATGGTGTGCCAAATGATCAGCAAAAACACTTCCTTTTATCGCTTTTTGAGTTCGATACTCGATATCATATTCTGACAACAACATTTACCAACGAGCAATCTTCCAATTAAAGCAGGCTTTTCAAAGATATACTTGATTGGATCCATTTTAGATATCAACCAAGTTTTACAATTCAACATATACTGGCAGAGGCGTTTGGCAGCCCAAGCTAAAGCACAACATGTCTTTTCAAGCGTCGAGTACCGAGACTCACAATCGGTGAACTTCTTGCTCAAATAATAAATGGCAAATTCTTTTCGACCAGATTCATCTTGTTGACCCAGAGCACAACCCGTAGACTCTTCCAGCACGGTCAAATACATAATCAAAGGTCTTCCTTCCACAGGAGGAGACAAGATAGGAGATTCAAGCATATACTCTTTAATTCTTTCAAAAGATTTCTGACAATCCTCTGTCCATACACATCTCTGATATTTATGTAGAAGGTTGAAGATTGACACACATGTGGCAGTCATATTGGATATAAATTGGGATATATATTTCAAACGTCCCAAGAATCCTTTTACTTTTTTTTCTTCTATTTTGGGCGTAGGCATTTGTCGCACCCTAACTTTTGACCTTAAGATCCCACCTCCTTGTTTGTTTTACGCGTTTTCTTTTACTTTTATATGTATGTTTATTGCGGCTAAATAGTTTGTACAGGTATAGTGAAATCAAATGTTAATCCTCACAGTCAAGTACTTCGAGATATGATCGTTGGATTAGGGATCCAGAGATCTTTCTTTTGGATGTATCCTCAAGGTTTCTCAAGATTTTTAATGTTTGCCCCGGAGGTTTAAATTATTAAGGTATTAAGCACAAGCAGTCGAGGCCCGTTATGACTTTCAGGAGGAATAGCATCACGAGTGGTGTCATTATTTTCAAGGTTTCTTCGAGACATAGCCCGCATACCATCATCGTCCGAAAGGTTGAATCGTCATTTATAAGAAAGAGTTCGGTTTGTCGATACGACAAGTAGGGATAAGAACCATGATTGAGGCTTGAGTATTTTGTTGTCAAGACAAAGTTAATTTAACTCATGGACTTGCAAAACCGTTAAATCATAGAAGGGCTCACGAGAGTTTTCCCAAAGTCAAATAAATGCATTATCTTCCTTACACGGATTGGTTTCTATTGTGGAATTATACTACGAGGTACCACGACACCTCTTTGTAAACTCAGCTCATTTCAAAAATATTATTTCAAGACAAGAAAGGTTAAATTCAAAGTTTCAAGGAACAACAAATGCCAAGGCTTGCAATTCATTTTAATTCGGGGTTCGCCTTATACTCAACTAATTCTAAAGCAATATATGAATTATTCCAATTCAATGCTTGGATTAAGGTTACAATGATTCAAAAAGTTGTATTTCTTTTTAGAATCATATTCAATATCTACAAACAGCCATGGATACAAGTTGACTTTGTATTGCCACGATTTCTCTATTATTATTACAAGGTTATCATGAATTTAGAGTTCAAATCCACCGAATTTATTACTCAAAAGATACAGGATTCAAGTACCAAAATGCTACAATAGGAATACAATAGAATGTACATTTGACTTGATAACTACAATCTATATGCCTCATGAAACTGTTCTTGACAGGCATGACTGATGAAGCCAACGCGACAACTTTGCTTCATTGCAAGTCCATACTTTGTCCTAACTAATACAAGCTTCATTCCCTAATGAACTAGAACCGTACGACAAACCGTCATGTTATTCCTTCCAGGCTCACATTCCAAACCTGCCAATAGAATTTGATAAAGTTAGTAATGTAATGTTACAATCTACAGAGGTGCGATTCAAGTATCCAAGACTTTTTTTTTTAATTTGAAGGGATTTCTTGTAACATTGTACCCAAACCTCACAAAGAAATCAAAGCTGTTTAAACATATAGCCGGACATACAAACGAGAAGCTTTTCCCTAGGCGACTGGTCATAAAATGAATCCTAGAAGGACGATCTCGAGGTAATTTCCAACTCTCACAAGAAGAAATAAAACGACGTTAGTACCGGCAGCATACAAGCGCAGCCGTTCCAAATCGTGATAATGAAAACACTGAGTCATATCAGATGTAACTCATAACAATTTTTTTAAAACACAGTCAGGCAAGTATTAAAGCAACCACTTAACTTCAGAAGTAGAACCTCCTCCCTATCACAGCTGCGTTCCGTCACCTGCAAGTCAAAAACAGCAAGTTGATTCCCTGCAAAACATCAAAAGAAATTAAGCGCTACTAACTGTAAGTGAAACGAGGTTTCACGAAGGTACCTGCTGCATTCCAAGTCCGTCCCGAAGGTTCCGGTCCACCGCTTCCACCCATACAATTTGAAGCTGAATACATAATACAAAACTAACACCATCAAAACAGGGCAATTAAAACGAGTGTGCTTCAAGGATACGAACGCTCCGCAAACACATTTGCTCGCATCAGCACTCGAAACTTCCAGCACCTGCAATGCAGCACAACCAGTAATAAGAGCGTTTAACAAATAATCAGCACTCGAGACTTTATAAACACTAAAGAAGAAAAGCTGAGACCAAAGCATTAGTTACCGCTCATCAATTTCCAATGCTTTGTCAGGCCTATTAATCTCCTCAGCAGTCTCAAACCAGGTTTCTGTTGCTGCCAGTTTGTCTTCATCATTAGAAGCCATAGTATTCCCGGTAACAGGATTATTAGAAGAGATGACGCACCTTGTGTTCTTAGGACCAGGCTGAGTTGTGCTTCAAAGTGATGGTAGTAGTATAAATTGGCGCATCAAACAAAGGAGGTTCAATCTGTATTATTCTGGAGGATCAATTGGAATCAGCAAATGCTCTAAAAGGCAAGTGTGTGCAAAAGAACAAATGGACAAAATTCTGTTAGGAGATGATTACCTGTCAAGAACACCAGCTTTCATCAGCTCCTTTCAAACCAGAAAATGCAAAATGTGCCAAATTAGTAGCTTTCGTCAGCTTCTCTCAAGAACATCAATACAGGTACTTAGAGAACAAGCTCACCTGATAAGGAATTAACAACAGTAACAGTAATCGGAAGAAGAACGCATTCAAATTCACAGCTTTCAATGACTCAATACCAAGTAGTTCTCACCTTATCATCAAACTCGTGGAGACCCCTGGACATTTGAGTCACGTACTTAGCGAGTCGAAGTAAACTGGTGAATGCCCAACATTGATTACCGTTGATTACCAAATTGGTGGACCTACAACAAAATCAAGCGGAATGAGTCAGAAAGGGCAAGTTTAAATTCACATTAAAACCAATTTAACCTTTTCCAAAATAGTCCTCAAAACATGCTCCCGACACGATTAAACATGATATGCTAAGAAAGGAAGGCATTCATCACAAAATCAACAACATTCAGTCGATATTTCCACTAGCAATTCTATAAATTGGAAGCAGTTCACATGATTTCAAGAGAGGAAGAAAAATAGAAAGATTCACAACAATTCATGAATCCAAAACTCCCAAAACCTAAAATTCGTAGAAAGGGAACTTAGCTTTTAAGAACTCTGCCGCGAATCTTCAACAAAGCCCCTTCGCCAAAACCTCCAAAAAACCGCATCACTGGAATCTCGTCAAAGCCCTCGCGCCGTTCTCCACCCGAATACCTTTTCGAATCGGTATACTTGTTCTTTGCCTCTCATTTTTTATTTACGAATGTCGATTTGGGTCTGACTTTGCTGATTGTTGTTGTTTTTTGCTTTGAATTTCATGTGTTGGGGAACCATTGACGAGAAGAAGTCGAAGAAGAAGCGGAACGGAGGAATAGGAAGAAAAGAATGGTGGAAGAAGCAGACAAGAACAAAACGAGAAAAGGAGGACGATCGGGAAAGAGGTAGACGAAAAGGAGAAAGGGAGAGAGAATAGGGGAATGAGGCGCGATCGAGAGGAAGAGGGGGAAATTAGTTTGGGAATTAGGGTTTCTGTATTTTTTATTTTTGTTGTTGTAATTCTTAATCACATGTACACACACTCACCGTAACTCACGCACACCCTCACGATCTGCATCGTTCACCTCTCTGTAACCTTATCACGCGACCCCTACGCTGCATCCCCATGATAACCCATAGGCATGCACCACACACGATTATTTCGCCTCCCTCCACTAACCATCACTTAATCTCCCGTTAATCCTTAATTAATCTCATCTATCCAATAACCTCCTAATTAACCTATAACATAATCATTAACTCTTTTTATTTAAATAATTAACTAATTAATTAACCAATTTTTATAATCAACTCTCATTTTATTAATAATTCAACATTAATAATTTGCTTATTTTATCAATTCAATTAATAATCTTTTTTCTCATGTTCTAAATAAACTTTTTATTAAATAAAAGGGACCCTTTTTCTAAACAATTTAATGGCTAAATTTTTTAATAATAAAACCTTTTATTAAAATTAATATAATTAATATAACTTTTTTTTATAAAATCAATTCCACTAAGAATACATTTTCTTACAAATCAACTCAAATAACTAATATAACTTTTATTAAAAAATTCAACTCCTTTCTTTAAAATTAAGTCTATATTTCCTTAAAATCAATTCATCTCTAGTTTGTTAATCTAATCAATAACATATTTTCTCATAAGTGTAATTCAACTAAAACCGATAATCCCGTCTAAAATCAACCAACATTGTAATTAACCAATCGCGCACGTATTCACAATTCACACTTTCACTCACTTAGCGCTTTCATGCGTGTGTATGGATTTATTTATCTGCCTCTATCTTCCGCAATTTATTATTACCGCAATTTATATTATCGCATTGCATTCCGTCCAAAGGAAGAACTTGCGCGTAACCTTAAAATTTCGCGTGCGCATCTCATTTGCATCATTCCCCCCATGATCCTTGATCCCATTCAAGTCGATCTTCTAAGTTAGATCCTACCCCATAGGAAGGACCTTTATCTTTACAACTTAGAATAAACAAATCAACTCAATTCAAACAATATTCAAACACATTAGAGAATAAGATGTTAATAATCTTAAGCGAGATAAAACTTCTACCCCATAACAACACAATCAATTTTCCTACAACGTTGTGGTGGTTTAAATCAAAGTAATCTCCCTTAAAATGACAACTCATCTTTTCTCCTAAAATCAATCAATCAACTACCCTAAACCCATAGGAACTTTGACCGTAGTCAAAGACTTCCTCAAACCCTTTAGGGGAACTACAAATACTCTGATTCCACTCCCGTAAGGACATGTAGGCATAAGATGCGATATCTTATCGAGTATACTTAGATATCAACCACTAGGTCTTTCATCCTTAAGCAGATAAACCTTAGCAATAAACAAACATAAAACAAGAGGTTCCTGTAGAGTACTACAGAAACTTAGGATGCTAGCACCTTCCCTAAGTTTAACCAACCCCTGAACCTATAACTCTCTAGCTTGCATTTTCATTGCATTGTGGGAATTTAGATCTTTATCCCTTCCTTTGGACAAATCAAAGTTCGGTTGCAAATGAATTAAAGATTCAAGCTCATCAATAGCTTGATATCCGATTTTCACCGCAACAGAAATGGCGACTTCACTGGGGAATCTCAGTGGGTTTTCCTAACTTGTTTATTTTACTTGCTTATTGTTATGTTTGATTATCTGTTTATAATTGTTTAATTGTTGCTTCTTGGGATGATCCTTGAGTGGTGAGACAAATTCCTACACTCGGACTTGAGTGAACTTAAGATAGGATGGTGATATATTCGACGAGGCTTATAGGGAGTGAGTCCCGACCAAGTTAACTCGAGAATCACCGCTCAGTTGAGACCCTTTCTAAAATAGTTCGATTGAACGAGTATAGTCGTGAAAACTTTTACTATTTTTGATTGGAGTCCATGATATTGAGGACCGTAGTTACCTTTAACCCCACTTTGGCCTTTATTAGGACGTAGTGCGAGACTATGAGGGAGTAGTCCCGAAATAGTGCTACGCGATGCTACACTCAAAAGAAGTTCTCTCGAGAATATTATTAACCACCGAGTTAGTCGTGAAACTGATAATATCTGATAGATGGATTAATGACTTTGGGACCTTCTTAGAACCGTGTTCTGCAGGTACAATACACCTTTAGTCCTTGTCCTTTGGGAATGGGTATACTCTTTGCTCCATGCTCGTTGCAAACCTAGGGTCTCCCTTGTTTGTTTACCTTTGTGTCCTTATTGTAAGAACACAAATTGTTTCTTAGTTATATCTCTATGTTTTGATGATAACACTTATGAATTTTGTATTCAAGAATTATATACTCTAAATTTGTTCTAGACTGTTTGCTACAGGAACTATAGAAAATATTCTTAAAAGAGAAAATTTGGATCTGAACAATGATATTATGAAAGGCTTCAAAGGTTCAAGAGCATCTTAAATAAAGATCTGAACGCTGCTCCCAGAAGAATCTGAATGCTGTCTACTGAAGATTCTGAAGCAGGAGCCTCTAAAGAATAGAAGACTTTGAGAGATCAGAAGCTTAGTCATCAGAAGACTCTGAAGATACTGCGCTACTTAAGTATTGAGAATCCGATATAGAAGACTTTGCTCTGATAGATTTACACGCTCAAGCACACTAGCTGCACATACTCTGATTCAGCACAATCTGAAGAACATCCAAGACTCTGAAGATCCAGAAGATCCCTACTCTGGAAATTCTGAGGATCCAGACTCTAATGTTGACAGCTGAACTTATTTTAGTGAAGAAGATTTGAATATGTACGTTAGCATATCTCAACAGCTCTTTCCTCTTTTGTGCTAGACACAAGAACACAGACAAAAAGGTTTTATCTGTGCATTCCATTCTAAGGAAAGTTTCTGCAAAGTAAAAACAAAAGGCATCAGGCTTTTTCAGCACAGCCTCCAATGTAAAGACAAAAGGCTCCAGGCTTTTCAGCACAACCTTCAACGTTGAGAAGACTTCATGGATCTAAGTGCCTATATAAAGAAGTCCACTCCATCTTCTTCAGTAATTGAACGACTTGAAAAAATCACTCATCAAAGCAAAACTCTCAAAGCTCTTATAATTTTATTTTGCTATAACATTGTTCTTAACTTAAGAGAAATATCACAGTTGTGATACCTGCTTTTTAGAAGCATTCTTACTCTTGTAATTGTTTTACATTGTTTGTAAAAGGTTTTCCTTAAGAGGATCCAGTTGGGATCAGTAGCTCTTGAGAAGACTAAGAACAGTTGTTCTTAGGTGTTACTATTGTAATCAGTTTGATTAAATAGTGGATTAAGTCCTTGACTGAGAAAGGCAAATTACTCTTGAGAGGGTGGACTGGAGTAGTTGAGTTCAACGAACCAGGATAAAAATAACTGTGTTTAAATATTAGATTATTTGTCTTACTTATTCAACCCCCCCTTCTAAGTAATTTTCTCACCTTCAGTTGGCATCAGAGCTTCGGTTCTACGTGTGCTATCACTTAACCGTGTCAGTAAAGATCCAGTGAGAAAAGTTACTTTGGTATATATATTTGATTGTCATTATGGGTGACGTTTCTACATCCAATACAGCCAGTTGCAACAAATATGAAGGGGATAGAATCAGCACAAAGCCTCCCATGTTTGATGGAGAAAAATTTGATTACTGGAAGGACAGGATAGAAAGTTTCTTCCTGGGGTATGATGTTGATTTGTGGGACTTGGTCATTGATGGCTATGAACATCCTACAAATGAGGATGGCAAGAAAGTTGACAGAAAATCAATGACAGAAGTCCAGAAGAAGGATTTCAAAAATCACCATAAGGCTAGGACAATATTGCTTAATGCAATCTCTCATACTGAGTATGAAAAGATTACTAACAGAGAAACAGCTCATGGAATGTTTGAGTCACTTAAAATGACTCATGAAGGAAATTCTCAAGTGAAGGAGACCAAGGCTCTGGCGCTTATATAGAAGTATGAAGCGTTCAAAATGGAAGAATCTGAAAGTATAGAAACTATGTTTTCTAGATTCCAGATCCTTACAGCTGGTCTAAAGGTTCTAGACAAAGGATACTCTACATCAGATCATGTAAAGAAAATCATCAGAAGTCTTCCTACCAGATGGAGACCAATGGTGACTTCCTTGAAGATGGCTAAAGATCTGAACAAAATCTCTTTAGAAGAACTCATCAGCTCACTGAGGAGCCATGAAATTGAGCTTGAGGAAGATGAACCTCAAAAGAAGGAAAAAGGTAAATCTGTTGCTTTAAAATCTAATAAATCTGTTAAAGCTTTGCAGGTTATTGAAGAAAGCTCTGAAGGATCTTCTTCTTCTGAAGAAGATGAATTATCCATGCTGTCCAGAAGGATCAACAGGCTCTGGAAGCACAAGGGAAAGAAGTTCAACAACTTCAGAAAATCTGATCATAGAAAGGAATCTTCTGGGCACAGAAGATTTGGCAAGAAAGAAGTTGTATGCTATGAGTGTAAAGAACCTGGGCATTACAAGAATAATTGCCCCAAACTTCAAAGAGAAAAACCCAAGAAGAAGTTTGACAAAAAGAAGAAGGTTCTGATGGCAACATGGGATGACTCAGATGAATCTGAATCATCTTCTGAATCAGAAGAAGAATGTGCTAATGTTGCACTGATGGCCAGCACAGATGATCAGGAAGAGGGAACATCAGGATCTGAAGATGAATCAGACTCTGACTCTGAAGAGGTATATTCTGAACTCTCCAGAGCTGAACTTGTTGAGAGCTTGTCTGAAATGTTGGAAAGCTACAGCAAGATCAAACTCAAATACAAGAAGCTGAAAAACAGTCTTGAATCTGAGATTGATCTTCTGAAGACAGAACTTGTTGAGCAAAAAGAAATTAATCTGAAAATCAAAAATGATTTTGAAATAGCTCAACAAGAATCTGAATCTGAGACTAAGTCATGTGAAAATATTTTAGAAAAATATGACTCTAGCTTTCAAAGATTCCTTACTAAAAGCATAGACAGAAGCAAGATGGCTTCTATGGTCTATGGTGTTAGTGGGAACAACAGAAGAGGTATTGGATATGAATCTTCCTCTAGAAGTAATCTAAGATCTGTTGACAAACTCTTCATCAAGAAGACACCTCTGTACTCTCAATTTAAGTTTGGTCACTTAAATGACATTAAACACACAAGCTCTGAGAAGAATACTTATGTGTTTAAACCCAAGGCAAGTCAGAATAAACATTATGTTGAAAAATAGAAGTTTAGACAAACCTACAAACCAACTAACCCTAAAGGACCCAAGAAGATCTGGGTACCTAAGAGCAAAATAACCCCTGTTGCAGATGTTCTTAGCAGCAAGGTCAGGACGCCAGTCATGGTACCTGGACTCTGGATGCTCACGACACATGACAGGAGAAAGGTCTATGTTCCAAAGCCTGAAACTTAGATCTGGAGGTGACGTGATGTTTGGAGGGAACCAGAAAGGCAAGATCATTGGATCTGGCACTATTGGAAATGGTAAACTTCCCTCTATAACTAATGTTTTACTTGTTGAAGGCTTAAAGCATAACTTATTGTCCATAAGTCAATTAAGTGACAATGGTTATGATATTACCTTTAATCAAAAATGTTGTAAAACTATATTTCAAAAGGATGGCTCTATCCTATTTAGTGGTAAGAGGAAAAACAACATTTATAAAATAAATCTTTCAGAACTTAAAGTTCAAAATGTTAAATGCCTCTTGTCTGTTAATGAAGAGCAATGGGTCTGGCACAAAAGATTGAGCCATATTAATATGAGACGTATATCTCAGATTAATAAACTTAATCTTGTCAGAGGACTCCCTAATCTGAAGTTCACTTCAGATGCTCTTTGTGAAGCATGCCAAAAGGGGAAGTTTTCAAAAACATCTTTTAAATAAAAAAAATGTTGTTTCTACTTCCAAACCACTAGAACTACTTCATATTGATCTGTTTGGACCAGTGAAAACTGCATCCATCAGAGGCAAGAAGTATGGATTAGTCATTGTTGATGACTATAGTAGATGGACATGGGTAAAGTTCTTAAAACACAAGGACGAGTCACATTCTGTGTTCTTCGACTTCTGCATGTAAGTCCAGATTGAAAAAGATTTCAAAATTATAAAAGTCAGAAGTGATCATGGGGGTGAATTTGAAAATAAATATTTTGAAAAATATTTTTCTGAAAATGGCATTGCTCATGATTTTTCCTGTCCTAGAAATCCACAACAAAATGGGGTTGTAGAGAGGAAAAACAGGACTCTGCAAGAAATGGCCAGAACCATGATCAATGAGACAAATCTGGCAAAACACTTTTGGGCAGAAGCAATCAACACAGCGTGTTATATTCAGAACAGAGTGTCTGTAAGACCTCTTCTGAAAAAGACTCCATATGAACTGTGGAAGAACAGAAAGCCTAACATTTCATATTTTCATCCTTTTGGATGTACTTGTTATATACTTAACACTAAAGAAAATCTTAACAAGTTTGATTCCAAAGCACAGAAGTGTTTCATGCTTGGTTATTCTGAACGCTCTAAAGGCTACATAGTATTCAATACTGAAACACAGATTGTGGAAGAATCTATTCATGTAAGATTTGATGATAAGCTTGGCTCTGAAAAGCCAAAGCAGTTTGAGAATTCTGCAGATAGAGAAGTGATTCTCACAGACTCTGAAGGATCAGAGGCAGAAAAGGCTAAAGAAAAGGAATCTGAAGCAACTCCAGATGCTATTCACCTATCTTCTCAATTGGACAACTTACACATTTCTGAAAGATCAAATGTCAGAGGATCTTCTTCCAAAATTAAGGCATCTCACCCAGAAGATGTGATTATTAGAAAGAAAGATGATCCAATCAGGACAAGATCCTATCTCAGAACATCTGAATCTTCATTGTTTGGCTTAGTGTCAATAATTGAACCAACATCTGTGGATGAGGCTCTGAAAGATAATGAATGGATTATTGCCATGCAAGAAGAGCTAAATCAATTCACCAGAAATGAAGTTTGGGATCTGGTTCCTAGACCTAAAGGATTCAATGTTATTGGAACAAAATGGGTCTTCAGGAATAAGTTGAATGAAAAGGGAGAAGTTGAAAGGAATAAGGCAAGGCTGGTTGCTCAAGGATACAATCAACAAGAAAGTATTGATTATACTGAGACATATGCTCCAGTGGCAAGGTTAGAATCTATATGTATTCTTATGTCATTTACTGCACAGAATAACATCACTCTGTATCAGATGGATGTTAAAAGTGCCTTTTTTAATGGTATTATAGAAGAGGAAGTATATGTTCATCAACCTCCTGGTTTTGAAAGTGAAAACTTTCCAGATCATGTTTTTAAACTAAAGAAATCTCTTTATGGATTAAAACAAGCTCCTAGAGCATGTTATGAGAGGTTGAGCAATTTCCTTTTAAAGAAAAATTTTATCAGAGGAAAAATGGATACAACCTTATTCTGTAAAAACTGTTAAGAAAGATTTGTTGATTTGTCAAATTTATGTAGATGATATTATTTTTGGATCAACAAATATTATGCTTCGAAAGGAGTTTGCTAAATGTATGCAGGAAGAGTTTGAAATGAGCATGATGGGAGAATTGAGATTTTTTATAGGAATTCAAGTCAACCAGACTCCAGAGTGCACCTACATACATCAAACCAAATATGTTAAAGAGCTTCTGAAGAAGTTCAACATGGTTGATAATAAAATGGAAAAGACTCTAATGCACCCTACAAGAACTCTAGGTAAGGAAGAGGTAAGTAAGAAGGTAGATCAGAAACTCTACAGAGGTATGATAAGATCTCTTCTATACTTGACTGCCTCTAGACCAGATATTCTGTTTAGTGTCTACTTATGTGTAAGATTCCAATAAGATCCTAGAGAATCACACTTAACAGCTATTAAGAGGATTCTAAGGTATCTGAAAGGTACTACTAACATGGGTCTGTGTTACAGAAGATCTGATGAATTTTCATTAGTTGGATTCTGTGATGCTGATTATGCTGGAGACAGAGTTGAACGTAAAAGCACTTCTGGAAGCTGTCAGTTTCTTGGAAGTCATCTGATCTCATGGTACAGCAAGAAGCAACCCACTATTGCACTATCAACTACAGAGGCAAAATACATTGCTGCTGCTGGATGTTGTACGCAGATGCTCTGGATGAAGAGTCAATTAGAAGATTATCAGATCTATGAGAGTAATCTTTCTATCTTCTGTGATAATACTTCTGCTATATGTTTGTCAAAAAATCCAATCTTGCATTCTAAGGCTAAACATATAGAAATTAAACATCACTTCATCAGAGACTATGTTCAGAAGGGTGTAATCAATCTAGCCTTTGTTGATACAGATCATCAATGGGCTGATGTTTTCACAAAACCCCTTGCTGAAGATAGATTTAAGTTCATTCTGAAAAATATTTGTATGGATTTTTGTCCAGAGTAATATTTATCAGAGGCAACTTCTTAGATGCAAAATGTTTAATGATCTGAAGTATTTCATCTGACTAATTGTTCATTTATCTTTATTTAATTTATTTGTGCGAAACTCTGAACTAACAAACTCAGAAGATCTGAAAGTTGGAAACATTTCATTTCTTGAGAGACATCAGATGCACAAACAAAGCAAACACGTGTCACTCAGTATCTGAAACGATGGAGTGCTCAACTGAATTGACGTTTGAGGTATTGCTTTGAAAATCTCATTTTTTCTTGGTTTCCCCCCAGCTGTCATAATTTTAATATGACATGATTACTTTCATTAAATGCTGTACAAACGTGCGTATGTGTCTTTTGTCGTGCCCAATGCTTGATTTTTTGGTTCTCTATAAATACCACCTATCACACTATTTTCACACTTTTCACATTCACTACACTTATTCGTTTTTGTTCTCTCTTCAACCTCTACCAAAACCCTAAACCCAAATCAAGATCTTCTGCTTCATCAATGGCTTCTACATCAAACACTGCTGAAAAATCCAACAAAACTATAATGTACAAGAAACCAGAACGCACCCTATTTACTCCAGTACCAGATCTTGAAGTTTTGTGTGAGAGCTTCGTTGATCTTGAATCATTAAAGGAAAATGGGTTTGACCTAACACCTGCCATTAAAGCTCAAGGCTAGGAGAAATACTTTGAGAGATTGATGGGTCCTGTGTACCCAACTCTTGTAAAGGAATTCTGAATTCACGCTAGCGCTGGTCCTAAGTTTATTCACTCATCTGTCCTTGGGATGGAGATAGTGATTACTGAGAAACTGATCAGGCAACTGTTCAGTTATACCGAATCTGATGGAGTTTCAAACCTTTCTTCTTCACGTATTGATATGGCTGAGGTTTATGAACAAATCACTATAGCTGGAACACCAACAAGTAAGGCTAAAGATCTGAAACCTATCTATAGGATCTGGGCAAAGATATTTATGAGTACAATTTTTCACAGAAAGTCATCCAACTCACCAGACTATGTGAGTTCAGAACATCTGTATTTCATGTACTGCATCAGCCAGAATGTTAAGGTGGATCTACCCTATCTAATCTTCAGTCATTATCTGACTCATGTCAAAGAAACTAGAGAAGAGGTCAGAGCTAAAGCTGGGAAAGTTAGAACTTGGATACCTCTGGGAAGACTGATTTCAGACATCCTCGTTGAAAACAAGCTGGTAAAGCATCTGACAGATGCAAAGATAACAGAAGATCTGTCATACATCATTGGATCTGAGATAAATGGACTCAATCTAAAAAGGATGAAAATCATTTCAGAATTGAATGGAAAACTAAGGAAGATAAACTCTGAGGAGGTCCAAGGCAGAAGGATACCCTTGGAAGACTTTCCAATGTTCAGTGCAGATGAACCAAAGGAATTTGTCTGGATTTACATTGCAGAATGTCTAAAGGAAGGAATTCCTCTACCTGCTAATCTTGTTCAGAAACCAGGAGAAGAATTGCCCAATCTGATGAAGGAAAGGTGTAGTAAGAGGAAAGCTGAAGAAGGACCGGTTCAGAAGAAAAGGAAAGTATCTGAAGTTCCAAGGAAGAAGAAGAAAAGAGGAAAGAAAGCCAGAATCAGTTCTAGAGAAGCCACTCTGGAAGAGGTTAGAGACACTATTCATCAGGTATTAACATCTGATCCTACACCTGCTGTTCATTCACCCCTTTCATCACCACAACTTTCTCCAAACCTTAGTCAAAGAACTTCAACACCCAAACAATCTGAAAATCCTTTATCTGAACCACCCCCATCTGAACCAGTACATTCACAACCATCTTCTGTACCTATTCCCTCTGAACCACAACCTCAAACACTTCAATCAGAAATTCCACCAACAGAAACAATTCAACCGGAAATTCCTCAAACAAAAATTCCACAACCAGCAATGTCACAACCAGATAATTCCCAATTAGAGACTCTCCAACCAGAAACAATCATTTCAGAACCAAACCAACCAGAGACTGTTCAAACTGAACACTCTGAACAACCAATTCCTTCAGAAGATCCAAATCTTTCTGACAATATTTTGGATATCGAACCCCTCAATCAATCAATTATAATTTCTTCAACATCTGTTCACTCAGATGAATCCTATGATTCATCTGATTCATCTGATTTTGAATCAGAGTCACTCAAACAAGCTCGTTCTGAAAATGTTATGAAGGAACATCTTAACATTTCCATGTTTCATACTCCACCAAACTCTCCACCTCAACAACAACCATCTCAAATTCAACCATCTGAAACTCAAACATCTGGAACCCAAACCATTCCTCAACCATCTGAACTCCCTCAATCTGACATCCAAACATCTCAACCAACATCACCTCAACCACAACCATCTGAACCTACACCATCTGAACCTACTCCTGTTAACACTCCTAATCCTAATCCCTCTGAACAGTCTGAACAGTCAGATCTAGGATCATGTGTTAATGCTATGTTTGACATACTCAAAAAGGAGATAGATTCTGAATATACTCGTATCAAGGATGTGTGCATGTCTAGTTTGGATCCAACTGTTTCAAATGCTGCTTGGAAGCATTTCATCTGGATGTTCAATAAAGTTGCCTTAAAAGTTAGAGCTAAATGCTCTAAGCTTGCTAAGACTAAGTTTGCAGAATTAATCAAGGTAACTCTGATGAACATGCCTCCTCCTCCTCCTGTGTTACTTTTGGAAGCTGCTCCTCCAGTAGTTCCTGAATCTGAAATGGTTGAACAAGCTTCTGAAGAAAACCAATCTGAAGGGAACCCTGCTGCTACTGCATCTGCTCCGTCTTCATCTGTGGTTGCAGAGCTTGTGAATGATGTGAAGGATATAAAGGATTGTATGATCAAGTAAGAAAAGACAACTGATGAGATCAAGACCTGGATGTCTAAGCAAGAAGAGTCAGCTGCCAAGATGACAGAGCTTCTGACCCTTATTGCATCTCGCCAGACTTAGTTTTATTTGTCGTTTTTGCACATGAACTGCTTTTGTTGTTTATTTTTTGTTGTGTTATGCGTTTTGGCTTCTGCCTGTTTGACTGTGAACTTTGGAATGTTTAATTGCATGTTGATGTGTTTGCTTCTATATGCTTCTTTTCTTCTGTATCTTTCTGTCTTTAAAAATCTTTTTGATTATGACAAAAAGGGGGAGAAAAAGAGAATCTGAGTATTCACATATAAGCAATTTACTAAAACTGAAATTCAGACATTTTATTAACTTACTTTGAATTTAAGTCTTTCAGATTACATTGATATATCTGACATAATTCATTGAAGTTACCCTGAGACTTTTCCAACCAGAACCTGATCTTCCAAAGAAAATCTGAGTATTCAATCAACTCTGATAACTCTGATATCTTACTCTGATACCTTTACTCTGAAAGAGAATTCAAGCAAGATGATAACCAGGCGCTCTGACTGAAGGAAGTCATAATTATCTGGCATCAAGATTTGATTCTGAAAGTCAAACCTCTTTCATCAGGCTCTGAATCTGAAATATACTTAATCAAAAAGGGAAGTGTTTTCTTTTATTAGAGTATTCATTTCAGGGGGAGATTGTTAATCTCAGGGGGAGTTATAATTCATATTTTTTATTGAACAAAATTTCTCATGTTTTGTCATCATCAAAAAGGGGGAGATTGTAAGAACACAAATTGTTTCTTAGTTATATCTCTATGTTTTGATGATAACACTTATGAATTTTGTATTCAAGAATTATATACTCTAAATTTGTTCTAGACTGTTTGCTACAGGAACTAAAGAAAATATTCTTAAAAGAGCAAATTTGGATCTGAACAATGATATTATGAAAGGCTTCAAAGGTTCAAGAGCATCTTAAATAAAGATCTGAACGCTGCTCCCAGAAGAATCTGAATGCTGTCTTCTTAAGATTCTGAAGCAGGAGCCTCTAAAGAATAGAAGACTCTGAGAGATCAGAAGCTTAGTCATCAGAAGACTCTGAAGATACTGCGCTGCTTAAGTATTGAGAATCTGATATAGAAGACTTTGCTCTGATAGATTTACACATTTACACGCTCAAGCACACTAGCTGCACATACTCTGATTCAGCACAATCTGAAGAACATCCAAGACTCTGAAGATCCAGAAGATCCCTACTCTGGAAATTCTGAGGATCCAGACTCTAATGTTGACAGCTTAACTTATTTTAGTGAAGAAGATTTGAATATGTACGTTAGCATATCTCAACAGCTCTTTCCTCTTTTGTGCTAGACACAAGAACACAGACAAAAAGGTTTTATCTGTGCATTCCATTCTAAGGAAAGTTTCTGCAAAGTAAAAACAAAAGGCATCAGGCTTTTTCAGCACATCCTCCAATGTAAAGACAAAAGGCTCCAGGCTTTTCAGCACAACCTTCAACGTTGAGAAGACTTCATGGATCTAAGTGCCTATATAAAGAAGTTCACTCCATCTTCTTCAGTAATTGAACGACTTGAAAAAATCACTCATCAAAGCAAAACTCTCAAAGCTCTTATAATTTTATTTTGCTATAACATTGTTCTTAACTTAAGAGAAATATCACAGTTGTGATACCTACTTTTTAGAAGCATTCTTACTCTTGTAATTGTTTTACATTGTTTGTAAAAGGTTTTCCTTAAGAGGATCCAGTTGGGATCAGTAGCTCTTGAGAAGACTAAGAACAGTTGTTCTTAGGTGTTACTATTGTAATCGGTTTGATTAAATAGTGGATTAAGTCCTTGACTGAGAAAGGCAAATCACTCTTGAGAGGGTGGACTGGATTAGTTGAGTTCAACGAACCAGGATAAAAATAATTGTGTTTAAATATTAGATTATTTGTCTTACTTATTCAACCCCCCCTTCTAAGTAATTTTCTCACCTTCACTTATGTGCTTACTTGTGTTTGTTGCATTCATAAAGCATCATATTGCATTGGTTTCATGGAATCCCGAGTTTATTTGTAAACATTATAGAACCAGTATGGATTACAAGAGAAAATATTTTGAAATATTCTTTTAAGAGTCCTAACTTGGATGACCTAAGGAAGTTAAGGGCACTAATTGAAGAATCAAGAAACTCAAAAGACAAGTACAAGAGGCTTCCCTTTATTATTGAGGATCAAATGAAGTTTCAAAAGGCTTTCATCAATATTGAAGATCCAAGTAAACAAGGGCTTCCTTCCCTATTTTCCAACAAGAGATAGAGGATTTATTTTCCTCTATCACACCACTCCTTAGAAGTCGATCGTAGACAACTTATCCTCAAGAAGATCCAGTTAGAGAAGTATATCAACAAGCACGATGAAGGACTTCCTTAGGGCTTTTATTAGCTTTTATTTAGCTATTATGCCAGGACTCTTATAAGAACGTTTCCTTGTAATCCATATATATATATATATATATATATATATATATATATATATATATATATATATATATATATATATATATATATATATATATATATATATATATATATATATATATATATATATATATATATATATATATATATATATATATATATATATATATATATATATATATATATATATATATATATATATATATATATATATATATATATATATATATATATATATATATATATATATATATATATATATATATATATATATATATATATATATATATATATATATATATATATATATATAAATGATTTTTCTGTGGTACTTGTCGCTACCGCGAAAATAAGGTGCCGGCAAAACAGAAGAGTCGCCACCTTTCGTTATTTATCCCTCAGAGCGGGAAAGGAAACGATCGGAGAAACCTGACGAAAAGGTATAAGACAAGGTCATCGCAACCATTGTCTGGGTTCGGGAGTCGGTTACGCAAGGGGAAGGTATTAGCACCCCTCACGTCCATCGTACTCGATGGGATCCACACTTGTTGTGTTTATCTGCCGGGTTGGTTGTATTTATCTACCTATCAAGGCTGGCTTAAAAAGAAAATAAACTGACTTGGCAAAGCGTCGCGCTTTATGCCTACGTATTCTCACCAGAGAATGAGAAATCAGAGTCAACGTAGTTCGACTAACTACGGGTTACGGATGGGTGAAGGTGGCTCTCCAATACGTCAGTATTGTGCCTACGTACTCTCAACAGGTATGAGAGATCAGAGCTTACGTAGTTCGGGATAACACGGATTAAGGGGATTCAGATTCATCTGTTTTTTCGAGTAGGGTTAACAAACAGTTCCAGCAGTTTGGCGCACGCAGCTCGACCCTCGGAGGCTTAAGCGTTACCGTTTGCGGTAGAACTGGGAGTTAACGACACTCTTTTCTTCAGAAAAGCTTCCTTTGAATTACGGGCCCGCGGGGAAAAAAGGTTTGATGTTTGTTTTCTGTCTTTTACGAAAAACTGTTTTTTATGGATGTTTGCAACCAATATCGCACTAGAGACTATGACCTGAGAATGAATGCGTCGCATGTCACCCAAAGGGTGCCATACTAAACATCCAGACTGTTGAAAAGAAACTCTCCAACAATCCTTTCTCAGATAGCTTAAGGCTCGTAACGTACGACGTCAGTTAACCTTTATTACTGTATTTTAATTTGTTTTGAGATGAGAAGAGAGAACGAACAGGTTCAACTAAAGGGGGGCTATCAAGTCCTAACAGTTGTCATGCCAAGGATTCATCCTATGGTTGAGGTTTGAAACAGGGAACTCCTAGAAATTATCATGCATAGGTTTCAACCTAAAGTTCTATCATCACTTCCTTATCAAAAGAAGTGAGATTCCTAGGGGATTATGTCAATGATAAACAGAAACAGATAAAACATCAGCTTAAACAGTAAACAGTAAACGACTGTAAAATGCATGCAATGCAAGTGAGGGAGGAAATGTGTGTGGGGCATCAGCCTCCACAAGCTCGTCTTAACATCAAGCCAAATATGAATGACTGTAATCATACAGGAAGAAATAAAATGAAATACCATCAAGCAAAAATCACAAACCACATAGGCAAGGGAGCTGGGCTCTACCGAATACCCGCAAGCAAAACCATACAGTAAAAATACAAGCAGAGGGAGCAACTCAACCTCTAGTGCAATCATGCTTCTAGCTTAAGTCAATCTAAATATGAACATATTCTAATGCATCAAGCAAATCAAACAAGTCACATTAATACAGTTGCACAGCAAGCAAACAGACAAGAAAAGAAAGCAGATCAACCACTCCCACAGCTTCACAACAAAGCTCCTCTGACATCAGTTCAGTCCTCAGTCTTTAGCTGCTCTTCAAGGCTATCATCTTCAATAGCAAGTATCAACTTGCTTCTTCAAGCTTTCAATGCATCAATCATAAGTATCAACTTGTTCTCCAACTTCAAGCTTCAGCTCTTCATTTGATCTCAGCGGGATTTCCTTCACAAGTGTCAACTTGTTCTTCTTGGTCTTCAAGCTTCAGCTCTAAGGGCAGTCTTCAAACACAGAGAAGTAGCAACTTCTAGCATCTTCAATCTTCTAACAAGGAACTCCATCCTCTAGCAAGGGAGAAAGATTCATCTAACAAGAGCAAGGTTTGGATAATGGACAACAGAGTGAAGACCAAAGGTCACCACTAAGCACTCCATCATCAGAGAAAGGAACCCTCAAAGGTTCTACCAACTTGTGAAGAGCCACACATCCTACCAAAGGAGGGATGAGGCCTTCACAAGGGGACCTTACATCATAGGGAAGAATGGAAGTGATCAACACCTTCCATGTTTATGAAAGAAGAGAATCTATCTAGAAGCTCTACTTACAAACCCTAATCTTAACACCTAAACAAAACTACACCAAAAGAAGGGAAATCTTCACATCCAAGCTTCTTCAAGCATTCCTCAGCAGCCCACACAAGTCTTCATCATCATCCAAGAGCAAGAGAGGCAAAACCCTAATCTAAGGGAACTAAAGAAGTCATTCTAGTTGAATTAGCAAGTTAGGATCACCTAAAACCTAGTACTAAAGTTAATCCTAACTAAAATACTAAAACCAATTGTAAAATCCTACAAAAATAACTATGGGAACCTAATTCAATCATGAATATACCATACAAAATCCAGGGGTTGAATCATCCACCAAGTCCTAGAAATAAATCCTAAATCACAAGGTACTAAGCTTAAACCCTAAAACTAGAGCACCTAAAGTTTCAACTTAAAAACACTACCTAATTTCATCACAAAAATGTGAGGAAATTACTAGAGGAGCATGCATGTCTAAACTAATCACACACAAAAATTAGTTCAAGAATCACCATCAAATGGTCAAACAAAATTCAGCAAATCAATGTATCAACCATAATGGATTTAATATCAAATAAAATACAAAAAATGCAATTAAAATCACAAATGCATGAATTCCTGATTTTTCAATTTCCTAAAAATCTAGACTCATTCATAAGTCAGGGAAATTTTTTTGGAATTAATTGAGTTAATTTCCTATTTTTTATGAATTATTTTCTAAACTATATGAAATGATGAAACAAATAAGGAAAAACAATGACAATAATAAAATACGCGTGACAAATAGCAATTCATTGCAGTTTAAATCCTGGTTTGGGCCCAGAGGAGGGCATGAATAGCACTCAGTCCAAATCCCACACTCCTCAACTCATTTGCATTCTCTTCAAAAATTCACACAAGAAAGAAAAATAGTACCAGCCAGGATTCGAACCAACGACCTCTTGGTTCACACAGCGAAGAAACAAAGTCCATAAGCAAAACGGTGAGTGTTGGAGAAGGGTATGTGGCTCATCAAGGGCGCTTGGATTAAGTGACTGAGTCCAACTCTCTACATGAATGGAGGGTGAGGATTTCATCTTCCTCATTTCAAACAAGAAACCTGCGCGCGAACCAGACGTCGCCGGTGGCTTTTCCGGCCACCCCTGTACAACCCTAAGTTCGTCTACACTCAACCATTTGCCACGATGTCTGAATGAAACTTGACCATAATTCCATCAGCAATTCAACCATGACATTTATTCATCCTCAAAACGCCTGAATCTTGAAATAATAATCTCAACCGAAAATGGAGTTCACCCTAAATTGTCTCTAAAGTTAAAATTGATCATCCAAAATCCATCTATATCAATAGGGGAACCTAACCACATGCTTCTAGTTCATTGAAAATGCATAATTAGAGAGAAATTTCAAGAAGTTAAAACCTGTGTTGGAGCTTGTAACAGATGCACTTCTTGCTCGATTCAACCTTCAAGATGATGCAGATTCACTCTAAATCACCTTCTGAAGCTAATGCAACCTTCACTTTTCCTTGATTTTGCCTTGAACTCAGAAACCGATTCCAACTTGCAGTTGTGAAACTTCAACCTCACTCTCTACTTCAGGGCTCAATCTTCTCCAAAAAAATGGTTGAACACACTCTAATGCTTATATAGAACTCATTGAAAATGTCTAGAAAGTTCTGTAACCTTCCATAGGAGATTTTGCAATTTCACTTTCTCCTTCAAAATACCACGTGCCAAAATCGTGGATTTGCTCCCTTTGGGCATGAAAATGCTTGCAATGATCATCTCATGAGATATTGGATTAGTTGGTTATGTTAATTTCCTTGTTTGCAAGCCAAATGGTTCATGTTTGATATGTTGCTTCATCATGAAGAAACAACATGAAATGGTATGAAAATGGACTCAAACCAAAATTCCAACATTGCCAAAGTTTCTAAAACTATTTTTCCAATCAAAATGACCTATTATTTTGCCTTGTTTGGACACAAAATGAATTATTTCAAATTTTGGTCATTAAATGCCTTTAATTCTTCTTTTTTCAAAATTCCTTGAACCACATTCTTCCTTGAGCCATTTCAATGCCTCCTTGATGCATGGTCAAGGTTAAAACCCTATTTTGAGCAACTTTATAGTTGAACAAAATTTCATTTGAGGTCTCCAAGTTGGTGAAAATGACCTATGATCACAAATGACCTATAATGTCCAAATACCCAAAATACCCTTGACTTGTCAAAGCCATAACTTGAGTTCTACAAATCCTATCAAAGACTTCTTGTACTCTATGGAAAGCTAATAGGATAAGGAACAAAATTCATGTTGACCAAAAGTTCTTAGGAATCATCCTTCTTGGGCAAAAGTTTCATGCAAGTTGGGTAACTTTCAAGCTCCAAATTCACATTCCTCAGATGACTTGTAACTTGTCAAAGCCATAACTTGAGTTATATGGATCCTATAAAGGACTTCTAGTACTCAAATTAAATCTAAGATCATGCTCTACAACAATCATGTTGGGGTCAAGATGAGATGACAATCATATCTTGAGTTAATTTCCTTGAAGATAGGGGTCAAACTAGGGGATTTTTACACTGTCAAGCCTTAGAAACCCTAGCCTGAAACTTCTCAAACTCTTCAATCATGATGAGTTAACCTTGGAATCATCCTTATAACATCTCAATATATCAATCCATGATCACATGATTCTTGAATTAAGTCTCAACTTCCTTCAAATCCTCAGTTGACTTAGGGTTGACCCAGTCAAACCCTAGTTGCACCAATCATGGTTGAGGCTTCTTATTCTTGCACAATGACCTATCTAGGCTTCAAAGTGATCTTCAAACCTTCTTATGAGATCTCTCAAGACCTCAAGTCCATCTCCATGGCCTCAGAATCATCTGATGGTCTTCCCCACAACTCTCAAGTTAGGAGACACACCCTCTTGGCTTCAACCACTCTCTCTGAGGATCTTTTAACTTCTATGACAAGGATATCAACCCTTAAACACTTGAATAACCTTCTTAGCTTAGCCTCACAATCTTGTGTAGCTCTTGATTGGTAATCATACCTCTTGATCTCCTGCATACATGTCAATGAAATGCAAATGATAATGCTAATGTGAATGAAATGAAACATAAGCTAGGTAAAGAAATGTTGGGCAAATTTTGGGGTGCAACAGTACTCTGTGACGTTTATGAAAACTTGAGTTCCGTGCAACCTTTCATTTTCTGCATTCTGCATTCTGCATATCATCCTGCATTTAGCATTTGCATATGCATGTGTCTCTTTTCTACCGTGGCTCATTCCGGTCTTCTGTCTTTGTCTGTCAGTTGACATCTCGACCACCTGACCAAGCTCGAAGTACTTATTGAAGGATAGTAGAGAGAACAAAGATATGGATTCCATGATTGGTTTCAGAATAAGGACTAATCTGTTATTTGATCTTCCTTCCGATGACAATGTTCAACACGTGGATGTTTCTACACAATCTCAGCCTGTACAAGGTAATCTGTTTGGTCAAGTTAATAGAAGAGATTCTCAGTTTCCGCAGTATGTACCGAATCCTCAGGATGTTCGTACTAAGACAAAGGTGGACGATCCTAGATTTTTAGCAATTGAGAAAGGATTCCATGATCTCAAAAGTCAATTGAAGATAATGAAAGGAGCTAATGCATCTGATATTGATGCTCATGACCTGTGTTTAGTTCCAGGCATAATTATTCCTACAAAGTTCAAGATGCCTGTCTTTGAAGTATACAAGGGTGTTAGTTGTCCAAGATACCATTTGACGATGTTTTGTCGAAAGATGGCCGCTTATGTTGACAATGACAAACTGATGATTCATTGCTTCCAAGAAAGCTTATCTGGGGGCATCCTTGATATGGTATATGAAGCTACAAAGGAATCAAATTCGGTCATGGAGAGATTTAGCTGATGCTTTTGCGAAGCAATACAATTATAATTTAGACATCGCTCCAAACAGTGATCAACTGACAAGAATGAGTAAGAATGACGATGAATCTTTCAGGGAATACGCGCAATGATGGAAAGAGTTGGCAGCCCAAGTTCATCCACCACTCCAAGAGAAAGAATTAAGCAAGATGTTTCTAAGAACGCTACCAGGCTCTTATTATGATAGGATGGTAGGCGTTGTGCCATTAGATTTCTCCAAAGTTGTAGAAGTTGGAGTAAACATTGAGAACACGCTCAAAAGTGGAAGAATTCAAGATGACTTGAATAACCAAGCTAATGAAGATTCAGTCAGTGATTCCCAAGAGGAAGGAAGCGTTGATGTTAATGCAGTTTGAGATTCCTCTCAAATCCTGCCAGATCCAGTTCCGGTACCTTATCCTCAACACCGGTGTACAACGCCTGCTCAGCGTCAGCGATGTTTACCTCATAAATGAAGACTAACTTCTCCAGATCAACATCAGGATCGACAGGTCCGAAGATGATGTCAGAATTAGAAGATACCTCTGAGTATCCCGAAAGAAGAAACTCGATGGTTTGATCTAATCCCAATGACTTATAGTCAGCTATGGTTTTATTTTGCTAGAAACTCGGTAATGACGCCCAGAAAGACCAGGATCATGAAATCTCGTCCACTGTGGTTCAACTTGAACACCAGTTGTGAATTTCATGATGGAGTGTTGGGGCATTCAATTGAAGAATGCAAAGTTTTCCAAGAGAAAGTTCAAGAAATGATAGATGATGAAGTGCTAACCTTCAAGGGACCAATCGTGAATGGAACACCGTTATGCTGATCACCTATTTATTGTGTTTCGCTTACGTTTACTTTTTGCTTCTTTGATTAAAAGCATAATTGGCATGTGAGAACTTGTTATTTTTAATAAGTAATGCAGTAAATGTTTGTCTTGAAGAAACCCATTCGTGGTCACTCAAATTTTTTATATACAACTTATAATGCCAACTTTATCCATTTTTTTCTCACTTTGAGGGAGAACTGGAAGGAGGATGACGAAGTAAAACGTAAAACCTCTTGATGTATGCTTTTGAATAAAATCCTGCTGATGATGTAAGGCATTTTTTCAAACCTCCTAAACACCAGAGATATAAGGAAGTTAAAACTATTAACCCTTTTCAACCTCATTTTTAGCCTGGGGCAATTTTCAGTCAACTCGACAGAACACTTATAATTTTCAAAAAGAGTGAACATCTTTCAAAGTGGGTGGGTACAAGTAAGCTTTGACCCTTATTTCCTTTGTTTTACAAAATTGTAAACTAAACCTAATATAACCTTCAAAAGTCCTAATTGAAGTAAGGTTTAATTCGAAAGCATACTCAGTGAGATAACTTTTCCTGACTCCTGTGAGCTATGCTCAATTATTGTTGGCTTTATAAAATAAATTCACATCCTAACTAGTGATTTCGGTCACAAGTTATCGTGATATCTCTCTTTTCAAAAACTTCAAGACAAACACGTGTGTTGCATTAACAGTTTCGAAATTAACATTTCTGACTTGCTAACTTTGCTTGATATCTTAGAAAGATTACGTGACGACATCACCTTTTAAAATTTGAAGACTCTGCTGACCTGGGGAAAGTTATTTCTAAGCGGTTTTCCGTCTTTCTTTGGAACAGGCACAATATTACCCACCCATTGAGGATACTCATCAGTTACAAGAAAACCAACATCAATCTACTTATAAACCTCCTCTTTAATCTTTATATCCATGTCAGGATGAGTTCTTCTCAATTTCTACTTCACAGATGGACATTCAGGCTTCAATGGAAAACAATGCTCCACAATATCAGTATCAAGACCAGTCATGTCTTTATAGGACCAATAAAACACGTCAACATATTCTCTAAGAAGCTTTATCATTCTCTTATTAACATTTGACTGAAGCAGTGCCCCAATCTTGACTTCTTTCCTATCATCATCGAAACCCAAATTAACCAATTCCACCGGTTCTTCATGAGACTGAATGATATTTTCCTGGGGCTCAAGCAATCGGGACAGTTGACAAACAATCTAACTAGTTTGTTAGTAGATCCGAAAAATTATTCTTGTTGATATTTTAAGCGTTACACGGAACAAAATGCATACTGTGATAAGTAAAAAATGCAGATGTCTTTTGAAAGCATTGAATTGATGATTAAATAATCGTGAATAGACAATCAAATTCAAATAAATTAATCTTGGACCATTTACTTATGATTCTCTATTACATTTAGACCTTATAGAGATTCAAATAATGACAATACTCTTAATTATCACCCTCTGAACATCTGAAACATGATAAAATGGAATGGACGATGCACTGAGATTGAGAAATCAAGTCTTTTGACTTCGTAATCAACAAACAATTGAATGAATGTCATCAAGGTCAGATAAAACGCCAGAAATTCTGACTTTTCATCTAAACCCTAATGAATGCTTTTGACTGAAAGAAAGTATGACAAAAATGAACGATTGCACTATGCACATGCACGTGAAAAATATCAGGGTAAAATTTAGAGTATGACAATGATGCCCTCCAGAAGCCGAAACTCTACATAAGGTTTCACCCCGTTGAAGTATGGATATTTAGATCCATCTACAACATTAATATTATATGGATATTTAGGTGCTAATAATTCAGAGAAAAGTGATGCATCAAAAGAATCCATAACTCACTGGTAGCAAGATCGAAACCTGGCTCTGATTCTAACTTGAATATGAATTTCTTATATTATTATATGGAGAGAATATATATATATATATATATATATATATATATATATATATATATATATATATATTGTGTGTGTGTGTCTATATACACACACACACACAATATATATATATATATATATATATATATATATATATATATATATATATATATATATATATATATATATATATGTGTGTGTGTGTGTGTGTGTGTGTGTGTGTGTGTGTGTGTGTGTGTGTGTGTGTGTGTGTGTGTGTGTATATCTAATTCTGGCATATCAATCCATGCGTCACAAAGTTGGGTGTCTCCTCTTCTTGGTCATCCTCAATGATGGCGCTGACTTCATACTCAGGTTCCTTAAGTCTCGATCGAGGAGAGTAAAAGGGTACATATGTATCTTTTGTCTCAGAACCGTATCCAGGATCTTCCAAATAAGGTTCCCAGTCTTGAGTAGGAATGAAATCATCTTCAAAACCATCTGAGATGTAATCTTCAGACTCATCTTCAAGAATTGCAACTGCAGAATGATCTTTAACATGGATGAACCCAACATTTTGAAAAACCTCATGAATACTCTTCAGCTCTTTCCGGGTTGAACTAGATGTAAAACCCAAACCAGCTATATCTTTTTTCTCAGCAACTTCAATGACTCGGCTCCATCTATCAACTTGGCCACTCTTCAACACATATTATGCATCTTTCAGAGAATACATGGACACTCCATTCTTCTTAACAACATTATCAACTACAGAAAGAGCCTGGAACGGCGTTCCAACATCCTGGTCAGCATTAATATAAGAAAAAGATGACAAACTGCTCACCAACATAGCCTGTTCTCCACCAACAACAATAAGTTTGTCATTCTAGATAAATTTCAACTTTAGGTGGAGTGTCAAAGTGATAGCTCCGGCTTCATGAATCCAAGGGCGTCCAAGAAGACAACTGTAAGCATGGCTAATATCCATTACCTGAAAAGTAATTTGGAATAAGCATAGACCTATCTTGATGGGGAGATCAACCTCTTCAATCACAGTCTTCCTCGAGCCATCAAAGGCTTTCACAATGACGCCACTAAATCTCATAGGAGTACCTTGATAAGACAATCTGGATAAAGTGTATTTTGGCATCACATTCAATGATGACCCGGTATCAACCAGCACATTGGACAGAGCATCCTCCTATAAATTCATGGAAATATGGAGAGCCAAATTATGATTTCTTCCATGTTCAACCAATTTTCATCACAAAAGCTCAGATTATTATACGCAGTGATATTGGAAACAATGCTATCAAAATAATTAACAGTCACGTCATGATCTACATAAGCTTATTCCAATATTTTTTTGCAGAGATTCTCGATGAGCCTTAGAGCTCATTAGCAGGGATAAAACAAATATTTTTGACGGCGTATGCAAAAGTTGATCCACCATATCATATTCACTCTTTTTGATCAATTTCAGCACTTCATCATTACCTGGTTTCTGGTTCACATTGCTTGATTGACCGGATTCAATAGAAGTCTTCAATTGAGTTTGCTTACCCACAACATCTTCACTTCTCTTCAAGGGTACATTAGCAAATACTCGACCACTTCTGGTCACATGGCCTACATCTTCAATAGTCACAACTGAGAGAAGAGAAGGAATGAGAACCTCCTTTCCATCCTTTAACATAGTATCACTGTATTTATAAGGAACAACTTTATCTGATTCATATGGTATCGGGCCAGGAAAATAGATGACCAAAGGTGTCACAGCAGATTTCTGACTATCGTAAGAAATTACAACTCGCTCCGGGATGTTGAAACGTGGAACTATGACGTTCACCTTATTCTCAACTTCATTTTTATTTGCAGTAACCTGAATCAAATTATGATCAATCATCTTTTGTAAATCCCTCTTTACAATCACACATCAATGGTGGTTCATAGAACAAATACAACAAGCGACATGACCATGCTCAATATCATGGTATGTACTAGAATATCAAAAACACGGTATGTACCAGGACACCCATATATCATATTGACAACCATGTTACCATGCTTAGGCCACATATTTGATTTCACATTGGGATTGATATCTTCAAAAGACAGAATACCACTTTTTACAAGCTTTGCCACGTCGTATTTCAAAGGATAGCAATTTTCAATATCATGCCCAGGGGTACCCTGATGAAAGGCATAATGGGTCTCTAGCTTATACCACTATGGAACATCTGTAGGAACATCCGACAAATCATGAGTCTGAACCAAATTCTTCTTTATCAAAGCCAAAAATAATTCAGTGTATGACATCGAAATGAGAACAAATTGCACTTTCTTCTGCACACGACTTTGCTGATTATTTTGCCGTGTTTTCAGTTGGAATCATGGTTGATAATTAGATACAACTTTAATGGCAGGAGCGACACTGATAACGGGCGCAATAGAAACTACTTGTTGCTTTATGACCTTGTGTCTTCTGGACCTTTCTTGAGATATGGCATTGGTTTCTCCATCTTTCTTCTTAGAAAAACTAGCACCAAACTTCTTCGTACTTCAAGAACTACCTTCTTTTGTTAGACATCCCTCACAGACAACTTCCTCTAATCTTATTCCCATATTAACCATCTCCGTAATTTCACTAGGAGTACTCGTAACCATCTTTTCATAGTAAAATGGACCCAAAGTCTTTAGAAAGATTTTGGTCATCTCTTTCTCTTTAAGCGGAGGGCTTATATGAGCTGCAATCTCGCACTATCTCTGCGCGTACTCTTTAAAAGTTTCCTTCTCTTTCTGAGACGTTGGGCGGAGTTGGTCACAGTCCGGTGCCATATCCAGATTATACTTATACTGACAGACAAAAAGCTTCTCCGATATCATTGAATGTCTTGATTTGGGAATTATCAAGTCCCATGTACCACTTCAGTGCAACAGCAGTAAGACTATCTTGGAAAATGAATCAACAACTGTTGGTTGTTAATATGGGTGGACATGTTTTTGGCATACATGACCAAATGGATTTGTTGACAAGTGTTCCCTTTATATTTCTCAAAATCCAAAACCTTGAACTTGGCAGGAATCTTTATATTTGAGACAAGACAAAGCTCGTAAGCATTCTTTCCAAATAACTCTTACCCTCTTAAAGCCCTAATTTCTTTCTACATCTCAGCAAACTAATCTTGAAAATCATCCATACGATCATCCAAACTTTTGCTCGGTGCAGTGTGGAAAGTTTTCTCTTCAACATAAGGCGTAGTGTGACCCACGAGTGGTGGCACAGGTACAACATTAGGAACAACCGAAATCTCAACATTAGGAACAATATTAACATCAAGAGGTGTTACAGCCATAACAACAGGAACTCTCGGAGCTTCAGAAGCAAGAGGTTGATATCCCTCGATATAAAATTAAGAGGCATGCCCCAAGGGAAACCAAGAGGCATATGATACTGAGAGGCATTAACCGGGACCACAGAAGTGGGCGTTGATCTGATCTCAGAAATCACAGTTCTCTGCACAGGAGAAGGAGAAGGCGTGGTGGCTGATTTTGAGCAGCCATCCAAGCTTCCATCATAGCAGTGAGTCTTTCCGCACTATCTTTTAGGGTTGTCATTTCCTCACGAAGCTCACGGTTCTCTTGTTGCAATTGATCCATTTTTCTCTTGAGATTAGCTCAAGTGTTGTAGTGATGCGACAACTTGGCTGAACGAAGACCAAAAGAAACAATAAGACACCTGGAAAAGGCAAAACACATTGCACAAGATGTGAATGCAAATGCAAATGTTTCATTCGGCTTTCAAGGATCTTTAAAATATAAAGCAATTACAAACATCGTGAAGAAATAACACTTTTTGAAATACTGATAAACATCTCATTTCATTGAACATTGGAAAGAGCTACACTTGAAAGTACAAGTTATAGAAGATCAAAACTCAATAAGAAAAAGTTAGATCCTAAGGATCATAAGGAGCATCTGATGACAATCCGAGCTGATACTTCCTTCAGAGTCTCTTAATATTTCTCTCATAGTTGCCCTTCATGGTGGTCTTCTCTAACACGAGTTGATCCACAAGACATTTCCAAGCACTAAAAGTAGGAAGATATGATGATGAGGTAGTAGAGGAAAACAAAACCTCTCCATATCTCTTCATAATGCATCGCTCAAGCAACTCAATCAAGTCATCTTTCTTCTTCATCTGCTTTTACAAATTCGTCTTCTCCTTGTCAGAAGCACGAAACTTACTTTCCCACATGTCTTTCTCTCGCTTCATGTTGTCCAAAGCATCTTGAAGAGTCTTCACATCATTAGAAGAAATAGGGAGTGGCGCAACGACCATTGAGGTAATGGGTTTCTCAAAAGGATAAGGCATTTTGAGCTCCTTAGCTCTCTTCTTCACCCAAAGCGTATAAGGTTCCAAGGCAAGGAAAACTTGTCTTCTAAGCTCTCATTTACCCATCTTATTAATCCTAGTCCAAGCATGAAGCATTCTTCTTCTCAAACCAAGAGAGTCATCCCCTCCTTTTAAAAAGAAACTCTAACACAATATTTTCAGGCTTATCCTTCAACATATAACTAAGCTGACGGCGAGCTAAACTCGGGTTGTAGTTAATTCCACCTTATGTTCTAAGAAGAGGAACATTGGAGAACTCCCCACAACTATAAGTAATTTGGACATTCTCATAAACAGAAGAAAACCAAGTAATGTCAGCATGAGTAAGGGATATGATCCTCTGAGACCACCTTAAACAATTCTTGTTCTCCCTAAAAGCAAATGACTGTGGCAAGTGGGAAATAAACCACTTGTACACCAAAGGCGTGCAACAAAAAATGGTATTGTTCCCCTTAGAAGTCCTATTATGGATGGAGAGATAGGTGTCACCAAGTAAAGTCGAAACGGGGTTCCCAATCAAGAAAATCCTAATAGCGTTAACATCCACAAAATTGTCAATGTTAGGGAATAAGACTAGTCTGTAGATAACTAAAGCAAATATAGCCTCAAATGCCAATGTGCTACCAACATTAGCAAACAAAGTGGCTTTCCCAATCAAGAACTTAGAATTCAAACCCTTGATACCTGCTTTAAACATCATATTAATATATATATATATATATATATATATATATATATATATATATATATATATATATATATATATATATATATATATATATATATATATATATATATATATATATATATATATATATATATATATATATATATATATATATATATATATATATATATATATATATATATATATATATATATATATATATATATATATATATATATATATATATATATATATATATATATATATATATATATATATATATATATATATATATATATATATATATATATATATATATATATATATATATATATATATATATATATATATATATATATATATATATATATATATATATATATATATATCATATTTGTCAAATGGGTGGCTGCAGCAATATCTTGAGGCTTAAGAACTTCCTCCAAACCAATATAAGGAACCTTATAGGAAACTGGTATACCCAACATATAAGCATACTTCTCCAAGGTTGGCATGAGCTGATAATCAGGAAAAGTAAAGCATCGGTAGACGAGATCATATAATTGCACAAGGGTGTTCAAAATTCTGTCTTCAATGTTGGTAGAAAAAACAAAAAGAAGTCTCCCATGACGAGATCTGAAGCCTGCACGATCAACTACCAAGGACACTAGCTTTCTCAAATATGTAAGATCGGGAGCTCGAAAACTGTACTTCTGAGTGCTTCTCCTCCCAATGTCCATAATCACAATATCTGTGATATTTGCAAAGGCAAATCTCTGAGATCCTTAAAAATTGACTGAAACGAAATGCCCGTGAATGCATGAGGGCAAGATACAACACCCACAAACAAGATCATACAAAGCACACGGGTTCAAAGTTTTGGCACGAGCATAGAGCCAAAGGTAAGAACCAACCCACAATGGTATGTACTAAGGTTATATCAGCACCTATAGAAAAAGGTTTTAAATAGTTCACATAGTCATAATTCCATCTTTTGGATATTATCAGCTTAAACAACTACTCGTCGGCCAATAATATTCTCAAGAGACACTTGTCTGAGTGTGGTATCGCGTAAAAATTAATTTAAGTCTACACCTGAATAGCCACCGCACCATGTCCTAATAAGGCCAAGATGGGTTAAAGGGTTCTAAGGTCCTCAGCTTGTCAGGCTCCCAGGTCGGAAAAAGTAATGCCAAATACGATTATTCGTATGACATCAGTAATCCCAAAGGGGCCTCCACTGAGCGGGGGATCTTAAGTCAGCTTAGTAAGGACTACTCTATGTAAGACAACAAGATTATACCGTCCTTCTATCATAAGTGCACTCAAGTCTGGGTATAGGACTTATCTCAGATCACCAGGCACCCAAATAGAACAAGCAATAACAAACAAATCAAACAAATCAAACAAATAAGCGTAAATAAATCAAAGTAGGCTAACCCACTAGGGACTACTCCCCAGTAGAGGCCACTTTTCTATAGCGGGAAAATTATGAGTGTAAGCTATTGATTAACTAACTGAACTTAAAAATGCAAGAGTCTCCACCGTACTTTTATTTTATCCAAAAAAAAGGAAGAAAAAGAGCGAACAAAACCTAAGATTTCTAAAACAAGAACAAATAAACAGAGATTTTGAAACCTATGATTTCAAAATGTCTATAGTACTCTATAGGAGCCCTTTGAAATATCTACGCTTTCTGGTTTGAAAAGATTTGTTTGAAATGAGATTGGGGAGATGAGAAGACAATTATTTTTAAAGATTTTTGTGTTTGGAGAGACTTATCGCCTAATGTCAACGTACCCACAAAGTGCAATATAGGATCAAAACTCCGCAGTTCATGGTAAAGATAACAAAAAATTGTAGGTTATGACTCATTTTTAAATGTAAAGAGTCATTTTAAAGAGAAAACTACGACTAGTCGCCCACAAGTATAAGACAACATTTGCATCACCTAAAGTTGGAGGATTTTGCTTGGATTAAAATCAACAAGTCTATCACTCAATATCTAAGTGGAAGATGTCAACATCTTAAATACTATGGGGAATAGGAGAATTATATCTCAACTATGGAAATTACTCATGTCTAAACTTTATGAAAAGTTTTAAAAGAAAAAGTGCGCGAAGGCACAAAAAGTTTGAATGAGGTGATGTGTTTTTTTTAAATTGGTCAAAGTATGATTAATACTGATTGACATTTATTAAAGAAAACAAGTTTGAAAATCACTTGACAAAAGTTAAGCTTTTATTATGAAAGCGGTTTGAAGTTTGAAAATAAGAAGGTTTTTGGAAAAGGGAGAAGATTTTGAAAATTTAAGAAGGGGAGGAGATGAAGTGACTACGATAGCAAACAAAATAAAAGCTAGAGATAAGAAGGATCTAACCAAAAGATAGGAAACTCCATAGCAAGCCAAATATGAATTTCATCATCTTGAAGCATGAGCAAATGAGAAAGCCAAATAAAGGAAAAGATCCCAAAATACTCCAAGAATAGGGAAATGGTCCTGATTCTAAGTACAAGGGTCCAAGAATAATCCAAGAGGTCCAAGGTCTAAGAATAGTCCAAGAGTAATAACCACAAAGTTAAGAGCACCAAGTTTTTAAAGGTTTAATCCTTTATTAGTGTTTTTGGTCCAAATGGACAAAAGAAAAAATAAAGTGAAAGCATAAACAATAATATGATATGAGATGATAAAAATGGATCATAAAAATAAAAGAGAGACAGGGAGCGAGAAGAAACATAAACAAAATTAGTACAATAATATTTTTAGTGAGTTAGTAATTAGTTGTTAGAACAAATGATCAACGATGGTTAACTCATGCACTTAGGCCAAAGTTAATGAAAACTCATTAGAGGATTGATAATATTAAAGCCTCGTAATGATAAGTTTTATAAGTGATGAACCTAAGACAAATAATCAACCATACTTCGACTTTCAAACGTAAGTTTGAGCCATGAATTGATCACTTTTCGATTACAGGACAGTTTAGCACTATGTTAAGCAATCGTAATTGGGTTTATGTAGAAACCACAATCTGAGGTCGATCGATAAAAATGTTAGTACTAATGCATGCTAGAGAAGTGATATGTAGATCACTCTCCAAAAGAAATACCACACAAAAAGAAAAGTGGTAACAATCTCATCTTCATCAAGACTTGAAATAAGTTCAAATATATTAATGATTTTCATTGATTAAAAGCAAAAAAGAGAAGAGGAGAGGAAATGCCAAATTTAATTACAATTTCAAGGTCATTCCATCTTTAAGTTCATCCACTCATCTTGGTGGATTAAAGTACTAAAAATATCATTAACTCAAAGCACCTAAAATGAATTAAATAATTCACTTTAAAGATATATTTGAATTAGTGAATATTTATCCAACTTTATCTACACTCTAATTCCAATGAATTTAAAGAGGAAAATGACCTTTAAAAGTGTATTCCAAGGCAAAATCAAAAGGAAATCGAAGAAGAAGAAGAAAAAACCAAAACAATCCAAAACAAAGTTAAAAAGCCAAATGCTCAATGTGTAATTGATTACCACCAGGAAGGTAATCGATTAAACCTGTTAAAAAATAAAATAAAATAAGATTTTAAAGTGTGCAAAACATGATCAATCATTTCTTCAAACACCTCATGATCAAATATGCAATTGAGCACGAAAATTCAAGTAAAATAACAACAAACAACACTGATAGAATAGAATTTGCAAGATCAAAATTTCAAGCAACAAGACTCAACAAGAGATCACATTGTGAAGGATGTATCAAGAACAATAATGGCGGATCAAGAAATTACCATTTCCAATTCGAAAATTTTTTAAATCAACTCCACAAACCATACTCCAAAGCCTTGGTCTACTGAAATTGATGATGAAAAAGTGAATGAATGAAAGTTTAGCTCAAAGATTAGTAAGTTCTAATGATAAACTTACTAACTTTCAAAGGAAGAAAGAGCTTTGGTGAATTTGGTAATTGGATAAAAGAGAGAATCAAGAAAAAATTTGACAAGGTGAATTTGGCTATCAAAAGCTTGTGAAATGAGAGAAATGAAACCTCTATTTATAGGAGTTAGGCTTGGAAAATTTGGTGGATTGGAATTTGGTTTGGAATCAAAATTAGGCTTGGAAAATTTGGTGGATTGGAATTTGGTTTGGAATCAAAATTAGGCTTGGAATTTGAATTTACAGTGAAATTAATGATCAAGTGGTGATTAGTGAAGGTGTATGGTAAGAATTAATTATGATGAGGTAGGGGAACTCAATTGAAGTGATCTAGAATATTCTCATGATGAAACATTTGAATTTGGTGCCAAAAATATTGCAAAGTTTGAATTTATCCAATTTTCACAAAATGCTCATAGGGTAATCAATTACCCTAATGTTGGTAATCGGTTACCACAGGAAAAATGGTGAAAAATTGCCTTTTTGATGTGCTGTCTTGGCTCTGCCTCGATTCTTTTTGCTTGTCAAAGAAGGAATAGAAATAAACACATAAACCTTGGAGTCTTTAAATAAAAGTCAATAAAATCTCGGGAGACTCTTGATCATATGATTTTGGATTGTTTTGCAGATTAACTTTGACTTTTTTTCAATTGAAATTCATTCGAGTTGAGGGACTAGTATTTGATATCCTTAATCCAAATTCTTCATGAAAAAGTTAGTAAAGTAAAAACAAACATTTTTTTTTAGATTTTGAATAATTGTTAGTAAACATAAACATAAAAAAATATCAAACAAACAAGAAAACAAGGGTGTCTGGCGACCTCTTAAGAATAAACCTGCAGAGGAAGGTAAGAGAACCAAAGCTTGCGATCTTGTTTATGGAATGAGATGAAAATGAAATATGGGATCTTAGGGGTAAAAATTAGAGTATTATACCATTAGTCCAAACGCATTGCAGATTTAGCTAGTGAAAGCAAGAAGAATATTATCAAATCTTTAAGAGTCAGTTTACGTAACCTTGCTGTAGTATGATTTCAGAATAGATCCTGCTTCAATTAGAACTTTTAAGGGTTGTAACATGGTATGGTTCACAGTTATTGAAACAAAGGATAAAAGGCTCAAAGTTTGTTTTAACCCACCCATTCTCCTTGATGTCCTCTAGTCCTACGTTCAGCTAATTTGGCACAAGTACTCACCTTTCAAAAATTTTATTGAGTGGTATGAGTGATGGTTAAGGAACCCACAAGGTTTTCAGAGTGAAATTCACCCCTCTTGTCTTTGGTGTTTTGTAGTCACCCAACTTGTTCTTGCTCGAGGAATTTTATTTTGTAATCCTTTTCACTTTTTCTCTTTTCATTCTTTTATTTGTTTTTCCCTAATTTTTTCCTGGAATGATTCTTTTGAATTTTTCCGATTTTGAAGTCCAGCGGAATGCCCTAACTTTTACCTAAGCCACTCATTTTTGAGTTTCGACTTAGTGATCTTTTTTCTTTTTTTTCTCTTTTTCTTAACAAATCGTGTGACACTGGCTTGTCTTGATTTTTTCGAAAGGGTTGTGTCTGTCTCATTCCTTGCAATAAGGGATAACCATTGTGGTTTCACGTTCTCTTGACCTTTTGACGCGTGAGGAACAAATTTGATTGATCCTTAAATGCATACTCCTTTTGAAATTTGAACGCTCGGTCAAACTAATTGACAACTACCCTGCCCTTGGGTTAAGAAGTGATGGTTTTTTCATACGAAAAGAAACTCTTACTTCCAGGCTCAAAGAGGTTAACGAGGGTCTATCTCCCTTATTACTACTAGAAATTCAGTATTTAGCCTCAACCATTTTCCGACACTATAAGGCAAAAAACCGCCGCTACTAGCCAATTAGCCTCGGCGTAGCGTCGGTGGCGGGGATAGGCTAAAACGATCAAAGCTAACATTTAGCTTTGGCCAAAAAGAACCGTGTCTACAGTAGCCTCGGTTTAGCCGTGTCTACATTAGCCTTAGTTTTGTCGTGTCTACGTTAGCCTCGGTGAAGCCGTGTCAAAAAACAAAAAATAGCCTGGGCCTGACCGAGGCTAAAGTCAAACTCCATAAGCCAACATAATATTTAGCCTTGGTCCTGGTGGAGGCTAAAGGAACATTTTTCCTCGACTTATTCGAGGCTAAGTTCAAACTTTATAAGTCAACAAAATATTTAACTTTGGCCTAACCGAGGCTAAAGTCAAATTGTAAAAGTCAACAAAATTATGCCTGCTTTCCGATTGTATAATCTATACATGCTGACCATGTTTTCCAATAATGACAATTATGTCATGTCGTGTTCTCCTTCAATCAATTTATCAAGATCATAAATAATTTATCAAAACATATAACACATATGAAGTAAGAGTTATCAAAATATTACATATAAATTGAAAGGGCCAATCTGCACAAATGCAAGAGTCACAAAACTGCCTAGTTGGAAAAGTATTGTAAAAAAGACAAGAACATTAAAATTGTCTTATAGTATATGTGCTGATCTTTGTAGGTGCTTGTATATCAATCTGATCATGACATTGTACATCAACAGAAAAGGTTTCTGTCCTGAAGAATGTTAGTACCTTGACACTTGGAATGGAATTTCCCTTGGGAAAAACAAGGGTACTTTGTTTATTTTCTGGTGTACTGTCCTGTGCATCTGAACCAGAACCTTTCCACGAGAGAGAAATTGAGAAGGGGAAGCTTTCATTGACCTTCACATAATGAAAAAAATAATGACGTTAGTACATCAAGTAATATGTTGTACTAAATAATACATATGGACAATTCTCCAAAGTATGGAAATGACAGATAAACTTAATCTTAAATCACAAAAATCATTAAGACAGGAAATTTATATATAAAACAATAACATGTAACAATTCCCCATATGCCAAAATTCATAATTCTAAGGACATAGTCAATTTTATACCAAATAAAATTGAAACATATCAAAAGGCATTCTGAAACTGAGAATACAGTGTAAAAACCATACCTGGAACTCTCAGAGAATAGCACACTGCAATGCAGCACCCCTGAAAAACTCTGTCAATATTTTGTTTATTGCTGGTACACGAGAACCAGAACCAACTACCTCAACCATGTGGATATTCTCAACTGTAAGACCAGCTTCTGCTAGTGCCTTCTCCAAAGGCCCCTTCACATGTTCTAATATTGGAAGAGATAGCTGCTCACAGTCGTCACGCTTGATATGACCCCTCACATCCTTCTCATCCATCAAGCATTAAATGTTCAGAGGTGCCTCAGGATTTGTGCTGAGAACTTTCTTCAGCTTCTCACATGCAGTCCTTAACCTCAGAGAAGCCCTGGCATTCTTGTAAACATCAACCTTGTACCCCTCCTTAAATTTTGCAGCAAAATGATGGAACAAAGCCTCGTCAAAGGGATAATACTACCAACAAATACAACACTACAAATAATGTGAATACTAATATGGTTCCTGTACATGCTTAAATGTTTTATGTACCTGAGAAGCATCAGCATATCCAGTAATTTTTGCAATGACCTGAAGACCAAGCTTTAGTGCCTTCTCTCCACTCACCAAAACTAACGCAGCAGTACCATCACTGTCATTGAGAATAGTTTCACTTTCATAAGAAACCAGGGCTCATACCATAATAAAACTTACTAGAACATATATCATATAATAGCATTTAAGCATATAAACTAATGGAAACTCGAGATTCAGCACAATGAATACAATAAATTTGATAAGTCGTGAATATGACTGACTTCATGCTTCAAACAGTAATCCCACAAAACCACTAGTGGCTTAAGGATATAGCAGCAACTTAACATCAAATTGATATCAACAACTTCTAGATGGTATTCTCTGATTTCTGTGTTTCTTAGAAGTGATAGCAGCAGCTTAACATCAAACTGTGTGATTGATCATTCAATCAAACTGATAAATTACTCCAAATTGATACTGAAACAATTTATAATCTCCCTCTTTCCTAACTAAATCACTTACTCTCAATAAGTCCATATTAAAATACTCCGTAAATCATGTTAAAGACCATGTAATTTATTACATTCTTTTTTTGACAAGAGCATCCAAATACAAACAGTTAAGCATAATACGACACATAGGAAAAAACTTAAGGCTATTAAGAAAATTTGACAATATATCAACCTTATGCTAGAAGCATTTCCAGCAGTAACAAAGCCTCCAGTCTCCTTGAAGCTTGGTTGGAGTTTGCGTAACTTGGCAGCATCAAACTGGGATGGCAAAAGAAAAAAAAAACAATATTTGTGTTTCTCACTGAATATAAACTGTATATAAATGCATATAAACACTGAATATAAATATTTGTGTTTCTCACTAAATATTTGTGATTACAAACTGTATATAAATGCATAAATTCTAAGAATCAGTTTGTTAGAGCAGTAAATCCTTATATTGTTTTAATGATAGTTTACTAACTTGTCAAACAATTACAATCAAGCAACTAACTTGTCATGACAGTAGGAACTTGATTTTCGTGGATGTTTTCCCCATAGTTAGAAGCACCTTTTTTAAAACAAATATCATATTTGAATTCCCCATGAAAAATGCTTCAAGAAGATGCTAGGTATTTTTATTTTTATTATGGTTTTGATTGAGCTCTGGTGGCCCCTTGCCAGAGAAGACGACCGAAGCCCTAGCTCCGGCGTCTGGTTATTTTTCTGGTGAAAGCTGAGCTGGCTAGGGAGACTTTTTAACTAAGGGTCGTGTCGCACGCATATTGGTTTGACCTTGCTTATGTGTTGTGTTGAAGCTGACTGGATAAATGAAACGATGTGTTTCATTTAGCAGCTGGTTCATTTGGGTTATGAGCCTTTGTCTTTTGATATTGGCACCCCCAGTTCTTTTGGCCCATGCGCACATCAAAGGGTTTCAGTGTATTGCCTTTTGCTGATCATACCCCCTCCCACCTGTTCTTCCCATTTTATTTCTTTTTATTTTCATTTTAAAATTTAATTGTTTTAAAATAGTTTTATAGTTCATAAAAATCCCCAAAAAATCATTTTCTGACATTTCAATGTGTTTCTTAATTTTCAAAATTTTTATTTTATTTTCCATTTAATTTTATTATTTTTAATTGATTTTAAGATTAAATGTGTTTTATAGTGTACACATGGGTTTGAATTTGATCATTTGTCTTCATTCTAAATCCCCTATGACCAAAATTTCTCTCCAACTTAGGTGATGGATTGAGCTACTTTTGAGGGTTGATTTGATGTATTTATGATCATTGTTCATTGGTTTTTCATTGACTTTTTGTTGACCCTTGACACACACTCGATAAAGTGGAACACCTTGCCTTCTTGGACTATTATGTGGTGCTTTGAGTTGAATTTGATCATGAGGTTTTGCATTCTATTTTGCACATGATCAAGCTTGCCTTGAGTATTTTATTTGAGATTTATTGAGGTCTTCTTATATTTTTGGTGAATTTTTCAAATTCAAGTCATTTTAAGGATGTGTACACATACTAGTCTTGACCTAATCTTTGGGATATGATCATGAGTGATCCCTTGAGCACTTCTTAAGCCTCGTTAACCCTTGTTAACATGCTTGAGGTGCTGCCTTTCTTTTTTAGAGGTCCATGGTATGTGTAGCTTGTGTCACAAGTTACCTTTTGATCATGCTTTTCCACTTGTTTTAAGTGTGAGATTGTGTTTAAAATTTGGTTCTTCAATTGTACACGATCCTTCTTGTGATTGCCTTTTGTTTTGACTTTGAATTTGGATCATTCCGTTTGTGATTCACTTCTGCCCTAGTTGGTTTGACACTTGTTCATGATGATTTGGTGTTGTTGAATACACTTTGAGTTTGTCATGAACATTTGTGGTCTTTTTGCATTGTTTTTTTTCACTTCTCACTTGAGCTTAAAGTTATTGTTTGGTTGAGTTGAACATGTTTTGGTGGTTGCCCCACACTCTTTCCTCCCTCACCTCTTGGTTTGTGCCTTGTGTAGCACTTATTTTCTCTCTTGATGAGTGATTGTAATTGGTTGTAGGAGTTTGCTTCTCCCATTTCATCTCATCTCTTGTTAACTTGTTTAAGTTGACTTGTGCTTGTGTTTGAGTCTCCTTTGTCTTTGAGTCTTGTTGCATAGTTCCATACTTGCATTCCATCTTTCTATTTTCACTTTGCATTGACTTGTTTAAGTCCTTCATCTTTTTTTTTTCATCTGTGATTGAATTGCTATGTGTTTACTTGTGCTTCTTGCCGTGATCCTTTAGGATTCCTAGTCCCTCTGTTTAAGATGGAAGTAGGAGAGACATTAGGCTTTCAATCCTTTTGCATGATAACATTAGGTAGTTCCCTTTTCTATCCCAACTTTAGGACTACATTGCATGCTAACATTAGGGTTTATCAGTTCCCCTTAGAGTCTTGTGTCTTCTCTTCTCGTCTCATAACTTTCTTAAGACACTTAATAAAGGTTAACAATTGTTGTACGCTACGAGCCTTAAGTACATGAGGAATGATGAGTGAGGGCCTCCTCTCACATTGTCTAGAGTGTTTAGCGTATGCCATTTGGGCGATATGCGATGCATTCGCTCTCAAGTCATAGTCTTTAGTGCAACATGAGTTACAAACTAACTAAATTCACTTCTTCTAAAAAAAATATAAAACAAAATCAAATTTTTTTTATCCTTTGGGATTGTTCAAACTTAATTTTTAGAAAGAGTGTGTTAAGTTTTTGTTCTACCGCAAACAGGCATTGTCCCTAACTGCTAGAACAAATATTTAACCCTACTCATTAAAACACTTGAACCAACCAGTGGTCGTGTCATCCCGAACTATGTTTGCTCTGATTTCTCATACCAGATAAGGATACGTAGGCACAAGACGGCGATGTCTTGGCGGGAAACCTTCCCCCCCTTCACCAGTAGTTTTCTGAACTACGTTGACTCTGACTATCCCATTGCACGAGAGAATACGTAGGCATAGGGCGGCGATGTCCTATCGAGTCTTTTCTTTCTGTTCACCCTCGTTTAGCAATTAGCCTTTAGATAGTTTTAACCCATAGATTAGATAACAAGCGTGGATCCCGTTGAGTACAACGGACGTGAGAGGTGCTCATACCTTCCCCTTGAGTAACCGACTCCCGAACCCAAGATTTGGTTGTGATGGCCTTGTCTTTCCCTTTCTCTTAGGTTTTCTTCGATCGTTTCCTTTCCCTCTCTGTGGGATAAATACCGTTTGGTGGCGACTCTTCTGTCAGTCAGCCGGCCCTTTTTCGCAGTTGCGACATGTACCAAAACAAGCCTCATGTATATCTTTTAGAATCTGCTCAGCTTCATGCTTTTCCATATATCTGAGTAGGACAGTATCATGATTACGTTTGTACAACACATTCTCATTGAGGAAGAAGTTAGATACCAATCGTTGTAGAGTTCTCTTATCAATACTCAAGGAACCTTCAAGATACTCTTGCTTCTCTAAATAACGCCTGATGTCATAGAACCACGGGTTTTCCTCTGATCCTTCATCAACAACCAAACAGTGAGCATGTTCTTCAAACCGCTGCAGATCAATGGATGGCCTATGGTTGGGCCATATCAGCTTATACATGGATGCTAGAGTTGCCAAAGCATCGGCCATTTGATTTTCTTCTCTGGGCACATGGGTAAAAGTAATATCATCGAATCTGGGGAGTAGCTTTGCCATGTAATCCCGATATGGAATTAAATTGGTATGTTTTGTATCCCAATCACCTCAGATCTAGTGTATCACTAAAGCAGAATCTCCAAACACGTTGAGAGTTTTAATTCTCAAGTTAATGGCCTCTTCCAACCCTGGTATACAAGCTTTGTACTCAGCCATGTTGTTGGTACACTAAAAGCAGAGTTTGGTTGTGAATGGTAATGAAACAGGACTAGTGCCCGATATCACATCAACAGTAAACTCTACCTCACACTTAGGAGGTAAGTCACTCAAGTAGTCTGGAAACACTTCTGGAAATTCTCGAACAATTGGTAGCTCCACTCTCATTGCTTCATAATCAACTTGAAGTGATGCAAACAATGCAAACATCTGAACGTCATCTTCTAAGGGTTCTTCTACTTGCTTAGCAGATACAAACACCAGCTCTCCACAATCACCAAACTCTGGGAACCTCACAATCTTGCAGTAACAATCGATATGAACATAGTTGTATTCCAACCAGTTCATTTCGAGAATAACATCAATCTGATGCAAAGGTAGACAGACCAAGTCTATCGCAAAATTCTTATCATAAATGGTCAAAGGGTGGCTTAAACAGACTAGCGCAGTAGTCACAGAACCATTAGTCAGGGTATCGATAACCATACACCCAACCATAGAAGATAATTTCAAGTTCAACCTCTTAGCACATTCAAGCGAAATAAACGAATGAGTAGCACCAATATCAATCATAGAAATCAATTCAACATCATTAATAAAGCAAGTACCTTTGATCAAGTTATCTGTCTTGGATTCTTCCGCACCGCTCAAAGCAAACACTGTCATTCGTCTGAGCAGCAGTAGCAGTCTTCTTCGGTTGCTGGCACTGGGTACTGATATGACCCTTCTTTCCACAGTTGAAGTAAGTCGGAGCTTCGTCTTTACAGTCATTAGCTCTATGACCTCTCTTGCCACAACAATGACATCTCAGCGCCCTACAACCCTTAGCATGGTGACCATGCTCGCCGCACTTATAACACTTGCCTGGAGCAATAGCCGCTCCCCCACTTGACTTTTTCCCATCTGAAGCCTTCTACTTCCCTTTATCACCAGAAGTCACATACGGTTTCCCTTTATACTGGCCTTTCTTTTTCTTCTCACTCAACTGCTTGTAGTGAGTAGATCGAGCTCGGCTATCCTCATCATAAATTCTGCTCTTGTCTACCAGTTCTGCAAACCAACGAATCTGCTGGTACCCAGTTCCTTGCTTAATCTCTGGTCTCAATCCATTCTCAAACTTGAGACACTTTGACATCTCTGCGTTATCACGATTGTAATGCGGACAAAACTTTACTAAAGACTCAAACTTTGTCGCATACTCAGCCACAGTCATATTCCCTTGTTTCAACTCAAGGAATTCCACCTCTTTCTTGCCCCGAACATCTTCAGGAAAATACTTCCTCAAAAATTCTTCCTTAAACACAACCCAAGTTATTGCAATGCCAGCATCTCCCAATCTTTGATGAGTGTTATCCCACCAGTCCTCAGCTTCCTCTGTTAGCATATGCGTAACAAACTGCACCTGCTGAGCATCAGTGCACGCCATAACTCAGAAAATATTCTCGATCACTTTCAGCCACTTCTGCGCAATATCAGGATCATGAGTGCCCACAAAAGTCTGCGGATTGTTCCTCTGGAACTTTCCCAAAGCACGAAACTCATCTGGAGGTCCACCATTCTGGGCCATCACTTGGGCAAGTGATTCCAGCGCCTCGTTAATAGCATGATCATTCCTTCCAGCCATCTGCAACCACCAATAGGGTTAGAAGAAACAACTCATCCAATAGTGTTCTCACACTATTGACTGACAGGGGACTAACAACATAAAAACTTGGCCGGACGGACCGACCTGCTCTAATATCACTAATGTAACACCCTTTTCTACCCCACGATTTTAAAGGAAAAATATTCACATTTATCAGAGTAAAATATTAAACTCAATAAAAATCACCTCAAAGGGCGTACATTTCCCAATAAATCAAATATAAGTCAAAGCTCTGTAAACAACGGGTTTTCCCAAAGGTTATAAAAAATTGCATTAAAAGGCAGCGGAACTCAAAAAGGCATAATCCAAAGTTTTCCTTGCGCCGCAAGGCAATCAACATAACAAAAACATCAATAAGGTTTGACTCAAAGACCCCAACCCGATGTTACACTATCAGAGCAAGACCCTCTAAGTCAACCACAATGGCCAACGATCCAAAACTTCAAAAGTCCTCGACGACACCCATGGCTAAATCTGTTCATCTGCATGTTACCCACATGGAGGCAACATTCAAACAGGTAGGGTGAGTAAAACAATTCATAATAATCAATGTAGGAAATCAATATATAAAATGACGTCATTTTCATATTCAACATCATCATATTCATCAATGGGCATCAAAGGCCACAACATCATAAATTACCCAAGATCATCTCATAAATGCAAATGCAATAAGACTCATGCATGTGGTATCAATCATCACAGCTCTATGGACACTAGGCCATCAACCCTCCATAGATCCCCATCAATAGGATCGATTCTACTCGAGAACCGGAGCACATCAAAATACCTCACATCCACAAATGGGACTGAAGCCAAGGAAATCAAGATCCTGAACCGAAGTCTGGATGCACATGAATGCGTGATGCACACGTCAATAATCATCCTCATAATAACATCATAGGTGCATCATCATTCATCAAAATCATCATCATCAAAATCATGTCATCATAGAATCGTCATATAATCATGTACTAATCACATAGAAATCACAGTCATACTCATATTAATTCGTCAAAGAAATCATAATATCAAACATTAAGGCATCACTGCACAAAATCAGGATTCTCGAAACTCTGCTACGTTCGCTAGCAAGTTCATTGTGCGAGTCTAGGGCGAGTTTATTCGCTGTGCGAAGGATTCTTTGTTGTATGAGTCTGGGATGAGTTTCGTTCATTGTGCGAAGGATTCTTCACTATGTGAACACGCGATTACAGCAAAACGCTATTATGCACCAGAACCTAAAATCAATCCAAAAGTCCAACGATTCACTTCCCCAATAACCCAAAAACATCCCTAAATCATCCATAAGGTCTTACGGCGATAAAGGCACAAAATCTACGACTTATTAGGCTAATATCGTATCATATTCACGCTCTAATTCCCATAAATCCTTACAGCTACACCACAGTCATTAGAGTTCTCACTATCTTATTTCCCCATAGGGTTAAATAAATGTCAAACCAGATCTTTGGCCACGAAGGCCTAATTTCCTTTAACCCAAATCAGCCTCGAATCTATCAGGCCATCAGTTCAAATCCCTATACGGTTAAAACCTCAAAAATAGGATTTGGCCACGAAGGCCTAATTCCCTTTATCTCAAAATCATCCTTAAACCCTTTAAACCCCTAAATCGGCTTTAAACACATTGAAATCACACATTGAAAATAATGAAGGCAATACTCCCCATACCTTAATTATCGACTCTAAGCCTTTTCCTTGATTCTCAGAAACCTTTCGAAGCTTTTGCCTCAAACCTCTTCCTTAGAGCTCTGACCTCAATTTCTTTTGTTTTCACGGTCTAACAAGAATGAATCCTAATTCCTTCAAAAATCCCTTTTTGTTAAACCTAACTTTGGGCCTATAAATTGGGATTTTCCAATATTACCCTTTTTAACTCCTCCTTAATTGTCCAATTTTCCCTTAGTTAAATTATATTTATTTAAATTAATAATAATACCAATATATTCATATTATATACTATTATTTAAATAAATAACCCAAAAATCCATAATTCTCCATATTTCACACCAACCACCGAAAATCACCGAAAATGCGAATATTCATATTTAAATAAATTAAATAAAATATTCTAAGAATTTGGGGTGTTACACAAGCTTCCCAAGAAATCACAAACCTCTTTCTCAGTTCTAGGCGCCAGCATATTCTGGATTGTCCTTACCTTATCAGGATCCACCTCAATCCCTTTCTGACTTACGATGAAACCCAACAATTTTTCTGATTGCACCCCAAACGTACATTTGTTGGGGGTGAGTCTCAATCTGAAATTTCTTAATCTGGCAAATAACTTCTGTAAATTGACCAAATGCTCTTATTCTGTTTGAAACTTGGCAATCATATCATCTACGTACACTTCAATCTCTTCATGAATCATGTCATGAAAGAGTGTTACCATTGCAAGTTGATATGTTGCCCTAGCATTCTTCAGTCTGAATGGCATCACCTTGTAGCAAAAGGTGCCCCAGGGCGTGATGAAAGTGGTTTTTTCCATGTCATTTGGATCCATCTTAATTTGATTGTAACCCGAAAATCCATCCATGAAAGAGAAAACAGAGAATTGGGATGTATTATCCACCAATACATCAATGCGGGTTAATGTGAAGTCATCCTTAGGCTAGGATTGTTTAAATCACGGTAATCCACACACATGCGGACTTTCCCATCCTTTTCTGGCACCAGCACAATGTTAGCAACCCATCGTGGATACTTTGCTACTGCCAGAAATCCAGCATCGAACTGCTTTTGGACCTCATCGCGAATCTTGAGAGCCATATCAGGGTGAGTCCTTCTCAAATTCTGCTTGATAGCATGGTATTCTTCCTTGAGTGGTAATTTGTGTACAACAATGTCCGTATCTAATCCGGGCATATCTTGATACAACCAAGCGAACACGTCAGCATACTCTCGGAGAAGCTCTATCAACTTGGTATTGACTGTATTTTGAAGAGATGCTCCGACTTTTACCTCCCTTTTATCCTCCTCAGAGCCTAGGTTGATGACTTTGACGTCCTCCTTATGTGGCAGGATGACCTTTTCTTCTTGTTGTAGCAGTCTTGCCAGCTCATTAGGGAGTTCACAATCTTCCTTGCCTTCTCCTTCAGCTTGGTAGATTAAAAGTCATAATGGCCTATAGCAATGTCGTTATCGAGGACCTTGGTAGTGTCTCTGCACGTTTATGATTTATGCAGTTTATTCAGGAAAGTGCGTGCGTAAAAATTCCATTTATTGTAAAAGTAAAACAAAAGAAAATGAGCGACAAAATTGAATGCAAACTTGTATTTATTAATGATAACTATGTTTCAAAACATCAGGTGGCCGGTACAATGATCCACTACGCCTTGGGCAGAGCGTAGGGTTTTTTAACAAGAAATTAAAATTACTTTTGGTGTGGGAAGAATTTAGGGATTTCAATAGTCTTCCAATTTTGAAGTTCTTCACCGGGCTTAGCTTGACGTATCCAGCTTGTGGAAGCTTCATCATCATTAGTCTTATCTTCTATAACCATGGTTGCAATATGATCAAAGATATGTCCAGCGCTTTTGAAAACACCCTCTACTGGAGGGACATGCTCTTTGTTGTATGTGACCTTTAGCATACTAGAAAGTGGATGGTAACCTAGCCCAAATTTATTGAATTTTTTAGCAACCTCCACCATTTTTCCCCAGCCTTGGGCATTTCCTCTTTCCAACACTGCTTTCACTTCTTCATATGAAGCCATTGATGATCTGGCCTCTTGCTGATCCGGAACATGATGTACGGCTAGCGTACTCACTACCTCAAAAGATTGGAAAGGTGTCTCAATCACTTCACCCTCGACCTCAATATAAAAGAAAGAAGTTAGGTGACTCACCAAGATATCTTCATCTCCTCTAATTAGTACCAATTTATCATTGCTGACGAACTTCAGTTTCTGGTGCAGAGTAGATGTTACAACTCCTGCTAAATGGATCCAAGGTCTCCCTAACAAGCAATTGTATCCTAGGTAGATATACATTACTTGAAAGGTAATGGAAAAACTATTGGCCCGATCTTTATTGGTAGATCCACCTCCCCCATCATAGCTCTTCTTGAACCATCAAACACTTTAACTATCAAGGTACTCGACTTCATACTGACTCCTCTCACAAACATCTTCTCTAGAGAGATCTTGGGAAGTACATTCAAAGAAGAACCTGTGTCTACCAATACTCGTGATATTAGAGTATCCTGACACCTGATAGATATGTGGAGAGCTTTATTATGATTTCTTTTGTCCGCGATTAAATCATCATCGTTAAATCCAATAAAATTTCTTGTGGTTAAGCTGGCTATCGCATCATCAAATTGAGCCACAGTAATGCCTTTAGCGATATGCGCCGCATTCAATACTTTTAAGAACGACAATCTATGCGCATACAAACTAAGTAGCAATGCCAACATTGAAATTTTAGCAGGAGTTTGGTTTAACTGGTCAATTACTTTATAATCACCTTTCTTGATAATCTTCAGAAATTCTTCAGCTTCCTTCTGGGTAACTGCTGGTTTCGGAGATGACTCGCCTACTGGTGGTGCTAAATTTGGGGACTCAAATGTTTTCTCAACATCTTTCCTTTTATCTTTAGCGGGTGCTTCTACTGGTCTGGCAGTAAATAATCGACCACTACGGGTCATTCCACTAGGCCCTACCACATCATCACATTGTTGTACCCCAAAATTTGCCCAACCTTTTTCTTTCCTTGGCTTATGTTTCATTTCATTCTTTAGCATTTGCATTTGTATAGCATTGTCCTTTTCAGGGAATCAAGGGACGTGTGCCATCTAATAGAAGGTTATCAAGGGTATCAAGCTCAACCAAGAGTGCTTATTCAAGTTATCCAATTCATACAATCATCAAGAATTGGTCAAAGCTCTCTGAGAGAGAAGATTGACAAGTGTTACTTACCTCCTATCTTGGAGGTCAATTGAAGATCATCAGGGGTTCTCAATGTAACACCCTGATTCCCAAAATAGAAAATAAACGCTTAAAATAAGCACCCATCAGAGTTTCTTCCCAAACGGGATGTCACAATTTCAACAAAGTCCACAAAAATCATTTTTCAAAAATAGATATTCAATAATATCGCAGCGGAAATAAGATTAGTCTGTCATAAACCACATATCACACACACACACACACACACACACACACACACACACACACACACACACACACACACACACACACACACATATATATATATATATATATATATATATATATCATCAATATCATCACCTACAACAATCGGCCATCTGCCTAAAATATACATAATGTCATATATCAACACATATCCCACAAAAAAACCAGATACACCACAGGGGCACTGTCGCTACTGCGAAAATCGGCGCCGGCTGGACAGAAGAGTCGCCACCGTGCGTTATTTATCCCACGGGAGGGAAAGGAAACGCTCAGAGTAAACCTCGCACAACACGGGAAAGGTATGGTCGTCGCAACCAAAACCTGGATTCGGGAGTCGGTTACGCAAGGGGAAGGTATTAGCACCCCTCACGTCCGTCGTACTCGACGGGATCCACGCTTGTTTTCGGGTATGGATTGTTATTCTATCTATTCTACAGGTCTGGGGTTAAAGAAAATAAAATGAAAATAAAAATGACTCGGCAAAGTATCGCACTTTATGCCTACGTATTCTCGCCTGGAACGAGAAATCAGAGTCAACGTAGTTCGCCTACCTACTGGAAAGGAGGGGAAGGTTGCTCGCTAGGATATCGCATCCTATGCCTACGTACTTTCATACAGCATGAAAGATCAGAGCAAACGTAGTTCGGGCCACGTACGACACAAGCTTGCCGTGATTGATTTTATTCCTTCTGAAAAAGGTTTTCTTGATTAACAGTCCCGGCGGACGAAAATGACGTTTTGATGAGTTCACATTCTTTTACGAAAGAAGCGTTTTTATTGAGTTTGAAATCTTTATGTGTTTTTCTGTTTGTTTTGAGAAAGAAAGAGACAGAACTCTAACCTACGGTTGCGAAGGGAATCAAACTAACCTAATGTTATCATGCATGGGTTAAGACCTAGTGTCTATCATGCTCCTCTCTTGCACAGAGAGAAACAGAGATCCTACGGGATAGGCAGAAACATAAACAATAACAGATATATACAGTAAAGCAGTAAAATGCATGGATGCAACAGTACAAGCGAGGCAAGGGAGTCCCACTCAACCTCGAACCTGGAAAACAATAGGCGAAAGTGAACAGGCTTCACTTTCAACCCAGCAGGGTAAACAGCAAACAATACAGTCCAGAAAACCAATCAATACATCAGCAAATGAAATACAGCAAAAGAATAAACAGCTTCAGCAGCTCTGAATCAACAACTGGCTTCAAGCAACCTCCAATCAGCTACAGGCTTCAACAAGCATCAATCTCCATCTTCATGACCTTCAGACAAGGGCTTTGATCATCAGTCTTCTCTCTGCAATGGCTTTTCTTCAAGCTCAAACCTCCAGGATGAGGGATTAGTCACAAGAGTGAATTGGGTGTTAAGCAATCAGTTGACTACCAAGGGTGGTGAACAGACTGCTTCTAACACAAGAGACATTTTCTCTCAAGAGTTCTATCTCATAGACACTATCACCAAGCCTTCCAAAGGAAGGGGGTGAGTGTCTTAGAGAGACTCTGAATCACAGAGAAGAATGGATGCAGACAAGGCAATCCATGTTTGAGAAACAAACTTTCTAACCTAGAGCTCTGCCTAGCTCCTAAACCCTAGTTCCTCAGCATCTGCTAGCAAGAATATTCTCTTCAACTCTGGAAGATGATCTTCAATCTCTGGATCTCCAATGGTCTTCATCTTCTCAAGTCTTCAGCTCTCCTAAGTCCCCAGACAACCCCAATACCCAATCAAACAATCAACAATCCCCAGAGGGCACACCACACCAGACAGCAGATATACAGACAGTAATAATATCAGTAGGGGAATCCTAACTTTTCTCTAAGGGATCTAATAGCTACTCATAGCCCATATAGTCCCATAACTAATCTATTCAAACCCTAAGTCCTAAGGGAGAAAATTGAACTTCCTAAGTTGTTACCTAAAACCCTAGTTTTGATCATGATATTCAAGCATTTATTAATCACCTAAAACTAACTCCTAAAAATGGGAACTAAAATATTTCTACAAGCTTAATATCTCATCTAAACAATATGAAAAGAATGATCGAAAAATATTAAAGCATGTGAGAGAACAAAAATCATAAAAATAATGCATGAAATGGATCTATTTAATATGCTATTTATTTAGAAAATATGTAAAAAAATATGAAATAAAACTAAAAATGAAATTTTATTTGATGAAAATTTTCTAGACATTTTAATGAAAAGGATGTAAAAAGAATGAAGTGAAATGCATTTTTTATGGATTTATTATGAATTTATGAAAATTGGTGAAAAATTAAAATGAAATAAGAAAAATAAAATTGAAAATAAAATGAGAGAGGGGGTTAGAAGAGAAATTCGCCCCAGTTCATTATTGGATGGGCCCTCAGACTGGGGGGTGCAGATAGCGTTTGGACAAGGCCCAGAATTCTCAGCAACAAAGGAAAACAAAAGAAGCGCCAGGGGGGGGTGAGAAAAGCAACAGATACACGTTCAAATATTGGTTTGGGCCTAACTCTGGGGTGGAAATAGCAAATGAGACTGAGGCCCGCCCGTTTCAATTAATGAAACGGTGCGTTTAGAGCCAAAGTCATTCCCTCCAATTCTGAAATTAAATGAGGGCCATTGGATTGCCCTGATAGTCAAAGGTCCAACACATAGGGAGCGGTCACGATTGCATCTTCCCCAAATAACCTGCAACTAGGGTTTTATCTTCTCCATGGCAGCCATGCACGACCTACCTTCCACCTCTCTGTTCTCATCCTACACGCCACGAATCCACATGCTGTAAACATGAAACCTGTTCCAAATCTCTCCCTCTACAAGCTTAGGGCATCAATTTGCTTTGAAATTCACCACATCAACAAATTCGATTGAATCAACCTTCGGCCTCCATTGAAATGCACTGGTATAAACCTTCACCATTCTTCCTCAGACTTAGCCTAAATTAAACTACACCTAATGGAGATTAACACATGCTATCAAGTTGCAATTATCACACACTCATCCAAGAGATTCGAACACAAACAGATTATGGCACCTGTCACTAACCATCACTAAATCTCTCCAAATTCTTCTAACTTAATCTCCTAACCACCTAGATCAATTCTACACTAACAAAATCATGCCTAACTAACTAGATCGAGCTGTTTGAAGGAAAACTTACCTTGTAAGAAATCTTGAGAAACAGCTATGGAAGATATGGATCTGAAGCTTCTAAGTACTGGATCTTGATCAATCCTTGATGTATGTGATTCTGTATGCACAAACTTGGAGTTTCCTTGCTTGAATCATGCAATCCACTTGAACTTCAACCTTGATGCTCTTGGAAAAAAGTGCTCGAAAATGGATGATTCACACCAAAATTTTGCTCCAATTATGATCTATGATGATGATGGAGTCAGATTGAGTTGATTTTGATGAAAGTTGGTGAGGAATTTGAGAGAATTGTAATGAAACTTTTATGGAAAAGTATGAGAGATTTTGTGGAATTCTTGGTGCAAATGAGGCCAACCCTTGCCAAATTCTCATTTCATGCTTATATAGACCCCAAATGAACATTCTAGATCCATCTTGCACATTCCCTTGTTTTCAAATTTTGATCCATTTTGATTATGTTTCTTAAATGATAAGCAACCATGGATAACTTCATTTTTTCCTTCTAAACTCAAAAAAGTGTGTGAACCATTGTTCTTAGAATTGTTTTTCCATTCAAAATCATATATTGGAAGTCTCCATTTGGATTTGTAAATCTCCCAAACCATTTTCCAACTTGAAATTATTCACTTTATAAGCCTTTTTAGTTCATATTTTGACCTATTATGCAACTCCATGCTATGAGCTTCTCCAATAACTTGTGACCTTCTTTCTAGACTTAAAATCCCATTTGGAGCAAGTTTGATGTTGTAAGTTTTTCCATTTGAGGCCTCCTTGTATGAGTTTTGGGTATAGGTTAAAATGACCTGTAATTCACAAATGCCCAAAATACCCTTTGCTTGCCAAGCCCATAAGTTGAGTTCTCCACATCATATGAAGGCATGCCATACCATTCTAGAAAGCTAAGACAATGAGGAACAATTCTTATGTTGACCAAGAATTCATTTGAAATCTCCTTGAGGGGCAAAACTAGCTTGGAAGTCAAGTCACTTTCACAGACAAAAATTCAGACACCCCAGATGACCTGTAACTTGTAAGGACCATAACTTGAGTTCTATAAATCTCCTTGAGGTCTTCCACCACTCAAATTAAAGGTCTTGAGATCCTCTACAAGTTTCATGTTGGCCAAGAAGCCATTTGAAGCTAGCATTTTGACTTATCTTGCTTGGAAATTTGACCTAAATTAGGGGATTTTACAGAGAAACCCTAATTTAGTAACTCCTCTTCTCCTTGATTTCTCTTGAATTCTCCTTGTCATATCTCCATATCCTTCTTTATATATCAAATGATGATCCCCACATCTCTCCAATAGACTTGAATGCCCTCTTAAGTCAGTCAATTGACCTAGGGTTGACCTAGGGTTGACCCAGATGAAACCCTAGTTGACTGTCTTCAACTGTAGCTCTTGTGCCTTCATCAATGACTTGTTTTCTTCTCCAAATGACTTTATAAGTCTCTCAAGATGTCTAGATGCTCTCCATGCTTTCATTTCACAGCTCATAACCCTCTTGTTGATCCTCAGATACCCTCAGCTAGGAGATAGACTCAAGGCTTGATCTGCTGAACTCTTTGCTTTCAAATTCTTTCCTGATGACTTGAATGAGATTGAATTGGGATAATAACCTCTTGATAGGCCTCAAGAGATGAAAATAATGATTGGTCCCCTGTTGAATGACTTGCTATGCTTATGCTATGCAGATGGTTAGTCTATGTACATGACTCTATATGCAAATGCTAATGATAATGAAACATGAATCCAAGGAATAAGGTTGAGCAAATTTTAGGGTGCAACAGCTGCCCCTATTCAAGCGACTTGGACCCGATTGGATGAAGAGCCCGGAGCCTTCAGACATTCGCGGTACGAGACGGTTGAATACTAGTGAAACCAGAAATTTGCCAACCGCAGAAATAAACTGCGCTCCTGCTTGAGGAATAACATTCGTCAGCTGAATCTGACTGTTAGAGTAACCCACTGATCTCGCGCGACCGTGCTGGGGGTTGGCTTCATCGTTCTGAAGAGGATTCTGTCATAACAGATTGCTTGCTCGTCCACATTAGGACTCATTTTTTCTGCGTCTGTCCACGTCAGGACTAACCCTTTCATCTTTCCACGTCAGGAAACAATCTTCTTTCCGCGTTAGGAAACTATATCAATCTGTCCACGTAAGGACTCCAATACCACTTGCCATGTCCCCGTCAGGACTCCAGCCTTTCCACGTAAGGAATACAACTATTTCTGAACTTGTCCACGTAAGGACTCAACTTTTCTTGCACCTGTCCACGTTAGGACTAATTTCCTTCGTCTTCCACGTTAGGAATATCTTCTTCGATCTGTCCGCGTCAGGACTAAACTCTCTTTCCACGTCAGGAATAATCCATTTCTTTCCACGTCAGGAATCAATCTTGATATGTCCACGTAAGGACTCTGATCTTTCCACGTAAGGAATAAACTCGTCTTTCCACGTAAGGAAACCATTTTTCTTCCACATAAGGAATGCTCTTGATATGTCCACGTAAGGACTCTCTTCTTTCCACGTTAGGAATACTGTCATTTCCACGTAAGGAATCTACCTCAATATGTCCGCGTAAGGACTCAATCTTTCCACGTAAGGAACAATAATCTCTTTGATCTGCCAGCGTTAGGACACTGATCTCGTCTTGATTTATCCACGTTAGGACTCAGGCGTCTTCGACTCACCGAGGAAATAAGACTTGTCCACGTAAGGACTCACGCGCCTTCGACTTGCTGGGGAAATATCCGCGTTAGGACTTACACTTTGCCAACAACACGAAGAAGGATAAATTTGTCCACGTCAGGATTCTTGTATCTTGTCATCACAAAGAACTACAAACTTGTCCACGTCAGGACGCACATTTCACCATTACGAATAAAGATATCTGCTGCAAACACATGATCCACGTCAGGACACCAACACGAAGAGTAACCAATCTTTTGTCAACGTCATAACCTCCCTTTCTCCAAATTTCAAAAGACCGAATCTATCCGCGTCAGGATACCAGCACGAAGAGTAACCAATCTTTTTGTCAACGTCACGACCTCCCTTTCTCCAAATTTCAAAAGACCGAATCTATCCACGTCAGGATTAACACACCTTACCAATCCGGTAAACAAACCTGTCCACGTTAGGACGCCCACTTCTGAAGAGACCCCGTCATTCTAGGAGTAAATGGTCCACGTCAGGACTTAGTTCTTCAATGATCCTCACCCATAAACTTCTTAGCACTGACGTGACAGCGACTTTGAGGCGGACTCTACTGGGGATGTCTGAAAACCAACTATCGGACACCTGCTTCGAAATTCTGATTCATGCGACTCGTTGATGACAAACGAACTCTGCTTGGGAATAAGGAGATTCTTATCCTGGCCACTCTGGCTGGGGAAAATAACATACATTTGCATAAATGGCTCTGCTGGAGACAAAGAGAGTTTTATCACGATAACTCTGTGGGGAATACCGCCGAAACTGACATTGTCATTGAATATCTCCTGCCGAGATCTTGATTGTTTGGTAATTTATTTGAGCAAGAGCTCTCTCCACCTGAACTACTAGAGTACAGAAACTGCTTCAGCAAAATAAATGCTGGAAGGATAACGTCAACTCGCCGGGGATAGCCTGATTTCAGCAAAATAAATGCTGGTAGGGTGAAGTCGACTCAGCTGGGAAATTAGGAACTTAAACCAAACACCTTGTTGAAGTAACCCCCTGCTGGGGAATATAACTCAAACCAAATACCTTGCGGAGGTAACCCCCTGCTGGGGAATATAACTCTGCCGGGGAATGGCAGATGCGCCTGGTATGATTGATCTTTCTGCTAGAATGTGAACCGATATCACCAGTATCTCTGACAAAATAAGTGACAGGAACCACCATCGACTCTGCCTGGGAGAGTCTTAGATCTTCGAATTCCACTGGAAGGAAAGAACATTTACTGAAAAGAGAACTCCGCTGGGGATGACTGGATTCTCTTGGGGAAAATTAACTGACTCCACTGGGGGAGAGTGCATGACCCTGCGGGGGGAAATGAACCTGTCTGAATACAGCCTGACGATCTCGGAATCGCCAAACTCTGCTGAAGACGAGTAACTCCTCTGGAGCACGTCCTTTGGATAAGCTATGGCTAGCTGGGGAATTCTATCCTTCTTCAGGCAAAACATGCATGACCTGCGTGGGGATCAAGCTTTTCACTATTGCAATCTTTTGATCATCTTCCTCGTACGGTTATGAAACCTGCGACAACACAAACAAGACACGACAAGCCTATGCAATCAGATCAATTCAGGTTAGTGACGTTACACTCAGTTAATTCAAAGCTTTAACAATTGTTGGCAAGGGCCAGTGACGTTATACTCATGCTAGCTTCAATAAACTTAGGCGTTTTATCATGCGCAAAAACAGTAAAGAACAGGCATCAAGTACTGAATAACACATTTTCATTGATTGGGCCCCTGAATGGGCGGAGTTTTTGTACACGGGATGTAACTCCTGAAAAGAGGAAGCTACACAAAGCAAATCCACAAGTATGCAAGTATTCACAAGAAGCGTAAATATTGACAAATTAAATTTTGTACACATGTCGGCAACTGGATGCAGATGAACACCACGAACTGATCCTCCCATGACTCGTCCGACTCTTATACTTTCCCGGTATCCGTCTTCTGAAGAAGTTGTATCCGATAACTAATTCCTCAAATATATTCTCCCGCATTGATGCTCATTGAATAATCAAATTCGGACCGCAGTCATTTGCTTTTCTCATCCCTAACTTTTGCGTGAACCGCCCTTTACGGGTTTTCAGTTCACCGGGATACCCTTTTTTGCCGAAGCCGCCCAGTGTAGGTTTTCAACTTCGCGGGTGTACATTTTTTCAATTTTATCCCTAACTTTTGCCCGAACCTTTCATTCTGTTTTTGGTTCGCCAGGATGCCCCATTTTTGCCTGGACTCTCTTTTTTCTGTCCAGCGGGTCTATTTTAAGCAAAGTATTTTTTAACTGCGTCCGAATTCACAGGTGATGCAAAGTCTTCCCCGTCCATGGTGGACAACAATAACGCTCCTCCTGAAAAGACCTTACTGACAACGTATGGCCCTTCGTAATTGGGGGTCCACTTGCCCCTGTGATCTGCTTGCGGCGGGAGAATCCTTTTCAGCACAAGGTCGCCCGTCTGAAAGCTTCGCGGAAGTATCTTCTTGTCGTACGCTTTCTTCATTCGTCTTTGGTACAAACGACCGTATGCCAGAGAAGCTAGCCTCTTCTCATCCATCAGACTCAGTTGGTTCAATCTATTCGTTACCCATTCTGCCTCGTCCAGCTGAACGTCTCGCAACACCCTCAGAGAAGGGATCTCAATTTCCAATGGTAATACCGCTTCCATTCCGTATACCAACGAGAACGGAGTTGCCCCGGTTGATGTGCGTACCGTCGTACGATAACCGTGCAAAGCGAAAGGTAGCATTTCATGCCAATCTTTATACGTCACCACCATTTTCTGGACGATCTTCTTGATATTCTTATTGGCCGCTTCGACAGCGCCATTCATCTTGGGTCGGTAAGGGGAGGAGTTGTGATGTTCGATCTTGAAATTCTGACAGAGCTCCTTCATCATTTTGTTGTTCAGATTAGAACCATTATCCGTGATTATCCGCTCGGGGATCCCATATCGGCAAATGATATCTCTCTTGATGAATCTAGCCACCACTTGCTTCGTTACATTTGCGTAAGACGCCGCCTCCACCCACTTAGTGAAATAATCGATTGCTACTAGGATGAACCGATGCCCGTTAGAAGCCGTCGGCTCAATCTTTCCGATCATATCGATTCCCCACATCGAGAATGGCCATGGAGATGACATCACATTCAGAGGACTCGGAGGCACATGTATCTTGTCAGCATATATTTGGCACTGGTGGCATTTTCTTGCAAACTTGAAACAATCAGTTTCCATCGTCAGCCAAAAGTAACCTGCCCTCAGCAGCTTTCTCGTCATAGCATGCCCACCAGCATGCGTACCAAAGGCACCTTCGTGAATTTCCTCCATGAGAAGCTTTGCCTCTTTCTCGTCTACACAACGCAACAACACCAAATCGTGGTTTCTTCTGTATAAGACGCCATCCGGGTTCAAATAGAAATTACCCGCTAATCTCCTGAGAGTCTTCTGATCTTGACTGGATGCCCCAGCCGGATACTCTTTATTCTTCAGGAAATTAAGGATATCAAAATACCACGGTTTGTCATCAGACGCTTCGTCAATAGCAAATACATAAGCTGGCCTGTCCAACCGAGAGATAGTGATCTGGGGAGCTTCGTTCCAGAAATTGACCTTGTACATGGAAGACAAAGTGGCAAGGGCATCAGCCATTTGATTTTCTGCCCGCGGCACATGATGCAATTCAACTTTGTCGAAGAAAGGCAACAATCTCCTTGCATAATTCATATAATGTATCAAATTGGGCTGCCGTGTCTCCCATTCCCCTTTGATCTGATTCACCACTAGAGCTGAGTCTCCGTATACGTCTAGATGTTTGATTCGCAAATCAATGGCTTCTTCAAGCCCCATTATACAAGCTTCGTATTCGGCCTCATTGTTGGTAACGGCAAAGGTCAATCGGGCAGTAAACGGGATGTGCGACCCGTGCGGCGTAGTGATAATTGCCCCTATTCCGCTACCGTAAGCATTCACAGCTCCATCAAATATCATCTGCCATTTGGACCCCGGCTCTGGTCCTTCGTCTGGTAACGGCTCTTCGCAATCCTTCATCTTGAGATACATGATATCCTCGTCAGGAAAATCGAATCTCATTGATTGGTACTCTTCAATAGGCTGCTCCGCCAGATACTCAGCCAGCACACTCCCTTTTATCGCCTTTTGCGAGACGTATTGAATATCATACTCAGTCAAGACCATCTGCCACCGGGCAATTCTACCTGACAACGCCTGCTTTTCGAATATATATTTGATTGGATCCATCTTCGAGATGAGCATGGTTGTATGATTCAGCATGTACTGCCTCAAACGCTTGGCGGCCCAGGCTAGCGCGCAACAAGTTTTCTCCAGCATTGAGTATCGAGATTCACAGTCTGTAAATTTCTTACTCAAATAATAGATCGCATGCTCTTTTCTCCCCGTCTCGTCGTGTTGACCGAGAACGCAACCCATGCTTCCCTCAAGAACCGTCAAATACATTATCAAGGGTCTCCCTGCCACCGGGGGTATCAAAATAGGAGGCTCCTGCAGATACTTCTTTATTTTATCGAACGCCTTTTGACAATTATCGTTCCACGTTACAGCTTGATCTTTCTTCAACAGCTTGAATAATGGTTCACACGTGGCAGTTAGGTGAGATATAAACCGAGCAATGTAGTTCAACCTCCCTAAAAACCCGCGCACCTCTTTTTCTGTTTTAGGCGTCGGCATTTCTTGAATCGCTTTTATTTTAGCAGGATCGACCTCTATTCCTCTTTCGCTTACTATGAACCCCAGGAGCTTACCCGATCTCACCCCGAAGGTGCATTTGTTAGGGTTCAGCCTCAGCCTGAACTTCCTAAGCCTTTTAAACAACTTCAACAGATTCACCAGATGCTCTTCCTCCGTCTGGGATTTGGCAATCATATCGTCAACATAAACTTCAATCTCTTTATGCATCATGTCGTGAAAAAGAGTTGTCATCGCACGCTGATATGTTGCCCCAGCATTTTTCAAACCAAAGGGCATCACTTTATAGCAAAATGTTCCCCAAGGCGTTATGAAAGTAGTCTTCTCCATATCCTCTGGCGCCATTTTAATCTGATTATAGCCTGAAAAGCCATCCATGAAGGAGAATACAGAGTATTGAGCAGTATTATCAACTAACACGTCAATATGAGGAAGTGGAAAATCGTCTTTCGGGCTTGCTTTATTCAAATCTCTATAATCCACGCACATCCGAACCTTGCCATCTTTCTTTGGCACTGGTACGATGTTAGCAACCCATGAAGGATACTTCGTCACAGCCAGGAAACCAGCGTCCCACTGTTTCTGAACCTCCTCTTTGATCTTCATTGCCATATCTGGGCGAGTTCTGCGAAGTTTTTGTTTGACAGGCGGGCAGTCTTCTTTCAGTGGCAGACGATGCACAACCATATCTGTATCGAGCCCTGGCATATCTTGATACGACCAAGCGAATACATCATTATACTCCCGGAGCATTTCAACCAGTTTTCGCTTGATATCACTCTGCAGTGCGGCTCCGATACGAATATTTTTCTCAACCCCTTCCGACCCCAAATTGATAATCTCGATAACCTCGTCGTGAGGCAGAATGGCTCTTTCCTCTTGCTTCACCAACCAAGACAGTTCTTCAGGAACGTCGCTATCTTCGACAACCTCTTCTTCGGTCTGGAATACCGGGTGCTCGAAGTCGGGACGAGTCATAGGTGGTTCAAGGATGTCATCTGAAAATGTTATCCTGCAAAAGAAAGGGTTAAGTGCTTCAAAATGCGTATAAGGCGGATAACCACGTTGCCATTTTATTGAAAAATACAAAACAAGAAAGACAGGGATTACAGTATTTACACATGAAAAAAACGCCATTTATTTAATGATTAACGAAGCAATGTTTATAACAACACAGCCCTAAGCAAATCCCGATGCCCCGGGCAAGACATCAGATTATTCAACAATTAATAAAGCAAAGCATTACTGTTTAAAGGTCACAGGAACAAGCTCCTGAATGGACCAGTTGCATAGTCCTTGTCCTGGCGTGCTTGGCTGAATCCAGGCATCCATATCACAGTCGCTGTCCCCTTCATCGGATTCTGAAGCAGCGTTGACAGATTCATGGCATACTCCACTGGCAGAGATGGTGATTGACTTTCTGAAATGAGGGGCCCCCACAGAAGGAGTAGATGACGACGGTCGGTACCCCAGTCCGAACCGGTCCATCTTCACCGGAATGTCCAATACTTTGCCCCAGCCTTTGGCTTCTCCTGCTTTTACTAGCGCTTGAGCCTCTTTATACGAAGAAACAGCTATCTCTGGCACTTTGCTTGGCCCGGGACTCTTGTCCTTTATGCGCAAACCTTCGAATGCTTGGCATGGCGTCTCGTGGATCTCCCCGTCGACTTCCACATATTTAAACGAAGAAAGATGGCTGACCAGGATGTCTTCTTCTCCGCACACGGTGACTACACTGTCTCCGACCATATACTTTAACTTCTGATGCAGGGTAGACGTGACTGCCCCTGCCCCGTGAATCCAAGGTCTTCCCAGCAAGCAGCTGTACGCAGGCTGTATATCCATGATATAAAACTCCGTCGCAAACACTTCCGGCCCTACTTGCAAAGGCAAGGTAATTGATCCGAAGACTGTTCTCCGCGTGCCGTCAAACGCTCTGACTACCAAATCACTTGGTGTACACAAAATCCCTCGAACATCCAGCTTCATCATAGCCTTCTTAGGCAGCACATTCAAAGACGACCCGGTGTCAACCAATACGTGCGACATTGTCGACCCTCTGCACTCAACAGATACATGTAATGCCATATTATGATCCCTTCCTTTCGGAGTCAAATCGAAATCAGTAAAGCCCAGACTGTGGCCCGCATTTACATGTGCCAATACCCCTTCTAGCTGGTTCACGGAGACATCCTGTGGTACAAAAGAAGTGTCCAGGACTTTCAGCAAAGCGTTCCTGTGGGCCTCCGAACACAACAACAATGACAGAATAGATATTTTGGACGGTGTTTGCTGCAGATGCTCCACAATTTTATAATCGCTTTTCCGAATTAAGCGCATGAATTCTTCGACATCCTTAGATGCTGCTTCTTTTTCATTTACTTGAACCGGAACATTCTCCACCGCTTTCCCTTTTCCCTTCGCTAGCCTTTCGGCTTCTACTTCAGGAGATATAAAGATCCTGCCGCTTCTCGTCATGCCTCCCGGGCCAACAACATTATCCACAATCTCCGCTGACTGCTTGTTGACATCGATTTTAATCCCGTCACAATACACCTCTAGCCCATATGACCATGGGACCGCTTTCGTGCTCTCATACGGGATTGGCCCGGCTTTAGTTATAGTAATCGGTGGCCGCTGAACTGGTGCTGAAATAGTGATCGTCTTCCTAGGAATTGTCACTGTGGCAACATCACTCCGATTATCCACTACTGCCCCTGCCGGCTCATCAGTTGCTGTTCTATCAAACTGCAATACACCTTCATCAATCAAGGCCTGAATGCCTTTCTTCAGATCCTCACACCCCCCAGACAGGGCCCAACAATCTAAGCAGTACTCATTACAACCCGGGTAAACACCTCCTTGCAACAGTCGGCTTTTTATTTCGCTCAGCGGTGTCTTTAAATCCTCAACATTCATAATCAGATTCAGACCTTCCTCGGTTAGAACGGCGTTCGCCCCATGATTAGGCATGGGTTTCTGGACTATATTCGCACCGGTCGTTCCGAAGTTGATAGACTTGTTGTCCAAGAGATCTTGCACAACGTGCTTAAAAGCATGACAACCTTCTATATCATGGCCCGGGGCCCCAGAATGAAACTCGCAGCGCCTATTTGCATCATAGCCGAACGGGGGAGTTCCCGTTATCGGTGCCAAGGTTCTCTTCTCCACCAGATTCAATCCCAACAAGGTCTGCAATAAATCAGCATAGTTAGAGGGAGGCTTCTCGAACACCCTTCTCGGCTTATTACCCTGGAATCTTCTCTGAGCTTGCTGTGCCCCCTGCTGAGGCTGCTGCTGCTGTGGCATTGGCTGCTGCTGAACCGGTTGTTGTTGCTGGATTGGTTGTTGCTGATAAGGAATAGTGACACTCGACACTTGCTGCTGCTGACGATATTGATTTCTTCCCCTGCCTCGGCCTCGGCCTCGGCCTCCAAATACCGCACTAGCTTCGCCCTGACGGCGCCCACCATAAGCTTTCCTATTACTGCCAGATGCAGCTGACTCGTCAACTTGGAACTTTCCTTGCTTAATGTTCCGCTCAATCTTTTCCCCCATCAAGATCAGGTCTGAAAAACTAGCCAAAGACGTATGAAACAGCATATCATGAAACAACCCGGTGAATGTACCAACAAACATATCGTTCATTTCTTTATCTTCCACAGGAGGACGGACCCTGGCAGCCATATCGCGCCACCTTTGCGCGTATTCTTTAAAACTCTCCCCCTTCTTCTGTGAAAGCCCGGCCAACTGGACCCGATTGGGTGCCAGGTCACTGTTATATTTGTAATGGGCTACGAACGCCTCCGCTAATTGCTTCCAAGTCTTAATATCAGTGGGCTCCAACCCCATGTACCACTCTAAGGAAGGACCCGATAGACTATCCTGAAAGAAATGCATGAGCATTCTTTCGTCAGTGGAGTATGCTGACATCTTTCTGTAATAAGCTCGTACATGAACCTTCGGACATGTATCCCCTTTGTACTTATCGAACGCAGGCGCTTTGAACTTGATTGGCACCCTCAAGCCAGGTACCAAGCCCATTGTTGCCATGTCCAGACCCACAGCACTCTGGTTTAGGACTCCCTTCATTTGCTCTTCCAGCATTCTAATCTTTTGAGAATCATCCATCGGCCCTTCAAAGCCTCCTCCAGAGAAGGCGTCCTCCTGCTGATCCTCTTGCCACATACCGTTTCCAGCCCCGTATCCATCATACGCATTATTACGTCCAGCTCTGACCTGATTCATTCCCGGAACTCGGCCTCTATTGCCATACCCTTGAACACCTCCAGCAGGACCACCAGCCATAAAACCAGCACCGTTTCCGTTTCCAAAACCTCCATAGCCCTGATTGACCATACCATAACCATCTTGCCCAAAGCCTTGAGCATTAAAGCCATACTTGCCAGTATTGTCGAATCCCTGATCATTAAATCCAAACCCAGCGTTGACAAAACCATTGCCTCCGAGATTATCTCCCACATTGACATCACCCAGCCCAGCGTTGTGGACAGCAGCATCATTTCCAACTCCGACGTTACCATTCACAGCAGTGGTAGCGTTGTTGACGTTAGCAGCATTCACATTGACGACAGGCGGAGCCACGGGCGTTGGAGTGCCATCTCCATGAGCAGTATCAACCCGGACAGACTGATGATCTTCGTTACCATGTCCAGCGTTGCGAGCCAACAGAGGCTGGACCATGGCCTGCAAATTCTCTTGCCCTTTTGCTATAGCCTCCATGGTCTGCATGAAGAGGGCGAGCTTCTCGCGTACATCCTGCATCTCATTCTGAATCTGGTCCATGACTTTCCGACAGTTGGATCGTGTAGAATAGCGGTGCGGATGTTGATCTGGAATCCTGTTAAGTACCTGATACAGAACAAGAGATAAGACACCGTTCAAAGATTACCTGTTATGCAATATGAATATGAATGCAATGCAATGTGTCTGTGCATTAGGGAAGTTCATTCCCCCAGTTCTAGTGCGAAGGTGCCGGTGCAGTGACAATGTTGACAATAAGAATACCGGAGCTGAATCATAGAAAGCCTCATATATAGCAGAGAGAATCAATAAGCCCAGGGTACAATATCACTGAGAGTACAAAGATGGCATGACCTCAACCAACAATCCTGGTGATGGTCAGCACTATGCAAATAAAGCATACAAATAATGGAATGATCAGATCCTCCCAAAAGTCTGGTACTCCTCTATCAACTTCTTGGTCTCCGGATGGCTTGGTCGATCAAGCAGCCCCTCAACAAGCTGGTTTCTCTTCTTAAGGACACGGCGTACGTCTTCAGCAGTTTCTTCCCATGTTGCTTCTCCGAAGCAATCTTCTAGCTTTCGCTTCTGAGATACCGCTTCATCTCTGGATTTGATTGCCTTGTTCAGTGCATGCTGGACACTATACCGGTTCATCACTTCTTCCTCACACCTCTTGATGCTAGACTTCAACTTCTCTTCGAGGTCGGAAATTTGCTGCTTCAGCTTATCTTCCCTCTTCTTGTTGTTAGTGAGTGTAGCATTCCAAGTCTTATTGCAAGAAGATATCTCTCGGTGTGCCGCGTCGAGCGCTTTCTTTTTGGCTTCCAGCATGTCATGGGAACTTCTGAACTCTTGCCCCAGACGTTCACGCTTCTTCTTTTCCTCGGTCAACTCAGCTCCTAACCTGTTTACTAGCTCAATCTGTTGTTGGAAAGCATATACGGCCTTGTTCTTCTCGCTGCGTGCCTGGGCTAACTCTTGCTCTAACCCTTCGTTAATCTTCATCAAGGCTTCTTTCTCCTTCACAACCTGTTCATATGCTTCTCTAGAAACAGTAGTCGGTTCTTCTACCGGAATAGGATCAAGAATTGGTGCATCTGGAAATGGCATCTTCAACTGACTAGCCCTCCCCTGAATCCAAACTCTATAAGGTGCATAGGCCTGACAGTCATTCTTTCCTAACAACGGCTTCCCTTTGCGATTAATACTCGTCCAGGCATGTCGCAATTTGGCTAACAACTCCCCCTTCAAGTCTCCAGTGAAGTACAGAGATTCCTGTACTTCCTCCTCCTGAGGTGGATTCTTTAGCGCATATCCGAACTGGCGAATGAATAGAGAAGGGTTGTAATTGATACACCCTTTTCTTCCTATCAACGGTACATTAGGGTACCCAGAACAACTGAAGATGAGCTCCGATCCCAACAGGTCTCGATCAAACCACTCCATATCTTCCGACGATAGCCTCATCAAACGCTCCGGCCAACCAACCGGAACTGTAGTCTCTGCAGCAGATCCTCTCTTAGGAAGGTGACTCTCAAACCACATACTCAACAAGGGTACACACAGATGAACATTCTTCCCTCTTCCCTTCTCATTCTTGTAATGCAGTGAATGGTAGAGATCTCCGAGTAAAGTAGGCACAGGATTACCAGCGGCAAACAAGTAGAAAGCATCGAAATCCACAAAATCCGGTATATTGGGGAATAGCACTATGCCATAGATGCACAAGGCCAACACAGCATTGAAAGCAACCCAGCACCCATTCTTAGCATACTCTTGGGCTTTACCCACTAAGAACTGAAATGAGAATCCGGGAACTCCACGGGAAACAGTAGTCACAAGTTCAGAAGCATCAACATGCAAGGCTTTTGCCAATTCCTCCGGCTTGGGTTTGGCCTCATAATGAATGAATGGAACCTGGTTCTGCACAGGCAGCTCAACATACTCAGCGTATTCCTCCAAGGTTGGTCCCATAATGAAGCCAGAGAACGTGAAGCACCTCAAAGCAGGGTCATAGAATTGCATCAAAGCATACAGCCCATCTAACTCTACCTCTGTAGGTTTGCACACCAATCTCAGTAATCTACCATAACTCATCCGGAAACTCCTACGAACACCCTCATCAGCAAGAGAGATCAACCCAAGTAGAGGAACAATATCAGGCGTAGGCAATTTGTAAGCAACCGTTCTCCGTAGGCTAGTCATGATCAAATACTCAGAAGTCTGGGCACTAGAACTAGGGAAATGCAAATGCACCTGCAGCACAGACACACGTTAGCGAAATGCAAATGATAATGTATATGCAGGGATGCAATGCAAGTAACATTCAACAGGGACCAAAGCTGCAGCTGAATAGCCTAAACCCAATCAAGAAAGGTCTCAGATAGACCATCCAGAAGTCATCAAACCCTGGTCTCAGATAGACCTAAAATAAAACTCCAACACTGGTCTCTGACAGACCTCAAACCATAACTCACTGGTCTCTGGTAGACCTCAAACCACATCCATAATTGGTCTCTGACAGACCTCGTAGCACATCTCTAAATGGTCTCTGACAGACCTCAGAATAAATCTCCACATGGTCTCTGACAGACCTCAGAATAAATCTCCATAAATAACCAAGATCTCTGATCAAGAAATAAACGGTAGTCTGGAGGTCTAGTTACCTGCATAACCCTGAATCCCCTCACAGGTAGGTGGCCCTATAACTGGCACAAGGTACGGCATCCTATGCGGTCGTCGGCGTCACAGACTTTCAGGGTTGATGATACGATTCCCAGAAGGAGTGGCATCATCAAATCCTGAAGAGGCCTCACTCAGCCAACTTCCAAATGATCGGTCCCCAGAGTCGACAATCCAACTAACCAGCAACCCACGCCAACCAAAGGAAGGGGCAGGAGGCCAACCAGAGGAACCTCGTCTGAGTGTAGATTTCATGGGACACCAAAGCAAGCAAAGCAAGCGGGCGCCCACTAATTTCTACTCTAAGTCTAGGTGCACTCAAGCCCAGGTCCGGCTTATCTCTCAATATCAGAACACCCGTCACGCCCCAAATACAGCAATAATAATCAATACATAAAGCTGAAAATACAAGGTTAGAAATATAAAATAACTCCATACAAAATCCTCGACAGGAAAACAAGCGTTAGGATTGACTCTCTCAAGGGACGTTGGATCCCAAATGCATAAGAACTATCGCAGTCCTTAGCAGCCAGGGGACGTTGGATCCCCAGCAGAGTCGCCAGCTGTCGCTACTGCGAAAATCGGCGCCGGCTGGACAGAAGAGTCGCCACCGTGCGTTATTTATCCCACGGGAGGGAAAGGAAACGCTCAGAGTAAACCTCGCACAACACGGGAAAGGTATGGTCGTCGCAACCAAAACCTGGATTCGGGAGTCGGTTACGCAAGGGGAAGGTATTAGCACCCCTCACGTCCGTCGTACTCGACGGGATCCACGCTTGTTTTCGGGTATGGATTGTTATTCTATCTATTCTACAGGTCTGGGGTTAAAGAAAATAAAATGAAAATAAAAATGACTCGGCAAAGTATCGCACTTTATGCCTACGTATTCTCGCCTGGAACGAGAAATCAGAGTCAACGTAGTTCGCCTACCTACTGGAAAGGAGGGGAAGGTTGCTCGCTAGGATATCGCATCCTATGCCTACGTACTTTCATACAGCATGAAAGATCAGAGCAAACGTAGTTCGGGCCACGTACGACACAAGCTTGTCGTGATTGATTTTATTCCTTCTGAAAAAGGTTTTCTTGATTAACAGTCCCGGCGGACGAAAATGACGTTTTGATGAGTTCACATTCTTTTACGAAAGAAGCGTTTTTATTGAGTTTGAAATCTTTATGTGTTTTTCTGTTTGTTTTGAGAAAGAAAGAGACAGAACTCTAACCTACGGTTGCGAAGGGAATCAAACTAACCTAATGTTATCATGCATGGGTTAAGACCTAGTGTCTATCATGCTCCTCTCTTGCACAGAGAGAAACAGAGATCCTACGGGATAGGCAGAAACATAAACAATAACAGATATATACAGTAAAGCAGTAAAATGCATGGATGCAACAGTACAAGCGAGGCAAGGGAGTCCCACTCAACCTCGAACCTGGAAAACAATAGGCGAAAGTGAACAGGCTTCACTTTCAACCCAGCAGGGTAAACAGCAAACAATACAGTCCAGAAAACCAATCAATACATCAGCAAATGAAATACAGCAAAAGAATAAACAGCTTCAGCAGCTCTGAATCAACAACTGGCTTCAAGCAACCTCCAATCAGCTACAGGCTTCAACAAGCATCAATCTCCATCTTCATGACCTTCAGACAAGGGCTTTGATCATCAGTCTTCTCTCTGCAATGGCTTTTCTTCAAGCTCAAACCTCCAGGATGAGGGATTAGTCACAAGAGTGAATTGGGTGTTAAGCAATCAGTTGACTACCAAGGGTGGTGAACAGACTGCTTCTAACACAAGAGACATTTTCTCTCAAGAGTTCTATCTCATAGACACTATCACCAAGCCTTCCAAAGGAAGGGGGTGAGTGTCTTAGAGAGACTCTGAATCACAGAGAAGAATGGATGCAGACAAGGCAATCCATGTTTGAGAAACAAACTTTCTAACCTAGAGCTCTGCCTAGCTCCTAAACCCTAGTTCCTCAGCATCTGCTAGCAAGAATATTCTCTTCAACTCTGGAAGATGATCTTCAATCTCTGGATCTCCAATGGTCTTCATCTTCTCAAGTCTTCAGCTCTCCTAAGTCCCCAGACAACCCCAATACCCAATCAAACAATCAACAATCCCCAGAGGGCACACCACACCAGACAGCAGATATACAGACAGTAATAATATCAGTAGGGGAATCCTAACTTTTCTCTAAGGGATCTAATAGCTACTCATAGCCCATATAGTCCCATAACTAATCTATTCAAACCCTAAGTCCTAAGGGAGAAAATTGAACTTCCTAAGTTGTTACCTAAAACCCTAGTTTTGATCATGATATTCAAGCATTTATTAATCACCTAAAACTAACTCCTAAAAATGGGAACTAAAATATTTCTACAAGCTTAATATCTCATCTAAACAATATGAAAAGAATGATCGAAAAATATTAAAGCATGTGAGAGAACAAAAATCATAAAAATAATGCATGAAATGGATCTATTTAATATGCTATTTATTTAGAAAATATGTAAAAAAATATGAAATAAAACTAAAAATGAAATTTTATTTGATGAAAATTTTCTAGACATTTTAATGAAAAGGATGTAAAAAGAATGAAGTGAAATGCATTTTTTATGGATTTATTATGAATTTATGAAAATTGGTGAAAAATTAAAATGAAATAAGAAAAATAAAATTGAAAATAAAATGAGAGAGGGGGTTAGAAGAGAAATTCGCCCCAGTTCATTATTGGATGGGCCCTCAGACTGGGGGGTGCAGATAGCGTTTGGACAAGGCCCAGAATTCTCAGCAACAAAGGAAAACAAAAGAAGCGCCAGGGGGGGGTGAGAAAAGCAACAGATACACGTTCAAATATTGGTTTGGGCCTAACTCTGGGGTGGAAATAGCAAATGAGACTGAGGCCCGCCCGTTTCAATTAATGAAACGGTGCGTTTAGAGCCAAAGTCATTCCCTCCAATTCTGAAATTAAATGAGGGCCATTGGATTGCCCTGATAGTCAAAGGTCCAACACATAGGGAGCGGTCACGATTGCATCTTCCCCAAATAACCTGCAACTAGGGTTTTATCTTCTCCATGGCAGCCATGCACGACCTACCTTCCACCTCTCTGTTCTCATCCTACACGCCACGAATCCACATGCTGTAAACATGAAACCTGTTCCAAATCTCTCCCTCTACAAGCTTAGGGCATCAATTTGCTTTGAAATTCACCACATCAACAAATTCGATTGAATCAACCTTCGGCCTCCATTGAAATGCACTGGTATAAACCTTCACCATTCTTCCTCAGACTTAGCCTAAATTAAACTACACCTAATGGAGATTAACACATGCTATCAAGTTGCAATTATCACACACTCATCCAAGAGATTCGAACACAAACAGATTATGGCACCTGTCACTAACCATCACTAAATCTCTCCAAATTCTTCTAACTTAATCTCCTAACCACCTAGATCAATTCTACACTAACAAAATCATGCCTAACTAACTAGATCGAGCTGTTTGAAGGAAAACTTACCTTGTAAGAAATCTTGAGAAACAGCTATGGAAGATATGGATCTGAAGCTTCTAAGTACTGGATCTTGATCAATCCTTGATGTATGTGATTCTGTATGCACAAACTTGGAGTTTCCTTGCTTGAATCATGCAATCCACTTGAACTTCAACCTTGATGCTCTTGGAAAAAAGTGCTCGAAAATGGATGATTCACACCAAAATTTTGCTCCAATTATGATCTATGATGATGATGGAGTCAGATTGAGTTGATTTTGATGAAAGTTGGTGAGGAATTTGAGAGAATTGTAATGAAACTTTTATGGAAAAGTATGAGAGATTTTGTGGAATTCTTGGTGCAAATGAGGCCAACCCTTGCCAAATTCTCATTTCATGCTTATATAGACCCCAAATGAACATTCTAGATCCATCTTGCACATTCCCTTGTTTTCAAATTTTGATCCATTTTGATTATGTTTCTTAAATGATAAGCAACCATGGATAACTTCATTTTTTCCTTCTAAACTCAAAAAAGTGTGTGAACCATTGTTCTTAGAATTGTTTTTCCATTCAAAATCATATATTGGAAGTCTCCATTTGGATTTGTAAATCTCCCAAACCATTTTCCAACTTGAAATTATTCACTTTATAAGCCTTTTTAGTTCATATTTTGACCTATTATGCAACTCCATGCTATGAGCTTCTCCAATAACTTGTGACCTTCTTTCTAGACTTAAAATCCCATTTGGAGCAAGTTTGATGTTGTAAGTTTTTCCATTTGAGGCCTCCTTGTATGAGTTTTGGGTATAGGTTAAAATGACCTGTAATTCACAAATGCCCAAAATACCCTTTGCTTGCCAAGCCCATAAGTTGAGTTCTCCACATCATATGAAGGCATGCCATACCATTCTAGAAAGCTAAGACAATGAGGAACAATTCTTATGTTGACCAAGAATTCATTTGAAATCTCCTTGAGGGGCAAAACTAGCTTGGAAGTCAAGTCACTTTCACAGACAAAAATTCAGACACCCCAGATGACCTGTAACTTGTAAGGACCATAACTTGAGTTCTATAAATCTCCTTGAGGTCTTCCACCACTCAAATTAAAGGTCTTGAGATCCTCTACAAGTTTCATGTTGGCCAAGAAGCCATTTGAAGCTAGCATTTTGACTTATCTTGCTTGGAAATTTGACCTAAATTAGGGGATTTTACAGAGAAACCCTAATTTAGTAACTCCTCTTCTCCTTGATTTCTCTTGAATTCTCCTTGTCATATCTCCATATCCTTCTTTATATATCAAATGATGATCCCCACATCTCTCCAATAGACTTGAATGCCCTCTTAAGTCAGTCAATTGACCTAGGGTTGACCTAGGGTTGACCCAGATGAAACCCTAGTTGACTGTCTTCAACTGTAGCTCTTGTGCCTTCATCAATGACTTGTTTTCTTCTCCAAATGACTTTATAAGTCTCTCAAGATGTCTAGATGCTCTCCATGCTTTCATTTCACAGCTCATAACCCTCTTGTTGATCCTCAGATACCCTCAGCTAGGAGATAGACTCAAGGCTTGATCTGCTGAACTCTTTGCTTTCAAATTCTTTCCTGATGACTTGAATGAGATTGAATTGGGATAATAACCTCTTGATAGGCCTCAAGAGATGAAAATAATGATTGGTCCCCTGTTGAATGACTTGCTATGCAGATGGTTAGTCTATGTACATGACTCTATATGCAAATGCTAATGATAATGAAACATGAATCCAAGGAATAAGGTTGAGCAAATTTTAGGGTGCAACAGGCACACACAATCAACAATAGACAATAAACCCCCCAAAAAAGCCCCGGTGTTGCGTATCAGAGAAATCCTACGATGACGCCACAATCCAAGCTAGCTAAATACCTGGATTGTCTGTACTTCCGAAGAAGCACAGACCACAACAACAAAGGGGTGAGAATCACGATCAAATATTAACGGTATCAACGTACATGAAATAAAAGGCAGAAACAATAAATCAATTATTTCATATTTCTCACATTCGAACCTACTGTCCCATCATTAACAATCACACACACATAACCACAATGCAACACATGCACTCGACTCAACAATATGCGGTACCGACTCAACTCAGGATAGATCGCATACACTCCTTCTGAGCAACGATCTATCCCTACCACGCTCCTCCTGAGCTCATATAATCACATCTCAACGTCCTTCACTTGGGACACGGGTGGTCGCATACACTCCTTCCGAGCAACGATCCAAATTCCCGTCCACGCTCCCCACTGGAGCACGCCAGTGAATCATACATTGCGTCCACACGCTCCCCATTTGGAGCACGTGAGCCACACAGGCCTCACGTCCACGCTCCCCATTTGGAGCACATGAGTGAATCGCATGCGCTCCACCGAGCAATGATTCATCACATCCACATGCTATGCAAGACACTATGCATAACCACACAACACACACAGTGCACACGATCCTACTGATCCACTCATCATATAATGCATATACGCACAAGCACACGAAGTGCATCGACCCTATTGATCCAATCCATCACAACAACACATCAATATAATGTACACCAGGCATATCGATCCTACTGATCACAATCCATCACACAATAGTATTTAACCACAATGCATATAAAGCGCATCGATCCTCCCGGATCCACTCACCACAACACACCAACAAAACGCACTCAAGGCGCCACGATCATACTGATCCTCACATCTCACACACATCACGCATACAGTGCACATATCTCACGTACGCATCCATATTGGTTCATACATAATGCGTACTCCACCAATTAGGCCACTTGCGATAAACGCCGGCTAAACAGCCCTACAACCACCAACATACGCTCGCATCAGCTCTCCAACAATCCTCTCGTCACACATGACCAACGAGGGTCCAAGTCCACAGTGGAAAAACACAAAAACAGCATCAGAATCACAAACTGTTGTCGGGCTCGCTGGCGCATTCGCCCGGTAAAGCCCCGCAACGAACACTCGCTGCCATTCACCTGGCGAAACCTCTGGCGAAGCCAAACAGAAGCTTCTGCCAGCACTCGCTGGCTAGTTCTCCCGGCGAAGCCTGGCGAAGGCTTGCCCCATTCGCCCAGCGAATACCTGCGTACACAGAAAAATCCTACGCACCAGAATCATCATCCACTCCCGATTCCGCCCGATTAAATCGAAACCCACGACCAACAACATAGTACAACTGAACTACAGGTCTATTTCCCGATTCTATCCGATAAAACTCATCATCTGCTCAATTTACCGACTTCCGGCATAACTCCGAAACTACTCAAAAACCCCAAACTCATTCAACCCAATATTCTCAGCGCATGCAAACGAATTTAACATAATCTAACAACTTAATCTCAGCAAAAACAACATGCAATAGCATCAATTCATCATCAACATACAAATTATTCATACATGGGGTTAGGGATTCCCCTTCTACCAACATTCATGTAAAATACCATTTAACCGTTAAATTCCCCCTTACCTCAAATGAAGTTCTGATGATGAACAAGTTCTTCAATCCACACGAAATCCGCTTGCCAGATTGTTGTTCTTGATCGTCCTCTTTCTCTTGCTCAACTGTGTTTTCTCCTCTTTCTCGTGTTCTTCCCTTGTTCTCTTTTCACAAATGCCAACTCTACCCTTAATACCTCAAAATCACTTATATTCCAAATAAATAATTGATTCTCATATTCTTTTAATTCCAAAATTCTAATAATTATATTTTACTCATATATATTAATATTAGTAATAATAATAATAATTAATAGAAATATTAACATTACTACTAATTATCACATTTTATCACTATATATTAATATTATGATTTCTTTTGATCCTCAAATAATCCCACACAACCACATCCGCGAATAAAAATAACACCGGAACTAAAAATAATTAAAATGGGCGTTACACTCAAGGCCATGGTTATGGATATTAGATTTTGGAGAAGCTCAGTGAGGGCTTTTAAGGGAATTGTTGAGTTTATCCAAGCGGTTATATCATTTGCAAGAGGGTGTAATCAAAGTTTGTGCATCTAGGGTTTCATCTGCTTACTGCAAAGTCAACTGAGGACTTAAAGGAGTTTGAGACTTGGTTCTAAGTCATTAGAGTCATGGGAAGTCATGTTGAGACATCTAGGATGTTATTTTAAGTTCAAATCAAGAAGAATCAAGAGTGTGAGAAGTTACTAAATTAGGGTTTCAAAAGGTTGTCAGTGTAAAATCCCCTGTTTAGTGCCTAACTTCAAGACCACATATCTCAAGATACAAGTTGAATCTCATTTTATTATAAACATGAGACTTGTAGGGCATGTTCTTATATTTCTTTTGAGTACTAGAACTCATCCATTGGGTTTGTGGAACTCAAGTTATGATGCCATTAAGTTATGGGTCTCAGATGAACATATTTTTCAGTCAACAAAAGTCAACTCACTTCCAAGACACTTTTGACCTAGAATCATGTTTCTCCTCAACTTTTGATGAACATGAAAGTTTTTTCTAATGAACTTATCTTTCCAAAAAATTCCTAGAAGTCCTTCATATCATTTGTAGAACTCAAGTTATGAAGCTTTCAAGGCAGGGGTATTTTGGGAAACTTTGATCATATGTCATTCTCATGCCTTTAAGTACTTCAAATGAAACTTTCACTAACATGAAAGTTTCTCCAAATGACCTCAATCTCATAATAAACTCAATATTGGCATGAATTATGAGTAATTAGAGAGATTGGTGAAGAAATTTCAAGTAAAAATGAGCTTTAAATCATGAATTCAATTGAATTAGTTTTAGGACTTTTTCATGCCATGTTTGTATTCAAAATGATTCACAATACTCCAAAAAACAAAATGCACAAGTTGTATTTGGTGTATGAGAAGAAAATCACGTGGAAATGGAATTTGCTTCATGAAAAAGTTTCATATCAAATCTTCATAAGTGGACCAATTCAAAGCCCAATTCCAATCCACATGAACAATCCAAGTTCCTAGCTACAAGACCATGCAAAATTCAAGTGTGTACACAGCCATCTTCATGTGTGCATGAAGTTGGTTTCCAAATTGGGCATTTCAAAAATTCAAATGAATCAAGCCTCATTGGGCCTCCAATCCATCACAAATCCATAATATATAAGTTCAAAATGAAATTTGAGAGCTCACTTTGGCATTTTCGTGGAGGAGAGAGCAGAGCCATTTTTGGAATTCAAGAGAGAAATTCAAATTTGGAAACTCAAATCTAGATCAACTCAAGCCAAATTGAAGCAAGCATTTTATTCCTCAAGTGATTTGGAGTTGATCCGCACGTTTGCAAGCAAGCTTAACCTCCATTGAAGCACCAACGAAGTGTCTCTGTTAGGTAATCTTCTTCCTCAATTTTCTCTTATAATAGGCATTTTTTTAGGTTTATTCTTGTGGCATCTGAAGTCCTACATCTTGTAGGCAAAGTTTGGTAACTTGATTGTGCTGTTTGATGAGATTTGCAGTTGTGTATCCAAATCTTTAATTGTTCGATTCTCTTAATCTATGCATGTTTAGAACATTTGAACCATGGATTTGGATTGTGTGTGAGTAGGGCTTCATTTTGATATAAGATTTTGCACGATTTGATGAAGTTTGCAAACCTGAACTCTGGCCATCTCGCCGGAGAAGACGACCGGAGCTAGGGCTCTGGCGTTTGGTCCAAACTTTGGCAAGGTGATGTGTCACATGGTTGAATCTTTGACTGGCCTTGATGAACGATCCAGGTTGCTTCACCGTGCACGCGTGGATCTGCTGAATTCCACGTCAATTAGTGGAACGCATCGTTTTGATTAGTGGATGAGTGTGTCTTGGATGAGCCTTGGTTGCTCTTTACACCCCCACTCTTGATCCAGCCCAGTGGTTTCCACGCAGGATATTGCTACTTATACCTTTTCTTGTTTTTTCTTTTATTTTATTTTTATTTTAATTTCTGTTTTGATTTTAATCAATTAAAAATAGCTCCAACTATGATAAATTCCACCAAAAACTATTTTCTGATACTCTAATGTGTCATTTAATTTTTGATAATTTTTATTTTCATTTTCCATTTATTTTTCAACTAAAATTGGAATTAAAGATTGGAGGTGTTTTTAAATGGATTTTTCACTTGTTCCTTTGTGTTTCTTGTTTGTTCTTGATCCAATTCTCACCACCTATGAATGAGACTCATTCCTCATTTCAATGATGAGTTGAGAGGTCTTTGAGGCTGGTTTTTGTATATTTGTTTGACCTTTTTGGTTGACTTTTGTGAGTTTTCTTTTGACCCTCGACAACCCTCCTTCAAAATGGTGCACCCTTGTGGGTCAATTCCTTTGGTGATGTTTTGAATGGACCTTGGTTGTGTTGTTTTGGCCCCTGGTTTCCAACATCCTTATGTGTTTTTGGTATTTTATTTGGATTTATTTGAATCATTTTCCTATTTTTGGAGTAGCTTGCAAGTCAAGCTACCCCTAAGGATGGTTCACACACACACTTGACCTAGTTTTGATGGGAAATGACCCTTGTGGATCTCATATTCCTCCAACTCTTTTTGATCCACATTCATAACATGTTGAAGTTGTTGGATGCCAATTTCTAGGTCATACACTTTTTTGGTTCTTGCGGTGAGTTGCATTCATTTTAGGCCTTCCATTTGGTTTCAAATGTTGAAAGTGTTTAGAACCTTGGTTCTTTACCATGCATTTTGTTGCAACTTGCTTTGGCTTGCTTCCTTCTTGCATTTTCCTATACTCTTATCTTGTTCTCACTTCTGTCCTAGGACTTTGGGGACTCATCCAAGTTGATTTGGTGCCTCTTGTTTGCATTTTGGGTTTGACTTAGATGAGAGGCCATTTTGAGAACTTTCTTTTGGTGTGAACTTGTTTATGCTCTTTTGTGTGCTTTAATTCTTTGGTCTTGCATCTCTCATTTGCATGCTTGAGGTTGAGTTGTTCTTGTGGAGGCTACTGCCCCACACTTTGTTCCTCCCTCCTTTCTTCATCTTTGTTTTGCATTGCATGTTTGCATCTTCTTTCTTCTTTCTTATGCTTTCTTCTTCCTCTTTCTTTGCCATGTTCCCTTAGGACCTCTAATCTCTCTTGTTTAAGATTGATTATGATAGACATTTGGCTTGAAACCATGTATGATAACATTAGGATAGCTTTCCCTTTTCACCCTAATCATAAGTTCACTTTGCATGAGAACATTAGGTTGAGTTTAGTCTCCCTTTTAGAGGTGTGTATTCTCTTCTCATCTTCAAAATTCTTCAAGACACTTAATAATGGATAATGATTGTTGTACGCTACGAGCCTTAAGAATTTTAGAAATGATGATTGGTGGGCCTCCTCTCAATTTTCTAGAGTGTTTAGTGTATGTCCTTTGGACGATATGCGACGCATTCGCTCCTAAGTCATAGTCTTTAGTGCAACATGAATTACAAATCAAATTCAATTCACTTCTTCTCTAAAAAACTCAAAAACAAACATCACATATTTTTTATCCTTCGGGATTAATTGAAAACCATTTTCATAAAGAGAGTTTTGTTAACTCTTGGTTCTACCACAAACAGGTAACGCCTAAGTCTCCAATGGTCGAGCAGCACACACCTAACTGCTAGAACTAAGTTTTAATCCTACTCGGGTAAAACATTTGAACCAACCTGTGGTCTTGTTAGCCCGAACTACGTTTGCTCTGATTTCTCGTACCAGACGAGGATACGTAGGCACAAGACGAAGATGTCTTGGTGAGCAACCTTCCCCGTCTTCACCCGTAGTTTTCTGAACTACGTTGACTCTGACTTTCCCATTGCACGAGGGAGTACATAGGCATAGAGCGACAATGCTCTATCGAGTATCTTTTCTTTTCTTTTGTCCCTGTGGCCTGTAGCTTAGATAGATAAACACCCTTTTAGATAGACAACAAGCATGGATCCCGTTGAGTACGAAGAACGTGAGGGGTGCTAATACCTTCCCCTTGCGTAACTGACTCCCGAACCCAAGATTTTGTTGCGATGACCTGTCTTTTCCCTTTTCCGTAGGTTTTCTCTGATCGTTTCCTTTCCCTCTCTTTGGGATAAATAACGAATGGTGGCGAATCTTCTGTCTTCCATTGGCCCTCTTCGCAGCGATGCGACAACTGGCGACTTCACTGGGATGCTTTCTCGATCCCCTATGAGAGTCAATCCTAGCGCTTGTGTGTTTATCTCTGGGTGTGTATATATGTGTTATATTTTTATCTGCATTTGCATTTTACTTTCCAGTATTATATATTATCATTTGTGTTGTGCTATTGGATGGGAGTTCCACTGTGAGATAAGCCAAACCCAGGCTTGAGTACAACCATAGCATTAGAAGTGGAAAGTAGTGGTGAACTTGTATGTATGGCATGCACTAGTTCCCATGAAATCTGCGCTCAGACGAGACTCTCTTTGATGACTACCTTTCCAGTCCATCTTAGATAGTTGAGAGGTTGTTGGATCTGAGGGTTGTCGACTCTGGGGACCGATCATTTGGGAGTCAGCTAAGTGAGGCCGCTTTGTTAGACTATGATGCCAAACCAGAAACGGTGAATGTATCATCGTTTCTCGAAAGCCTGTGACGCTGACGACTGTATAGGATGCCGAACCTTTATCAGAGATAGGTCCATACCTGTGAGTGGGTGGGTTATGCAGGAAACCTTGACCTTCAGCCTACCCAGTTCTTGTCAGTGTGAACCTGTGATTTTGATACAGAGGGTCCTTATGATGGTTCTATGTTCTTGATAAAGCGAAGCTCTAGTTCTTCTCAATCAACAGCACAACAACCTTGATCCCCTGTTGCATTTGCATTTTCATTTGTCATCTGCATATTAACATTGACATGTATTTATGTTGCAGGTGCATATTTTCCATTCAATTCTAGTGATCTTATTTCTCTGTTGACATGGAGCCTATCCTAAAGAAGACAATGGTTTATAAGTTCCCTACTCCAGACATTGGATCTTTGCTGAGTTTGATTTCTGTGGCTGACAGGAAGGTGATGGAAGATTTCAAGCAATCATATGGGAAGCTTTTGAGTTTTGTCTGCAAGCCCTCAGTATATGAGTTGGGTGGTCTCCATACTCTGCTGCAGTTCTATGATTCTCAGTTACGGTGTTTCACTTTTCCAGGCTATGTGTTACTGCCTACTCTAGAGGAGTTCTCGGTGTTACTTGGAGTGCCTATGTTGGACCAGATGCCATTCTATCACACTAATGTTGAGCCTGATCTGGCTAAGCTTGCTGGTTCCCTTCATCTGGATGTTTCTGAGCTACAAGGGAAGTTGGTCAAGAGAAATGGAATTCCTGGGTTTCCACTATCTTTTCTGGTTGCTAGAGCTCGACATTTTGCGAATGAGGGTTGTTGGGTTGTGTTTAATGCCCTCCTGGAACTTCTATGGTATCATATTATTTCCTAATATTCCAGATTTTGTGGATGTGGATGCCTTTCACATTTTTGCTTCAGGGAGTTCTATACCTACGCTTCTAGGAAACGTCTATCATTCTGTGCATTACAAGAACGATAATCAGAGAGGGAAGAATGTATCTTGTTGCGTACCTTTGCTGTACAGGTGGTTTGTGAGTCATCTTCCCAAATTTGGTCCTTTTATTGATGCTGCTGGCACTTCAGAGTGGTCAGAGAGATTGATGGGCTTGACTTCTGAGAATATCATTTGGTTTGATAGAGATCATCTAATTACAGAGATTATTTACAGTTGTGGTGGTTTTCCTAACGTCCCGTTGGTTGGAAGGAAAGGATGCATTAACTATAACTCATCCCTTGCAGTAAGACAGTTTGGGTATGCCTTGAGAGAGCCTTCGAGAGAAGAGAAAATACAGGAATCTCTGTATTTCACTAGTTTGCTGGAGAATGATACCTTGACTAGAGTTGAGAAAGCCTGGAACAAAATTCATCGCAAAGGGAAAGCTTCTTTGGGGAAGAGTAATAGCAGAGCTTATGATCCTTATGTGACTTGGATTCAGGAGAAAGGTGAGAGAGTGTTGATGCCTTTTCCACCTCGTGAGCCTTTATACCCTCTGATGATTGAGGAGCTTACTACTGTTGACATTCATAGGTATAACCAATTGTGGTTCGAGAAAGAGGAGCTGCGCAAGGAAAATGAAGAGTTGGAAGAAAAGATTATTCAGCTCTGAAGTTTCAAGATTGGAGCTAATTACTCCTGCAAGAGGAAAACTGAGTTGGTAAATAAGATAGGTACAAATCTTACCAAGGAGATTCGTGCTCATGAGCGTTTGGGTTTTTGATTTGAAGGCTGCCACTGATGTCCTTACTTCTAAGAAGAAGGAGTTGGATAGAGCTTATCTAGAGATTTCCAGATTTAATGATTAGTGGAATGCTACCCTCACTAATAACAAAGAGCGGGAGGATGGCCTCAAGCAACAGATTGCTAAGCTGAAGGCTCAAATCCATGTGAAGGATGAGAAGATTGCAGCTGAAGCCTCACTCCGACATGACAGTGATTGTAGACTAAATGAAGCGCTTGCAACGTTGGATGATTACAAGTCTAGAGCTGATGTGAAGAGGTGTAAGCTTGAAGAGGCTTTTGGTGAGGGCGCCTGGGAGGATTAACCAAGGGTTTGCAAACCACTATTAGTCGGAGAGAGCTGCTCATCCAGAGGTTGCTTGTCAGGCCTGACCATCCAGAGACGAAGGAGCTGTTAGAGGATTTCCGCTCTTATTGTCGTACTTGATTGTATTTCTTTTCAGTCTGTTGTTTTGATGCATGTTTTGACCATCACCAGACCTGTTGTCTGAGGTCATTCTGATTCCATTGTATTGATGTAGCACTGTGCTTTATATCTGACTCTTGGCTCTCATTTTATTTATGAGGAGTTTGCTTGTTGCTTATCTGTTAGCTCTCCATTGTCGTGTTGTGCTCGTGGAATTGGAATCGTGGGGGAAATTTCCCTAATGCATATATACATGTCTGCATACTGCATCATTTTACATTTTTGCATCGCAGGTGCCCGGGACCGTTAACCTTATCTCTGTGGCCCGTTAGTCTGTTTCAGGATTGACAATCAGAAGACTCATCGCTATGCTACCCGGGGAAATCAACACAATAGTATGGATCATATTCAAGCAGAGTTAAGGGAAGTCTGAAGCTAGATGGGACAGTTCATGGTGGACATGCAAGCTTTGTGTCAAGATCATAAAACGCTTAGTGAGGAAGTTCATCAATTGAAGACTCAGATGGGCCTGATCGCAAAGGTGATAAGAAATGTGTTAAGAAAGGAGGGCGACCAGGTACCAAAGCTGCAACAGAGATGCTTATTCCACCTTTGCTTGTGGAACCTCTCCCAAGGCGTGATATGCCTCAAAGATCTTCTGCACGACCTGAGGTTCCAGAATTTCCCCGTCAGTAACTACTTTCTGTTTCCCGAGATAATTCTAGGAGTAGTAGGCGTGCTCAGAAGTCAGAGCAGCCTCTGTGCTGGAGCGTTTGGGTATTGCAGAGGAGGAACTTTTTGGTAGTTAGGTTGTTGTTGAGCCTGTTGTTGAGCAGGCTGTTGATAGGGATCTTGGGCAATCGCATCTACCTGCTGGTACTGAATATCCACCAGGGCTCTATCTCTTTGCCCTCTCATGACTGCATTAGTTTCCTCTTCTCTCTTCTTCACAAAGGGCTTTCTACCTTCATTTGTAGTAACAACAACGTCTTTGTTTTTCTTTAGTTGACTCTCAATCCTCTCTCCCACTGATACTACTTCAGCAAAGTTTGGGAAACTGGATCCTAGCATGCGATCCAAGTACTGAGGTTGTAGCGTTCCCATAAACATATTTGTTAACTCTTTTGTCAGTAAGGGTGGTTGAACGCGAGCTGCCAACTCCCCCTATCTTTGGGTATATTGCTTGAATGACTCATTATTATGCTGAGTCATATTTTGTAGTTGAGTACAGTTCGGTGCTAGATCAGTATTGTACTGATAATGCTTAGAAAATGCATCTGCCAGATCTCTCCATGTGCTGACTTGCCCCTTCTCCAACTGCATGTACCATTCCAAATATGCTCCACTGAGGTTGTCTTGGAAGTAATGTATCAAGAGAAAATCATTATCAATATGAGCATCCATCTTACGACAATATGCCTTAAGATGGGTCTTAGGACAGTTGATCCCCTTGTATTTGTCAAAGTCTGGAACCTTGAATTTCTTCAGTATTACCAATATGGGAACTAGACACGTGTCTACTGCATCCAACCCTGGAGTTCTCTGAACCTCCAAGGTTTTGAACTTCTCTTCCAGAGTACGTAGTTTGTCTGCGGAATGATCAGCCTCAATCCCCACATTACGCTGAGGTGGAGGAGGTTGGAAGAAAACGTCGTCCTGCTCATCCATTCCCATTTCAGAACCATGTTGGGCAGATGCAGAGTGTTTAGGAACCTCAAAATAGACAGGAGGAGGAACCATTTTGGCAGTTCCACAAGTTCCTACTTTATCAGCCAACCTCCGGGCATCAGCCATGGTTTCAGTGTTATTTTCTTTTTGAGCTAGTACCATCATAGTTTCCAGCAGTTGGTCCATCTTCGCCTTGAGTGCATCAATGTCACCCCTCATAGTGTTTTGTGTCTCCTCGATTTGTTTGAGCTTCATTTGAACGTTGTGGCGAGTCTTGTACCGGTGTAGAATAGTCATCTTTTAACTGGAGGTGACAAAGGGTAGAGTTCAAAATCATGAAGTGTTTGGAAAAAAAAGATGCGTACCATGATATGCACAATGATATGCAATTGCTTTTCAGGGAATTTTCGAATTAATTACTTTGACATACACAGGAAATTAGGAAAACAAGCCAAATCACATTCATTCATCAAAGGAAAGTATTCAAGTGATACAAAGAGTGATTTTTCAGCATACAGCTTATAATGTTCAAACAATAAGGAAAAAAAGTACAAAAGCAAAATGGTCTTCAAATCTTTGGCCTTTGAGCCTCACGCTCCTCTAACTCGTCTTTGAATCTCTTCAGCATAGCTTTGCAAAGGCAAAGGAAATCATAGATAATGGGGGGAATGGATGTTAAAACACAGATTGGTTCTTAATAATATCTCTATGTTTTGATGATAACTATTATGAAATTTCGTAATTAAGAATTATATACTCTAAAATTTGCTTAAGAATGTTTGCTGCAGATATTAAATTAAATATCACTCCAGAAGCAAATCAGATCTGAACATAAGAAATATGCAAAGCTCTGAAGCGTCAGATGCACTCATTAGAAGATTCTGAACGTTGCCATCAGAAGATCCTGAGCGTAGCCTCCAGAAGGATCTGAAGCAGAAGCTCCAGAAGAATCTGAAGCAAGTCAGAAGCATCTGAACCAAAGAAGAATTTTGTATGAAGAGTTTTCAAGCATAGTTACTACAGAAGATTCTGAGTGTACTAAAGCTGCCAGTACTGAGGATCTGACTCAAATATGCTCTGAACTTATACACGCTAAAAGCACACCTGCTGCAAAGACTCTGATTCAGCAAAACTCTGATCAACATCAGAAGGCTCTAATCAAATTAGACTCTGATGATTCTTGCTGAAAATTGATGAAGAAGAATTCAAAGATTATGTCCGTTGGAATATCCAAACGACTCTTTCCTTATTTATGCTAGACACAAGAACACAAACAAAAAGGATTTCTCTATGCCTTCTTCTTCTAGGAAAGGTCACTTGATGTGAAGACAAAAAGGCTCAGACCTTTTGGTACACTCTTCTCAACGTGAAATACTCTTGGATCAATGTGCCTATAAAAGGAAGTCTCCAACCATCTTCTTCAATTGACGTTTTTGATAAGAAAAGAATTCATTATTCAAAGCTCTCATACAACTTATATTCTTTCAAGAATTAATTTCTTTGTTCTTAATATTAAGTGAAAAAATCACAGTTGTGATAAAGCTTTATTAGAAGCATTTTAACACTTGTATTTTTTATTACATTTGATTGTAAGAAAACCTTAAGAAGATCCAGTTAGGATCAGTAGTTCTTGAGACGACTTTGAATAGTTGTTCTTAGTGCTTACTATTGTAATCAGTTGATTAAATAGTGGATTAAGTCCTTGATTGAGAAAGGCAAATCACTCTAGGAAGGGTGGACTGGAGTAGTTGAGTTCAACGAACCAGGATAAAAATACTTGAGTTTTTATTACTAAGTTTTATCTTCATACTTATTCAACCCCCTTCTAAGTATTTTCTCACCTTCAGTTGGCATCAGAGCTCCGATTCTGTGTGTGCTACCACTTCACAGTGACAGTAAAGATCCAGTGAGAAAAACTTTGATATATATTTGGTTGTTACTATGGTTGATAATTCAATGTCTAACATTAACAACAAATATGAAGAAAGAGACAAAATCAACACTAAACCCCCTATGTTTGATGGGGAGAAATTTGATTATTGGAAAGACAGGATTGAAAGTTTTTTCCTTGGATATGATGCTGATTTATGGGATTTGGTCATAGATGGATATGTTCATCCCATTGATGGGAATGGCAAGAAAGTAGATAGAAAATCTATGACAGAAGCCCAAAAGAAGGAATTTAGAAATCACCACAAGGCCAGAACAATATTGTTAAATGCAATATCTCATACTGAGTATGAAAAGATCACAAATAGAGAAACTGCATTTGACATGTTTGAGTCCTTAAAGATGACTCATGAGGGAAACTCTCAAGTCAAGTAAACAAAGGCTCTGGCTCTAATCCAGAAGTATGAAGCCTTCAAGATGGAAGACTCTGAATCTGTTGAAGCTTTGTTCTCCAGATTTCAAATACTTACAGCTGGACTAAAGGTTCTGGATAAATGATACTCTACTGCTGATCATGTGAAAAAGATCATCAGAAGCTTACCTACCAGGTGGAGACCTATGGTGACTGCGCTGAAAATGGCTAAAGATCTGAACAAGATTTCATTGGAGGAACTAATCAGTTCACTAAGGAGTCATGAAATTGAACTTGAGGAAGATGAACCTTAAAAGAAAGGTAAATCAATTTCTTTAAAATCTAATAAATCTGCTAAAGCATTGCAGGTGATAGAGGAAAGCTCTGAAGAATCCTCATTTGAAGATGAAGATGAACTATCCATGCAGTCCAGAAGAATAAACAAACTCTGGAAGCATAAAGGAAAGAAGTTCAGAAACTTCAGGAAGCCTGACCAAAGAAAAGAATCTTCTGGACACAGAAGATCTGGCAAAAGGAGGTTGTCTATTATGAATGTAAAGAACCTGGACATTACAAAAATAATGTCCAAAGGTGTTGAAAGAAAAGCCTAAAAGAAAATCTGATAAGAAGAAGAAGGTTCTAATGGCCACCTGGGATGATTCAGATACATCTGAATCTGAATCTGAGTCAGAAGAGGAATGTGCCAATGTAGCATTGATGGCAGACATAGAAGATCAGGAGGAAGGAACTTCAGGATCTGAATCTGACTCTGACGCTGAAGAGGTAATGGCTAAACTCACTAAAGAAGAACTTATCAAAGTGTTATCAGAAGTTATGAAGAGCTATAACAATATTAAGCTCAAATACAAGAAGTGTCAAAGCAATCTTGTATCTGAGAATAATATTCTCAAGTCAGAAGTAGCTGAGCTAAATGAAAAGAACTTAAGATTGAAAAATGAATCTGAATTAGCTCAACAAAACTCTGATTCTGAAACTGAATCTGAATGCAAAAATATTTTGGAAAAATATGATTACAGCTTTCAGAAATTTCTTGCTAAAAGCATAGACAGAAGCAAAATGGCTTCTATGATCTATGGAGTTAGCAGAAATAATAGAAAAAGACTTGGATATAAATCTTCCTCTGGAAAGGATTTAAATCCAAAACCTATTGATAAAATTATCATCAAGAAAACTCCTTTATATTCCCACTTTAAATTTGGTCACTTGAATGATATTGAACACACACGTTCTGAAAAGAACATTCATATGTTTAAATCTAAGGCTAGTCAGAATAAACCTTATGTTGAAAAATAGAAGTTTAGACAAACCTTCAGAACAACTAACCCAAAAGGACCCAAGAAGATCTGGGTACCTAAAAGTAAAATAATCCATGTTGCAGATGTTCTTAGCAGTAAGGTCAGGACGCCAATCATGGTACCTGGACTCTGGATGCTCACGACACATGACAGGAGAAAGGTCTATGTTCCAAAGTCTAGAGCTTAGATCTGGAGGTGATGTGAAATTTGGAGGGAATCAGAAGGGCAAGATCATTGGATCTGGCACTATTGGAAATGGTAAACTTCCCTCTATTACTAATGTTTTACTTGTAGAAGGATTAAAGCATAACCTATTGTCCATAAGTCAATTAAGTGAAAATGGTTATGATATAACCTTTAATCAAAAATGTTGTAAAGCTATTAGTCAAAAGGATGGTTCAATCCTATTTAGTGGAAAGAGGAAAAACAACATTTATAAAATAAATCTTTCAGAACTTAAGGTTCAGAATGTTAAATGTCTCTTGTCTGTTAATGAGGAGCAATGGGTCTGGCACAGAAGATTGGGGCATATTAATATGAGACGTATATCTCAGATTAATAAACTTAATCTTGTCAGAGGACTTCCTAATCTGAAGTTCACCTCAGATGCTCTTTGTGAAGCATGTCAAAAAGGGAAGTTTTCAAAATCATCTTTTAAATCAAAAAATGTTGTTTCTACTTCCAGACCACTAGAATTACTTCATATTGATTTGTTTGGACCAGTGAAAACTGCATCCATCAGAGGCAAGAAGTATGGATTAGTCATTGTTGATGACTATAGTAGATGGACATGGGTAAAGTTCTTAAAACACAAGGATGAGTCACACTCTATGTTCTTTGACTTCTATAAACAAGTCCAGAATGAAAAAGATTTCAAAATTATAAAATTCAGAAGTGATCATGGTGGTGAAATTGAAAATTAATATTTTGAAAAATATTTTAATGAAAATGGCATTGCTCATGATTTTTCCTGTCCTAGAACTCCACAACAAAATGGAGTTGTAGAGAGGAAAAACAGAACTCTGCAAGAAATGGCCAGAACCATGATCAATGAGACTAATCTGACAAAGCATTTTTGGGCAGAAGCAATCAACACAGCCTGTTACATTCAGAACAGAGTGTCTGTAAGACCTCTTCTGGAGAAGACTCCCTATGAACTGTGGAAGAACAGAAAGCCCAACATTTCATACTTTCATCCTTTTGGATGTATTTGCTGTATGTTAAATACTAAAGAAAATCTGAACAAGTTTGATTCCAAAGCACAGAAGTGTTTCATGCTTGGATATTCTGAACGCTCTAAAGGCTACAGAGTATACAACACTGAGACACAAATTGTGGAAGAATCTATTCATGTTGGATTTGATGATAAGCTTGGCATTAAAAGGCCAAAGCAGTCTGAAAACTCTGCAGATAGAAAAGTAGTCTTCACAGACTCTGAAGGCTCAGAGGCAGACAAAGCTCAAGTGAAGGAACCAGAAGCAACGCCAGATGCAATTCCTTTAACTTATCAGATGAACAATTTAAACATTTCTGAAGAATCAACTGTTAGAGGATCATCTTCCAGAATCAAAGCTTCTCATCCAGAGAATGTTATCATTGGAAAGAAGGATGGCCCTATCAGAACAAGATCCTTTCTCAGATCATCTGAAGCATCATTATTTGGACTGGTGTCAGTAATTGAACCAACTTCTGTAGATGAAGCTCTGCAAGACAATGATTGGATTATTGCCATGCAAGAAGAGTTAAATCAATTCACCAGAAATGATGTGTAGGATTTAGTTCAAAGACCAAAAGGATTCAATATAATTGGAACTAAATGGGTCTTCAGAAATAAGCTTAATGAGAAAGGAGAAGTTGAAAGAAATAAGGCAAGGCTTGTTGCTTAAGGGTACAGTCAACAAGAAGGTATTGATTATACTGAAACTTATGCTTTAGTGGCAAGGTTAGAATCTATAGGCCTTCTTATTTTATTTGCTGCACAAAATAACATCACTCTATATCAGAGGGATGTTAAAAGTGCTTTTCTAAATGGTATTATAGAAGAAGAATTTTATGTCCACCAGCCTCCTGGTTTTGAGAGTGAAAAATTTCCAGATCATGTTTTCAAACTAAAGAAATCTCTGTATGGTTTAAAACAAGCTCCCAGAGCTTGGTATGAGAGATTGAGCAATTTTCTTCTGGAGAAAAATTTCATCAGAGGCAAAGTGGGCACAACACTCTTTTGTAAATCATTTAAGAAAGATCTTATAATTTGTCAAATATATGTAGATGATATCATATTTGGATCTACCAATACTATGCTGGGAAAGGAGTTTGCTCAATGTATGCAGGCAGAATTTGAAATGAGCATGATGGGAGAATTGAGATTCTTTTTGGGAATTCAAGTCAACCAAACTCCAGAGTGCACTTACATACATCAGACCAAATATGTTAAAGAACTTCTGAAGAAATTTAACATGATTGACAGGAAGCTGGCAAAGACTCCCATGCATCCAACTAGTTCACTAGGCAAGGAAGAGGTAAGTAAGAAAGTAGATCAGAAACTCTACAGAGGTATGATAGGATCTCTTCTTTTCTTAACTGCTTTTAGACCTGACATATTGTTTAGTGTATGCTTGTGTGCTAGATTCCAATCAGATCCTAGAGAATCACACTTGACAACTGTCAAGAGGATTCTAAGGTATCTGAAAGGTACTTCTAATGTGGGTTTGTGTTACAGAAAATCTGATGATTTCAAATTAGTTGGATTCTGTGATGCTGACTACGCTGGAGACAGAGTGGAAAGAAAAAGTACTTCTGGAAGTTGTCAATTTCTAGGAAGAAATCTAATCTCTTGGTACAGCAAGAAGCAACCCACAATTGCACTTTCAACTACAGAGGCAGAATATATAGCTGCTGCTGGATGTAGCACGCAGATGCTCTGGATGAAAAGTCAGCTAGAAGACTATCATATATTTGAAAGTAACATTTCTATATTCTGTGATAATACTTCTGCTATATGTTTGTCTAAAAATCCCATTTTACACTCTAAGGCAAAACATATAGAAATTAATCATCATTTCATCAGAGACTATGTTTAGAAGGGAATCATAAATTTAGCCTTTGTTGATACAGATCATCAATGGGCAGATATTTTCACAAAACCCCTTGTTGAAGATAGATTCAAATTTATTCTGAAAAATATTGGTATGGATTGGTGTCCAGAATAATATTTGTCAGAAGCAAATTTTACAGATGCTAAAATGTTTAATGCTCTGAAGTATTTCATCTGATCATTTATTCATTTCCTTAAATTACTTTATTTGTGAAACTCTGAACTAACAATACTCAGAGGATCTGAACGTTGGTTAACGTTTCATTTCTCAAGAGAATTCAGAAGCCCATGCAAGCAAACACGTGTCACTCTGAATCTGCTAAGGTGGCGTGTACACTACTGAAGAGACGTTTGAGGTGAAGTTTGAATAGTGAAAATCTTGATTTTCCCCCCAATTTGTCAGAATCAATTAATGCTTGAAATGATTTTTATTCTTTTTCATTAATTGCTATGTGTGAACATCCCATTATCTGACTGTTTGTATGCCTAAGTGTTTACTATAAATATCTCATTTCTCACCACTTTCACACTTTTCACATCTCAAAACGTTTATGCATTTCTGTCTTCTTTTCTCTCTTCACAAAAACCCTAAACGTTTGACAAACTCATCTTCAATGGCAACGTCATCATCCACTGCTCCACAGTTTCAATCAACCATGGCTGCAGTTACTTCTGCAAATATGGGTGTGACTCCATATATGACACCAAAAAGAACTCTGTTAACACCTGTTGACAAACTGGAAGTTCTCTGTGAATCAATGGTGGAATTTGATTCACTGGCTGAAAATGGATTTGAGTTTCGTTCCATAATTGATGTTCTAGGATGGGTAAAATACTTTGACAGACTTTTTGGACCAGTTTACCCCCATCTGGTGAAAGAGTTCTGGATCCATGTTGCTGTATACCCTAAGTTTATCTTGTCTTCTGTTCTGGGTAAAGAGATAATCATCACAGAAGATCTGATCAGGAAACTCATTGGATATGAGGAGACTGATGGAGTATCTCATCTGCCAGCTGGGCGTGTAGATATGGACGAAGTGTATGAGGAAGTTATGACTGCTGGACATGCCTCTAATAAGTTCAAAGATCTGAAGCCTGACTACAAGATCTGGGCAAAGATTTTTATGGGATGCATTCATCACAGAAAATCTACAAACTCTCCAGATTACGTGAACAATGAACAACTCTACTTTATGTACTGCTTAAGTCAGAGCACTAAGGTAGATCTTCCCTACATTCTGTTTATGCACTTATGGAATCATATAAATGCCTCTAGAGAATCTGTGAAAGAAAAAGGTCAGAAGATCAGAACATGGATTCCTTTTGGAAGGTTAATTTCAGATTTTTTGACAAAAAATGGACTGGTGACTGCTCTATATGTTGCTGGAGTCACAGATGAACTTGAATTAATTCTTGGAAAACCTCTGAATGCAAAGAGTCTTCAGAGACTAAAAATTGTAGAAGAACTCACATCATCACCCAAGAAGCTGAATATCACTGAACTCAGTCAGAAGAGAATCCCAGTAGAAGACTACCCTCTGTTCTTTGCTGAAGAACCAAGGGAAATAATAGTGAGTTATATTTATGCTTGCAAGGCAGATGGAACGCCCATTCCTGCAGATATTCTGAAAAGAGCAAGGGAACCATTGCCTGATGGAGGAGATGAGATCACTAGAAAAAGAAGTCAATCAGAAGCAGAAGCTGTGCCTATTTAGAAGAAGCCCAAAGTTGTTGACAAGCCTCAGAAGCTGATCAAGAGGAAAGCATCTGGAGACACTCCTTCTGTTCCTGCAAAACGTATCAAGATTAAATGTACTAAATCTTCTGTATCTTTTGTAAATAATACTGTTGTAAATGATTCAACATTTAAGTCTATTCCAAAACCACATTCTACCTAAAAACAATTTGTTCCTGCTCCATCTCATATCTCTGTTCCATCCCCACAAAAATCATCTAATCTTGTTTCCATCTCACCTGTAAAACCTTCTACTACTCAATCATCTACACCAACACCAACAACAACAAAACCACCAAATCAGACTCCACCACCTTTAACAAAACCAACAAAACAATCTGTACCACAACAATATCAATCAGAACAACAATCTCAAACAGAAAAACCTACAGAACAATCTGAACAACAACAACATCTACCAGAAAAACAATCTGACAATCAAAAACAAAAACAATCTAAACAACAACCACAACAACAACCACAAAAACAACAACAACCACAGAAACAACAACAACCACAGAAACAATCTGAAAAACACCCACAACCAGAAAAACCAACAAACCAATTTGCACAACAACAACAACCAGAGAAACAATCACAACCATAAAAACCACCATCAAACACATCTGAACCTATTGGATCTGCACAAGTTACTTCTGAACCTATCAAAGTTACATCTGATCTTATTACATCTGAACCACCTTCATCTGAACCCCCATTCAAACCTTCTGAGAATCCATCAGAATCAACCAACCCATCTGGAACCAATATCCCTGACACAGAGGTTCTAAATGTTACACCTCTCAAAACTGTTTTTGAAGTGTCATTTACCTCTTACACTCCAACCACATCATCAAATTCATCAGAATCTGATATACACCCAGATTTTCTGGTATCCCCCTCTCACAGAAATTCTGAAGTAAACCAACCAGAACCACCTGTTTCTTCTGAAGTTATTATTCCAGATCCTATTCCAACACCTAAACCATCTTCTGAAATTACCATTCCAAATCCTACCCCTGCACCCAAGCCAAAAACATCTGAGCATGTACCTTCTGCTTCGTGCAAACTATTTTCTTCTAACAAACTTCCTTCTGGTTTCACTTTGAAAAATTTCTACACCAGAATTGAACCCTCTGACACTATCACTCCTATCAAACCCAAACTTACCATCATTCTACCATCTGTGCTTCAAACATATATTAAAACAATGTCAGCAGTAAGCTCATCAGATGCAAAACAATACTCTGCTAAATCTGCGAAATCTGCTACATCTGCTAAACCTGCTACATCTGATACATCTGCTAAATCTGATAAACCTGCTAAATCTGCTTTCAAACCTTACTCTGATAAAACATTTGATGTGGTTTCCTATCCAACAAAAGCAAAACCAAATCTGTTGAATGCTTTAACCAGATCCAAACCTGACAAATCATCTGAAATTCCATTCATACCCTACTACCCTCCTCCTCTGATCACCATTCAAAAATCCATCTTTCCATCTACTCCCCAACCCAAGTCAATAACCTTAGAAACTCTATTACATCCAAGACCTAGACTGAATGTTAATCATTTATTTACAAGTTTTTTGCAAGAAATACATATGTATTTAGGTTCTGTACAGAGAAAATGTTCATCAACAATGGATGCAAAGGAATCTGATACCATTTGGAATGGCTTCATAAACAGATTCAACACTGTAGCATCAAATCTGAAGAACGTATGTTCTGATGATGCGAAGCTCAGATTTGCTGAAACAGCTAGAAGTCTGTTCTGGACTGTTAAGAGATCTGGACCACTGCTTCTTACAGATGCTCCTTCGTCATCAGAAGAGAATCTTGAATCTGCATCTGAAGATAACCTTCTGGCTATGATTCTGATAGAACATCCTTCTGGCTCTACTGCTCCTAACTCCAAAACCCCTATGGAAATTGACTCTGTTCAAGCTTCAGAAATTGTTCCACCTTCTTCATCTGAGATCAAGAAAGAATATCCAGATCCTGAAGATAAGATTGCAGTTTTGGAAGCTGGTTAATCAGAAATCAAGTCATGGATGGCTAAGCAAGACAAGAAGTCTGAAGACATGGCTCGGTAGATGTCCAAACAGGATCAGAAGAATGAAACCATGGCTAAGTGGATGTCTAAACAAGAACAGTCCTCTTCTTAGATCACGGATCTGTTGAAGCTGCTTTTGTCAAAACAATCTTAGTTTATTTATTTTTTTTCTTCTGATGTTTGCATCTAATGTTTGCATATGTATTTGAATATCTTCTGATGTGTGTACTTGTGTTCTGAATGAATGAATGAATATTTCAAAGTTTTCTCCACATGATTTATCTCATTTATTGTTTCCTTTTCTTTGTCTTTTCAAAGTTATTACTTTTTGCTTATGACAAAAAAGGGGGAGAAAATAGATCTGAACTGTTTAATTAAACTTCACCAGAATGAAACTTCAGACATATCAATTTTACCTAACATAAAATCTGAGTATTTCAGAACATTTGATAAGTACACTCTGTAAAAGAAACTCTGAGACTCTCAGATCATTTGAAAATTATCAGACTCTGACTCTGAAATATGCAAGACACTCTGACTCTCAAATGTTAAAGAACAATCAAGCTCTAACTCTGAAAAATACTCAAGACAAAAAGGAAGTTTTTATTCCTTATTTATATTTAATTCAGGGGGAGATTCATCATCTCAGGGGGAGTTATAATTTTTCTATTTTCAATTAAACAAAATTTCTGATGTTTTTGTCATCATCAAAAAGGGGGAGATTGTTAGAACACAAATTGGTTCTTAATAATATATCTATGTTTTGATGATAACTATTATGAAATTTTGTAATTAAGAATTATATACTCTAAAATTTGCTTAAGAATGTTTGCTGCAGATATTAAATTAAATATCACTCCAGAAGCAAATCAGATCTGAACATAAGAAATATGCAAAGCTCTGAAGCATCAGATGCACTCATTAGAAGATTCTAAACGCTGCCATCAGAAGATCCTGAGCGTAGCCTCCAGAAGGATCTGAAGCAGAAGCTCCAGAAGAATCTGAAGCAAGTCAGAAGCATATGAACCAAAGAAGAATTTTTTATGAAGAGTTTTCAAGCATAGTTACTACAGAAGATTCTGAGTGTACTAAAGTTGCCAGTACTGAGGATCTGACTCAAATATGCTCTGAACTTATACACGCTAAAAGCACACCTGCTGCAAAGACTCTGATTCAGCAAAACTCTGATCAACATCAGAAGGCTCTGATCAAATTAGACTCTGATGATTCTTGCTGAAAATTGATGAAGAAGAATTCAAAGATTATGTCTGTTGGAATATCCAAACGACTCTTTCCTTATTTATGCTAGACACAAGAACAAAGACAAAAAGGATTTCTCTGTGCCTTCTTCTTCTAGGAAAGGTCACTTGATGTGAATACAAAAAGGCTCAGACCTTTTGGTACACTCTTCTCAACGTGAAATACTCTTGGATCAATGTGCCTATAAAAGGAAGTCTCCAACCATCTTCTTCAATTGACGTTTTTGATAAGAAAAGAATTCATTATTCAAAGCTCTCATACAACTTATATTCTTTCAAGAATTAATTTCTTTGTTCTTAATATTAAGTGAAAAAATCACAGTTGTGATAAAGCTTTATTAGAAGCATTTTAACACTTGTATTTGTTATTACATTTGATTGTAAGAAAACCTTAAGAAGATCCAGTTAGGATCAGTAGTTCTTGAGAAGACTTTGAATAGTTGTTCTTAGTGCTTACTATTGTAATCAGTTGATTAAATAGTGGATTAAGTCCTTGATTGAGAAAGGCAAATCACTCTAGGAAGGGTGGACTGGAGTAGTTGAGTTCAACGAACCAGGATAAAAATACTTGAGTTTCTATTACTAAGTTTTATCTTCATACTTATTCAACCCCCCTTCTAAGTATTTTCTCACCTTCAGTTGGCATCAGAGCTCCGGTTCTGTGTGTGCTACCACTTCACAGTGACAGTAAAGATCCAGTGAGAAAAACTTTGATATATATTTGGTTGTTACTATGGCTGATAATTCAATGTCTAACATTAACAACAAATATGAAGAAAGGGACAGAATCAGCACTAAACCCCCTATGTTTGATGGGGAGAAATTTGATTATTGGAAAGACAGGATTGAAAGTTTTTTCCTTGGATATGATGTTGATTTATGGGATTTGGTCATAGATGGATATGTTCATCCTATTGATGGGAATGGAAAGAAAGTAGATAGAAAATCTATGACAGAAGCCCAAAAGAAGGAATTTAGATGGATACATAAAGTAGTTCTTAGCTTATGAATCTCGGCTTCCATCTCTTCATGGAGGATCTTGTTCTTTTTAGTAGCTGCAAGCCAACAATCTTCATTCCAAACATACTTCCTCCTGACTCTATCCAGCTCCTCTTTCAACTCACTCACCTTACCATCAGACTGATCAAGACATATTTTAACCTTTTTCTTATAATGTTCCTCTTCATCCGCTTTCTTTTCCACTGTGCCCAACTGACTATTCTTGCGCTGGAGTTCTCACTTCATGGTGTTTCTCTCCCTAGTGACTTCTTGAAGATTCACCTCTAGGATCTCATTCTCCTTTACCAGTCTTGCTATGGTGGCTTTGAGGTCTTCAACTTCCTCTATCAAAATGTGAGTAGGCTTCGGTTCGGGCAAAGGCTCATATTTCTTTTCCTCGAAAGGCATCTTAACCTCTTTTTCCCTTTCCTTGACCTACCCAAAGTAAGGCTCCTTGGTTATGCCATTTCTTCTTCCTAAGTCTCCTTTTCCTTTCTTCTTAATTGTCTTCCAAGATCTTGTAATTCTTCTAAATAACTCAGGATTCTCAGTCCCTAAGTCATGTGTTAAGAATGCTTCAAGGTCTTTCTTCTCGGGAGGAGCTACCATAGGATACCCTACTTGTCTCACAGATAACATTGGATTGGAATTGATACAACCTCGGGTTCCTATTAGCGGAATATTGGGAAACTCACCACAACTTGTAATAACCTCATCAAAGTCTTGCAAATACCAGGAAAGATCAGCAGATCTAAGAGCTACCATCCTTTGAGCCCAACTGTCATTGGCTCAATCAACAAATGGTCCCTTAGTTGGTAAGTGCATGTTCAACCACTAATATAAGAGAGGGGCGCAACAAACAATAGAGACACCTTTCTTCTCACTTCTCCAACTCAAATAGTAAAAGACATCAGCTTTGGTACTAGATTTTTAGTTAGGAATATATGAATAGATGTCATATCCATAAAATCATCTATGTTAGGGAACAAGACAACCGCATAGACGGCCAAAGCTACAACAGCGTAACATGCATCCCAATTTTGAGCCTAGATAAGAGTATCAGCTATGTCGATAAGGAACTTAAGAGGAAGCCCCTTAACACCACCCTTATTCTCCCAATTGTTAGTAATGTCTCTCTTATGCATATAGAGAGCATCAACAACAACCCTGTCTTCCATATCCATATTTACCCCTACAAAAGAAAGCTTTCCCTTCATAGAAATACCCACTAGCTTCTCAAATTCTTCCAGAGTTTGTGCCAATTGAAAGTCTTGGAATGTGAAGCATATCAAAGAAGTGTCATAGAACTGAGCCAAGGTAACAAGGGATTTATGATCCACATCCTAAGTCAATATGTGAAGAAGCCTGCCATGATCCTTTGCAAAGTTAATTCTGAACACAGCGGGAATGCGAGAAATCAGGCTACATAAGGCTTCTAACTTTGGCCTCGTGAAGTTGTACGGGAAAGAACTTCTGGTATTGCTTCCCATGATTCCTGAGTATCTGTAATATGATTCTTAGATTCCCTGAAAACTAAAATGTAGATGTTATGATATGAATATGAGATGCAAATGCAAGGATGAAAATCACCAACGCTTATCTGAAGTAAAAAAAGTTTCTCCATTAGGACCCCATGGGTAGGTTCTAAAAGGGGAGGGCCTAGAATCATGGATCTTTCAAAAGAATTATCGCCAGGATGAAGACTCATACAACAATAATACCTTTGAAAGGATCTCCTTTAGGTGAGGTTTTTGCTTTGTCTTGCGAGAAAGACTCCTCGCGAGACTCCTTTACATAACCATCGAGTCCAAGGTTTCTAAAAGGTATCTCAGAGTCATAGATCGAGGTTGAAAATATCATTGTCAGAATGACGATACGTTCAAGGGATCTCATCTGATTGGGGCATTCGTATCAACCACCATTTTAATCCCAAGTTTTTCTTAGAATCGGGTGTAGAGCCATCTCACAGAGTACCAACAATCAGGGAATCCCAACAGTATCACAAGAAAAATATAAGATAAATATAAGCAAGCAAGAAAACAATAAATAATCAAATAAGCAAGCAACAAAGAAGATAAACAAACAAGCAGATCTAACTCTCACGAACCGAGTCAAGTTAGGATTGACTCTCTCTAGCATAGGGCAATGCATTCCCCAGCAAAGTCGCCATCTGTCGCACCTCAAACAATACGATCCTCACGATAGACGTGGAAAACAGAGTCGTCACCTAACTTTATTCATCCCAAGAAGGGATAGGGAAATATCGAGAAAACCTTTTAAAACGAAAGGACAATAACAAAGTCGTTGCAACCAATGCTACGGGTTCGGGAATCGGTTACGTAAGAGAGAAGGTATTAGAACCCTCTATGTCCGTCGTACTCAACAGGAACCTCTTGATTCGATTAGAGAGAAGAAGTTAGCTACATTTGTTTGTTATCTTCTAAGGGACTTTCTTCTAAGGGGAAAATGGTGGTTATTCACTAGGGCGCTCGCCAAGGATTAAGGCCCTTGTGTCTACATACTCCCTCGTGCATTAGAAGAGTCAGAGCCTCGTAGTTCGTGGTACTACGGGTAAAAGTTTTTGGAAAACGGAAGATGGAGGGAAGGTAGCTCGCTAGGATCTCGCGATCCAATGCCTACGTATTCTCATTAACAAATGAGAAATCAGAGCGTCCGTAGTTCAAAAAACTACGGTTGGTTGGTTCGTTTTTTAAGCAAACGAGATTTTATGTCGCATTCTAACTGCTAAACATTGGCCTGTCTGCTCACTAGGGGAGGCTGAAGCACTAGTTCATATGCGCAGAAGAAGGGACTAATCAATGTTCCTTGGAAAATGTGTTTGAATTGTAGATCGCGTAAGGGCGAGGAATTTGTGTATTGAGAAGGTTTCAATCGCACGGGGGCGAGAAAATAGAGTTTGACATGTGGGATCTTTTATTTGGATGACAGTTACTTGAAGCTTAAGAAAGGCACATCGGGCCCAAGTAACCTGGAGAGTGGGTCAAAGACTTGACTCTCTCTCTTTTCCATCTTGAAAAGAGGCTGTGTTTGGAAAGTGTTTTGAACGATGGAAGTTATTTAAAGTATTTTTAAACAGATGAGGATTACTTGAAGCTTAAGAAAGGCTCATCAGGCCCAAGTAATCAGAAGAATGAGTCAAAAACTTAACTCTATCTCTTTTTCATCTTATATTATGAAAGAGTTTTGATATAGCTAGAGTGTTTTTAGTGGATGACGATTACTTGAAGCTTAAGAAAGGCTCCTTGGTCCTAAGTAATCGGGAAAGCGAGTCAAAGGCTTGACTCTCTCTTTTTTTCATCTAAGCATTGAGAAAATAGGTTTGATTTTGCTATCAAATTATAAATATTTTAGAGATGACAATTGTTCAAACTTAAGAAAGATTCCTCGGGCCCAAACAATTGAGGAGAGGAATCGAAGACTCCATTCCAAATCCCTTTTCATCTTTTATAGAAATTGTGTTCAAGTATGGTTAAGTATATTGATTTGATTTTTGAAGAAAGGCTTGATGTTGATCGATGTTTGAATTTGCGTGCGAAAAGATTGAGGACTAATGGTAGGGAGGTCCTATTGATATAAGGGTAAGGTTACTAGTGAGGCCAAAGCACTTGACTTACAAAGGTAATGGAAGGTATGGTTTATATAGCTAAGGTTTCGATAAATGAACAAACAATTAGATTGAGTTTTAATCGTGTGTACTAGAAAAGTGGGCTAGTCTTCTAAATGACCAACTAGAAGTAATTGATTAAATAGGTCTCAATGTAAGAAAGCCCATGATTAAGCTATAAATGTTGTGTATGGTGACCAAAAGGTTGATGGAGATGCTTAAGGAGCAATCAACTTACAAGGTGGAAAATGGCTCGACGTTGAATCGAGAATCATTTCTTTTGCAAAGAGTTTGAAGCATTAAAGTATAATCAAGACAAACAAATAAAATGTGTACATAGGAATGGGAGCGGGGTACAGGTATGTTACACGATATTACGATAAATAAAAGCTCTCATTGTCAGGTAGCCCAAGAAGAATCCGTGTGCGTGCGAGGTGTCCTAAACTAAGCCGTAAACGATAATTCAAATGAAAACTCCAAGCTAGGGTTTCTAACAAAGTCCAATGGTCCGTCACTCGGACAAACAACTAACAGTCCAACAATTTAGGATTTTAGATTTTGATAATTAATATGTGTTTTAGTCAATGTAAACGAGATATGAGCAGGGTGAATAATATGAGTATGATATGAACAAGATATGAATATGAACAATATGAATAAAATAACAAGATATAAAACAATATAATCAAGATAATATTGACTGAAAATAAAGCAATTGTATATTGACGGAAAGTAAAGTTAATCGTTAGTTTGAATGTGAATTAAATTGGGACTAAATGTAGCACTAAATCGTCGTAGCTCGACTTATGATGAAAGTCGAACCACAGAAGGTCGTGCGAGTTGATATCTGTACTAAGAACATGATAGAAGTATGACATTGAGGATCATTTTCCAATGTAATCGTGTCACGCGGATGAAAAGAAGGGTGGGATCATGTCTTAATCACAAAATCGTATTAATTAATAGAGGGTAACCTCTCACGATCCCAAAGTATAGAAAAATGATCCAAATGATCATTTTCTACAGATTTGAAATAATGAAAGTTAACAACCTCGAAAACTAACATTTGTGAATCGAAAGACTTCATAGATCGAGAAAATGAAATAAAATCGAGATGAAATAGAAAATGATAAGAGAAAAAGAAAATGGCCTCGGATTTATCATTATTTATCAATAATTTGACAAGTAATGATTTTTGGAGGTCTCGTCATCGATCCAAAAAAAGTAGGAAAAAAACATCACTAAAACTTACTAATAATTAGAGGTAACCAAAATGTGAACTAACCATTTTATAATCAAAATGTTTAGAAAATGATTTGAAGCAAAATAGATTAGAAAACATAATTAGAAGGAGGGTGTGAAGAGGAACTAGAAGTGTGTGTATAGACATGGGATATCCTAAACTTAGAGCCCATCACCCAATAACTTAAAAAAATGGTCAAAACACAATTGAAAAGGTGGTATGGTGTGAAGCCACGACGGGCCTGCCAAGCCCATAGCTCAAATGTTAAGTGCATGGTCCAGACTAGACCAACACAACATCCGCATCCTTCTTTTTTTAAAAATAAAATTAAAAAAACCGCATTTTGGGAAAAGCGACGACATGATTCAATGGTCCAAGTATCATCATCATCAGCAAAACACATCCAAAATTAATTCATATGAAACAAAAACTCTCTCTTCATTGCCAGAAAACCTATATAAACGAAACAACAACCTTGTATCCCTTCCCCGTCTTCCTTTAATAGGGAAAAAAATCAGAAAAATAAAAGTATGGAATCAAGAAAGAACAACAAATCACGCAAGCAACTCCATTTCCAACCTTCTTTTGTGTAGTTCTTGATCTGTCTTGATATTGTTCGCTTGTGGTTTCGTCTGTTTCCTCGGGTTTAATCTATTTTTTGGTTTCCGTTCTGTTTGTTTCGCTCTCGCTTCGTCTCTTCCTGCTATGAATTCTCTCTCTGTTTTTGTGGTTGGCTTTTTGTTGTTGTGGGTTGTTGAGTGAGAAGATGTTAAATATAATTCATTGTGTAAACAGATTTAATTTGATACGATATGATTAGATATCATATGATTAGATTTGATATCATATGATTAGATTTGATTTAGAATATTTTAGGCCTTTTATGTTTTGGGCTAGTGTAAACCTAAAACTATAAATAGGGTGCCTTGCTTTGTATTCTACATCACAACAGAACAGATTTCACAGTTGCAGTTAGCAAGTGAAAGTTCAATAAGAAATCCCACAATTTATGGGTAACAATTCTCTCTAAATACTTCTTCTCTCATTCTTCTCTTTCTTGTTTGTTATTCTTCTTCTCTTTTGTTGTTCTTAATAATTACTTGTTATTACCATTATTATCATATAGTGGGTTTGTTCATCAATCTTGAGATCAAGATTGAAGGGAATTCTTCATAGGGTGTGAGGTGAATTTCCAACATCTGGTATCTAGAGCTCCGGTTAAGAGATTCAAGGAAGGAAGATAGTGATGGCGATGAACTATCCAAATGGCAACTTTCCAGCGACCCTGCCAATTCTCAAGAAAGACAACTATGAGAATTGGTGCAAGCAGATTAAGGTGATCTTCTGTTATCAAGATCTTTGGGATCTTGTGAAAGATGGAGTAACATCGCTTGGGGAGAACGCAACGGAGGCAGAAAAGGATGCACACAAAGAATTGAAGAAGAAGGATTATAAAGCACTCTTTATAATTCATCAGTGTGTCGATCCTGATAACTTTGAAAAGGTTAGTGATGTTGATTCAGTAAAAGAAGCATGGGAGATTCTTGAAAAGTCGTTTGGAGGCGCAGAGAAGGTGAAAGAGGTGAGGTTACAAACTCACAAGAGAACCTATGAGTTGCTTCAGATGGAAGACAACGAAAGCATTACAGATTTCTTCACCAGAGTTACAAGGTTGGTGAATCAAATCAAAGTATGTGGAGAAACGCTGACGACGAAAGCAGTTGTCTCAAAGATTTTGAGATCGTTGGCTCCAAAATTTGACCACGTGGTAGTTGCCATAAAAGAGTCGAAAGATCTGTCAGTGTTGACGAAGGAAGAGCTTCAAGGGACTCTTGAGTCTCATGAACAGAGGATGGCTGAGAGAGCTGTAGGAAAGTCGAAAGATATGGCTTTGTAGGCACAGACGGAAAAGGAGAGAAAAGGCAAAGGTAGCTGGAATGGCAACAAAGGAGGAAACTAGTCGAATCAAAAGAAACCTTGGAACCAAGGCAACCAAAGAGGTGGTGCTGTAGGTAAAGGAAGAGGTGGTGGTCGAAAGCTAGACAAAAGCCACATTCAATGTTTCAATTGCCAGAAGTATGGTCATTATGTTAGTGATTGTCCAGAAAAGAAGAGAAATCAAGAGACTGACGCAAAGCTGGCGAAACATGAAGAAGAAGAAACGTTGCTAATGGTCACAACAAATGATGAAGAAAGATTCCAAGATCAGTGGTACTTGGACTCAGGATGCTCATCACACATGACTGGAAGGAAAGATTGGTTTGTCAACATGAAGCCCTCGTCGAAGAATACAGTGAAGTTTGCAAATGACAACACTCTAGCAGCTGAAGGTGTTGCTGATGTTCTGATTATGAGGAAAGATGGCAAAAGGTCAACAATTTCCAATGTGTTGTACATACCAGGCATGAAGAGTAATTTGCTCAGTATAGGGCAGCTTGTCGAAAAGAAATACAAGGTAGTTGTCAAAGACAAGATGATGAGAGTCCTCGAAGCAGGTGGTAGATTAATCTTGAAGGCTCCAATGTCTCAGAATAGGACCTTCAAGATTGGACTCAATGTGATGGAGCACAGATGTCTAGCAACTGCAGCCAGCAGAGATGAGTGGTTATGGCATTTTCGACTAGGTCATCTCAACTTTAATGACATCAGAGAACTGAAGAGAAGAAATATGGTTTCAGGATTACTAGAAATCGACATTCCAAGTAAAGTCTGTGAGGAGTGTGTTCAGTCGAAACAACACAAGAATAGCTTCATCAAGGATGCAGGAAGGAAGTCGAAGGCAATACTTGAAGTCATATACTCTGATGTATGTGGTCCAATCCAGGTGGATTCGATTGGTGGAAATAGATACTTTGTCACGTTTATAGATGATTAGATTCGAAAGCTGTGGACTTACCTCATCAAGAAGAAAAGTGATGTGATTGAGGTATTTTCTAGATTCAAGTCCATGGTTGAAAGACAGAATGGCTGAAAGCTGAAAATTCTGAGGACTGATGGTAGTGGAGAGTATGTGTCGAAAGAGTTCGATACACTATTGTCGCGGTGAAATTTGGATACCAAACTATTGACTAGTTTAAATCTTTAATTCAATTTGCAACCGAACTTTGATTTGTCCAAAGGAAGGGATACAGATCGAAATTCCCACAATGCAATGCAAATGCAAAGTTTAGAGAGTTATAGGTTCGGGGGTTGGTTAAACTTAGGGAAGGTACTAGCATCCTAAGTTTCTGTAGTATCCTACAGGAACCTCTTGTTTTATATTTGTTTATTGCTAAGTGTTTATCTGCTTAATGTCTGAAAGACCTAGGGGTTTATTTCTAAGTATACTCGATAAGATGTCGCATCTTATGCCTACATATCCTTAGTGGAATCAGAGTATCTGTAGTTCCCCTAAAGGGTTTGAGGAGTTCTTTGACTGTGGTCAAAGTTCCTACGGGTTTAGGGTAGTTGATTGATTGATTTTAGGAGAAGAGACGTGTCTTCATTTTAAGGGAGATTTAACCGCCACAAGTTGTAGGAAAATAGTCTTTGCATCGTCTTAAGAAAAGGGCTTAAGTACTCGGATTGTTTGACGAGTATGCCTTTATTTCTCTTAAGGAAAAGTCCCTACGGCTTGATTGTATTGTTGTGGGGTGGAGATTCTATCTCGCTTAAGATGATTTGGCATCTTTCTCTAATGTGTTTGAATATTGTATTGTGTTGAATTGATTGTTGAATGTTTGAATATTGTTGTTTGTTTTCCTATGTTGTAAAGATAGAAGACACGGTCCTTCCTATGGGGTAGGTTCTTTCTTAAGATTGACTTGAGTGGGATCAAGGATCAGGAGGGATAATGATGCAAATGATGTGCACTACACACAATGTTGAATTATGTGTAGGTTTTTCCTTTGGACGGATGCGATGCGAGAATGATAAATGACGATAATGTAAATTACTGTAATGTAAATTGCTGGAGGTAAAGGCAGATAAATAAACATACATGTACGCATGAAAGCGCTGAAGTGTGTGAGAGTGAATGTGTTGTGAAGTGGTTGTGCACGATTGTTTGTATTTTTTACGCTGTTGATTGGTCTTAATAGGGGTTGATTGTGGGAGAGGAAATTGTATTGGACTTTAAGTGAAATTGTTTTATTTAGATGAGGTTGGTTTTATATAAAAAACTGATGTTAATTATATTAGCTATGCGTTCTAGTAAAAATTAGACGGTTAATTACATTTTAAGGAGTGGTTTAAAAAAGGGCTAAACATCTAAGAGGTTTTATTTTTTATTATAAAATTAATTTAAATGTGAAAAGGTTTATTCTTAAATAAAATTGTTATTATTATAAAAGGTTAAATTAAATTAAAAGGTTTTTCATAAAAGAGTTTTTTTTTTAGTTATTAAAATACATAAAAGTTAAATTAGGTGAAGTAGAGATTTTTTATTAAGAAAATTGGTAGATATTATAAAAGGGTTATTAAGATTGATGACTAATTTAAATAGAAAGTGGATAATAAAATTATTAGATGAATCAAGTTAAAGAGTTAAAGAAAAACAGATTAATTAAAAATGGTTAATTTTAAAAAGAGATTTTTTTTATAAAAAGGTTGATTAAAGATTGATTATTGATTAATTAATTAAATTAAATATTAATGGTATAAATTGAATGATTATTATATTAATTAAAATTGATTAAAAGGATAAAATGATTATTAGGTTGGTTAAGTGAGATTAACTAGGATTAATTAACAGTTAGTGGGTTGATTAATGGTTTAAGAAGGTTAATAGGGGTTTAATGAGGTGATTAACGGGGAGATTAAGGGTTAAGTGGGAGAAGGCGCGTGGTTCAGCATGGTGCGAGCGCGTGGGGTGTATCGTGGAACACGATCTGGATCGTCTGATCAGATCAGACAGGGAAAGGATGGGTCACGATGGTGCTGGTGTATGGCGATATGGTGTGCGTGTGTGCATACAATTACAACATAAGAAAATGAAATAAAAAACAAAAGAAACCCTAATTCCTAATCTTCTTCCCAAATCCCTCCGTCTCTTATTCGCGATCTCTCTTCTTTCGATCGCCTTCCGTCTTCGATTCCTCCTTCTCACGTTCTTCAATCTTCCTCTACTTCTTCGATCTTTCCTTCATTCGTTCTCTTCTTTTGATCTCTTTGTTCATAGCTATGTTGAAATGCTGGTTTTGCTGTTCGTGGCTGGTGAGATGTTGGTGTCGCTTCGTGCTGCTGTTGGGAATGCTATTCTGCTGATGACTGCAAAGGATGGTGTTGTTGAAATGCTGCACTGATGCTTGTACTGTGATGGCGCCGAAATGCTGATGCGTTGCTTCTGATAAGTTGCCGCTGATAAATTCTAAAGCATTTGCGACGTCCTTGATCGTTGTTCTAATTTATGTGACGAGTTCTTGGGCTGTTGGTTTTTGAGAATAATATAATACATAGGCCAAAGTATCCATTCGAAACTGTCGGTTGGTAACATATATTTTATTGCTTGTTTTCGTTTTGCAGACTGGTATGTATTACGAGGACAACCTTGCTGCCGTTTACGAAGGGAAGTTGTTTGATCTTAATGCCTTCATGAGATAAGAAAATCCTTCTCCAGGAAAAACTGGCAGAATTGATAAGGTACAGAGATCTTCTTCCTTTTTCTAAACGAACTCGAGATTCTCCTTGTACTCTAATCCATAGCTTCCTTGGTAACATCGTCCGTATATTTGGTAAACTAATTGTTGGAGGCTTGCTTTATGAATGTGAGTTGTTGGTGTTGAGTTTTCTTCTTCAAAGTTTGTTCTACAACCTGTTTCAATTTTAAATTCAGATTGGTGTTTTGAATTGATTCTGTCTTGCAGCAGCCAGATGTGGACAGTGCAGTGCAACCGTTGAAATGACTCTTGTTCGAACACGGTGACTTTGCTCTTGGCTCTAAAATGTTCCTGAATCTCTATTGGTGTCTACCAAAAGCTACTAACTGCATTTGTTAATCTTGCAGCTTCAAACGAGTTAGTCAGCATAGGAGGTATGGATTGTGCGACTTTGTTCAGGAGCGGGGCACGAGAGACGCATCTTGTTTTGGACTGTGGTTCACATCGGAGTTGAATTTAGGAGGAAACATCATTGCAGCTGGTTATGTCATACTGGGATGCTTCGAATAGCCATATCTTTAACTGTCTTCTCTTTATTTGCAGATTGATGAAAACTTCCTCTCAACTCGTTTCCGCCGGTACTCTGGTATTTGCTGAGATGAAACGGGGATCGTAGCAGCTCGGATAGCAAGTATAACTTGGGTTCTTCACTGTATATACTTGTTCTAATCTTCTTTAATGAATTCAAATCCATCTTTGACAGTGCATCGTTATGATGGTGTTGACAGGTTATCCCTGTTACCCTTGTGGATTTTGCCAAGAAACCGTGGTTACCTGCCTTGATGAAGTAAATTGTCCCTGAAGTTGTTCTTGGAAAGGGGAAGAGGTCGTAAGATATTAACGGTAACACGCAAATCATACTCGTTATGTACTCCTTTCCTTTTTGAAAGTTTAGTAAAAGCAATAGGACAGGCTTGTGAATGGAATTGGCCATTGATGTGGGTCTTTGATAAATCATAATCAATAGTATGATGTCTTGAATGAAATATGGAGATGTTAATCTATGTATTTGCTTCATTGTAACAGGTGACATTCTCTGGTGGCTCCGGCGTACTCGTAGTTCGACGCTGCATTTAGGAGCTTAGAAAAACAAATGGGATTCGACACACTGAGCTAGGAAAGGCCATGAACATGGGGATATCATCCCTATGTAGTTGAATTGGCAAGGTTGCAACAAGAGGATTTTCTTTAGGATAGGTTTTTGAAAATTGCAAAGTTCTGACCCTTGTATTTATGTTTCAAATACTTGTATCAAAGCAAAATAAATGTAAAACTCTCATATCTTGTCTTACTTCGAAGACCTTATGGTGATTTGGTATTTGATTATGAAAGTTCCCACACTACAACTTTTTGAGTAACCTTGATAACGCAGTGGATTTAAGTGAATCCTTCAAGTCTTCTTTTGATATGTGAGTGTCTTCTTTAGGTTCTATGTATGGAGTATCAATTAATGCCCTCTTAAATCCACAGAATTTGCCACCTTCTATGTAACTTGGACTTAACTCCTAAATTTAAGAACTTGAAAATCTTCTTGTCATAAAAACAAAATTAACTTCTCTCTTGGAGTAGATGTTGAAGCTTTTGAGAGATATTGAGGGAGAATCAGTAGAAAACCTTATAATCAATAGGAAACAAAGCTCAACTGATCATGTCTTGGAATACTTGAATTGGGAGAGTGAATATTATCTCCATCTGAAATCACTGTATCTGCACGAGTTGGTTAGCCGTAAAAAAATATAAATATTAAAATAAAGTCAAATAACAATAGAAAATGCACAAAAAGAGTGGGGATCTTATGGTCAAAAATTAGGGTGCAACAAATGCCCCTATTTAAGTTACTCCTATTCGGAGATATGGAGATTAAAGTCTCCGTCTCGACGAGATAGGAGGGACTTAAATATAAACATTGCACGGATTTTTGGCCCTAAGAAGCCACTAAATGCATATGATATGAGATGATATGAGAATGCAAGACGGAGAGTCATGTGAGGAAAGATGTCACAGGGGAAAACCGGACACGACACAAGGGGAACCGGCTCAACAGAGTGAGACTCCACTGGGGAAGATTGACAATCACAAGGTATCTCCAGGCGTATTTTGCAAAAGAACTCGTGAGAAAATCCACTTGAAGATCCTACTGCACAGGTCAAATGTAATTGATTCGAGATATCAGCTGGAGAAGTCTACTGTCGAGACTTGTAACTTTGTTTGAGAATACTCTTGCCAAAGTATCTACTGTTAAAGAATTTTATGGAATCTGCTGCCGAGATTCTATGTTGAAGTTTCTGGGGATATATTTCTGTCGAAGTCTTCTGGAAATCTACTGCCGAGATTTTCTAGGAAATGAAATAGAACTACCTGTTGCACCCTAAAATTTGCCCAACCTTTTTCTTTATATGGTTTATGTTTCATTGCATTATCATTTGCATAGTTCTAGCATTTGCATTGAATAGCATTTATTTTCGAGGTAGGGGATCAAGGCATTCAGGTGGCTCCAGGTGCAACTTTCAGTACAAGAGGCTAAACAACAAACATCAGAGACTTCAACACTTGTTTTGCCCAGCGATCGAGCGACCGATTTTATTTTATTTTGCAGGGCATTTTCATGTCAGAAGCAACATTCAGGTTATGTACAGTGTTCCCAGGGTCAGAGCAATCAAGAATGGCTTTCAGCCGCTAAACATAGTTCAGAACGGCAGGGAACGGGCCAAGGGGCAGATTTCCCTCCAAAAGGCGCCAAATTCAAATTTTTGAATGTGTTAATCGATTAACACATGGGGTTAATCGATTAACCATTGGAAAATCAATCCAGAATTGATTTTTTAGCAGTGTTAATCGGTTAACCTATAGGGTTAATCGATTAACCACAACAGGTTTTGCCTTGCACGTGAATTTTCAAGTCCAGCCACTTTTGGGGTCCAATTTTGGTCATTTAAATTACATTTTCACACTTGAGAAGGATCTAGAACACTATAAAATTTCATTTTCCCTCCAAATGCCCAAACCTCATTCCATACCACATTTTCCAAGCCATTTTCCAATCCTTACTTTGGATCCAAACCAAGAGTGTATATATTTGATTCACTCCAAACCTCACAAGAATAATCCTCATAATTCACTCTCATTTTCAGAATTGCTCTCAATTCTCTCTCAATTTTCTAATCTTAAAAACCTCACTCAAAGCTCTTCTCCTTGAGATCCTTGATTCTCCATTGGAATCATTGATTTCTAAGAGTTAAACTTCCATTAATTCACTTCATCAATTCCATTTCATCATCCAATTTTCGTGCACAAGCAGATCTGAATTTTGAAGTGTTCTTGGAAGTGATTATTTGGCTTATTTTGAGTTGTTCTTGGGGGATCTACATTGCTACTACAATAATTGGTGTGGATCTTGAAGAATTCTGGTTTTCTTTGCTTAGATCTACTCATTTACAGTTGAATCAACAATTACCGGATCAAGTCTCCTATCCGAAGGTTGGAATTCTGATCCGATTTTGTTTTCGAACTTATTTGCACAATTTGCATGTGGATCTTTGCATTTGATTGAATATGTTGATTTTGATCCATGAACTTGTTGTGTTATTGTGTTTACATGTTGTTTAAATCAATGTTTACTGGTTTAATTTCGTGCATGATCAATCACATGATAATTGGAGTGTTTGCTTAAGTGATAAGCTGCTGAAAAGTGATTCTGAACTGCTGTTTTTCACCTCTGGCACAGTGTTAATCGATTAACCTATATGGTTAATCGATTAACCAACTCAAATATTCAAATTTTCAAGCGTTTTTCAATGGTTAACCGATTAACCCCTGGCGTTAATCGATTAACACTGTAACAGAGGGCCTGTTTTGCTGTTTTGCTTGCTTGTTCGCGTGCCGGTTCGATCTGAATCATCATAGATCATTGTGTTGCATTAGGATTGAATTATTTTGGATGTTTGTCACTGTTCTTGGTTGTTTAGTCATGATCTTGTGTGCATTTTCCATTCGCATGTTTGCATTTGCATGTTGCTTGTTTTCTCTTCTTTTTTCGTAATTCTTCCCTCTTTTTGTTGATTTTTTTTCTAGTAATTGGAATAGAATTAGGAGGAGATCTTTTGCTGGCTGTTAGTACATATATTCATGTTCCCCTAGGAATTTTATTATATTTTTACAACTTTGTTTTCTATTTTATTTATATTTTTGCAAGTGGCTTGTGTTTATGATTTCCTCTCTTGAGTGCTTTGTTTTGTTTGGCTTGGTTGACTGCCTTGGAGTTGGTTTGAGCTTGAGTTTTTTTTGTTGGATCTTTTGGATTCATTGAAGATGCTTGAGATTGAGGATGGGAGCTTGGAGTTGAAGGTTTTTCCTCTTGTGGAACTTTTGTTTAATTAGGGTATATAGGAAGAGCATTAGAGTAGTCTTGTTTCTTCTTTCAAACATAGGGAGCTTCTTGTGCCTCTATTCAATCCCATGACACAAGGTCCCCCAAAGAAGTTCCATCTCTCCTTAGAAGGGATGTAGAGCATGCTTTGGTTGGGTGGAACCTTGAGGGTACCTTTCATTTGCAATGATAAGTTCTTAGTGATTTCCTTGGGTTGTCACTGAGCTTCTTAACATTTCAACTTAATCTGTTAATTGATTCTCTCTTGGAGATGGAGCTTGAAGATAGGAGCTTATTTGAAGCTTGAAGATTGTTGAAGATTGAAGATGGGGTCTTGCTTGAAGAAGTTGTTACTGTCAACCCTTTTTGTTGTTTGATCAACTATAGCTGTCAGAGCTGTTGCTGCTTGTGCTATTTACTATAGGAGCTTGTTTGTTGCTGTCAGAGCTGGTGGTGGTGATGTTTTCTTTTTTCTGTATTTTTTGTTGGCTTGTACAACTTGCCCCATAGGTTTGAAGTGAATACTGTTTCACTTTTCCTGTTGTTTTCCCAGGTTCGAGGTAGAGCGAGACTCCCTTGCCTCGCTTGTACTGTTGCATCTCATACATGTTTACTGTTTGCTGTATATATCTGTTTCTTTTCCGTCTATCCCCTAAGATCTCTGTTTCCTCTGTGCAGGAGGGAATTATGACAGACATTAGGATTCTTATCCATGCATGACAACATTAGGTTAGTTTTTACTCCCTTTTCAACCCTAGGTTTTTTGTAGAGCTTCTTTCTCTTCTATCTCAAAACAATTCGAAACACAGTAATAAGGATAATCGATGTCGTACGTTACGAGCCTTAAGCTATTTGAGAAAAGGTTGCTGGAGGGTCACTCTTCAGTAATCTGATTGCTTAGTGTGTTACCCTTAGGGTGACATACGACGTAGTCACTCTCAAATCATAGTCTCTAGTGCGTCGGAGATTGCAAACACACTAAAAAACACTTCTTTCGTAAAAGATTCAAAACAAACATCAAAGTGTCATTTTTGTCCGCTTGGGACTCCTAATCAGAAGAAACCCTTTTTGAAGGTAATAAAAAAAAATGTCAGACAAGCTTGTGTCTTCCGTAGCCCGAACTACGTTTGCTCTGATCTTTCATGCTGTATGAAAGTACGTAGGCATAGGATGTTGTATCCTAGCGAGCAACCTTCCCCTCCTTTCCTGTAGGTAGACGAACTACGTTGACTCTGATTTCTCATTCCAGACGGGAATACGTAGGCATAAAGTGCGATACTTTGCCGAGTCATTTTCTTTTCTTTTTAACTCAGACCCTTAGTATAGATAGAATAACAATCCGTACCAGAAAACAAGCGTGGATCCCGTCGAGTACAACGGACGTGAGGGGTGCTAATACCTTCCCCTTGCATAATCGACTCCCGAATCCAGGAATTTGGTTGCGATGACCATTCCTTTCCCGTTTTGCGTTAGGTTTACTCTGAGCGTTTCCTTTCCCTCCGTTGGGATAAATAACGCACGGTGGTGACTCTTCTGTCATAGCCGGCTGTCGCTACTGCGAAAATCGGCGCCGGCTGAACAGAAGAGTCGCCACCGTGCGTTATTTATCCCAAAGGAGGGAAAGGAAACGCTCTAAGTAAACCTACCGCAAAGACGGGAAAGGAATGGTCGTCGCAACCAAATCCTGGACTCGGGAGTCGGTTACGCAAGGGGAAGGTATTAGCACCCCTCACGTCCGTCGTACTTGACGGGATCCACGCTTGTTTTCTAGTACGGATTGTTATTCTATCTATTCTAAAGGTCTGGGGTTAAAAGAAAATAAAATGACTCGGCAAAGTATCGCACTTTATGCCTACGTATTCCCGTCTGAAACGAGAAATCAGAGTCAATGTAGTTCGCCTACCTACGGGAAAGGAGGGGAAGGTTGCTCTCTAGGATATCGCATCCTATGCCTACGTACTTTCATACAGCATGAAAGATCAGAGCAAACGTAGTTCGGGCCACGGAAGACACATATTTGTCTGACTGTTTTTTATCCTTCTGAAAAAGGTTTTCTCCTGATTACGGGTCCAAGCGGACAAAAATGACACTTTTTGATTGGTTTCCAGTCTTTTACGCAAGAACTGTCTTTTATTGATGTTTGAAATGTTTATTGTGTTTTTGGTTGTTTTGAGATAGAAGAGAAAGAACTCTAAAACCTAGGGTTAAAATGGGAATCAAAACTACCCTAATGTTATCATACATGGATGAACACCTAATGTCTGTCATATTTCTCTCTTGCCCAGAGAGAAACAGAGATCCTAGGTGATAAACGGAAAAGAAACAACATATATACAGTAAAGCAGTAAAATGCATGAATGCAACAGTACAAGCGAGGCAAGGGAGTCCCACTCAACCTCGAACCTAGAAAAACAAAAGGCAAAGTGAAACGACTTCACTTCAAACCTAAGGGGAAAATTAACAAACAATACAGCAAAGAAAAGAAACCCCAAAACCAACTCTGACAGCCCACCAGCTCCTACAGCAGCAGCTCTAAAGACATCCAATTCTGACAGTTGATAAACAGCAAAACAGTAACATCTTCAATTGAACTCCAAAGTCAAACTCCAATGATACCCAAGCTACAACAAGCTTCCATCTCCAAGAAATCACCAAGCTCAAGCAAGCACAGAATCCTAACCAGTTGACAGCATCAGACAGCAGATAGCTCCAAACAGCAGTAAACCCTAGCTCTAACAGCTGCACAGTTTTGACATGAATAATCTTCATCTTTGTCAATATTTGATCTTCATCTCTATCTTCAATGGCTTCTTTCTTCAAGGCAAGCTCTCCTAGATGATAGTCACTTAACAAGATGAGTTGAATGTTAAACAGTTCATTGACTACCAAAGGAAGCCTACAAACAGTTTAACATTATAGAAGAATGGTTCTCTCAAAGTTCTACCTCTAAGGTAATGCCACTTATCCCTCCAAAGGGGGAAGGTGAATACCATAGAGGGACTTTATATCATAGAGAGGAATGGAAGCAAAGGAAGCTATTCATGTTTAGGAAGGAATTTGTTCTATTCTAAGGCTTTACCTATCTCCTATCTCCTATGTCTTCAATCAACTCCAAGCACAAACAATCTTCACACTTCAACATTTGATCTTCAATCTTCTCTTTTAATGTCTTCATGCTCCATAAGCTCAAGCCAAGCCCCCATACCCCATAGAAAAAGCCCGAAAGCCCAAGCAAACAAATATAAACCCCAAGTGGGAACACCAAACAAACACTCCATTTGTAAAATATACTAAAAATAGTAATATAATATTTAAAATTCTAAGATTAATTCTAAGGGGATTTCTACATCTACCCTACATACCCTATATATCCCAACTCTTAATTCAAGCTAAAAAACCCCAAAATAAAATGTTATAATGCACCTATGTTGAGTTTGAACCCTAATACTATCACCCTAATGTTCTCTAATCAAAACTAATCAAGATTAATCCACAAAAATGTGGAATAAATCTCTCAGGGAACTTAATGTTATAATCTAGCTAGTACAAAAAGAATGGAATCAAAATATGAATTTAAATGACTAAACAAAATTCACCAAATAATATGTACAAACAAAATGAAAATAAAAAGCAATTAAATGTGAAAATTCACCATAAATGGAGAAATGCCTAAAATAATATTTTTATTTTTTCTACAAATTTCTTGAGACAATTATTAAAATGAGGGAAAAAAATCCCATGTCAAAATGATTATTTTTGGATTTAATATGAATTATTTTGTAAACTATATGCAAAAAAGAAAATTCAATTAAAATAATAAAGCAGGGGGTGGCAACAACAAGTATTCTACTTCAGGAAAACATTGGGCCCAGGAGGGGGGGTGTTGGTAGCACGCGCTGGGCCCAGTCTAAATCCAGAACAAAAAAGCCATAAGAGCAGGGGGGCGAATAGCATCAAAACGCCTTGCATCCAGGTTTGGGCCCCAAACGGGGGGTGTAACTAGCGAACGGCCTAAGGCCCAAACCAAATTCACACCAGGGGAGGGGGTGTTACGAGAAACAATAGGTGTATGGTCAGCGATACTGCATTTGGGCTTAAGGCCCGAGATTCAATTCAAACCCAACATCAGCAAAACCCTAAACAAAACTTCTCATTCCAACCACTGTTCATCTTCTCCAGAACAAACCCTAAACGACGCCTCTCTCTGAAACCCTCTCAAACGCATAAAGTTCTTCAATCAACCTTCGTTCCTCAATCCAACACCTTACACCTCAACCTTCAGTTCAACTTGTTCCTAATCCAAACTCGCCTCACAAGATCTTAATATTCCAACCTAACAATCACAAAACCTAAATCTCCATCTACCTAACCAACTATGAATGTTTACGAGTTAGAGAAAGAAGAATAAAAACCTGGAGAATCTGATGAAGAATGAGGATGGCGAAGTTCCAAACACGAGAGGATCTACAAATTGAGGAAGATCGGGGACGTAGCTGAAGATCTTTGTTGAATATATGAAGATCTGCGAAGATCAAAACGGAAAACTGGAGCTTTGAGTAATCTGGAGAAATTTCTGGGCGAGCACCTGAAGATCTATGAAGTTCTTGGCGGAAGATCTTCACGCGAAACTCTGGAGACGATGAAGTTTGTTGAAGATCGTTTGTGGATGCATGTGGATCTGGAGAATATTCGATGAATCTTGAAGAACTTCAGATGAAAATTTTTCTGAAAAAAAAAATGATGAAGAACACAAGCTGGTGATGAATTGAATCTGGGAATCGCTTGAAGGCAATTGAATGTAATTGAGGAGAGTTGAAGATTTCTGGAAAAATGATGAAGATTATGGTGAATCGGTGATGAATTCATGATTGTTGATGAAGAACATGAAGATGTTCTTCGGTAATCTGGAAAAATGCAGATTCAGGCGAACTTTCCGGTGAAATCAACGTTTCCGGCGACGGTTAAGGGTTCCGGCGGTTGTTAGGGCGGTCAGCGGGGACAGTTAGGGTGACCAGAGGTGGTGGGTTGGGGCGGCCGGCGACACTTGCATGCCAGCCGGTGGAGGCTTCAGGCGAGGGGTTGCATGCATGTGGAGGAGGATGGAGGTGGAGACACATGGGGTGTGGGGTCATGCATGGGAGACGCGTGTGAAGACTGAGTGTGGTACGTGGCCAGGTCTGAGAGAGAGAGAGAGAGAGAGAGAGAGAGAGAGAGAGAGAGAGAGAATGAGGTGGCTAAGAGTGGAAATGCACGCGTGACATCCCTTTTATGCTGACAAGTGGCATGGACTTTGGATCTGGGACTTGGGCTTTGGACTGGATAATTGGCCCACTTGGATCTGCACTCTGATTAGCTCTAAACACAAAATTAACTGCAAATTAAACCTAATTAATCTAAAACGAAAATTAAAATAAAACCTAATTAAAACCTCTAATAAACCCTAATTAAAACCTATTATTAATCCTAATTAATCTATAAAACGAAAATAAAAAAATAAAATCCTAATTAATCAGAAAAAAATATCTAAAACTATTTTAAAAAAACCTAATTAAATCTGAAAAAAATCAAATAAACTCTAAAAAAATCTAAAACAATTAATCCCCTATTTAAAAAAAAATCTGAAAAAACAATTAAATCTAATAAAATCTAAAAACAATAATATCTATTTTTAAAATCTATTCTATTAAAAGAAAAATAATATCTATTTTTATCTATTTTTAAAAAAAAAAACTATTAAAAGGAAATTAATCTCTAAAAACTTTTAAATCTATTAAATCTCTAAAGAAAAAAGAATATCTATTTAAAACTCTAAAAATTATTAAAAAAATCTATTGAACTCTATATAAAAAAACAAATAACCCTATTAAAATCTATTAAATGCATTAAAATCTAGAAAATAAAAGAAAAATCCTAAAAAATGCCAGGAGGTCGATTAAATCGATTGGAGAACAATTGCGCAACCCGGGCACCGAGATGGCCTGAAAACACAGGAAACGAGCACCAATTCTCAGAAGACTCTTATTCAAACCAGCCTGAACTGCTTGAAATGCCAGGGGCTGCAATCCCGATAAAATCGATATGACTGAGAAAAATGCAATGCATGCAGTATACGAATGCGAATGCAAAAGGCGTCGAAACATAAACCAGATATGGGAACCGGTTGGTCAAATTTTAGGGTGCAACAGCTGCCCCTATTCAAGCGGCTTGGACCTGAATGGTTGAAGAGCAAACAACTTTCAAACATTCAAAGGTAGAAGACGGTTGAATACAAAAGAACCCTGAAATTTGCCAACCGCAGAAATAAACTGCAGACCTGCTTGAAGAATAGCTTCCAATGAACTGAAGTCTGGTTGTTACAGCAACAACTGGTCAATTATCTGATAAAATTTTTGATTTCAACATCAATCACCTGCGTGACGCCACAGGTACTGAATCTTCGGAATAATGCTTCAGAAAGCAAACACATTGATTCCCATCTGTTATGGGATCAAATCTTGTCACCTCACAGTTCACAGCGAACCTGAGGAAAACTCTCATGGGGAAATTCTGAAATCGACTGCCAAGCACCCATTTTCGACAACAGGCGGCAGCTTCAAAAGTTTGATATATGCCCATCTTTTTTTATTTTTCCAGTGCCGACGTAACAACCAAATATGAAGAAATAACTCCGTTGGGGGGAGTAGAGAAGCTTAACCAAACAACTCTGCAGGGGAACATACTCGAAAGCCAAGAGGTAACCAACCTGGTCTATGCTTTGAAATGCGTATGTTGGAAAATGATGCAATGTTCCACACGACATGGAAATAATATGCACATGTTTTGATAGATACTAGGCCCCATAGGACATGGATATGCTATGCGTATATGCAAATGCAAATGTAAATGCAGGCTGCCAGAGATCACCGGGTCTGACACCACTTGGCAAAATAAGTGTCGGAGGCAAAGTCGACTCCACTGAGGGTAACCGGTTATCACAGAATCACCTCAAAAATAAATGCTGGACAAAGGAAGGACGACCACGCACGACGATATTCTTTCTAAACCACTGGTAACCTGGACTCTGTAGGGATTAACCAACTGGGTCGATTGTGCACAGCGCACTGCTGGGAATGCCCCTTCTGTCAGGGATATCAATTTTAATCTGCTGAGAATACTCCTGATCCTACTCGGATGCGGGATAAAAGACAATCTCAACTCTCCCGGGGATAATACGTGACTTCCATCTGTTGAAGAAAAGTAATCCTGATTTAATAACATCCACAGGGAATACAAAACATTAACCGAGAACTGGTACCAATCAAGCTTCGTATCGGGGAATGTGACAACATGCGAGTCACTGGGAATTACCGTGTCGGATATTTTTAGGCTTTTTTCTGGTTTAGGGATGAAAATTAGTTATTTACAAACCGGAAGATATGGCAAATACTAGACGAGACCTAGCATTCAAGGGTAGACTACCAGACGAGAACTGATAGCAAAATAGGTTAAGTTATCAGACAAAAATTGATTCATAGTTTGAACATCAGACGGGGCTGACTGAATAATAGGTTAAAGAACAAATGACGACCAGACGAGAACTGGTTGAAAGCTGACATGCACCAGACGAGAACTGATACAACAAATAGGTTAAAGAAACGATGACCAGACGAGAACTGGTTACAATAACACACACCAGACGAGAACTGATGTTTACGGAAGGGTTGACCAAACGACCACTGGTTGAAAGACACCATGTACCAGGCGAGAACTGGTAGTTACGGAAACGTGGACCAGACGAGAACTGGTTACCGGTTTTCCAGGCGAGAACTGGACTTTGGAAATGATCTGGTTACAAAGTTCTGACGCGTAATAGGTTTAAACTGTAGGATAACGATCCAATGACAGTAAGGCTTTTTCGAAGATGAGGGTAATGACATGATTCCCCGATACTCGACTCTTGCTGGGGATAAACATACTTGCTTGAAAAACTTGCCCCAGTACAATTCAACTTGCCCCAATCCCACTCTTGGGAATATCACTCTGAACAGCTTGCTACAAGACGACCTCGAGATTACTTGCCCCGGTATCTATACGACAAAAGGATTCAACCTCACTCAAACAATTATCAACCCAGTTGGTCTCATTATCTCTAAGATGACTTGCCCCTGAATGAGCGTATAAGCGACTTAACCTGATCTGATCACACACTGGAAGGTTCTGCCCTTAAATCACAGCATTCTGTATAATTGCCCCTGATTGACTCTCGAGAAGATTCACATCTAATCAACTGCTTCTCAAACAAACTGCCCCTGATCAACTGAAGCTTCGGGATTTGTCCTCAGACTAACTGATTCTGAACTCACTGAAAGTCAATGCCCCGGAGTCACAGGGTTTCACAACATACACCATTTTGATCCAGACTGCTGAATTATTCAGTCCTGTTCGATTATTCCCTATTGGAATTTCCTTCCTGCCAACTACTGACCTGCAAGTAAAATTGTTTATTCACGAATGGTAATTTTAATGCAGTGTTCATGCAGATTTTGAAAAAATTGTGATGTCACTCATTTACGTGTCATGATTATGAGTGACGAATGAACCAGAGTTCAAAACGTAGTGCTAATTTGATTAGTGAAAAATACAACAAAGATATGATTAACAAATCATGAAGGAGTCAAGTTACTCAACCTTATCGTAATGCGCTTTCAGAATAAACCCTACCTCAATTAGGTCTTTTAAGGGTTGTATCATGGTCGGGTTCACGGTTCGTGAAACAAAGGATATTTGGCTCAAATCATGATTTGTACCCACCCCTTCTACGAGATGATCTCCGATCCTAAAGTTCAGTTAACCTGGCACGGGCGCTCGCCTCTTCGAGAGGTATGTTGAACGGTAGGAACCATAGTTAAGGAACTCACAAGGTTTTTCCTCGGAGTGACAGTTACTCCTTTTCGTTTTCGGTGTCTGTATCCACACGACTTTGGCGACTTCACTGGGGATTTTTTTCTATGGATATCCTTTCTTTTCCATTCTTTTTGACTCCCTAATTTTTGCCTGGACTGACTCCTTTTGAGTTCTTTTTGATTTTTTCTTTTTAGTCCAGCGGGATGCCCTAATTATTGCCTAAGTATTAGCTTTCCAGCTTTTTCTTTTTCTTTTTACTTAGCGGGCTTTTCTTTTTTTTCTTTTCTTGGAACAAGTCGTGTGACACTGGTTGTCTTGAATGCTCCGAAAGGATTGCAACTGTCTTACTCCTGATTGGTGAGGTTTAACCATTGGTGGTCGAGGAGATACTACCTCTTGAGAGGCATAAACTGTGATTGGTCCTCGAAAGACAACACTCCTCTATAAGACTTGAACGCTCAGTCAAGTTAACTGACAACTACCCTGCCCCGGGTTAAGATGCGAGGGTTTAAAAGTCCGAAAAAACCTCTACTTCCTGGCTCGAAGTGATTAACAAGGGACTAACTCCTTATATCTCCAGTGTTTAGGGGATTTGAAACAATGCCTTGTACGTCATCGGTAAGGTTTTATCTGAAAGCCTACGATCATCGGTTATGAGTATTCAGTTTCGTCATCCTCCCTCCAATCTTTGCTAATCATAGTGATAAGGCGGAGTAAATAAAATGCAAGTGTCAGTGCAATGCAATAAATGAGCGACAGCGACATGATTAATTCAGAAAAATGCATAGTCACTTTATCAATATTACCATTCGAAACAAACAATATTTAACAGCAAGTAGTAACTAACAGAAAAGAAATTGCAAATGCAAATGATAAAAAGTCCGAGGACTGCCAATGCTGAGGACGTCGGCCTGTCTGGAACATTGGCTTTTTGAAAACAAACTCCGAATCTACGAGCTTAGACAGTTGAGAAGTTGGTATGAACAAACAGAAATCCTTCTCGAAAGGAAATGCAATCTTGGTCGATCAACTGTTGTACTTTTGCCTGAAAAGCTTTACAATCTTCAGTTGAATGCCCTGGGGATCCGCCATGGTAACCACACTGAACGTGGGGATTGTACCCAGGAGGGTAAGGCTCTGGAACATGCTTAAGAGCTTTGGGTTCCACCAAAGAACTCTGGATCAAAGATGGCAGTAGCTGGCTATACGGCATAGGCACTGGGTGGGAAGGAGCATTCCTTCGTTCCAAGTTGTTACGAGGTCGATTCTGATTCTGACACTGATTCTGATAACCTCGGCCACAAGTTCTCTGATCTACATGAGGAGTGACATAATGTTCCTGATAGGGTGCCCCAGGCACAGTTGTCTGTCCAGCATAACAAGACACAGGAGGTACTGATCTCTGAGAAGATGAAGAACCAACAGGTTTCACCGATTCATCTCGAGGATACTCAATATCTGGCATGATTGCATTGATCACAACTCCTCCTTCGTTCTGATAGTCATAAAGAGATTCAGCTTCACTAGCCTGACCGTTTGAAATAATCTAAACTTTCCCGATTTTGATGGCATGCTCAAGGCGTTCTCCCAGTACTACCAAGTCAGAGAAATTTAACGGAAGTCCAAGCATTCTTTCGCAGTACGGACTCTGCAGTGAGTTTACAAACATGCTCGTCAACTTTTGGTCTAGAAGCGGCGGTTGTACCCTGGCAGCAAATTCTCTCCACCTCTGCGCATACTTCCTGATGGGTTCATTGTTCTCTTGAGATAACTCTTGCAACTGCATGCGATAAGGAGCTACATCTAGGTTGTAATCATACTGCTTCAGAAAAGCTCTGGCTAAATCCACCCATGATCGAATCTGATTAATCTCTAACTGCATATACCAACGCAAAGATGCCCCAGTCAGACTATCTTGAAAGCAATGAATCATCAACTTGTCATTTTGCACAAACGAAGTCATTCTTCGACAGAACATCATTAAATGTTGCTTCGGACAGCTATCTCCTATGTACTTCTCGAATCTCGGCGCTTTGAACTTATAAGGCAACACTAGGCCAGGAACCAAACAGATGCCTGCAGCACTCACGTTAACAGCATCTTTGACCTTCAAAGCTTTAATTTGTTCTTCCAACACTTGGAGTCTTCCATCACACTCAAGAGCTCTTGAGTCTACCGTCCTGGCTACTGGGATCTCTCTTCGGATACTCGGCATAGGGAAAACAACACCTTGACTGTTGATAAGAGGAGGTCGTTCATTGCGGACAACAAACTGCTCATGTAGACCTCGGTCTTCAACAGAAGGCTGCACCAACTGGTCTGCAGTAAGGTTGTTCACTTGCGGAAAGTCTGCCTCGGAAGTAGAACCATACAGAGGGTTGGTCGTCATAGTGAACCCTGCCAAGGTGTTAGGAGACTGGAAGTTGCTTTCATACATAGCTACTGCTAACCTTCAACTGTCTTCAATGCTCGATTCTGCTCAAATCTACTCAACCCCTTGGTCGTCTTCTAAAAATCAACAGTTGCTCAGGCCAAACATCGGGTAATCACCTTCGGAAATCAAACAACGGCTGGATAAGAGCTCTGGCTAGCTGGAGTATGCTATGTTTATGCAAATGCAATACAGTATGCAGTAAACACGGGATCACAGCCCTCACACAATCTCTGAATACTGCTGCGCTACTGACGGAGTACATTCGCTCTGAAGAGAAGACCAAATAACGGGCAGGCTGGAAGTCATGTTTCCTGCAAAACCCTCCCACTCACGGGTATGGACCTAAACTGACACAAGTTCGGCATCCTATGCGGTCGTCAGCGTCACAGACTTTCAAGACTGATGATACGATACCCAGAAGGTGTGGCATCATCATATCCTGAAGAGGCCTCACTTAGCCAACTTCCAAATGATCGGTCCCCAGAGTCGACAATCCTCCAAACCAACAACCCCCTCAACCCAAAGGGTTGAAAAAGAAGTCAATCGGGAGAACCTCGTCTGAGCGTGGATTTCATGAGACACTAGTACATGCAAAGCATGCACGCACCCACTAATTTCCACTCTAATTCTAGGTGCACTCAAGCCCAGGTCCGGCTTATCTCGCAATCATAGAACCCCCTCATACCCACAGCAATAATCATAGTAAAATAATGCTGAAAGTAAAATACAGAAACGTAAATCCATACAAAACCCACGACGGGAAAACAAGCGCTAGGATTGACTCGCGTAGGGAACCGTTGGAGTCCCCAGCAGAGTCGCCAGCTGTCGCTACTGCGTAAATCGGCGCCGGGTGAACAGAAGAGTCGCCACCGTGCGTTATTTATCCCAAAGGAGGGAAAGGAAACGCTTGAAGTAAACCTACCGCAAAGACGGGAAAGGAATGTTCGTCGCAACCAAATCCTGGATTCGGGAGTTGGTTACGCAAGGGGAAGGTATTAGCACCCCTCACGTCCGTCGTACTCGACGGGATCCACGCTTGTTTTCTAGTACGGATTATTATTCTATCTATTCTAAAGGTCTGGGGTTAAAAGAAAATAAAATGACTCGGCAAAGTATCGCACTTTATGCCTACGTATTCCCGTCTGAAACGAGAAATCAGAGTCAACGTAGTTCGCCTAACTACGGGAAAGGAGGGGAAGGTTGCTCGCTAGGATATCGCATCCTATTGTGTTTTTGATTGTTTTGAGATAGAAGAGAAAGAACTCTAAAACCTAGGGTTAAAATGGGAATCAAAACTACCCTAATGTTATCATACATGGATGAACACCTAATGTCTGTCATATTTCTCTCTTGTGCAGAGAGAAACAGAGATCCTAGGGGATAAACGGAAAAGAAACAGCATATATACATTAAAGCAGTAAAATGCATGAATGCAACAGTACAAGCGAGGCAAGGGAGTCCCACTCAACCTCGAACCTAGAAAAACAATAGGCAAAGTGAAACGGATTCACTTCAAACCTAAGGGGGAAATTAACAAACAATACAACAAAGAAAAGAAACCCCAAAACCAACTCTGACAGCCCACTAGCTCCTACAGCAGCAGCTCTAAAGACATCCAATTCTGACAGTTGATAAACAGCAAAACAGTAACATCTTCAATTGAACTCCAAAGTCAAACTCCAATGATACCCAAGCTACAACAAGCTTCCATCTCCAAGAAATCACCAAGCTCAAGCAAGCACAGAATCCTAACCAGTTGACAGCATCAGATAGCAGATAGCTCCAAACAGCAGTAAACCCTAGCTCTAACAGCTGCACAGTTTTGACATGAATAATCTTCATCTTTGTCAATCTTTGATCTTCATCTCTATCTTCAATGGCTTCTTTCTTCAAGGCAAGCTCTCCTAGATGATAGTCACTTAACAAGATGAGTTGAATGTTAAACAGTTCATTGACTACCAAAGGAAGCCTACAAACATTTTAACATTATAGAAGAATGGTTCTCTCAAAGTTCTACCTCTAAGGTAAGGCCACTTATCCCTCCAAAGGGGGGAGGTGAATACCATAGAGGGACTTTATATCATAGAGAGGAATGGAAGCAAAGGAAGCTATCCATGTTTAGGAAGGAATTTGTTCTATTCTAAGGCTTTACCTATCTCCTATCTCCTATGTCTTCAATCAACTCCAAGCACAAACAATCTTCACGCTTCAACATTTGATCTTCAATCTTCTCTTTTAATGTCTTCATGCTCCATAAGCTCAAGCCAAGCCCCCATACCCCATAGAAAAAGCCCGAAAGCCCAAGCAAACAAATATAAACCCCAAGTGGGAACACCAAACAAATACTCCATTTGTAAAATATACTAAAAATAGTAATATAGTATTTAAAATTCTAAGATTAATTCTAATGGGATTTCTACATCTACCCTACATACCCTATATGTCCCAACTCCTAATTCAAGCTAAAAAACCCCAAAATAAAATGTTATAATGCACCTATGTTGAGTTTGAACCCTAATACTATCACCCTAATGTTTTATAATCAAAACTAATCAAGATTAATCCACAAAAATGTGGAATAAATTGCTAAGGGAACTTAATGTTCTAATCTAGCTAGTACAAAAAGAAAGGAATCAAAATATGAATTTAAATGACTAAACAAAATTCACCAAATAATATGTACAAACAAAATGAAAATAAAAAGCAATTAAATGTGAAAATTCACCATAAATGGAGAAATGCCTAAAATAATATTTTTATTTTTTCTACAAATTTTTTGAGACAATTATTAAAATGAGGAAAAAAATCCCATGTCAAAATGATTATTTTTGGATTTAATATGAATTATTTTGTAAACTATATGCAAAAAAGAAAATTCAATTAAAATAATAAAGTAGGGGGTGGCAACAGCAAGTATTCTACTTCAGGAAAACATTGGGCCCAGGAGGGGGGGTGCTGGTAGCACGTGCTGGGCCCAGTCTAAATCCAGAACAAAAAAGCCATAAGAGCAAGGGGGGCGAATAGCATCAAAACGCCTTGCATCCAGGTTTGGGCCCCAAACGGGGGGTGTAACTAGCGAACGGCCTAAGGCCCAAACCAAATTCACACCAGGGGAGGGGGTGTTACGAGAAACAATGGGAGTATGGTCAGCGATACTGCATTTGGGCTTAAGGCCCGAGATTCAATTTAAACCCAACATCAGCAAAACCCTAAACAAAACTTCTCATTCCAACCACTGTTCATCTTCTCCAGAACAAACCCTAAACGGCACCTCTCTCTGAAACCCTCTCAAACGCATATAGTTCTTCAATCAACCTTCGTTCCTCAATCCAACACCTTACACCTCAACCTTCAGTTCAACTCGTTCCTAATCCAAACTCGCCTCACAAGATCTTAATATTCCAACCTAACAATCACAAAACCTAAATCTCCATCTACCTAACCAACTATGAATGTTTACGAGTTAGAGAAAGAAGAATAAAAACCTGGAGAATCTGATGAAGAATGAGGATGGCGAAGTTCCAAACGCGAGAGGATCTACAAATCGAGGAAGATCGGGGACGTAGCTGAAGATCTTTGTTGAATATATGAAGATCTGCGAAGATCGAAACGGAAAACTGGAGCTTTGAGTAATCTGGAGAAATTTCTGGGCAAGCACCTGAAGATCTATGAAGTTCTTGGCGGAAGATCTTCATGCGAAACTCTGGAGACGATGAAGTTTGTTGAAGATCGTTTGCGGATGCATGTGGATCTGGAGAACATTCGATGAATCTTGAAGAACTTCAGATGAAAAATTTTCTGGAAAAAAAAATGATGAAGAACACAAGCTGGTGATGAACTGAATCTGGGAATCGCTTGAAGGCAGTTGAATGTTCTTGAGGAGAGTTGAAGATTTCTGGAAAAATGATGAAGATTATGGTGAATCGGTGATGAATTGATGATTGTTGATGAAGAACATGAAGATGTTCTTCGGTAATCTGGAAAAATGCAGATTCAGGCGAACTTTCCGGTGAAATCAACGTTTCCGGCGACGGTTAAAGGTTCTGGCGGTTGTTAGGGCGGTCAGCGGGACAGTTAGGGTGACCGGAGGTGGTGGGTTGGGGCGGCCGGCGACACTTGCATGCCGGCCGGTGGAGGCTTCAGGCGAGGGGTTGCATGCATGTGGAGGAGGATGGAGGTGGAGACACGTGGGGTGTGGGGTCATGCATGGGAGACGCATGTGAAGACTGAGTGTGGTACGTGGCCAGGTCTGAGAGAGAGAGAGAATGAGGTGGCTAAGAGTGGAAACGCACGCGTGGCATCCCTTTTATGCTGACAAGTGGCATGGACTTTAGATCTGGGACTTGGGCTTTGGACTGGATAATTGGCCCACTTGGATTTGCACTCTGATTAGCTCTAAACACAAAATTAACTGCAAATTAAACCTAATTAATCTAAAACGAAAATTAAAATAAAACCTAATTAAAACCTCTAATAAACCCTAATTAAAACCTATTATTAATCCTAATTAATTTATAAAACGAAAATAAAAAAATAAAATCCTAATTAATCAGAAAAAAATATCTAAAACTATTTTTAAAAAAACCTAATTAATCTGAAAAAAATCAAATAAACTCTAAAAAAATCTAAAACAATTAATCCCCTATTTAAAAAAAATCTGAAAAAACAATTAAATCTAATAAAATCTAAAAACAATAATATCTATTTTTAAAATCTATTCTATTAAAAGAAAAATAATATCTATTTTTAAAAAAAACTATTAAAAGGAAATTAATCTCTAAAAACTTTTAAATCTATTAAATCTCTAAAGAAAAAAGAATATCTATTTAAAACTCTAAAAATTATAAAAAAAATCTATTGAACTCTATATAAAAAAAAACAAATAACCCTATTAAAATCTATTAAATGCATTAAAATCTAGAAAATAAAATAAAAATCCTAAAAAATGCTAGGAGGTCGATTAAATCGATTGGAGAACAATTGCGCAACCCGGGCATCGAGATGGCCTGAAAACACAGGAAACGAGCACCAATTCTCAGAAGACTCTTATTCAAACCAGCCTGAACTGCCTGAAATGCCAGGGGCTGCAATTCCGATAAAATCGATCTGACTGAGAAAAATGCAATGCATGCAGTATACGTATGCGAATGCAAAAGGCGTCGAAACATAAACCAGATATGGGAACCGGTTGGTCAAATTTTAGGGTGCAACACTGGCGCCGATTTTCGCAGTAGCGACACTACCCGCTGCCGGACTCTGCTGGGAATCTACTGCCGAGATTAGCCAGGAAATAAAATTGAAATACCTACTGCTATGGTCTACTGGTAATCTACTGCCGAGATTAGTCAGGGAATGAAATATGTTTGAATAAACCTCCCCGAGCGTCATGGTCTGGATGTCATGAGCTGGTCTCAGTTTCTTGAAATAACTTCCCCCCGCCTCATGGTTTGTTTGCCACGAATGGGTCTCAGTTTCTTGTTTGAACTTGAAAAGAGTTGAAATAAACTTCCCCGAGCGTCATGGTCTGGATGTCATGAGCTGGTCTCAGTTTCTACCTGAAATGATGAAAACTCGCGAGAGCATCTTCACAGGGAATTGAAAATTTTGTAGATTGTAGAATGTAAAACTTCACCAGAGATCTTCAGGAGAGATGCGAGCCGGTTGAATTGTAAAATATGTCTTCTCAAATAAAGAGAGACTAATGTGACAGACGTCTTCGACTTCTCTGAGGAGATGTCACTTGATGGGGACAAACTTGTATGATGAATTTGTTGGGGAATACATTCCTGAGGAGCATCCTAGCTGTTGCAAAATGTGTGAATTCTCAAGAGAAATGTCTGTAAGGTTTTCCATTCACCATGTCGATAATCACTAGGGATGGACAAGCTTTCTTGAGGAGGCTGTCATTTGTCGTTTTGAATAAGATCCTAATCAAAACGAGTTGCTCAAATAAAGAGATCCAAATGTAGATGGTCGAGAAAACCTGTGATATTTAGAGCAACCTGTATTCATAGATATTCTTCTTGGGGAATATAGTGCAAAAGAAATGCACGCTTGACCCATGTTCAAAAATTGGATATTATCCACAATGTGATTGTCAGGGACCGAAATTCAATTCAGGAAATATCTGAAGAGAAACTGTTAAATAAGACTCGAATATTGAGGTGTGAACCTAAATGAGATGTACTAAAACAACCGCCTTCCACGAGGATCAATCTTCGTGGGGAAACAAAAATATTATGCTTTTTCTGTCGAGGGCTGACGACTCTAATTGGAGGGAGAAGACGCACCCAACCACTCGGGGATAACCACGACCAAAGCGACAGAATAAAACAAATACAAAGGATGCAAAATGCATATGTCATGCTATCTATCTATATGCTTCGCGTATGCTATGCTGACAAAACAAAAGAACAAAGGCAAACAAAGACGAAATAAACATCTCGAAGCAAACATCCGACCAATCTTCAAAGATAGAAGTATCACTAGAGATAGACGGAGAACCAAATATGGGATCACGATCCTGCTTAGGGCTTCAAAAACTACCCTTGGGGAATAGAGAACATTCCACTTGGGGATATAATGTCTTGATCTTACTTGAAGGATTCTGCCATTGAAAAGGAGAGTAAAGATCTACCAGAGGTGGATCAAACTCAACTGTAGAAAATCCATGGATAAAATAAATATATGTCTCACTGGAGAGATTCATGCTGGAGAAGATCGACGTTGTAGAGGGTCCATTGAGGAGTAAAATACGTCCACTTCCCTGGGAATGTGAAGTTGGTGAAGCAAATCACCGAGGATTAAAATATCATCTACTTCATTGAGGAGGTGAAGTCAAACAGATCACTGAGGACCCTGCGTCGAAAAGCTTCATCGAAGAATTGTCATGACCACCAAAAATAAAATTTATCGGGGACATGAAGAATGTTGTAAGAACAAGGTAATTGTCTTGATGAACTGCGTAATGGTCGCTATTTGAATAATAATTGTTGCACATGGGCAAGATAATATTTATTTCTCAGATGCCCCAAGTCATGTGGTTATGAGAAGAAGTCGTTCTAAGGGGATTTTACAGAAAACATGGCGTCCCATGGTTTTCAAACTCTTCGAGAGATTCGCCGAATCTCGACGTAACCGGCTCTGATTGATGGTACTATGAATAAGTCTCTAGATGAAGTCAAACTTGCATAGAAAAACCACTTGGGAATACCTTGCCCCAGGTCAGCAGAATCTTCAAATTTCAATATAACAAACTTCATGCGGATGTGTAATTTTCTTAAGACATCAAACAATGTTGGCGAGTCAGAAATGTTAATCTCGAAACTGTTAATGCAACCCATGTTTGTCTTGAAGTTTTGAAAAGAAATATTACGATAACCGGTGACCAAAATCACTAGTTAGGGTATAGATTTATTTTATAAAGCTAATCATCACATTGAGCATAGCTCAATAGGAGTCAGGAAACGTTGTCTCGCTGAGTATGCTTTCGAAGTAAACCCTGCCTCAATTAGGACTTTGAAAGGTGTATTGTGGCTTAGTTTACAATTTGTAAAACAAAAGGAAATAAGGGTCAAAGTATATTTGTGCTCAACCATTTTGAAAGATGTTCACTATCTTTGAAAGATTTTAAGTGTTCAATTGAGCTGATTGAAAGTTTCCTGCCCCAGGTTTAAAAATGAGGTTGGAAGGGGTTAAAAAGGATTTAACTTCCTTATGTCTTTGGTGTTTAGGAGGTTTGAAACAATGCCTTACATCATTAGTAGGTTCTATTTGAAAGCATACATCAATAGACCTTACGTTTTTGATTCGTCATCCTCCTTCCAATTATTCACCAAAGTGAGAGAATTGGGTATAGTCGGCATTATAAAATTATGAAAAACATTTTAAGAGTGAAACGAATGGATTTCTTCAAGATAAACACTTATTGCACTACTTATTCAAAATAACATGTCCTTACATGCCAATTATGCTTTTAATCAAAGAAAAGCGCGAGAACATATAAGCGGACAAAATAAACAGGGAATCAGCATAACAATGCTCCATTCATGACTGGATTTCCTCCTTTGAAAGTTAGCACTTCATCATCTATCATTTCTTGGACTTTCTCTTGGAAAACTTTGCACTCTTCAATCGAATGCCCCAACACTCCATCATGAAATTCACAGTTGGCGTTCGGGTTGAACCACGGTGAATGAGACTTCATGATTCTAGTCTTTTTGGATGTCATCACTGAGTTTCTGACGAAATAAGACCATAGTTGAATGTAAGTCATTGGGATAAGATCGAACCAGCGAGTTTCTTCTTTCGAAATATTCGGAGGTGCCTTCTGATTCTGAAACCGTCTTCGAACTTGTCGATTCTGATGCTGATTTGGAGAAATTAACCTTCGTTTATGAGGTAGTCGCTGCTTGCACTGAGCAGTCACTTCATACTGATGTTGAGGACGAGGTGCTGGAACTGGATCTGACAGGATTGCATTAACATCAACATTTCCTTTCTCTAGGGAATCATCAACTGAAATCTCTTCGTCAGTTTGGTTATTCAAATCATCTTGAATTCTTCCACTTTTGAGCGCATTCTCAATGTTTACTCCCACTTCTATAATTTTAGAGAAATCTGATGGCACAACGCCCACCATCCTATCATAATAAGAGTCTGGCAGTGTTCTTAGAAACATCTTGGTTAAGTCTTTCTCTGGAAGTGGTGGACGAACTTGGGCTGCCAACTCTTTCCATCGCTGAGCATATTCCCTGAAAGATTCGTCATTATTCTTACTCATTCCTTCTAGTTGATCAGTGTCTGGAGCCACGTCCAAATTATAATTGTACTGCTTCACAAAAGCATTAGCTAAATCTCTCAAAGACTGAATGTGATTCCTTTGTAGCTTCATATACCATATCAATGATGCCCCAGATAAGCTTTCTTGAAAGCAGTGCATCATTAATTCGTCGTTGTCAATATAAGCAGCCATCTTTCAACAAAACATCATCAAATGGTATCTTGGACAACTAATACCCTTGTATACTTCAAAGACAGGCATCTTGAACTTCAGAGGGATAGTTACGCCTGGAACCAGACATAAGTCACGAGCATCAAGGCTAGATGCATCAGCTTCTTTCACTATTTTCAATTGTTCTTCGAAATCACGAAATCCTTTCTCAATTGCTAGAATTCTGGGATCGTTCATCTTTGTCTTAGCATGAACATTCGGAGGGTTCGGTATAGGCTGTGGAAACTGGGAATTTCTTTTATCAACTTGAACAACCAAATTATCTTGCACGGGCTGAGGTTGTGTAGAAATATCCACTTGTTGAACATTATCAGAGGGTAGATCGAATAACGGATTGGTCCTTGTTCTAAAGCCAGTCATAGAATCCATATCTTTGTTCTCTTTGCTATCCTTCGGTAATACCTCGAGCTTGGTCAGATGGTCGAGATGTCAACTGACAAAGACAGAAAGACGGATGAGGACGCGAGGAGAAGAGACACATGCATGTGCAAGATGCTAGATGCTAATGCAGAAATGAAAGGTTTCATGGAACTCAAGTTCTTATAAACGTTATAGAATTACCAAGTAAAATTATTATTTTCCGATATTGGATTACAAGTGAATATTCTTATAAGAGTCCCAACATAATAGCTAAATAAAGCCCTAAGGAAGTCCTTCATCATGCGTGTTGATTTGCTCTTCTACTTGGATCTTCTTGAGTATAGGTTGTCCATGATCGACATCTAAAGGTTAGTTTGATAGAGGAAAATCCTCCATCTCCTCCTTTGTTCTTGTTGGAAAGTGAGATGAATCCCTTGTTTACTTGGACCTTCAATGTTGGTGGAAATTTTTTTGAATTTCTAATGACTTTCAATGATAAGGGAGACCTCTCGTATTTGTCTTTTGAGTTTTCTTGATTCTTCGATTAGTGTCCTTAACTTCCTTAGGTCATCCAAGTTAGGGCTCTTAAAAGAATATTCCAAAATATTTTCTTTTGTAATCCATGTTGGTTTCTATAATGTTTATACATAAACTAAGAATCCCATGAAACCTAATGTAGTATGATGCTCTATGGATGCAACAAACACATGTAAGCACATAAGGACACACAAAGATAAAACAGACAAAGGAGACCCTAGGTTTGCAATAAGCATGGAGCAAAGGTATACCCATTCCCAAAGGTTGTGGACTAAAGGTTGATTGTACATGCAGAACAAGGTTCTAAAGAGGTTCCCAAAGTCATCAACCCATCTTTCGGATATTATCAACTTCCCAACTAACTCGGTGATTAATAATATTCTCAAGAGAACTTCATTTGAGTGTAGCATCGCATAGCACTATTTCGGGTGTACTCCCTCATAGTCCCGCACTACGTCCTAATAAAGGCCAAAGTGGGGTTAAAGGTAACTACGATCCTCAATATCATAGACTCCAATCGAAAATAGTAAAAGTCTTCACAATTACTCGTTCAACCGAACCATTTTCGAAAGGGTCTCAACTGAGCGTGATTTTCAAGTCAACTTAGTCGGGACTCACTCCCTATAAGCCTCGTCGAACATATCACTATCCTATCTTAAGTTCACTCAAGTCCGGGTGTAGGACTTTGTCTCACCACTCAAGGATCATAACCCAAAAGTAGCAATTGAACAATTATACAAATAAACAGATAAGCAAACAAGAAAATAAAACAAGATAGGGGAACCCACAAATATAAGTCCCCAGTGAAGTCGCCATTTCTGTCGCGGTGAAATTTGGATACCAAACTATTGACTAGTTTGAATCTTTAATTTAATTTGCAACCGAACTTTGATTTGTCCAAAGGAAGGGATAAAGATCGAAATTCCCACAATGCAATGCAAATTCAAAGTTTAGAGAGTTATAGGTTCGGGGGTTGGTTAAACTTAGGGAAGGTACTAGCATCCTAAGTTTCTGTAGTATCCTACAGGAACCTCTTGTTTTATATTTGTTTATTGCTAAGTGTTTATCTGCTTAATGTCTGAAAGACCTAGGGGTTTATTTCTAAGTATACTCGATAAGATGTCGCATCTTATGCCTACATATCCTTAGTGGAATCAGAGTATCTGTAGTTCCCCTAAAGGGTTTAAGGAGTTATTTGACTGTGGTCAAAGTTCCTACGGGTTTAGGGTAGTTGATTGATTGATTTTAGGAGAAGAGATGTGTCTTCATTTTAAGGGAGATTTAACCGCCACAAGTTGTAGGAAAATAGTCTTTGCATCGTCTTAAGAAAAGGGCTTAAGTACTCGGATTGTTTGACGAGTATGCCTTTATTTCTCTTAAGGCAAAGTCCCTACGGCTTGATTGTATTGTTGTGGGGTGGAGATTCTATCTCGCTTAAGATGATTTGGAATCTTTCTCTAATGTGTTTGAATATTGTATTGTGTTGAATTGATTGTTGAATGTTTGAATGTTGTTGTTTGTTTTCCTATGTTGTAAAGATAGAAGACACGGTCCTTCCTATGGGGTAGGTTCTATCTTAAGATCGACTTGAGTGGGATCAAGGATCAGGAGGGATAATGATGCAAATGATGTGCACTACACACAATGTTGAATTATGTGTAGGTTTTTCCTTTGGACTGATGCGATGCGAGAATGATAAATGACGATAATGTAAATTACTGTAATGTAAATTGCTGAAGGTAAAGGCAGATAAATAAACATACATGTACGCATGAAAGCGCTGAAGTGTGTGAGAGTGAATGTGTCGTGAAGTGGGTGTGCACGATTGATTGTATTTTTTACGCTGTTGATTGGTCTTAATAGGGGTTGATTGTGGGAGAGGAAATTGTATTGGACTTTAAGTGAAATTGTTTTATTTAGATGAGGTTGGTTTTATATAAAAAAACTGATGTTAATTATATTAGCTATGCGTTCTAGTAAAAATTAGACGGTTAATTACATTTTAAGGAGTGGTTTAAAAAAGGGCTAAACATCTAAGAGGTTTTATTTTTTATTATAAAATTAATTTAAATGTGAAAAGGTTTATTCTTAAATAAAATTGTTATTATTATAAAAGGTTAAATTAAATTAAAAGGTTTTTCATAAAAGAGTTTTTTTTTAGTTATTAAAATAAATAAAAGTTAAATTAGGTGAAGTAGAGATTTTTTATTAAGAAAATGGGTAGATATTATAAAAGGGTTATTAAGATTGATGACTAATTTAAATAGAAAGTGGATAATAAAATTATTAGATGAATCAAGTTAAAGAGTTAAAGAAAAACAGATTAATTAAAAATGGTTAATTTTAAAAAGAGATTTTTTTATAAAAAAGTTGATTAAAGATTGATTATTGATTAATTAATTAAATTAAATATTAATAGTATAAATTGAATGATTATTATATTAATTAAAATTGATTAAAAGGATAAAATGATTATTAGGTTGGTTAAGTGAGATTAACTAGGATTAATTAACAGTTAGTGGGCTGATTAATGGTTTAAGAAGGTTAAGAGGGGTTTAATGAGGTGATTAACGGGGAGATTAAGGGTTAAGTGGGAGAAGGTGCGTGGTTCAGCGTGGTGCGAGCGCGTGGGGTGTATCGTGGAACACGATCTGGATCATCTGATCAGATCAGACAGGGAAAGGATGGGTCACGATGGTGCTGGTGTATGGCGATATTGTGTGCGTGTGTACATACAATTACAACATAAGAAAATGAAAGAAAAAACAAAAGAAACCCTAATTCCTAATCTTCTTCCCAAATCCCTCCGTCTCTTATTCGCGATCTCTCTTCTTTCGATCGCCTTCCGTCTTCGATTCCTCCTTCTCACGTTCTTCAATATTCCTCTCCTTCTTCGATATTTCCTTCATTCGTTCTCTTCTTTTGATCTCTTTGTTCATAGCTATGTTGAAATGCTGGTTTTGCTGTTCGCGGCTGGTGAGATGTTGGTGTCGCTTTGTGCTGCTGTTGCGAATGCTATTCTGCTGATGATTGCAAAGGATGGTGTTGTTGAAATGCTGCACTGATGCTTGTACTGTGATGGCGCCGAAATGCTGATGCGCTGCTTCTGATAAGTTGCCGCTGATAAATTCTGAAGCATTTGCGACGTCCTTGATCGTTGTTCTAATTTATGTGACGAGCTCTTGGGCTGTTGGTTTTTGAGAATAATACAATACATAGGCCGAAGTATCCATTCGAAACTGTCGGTTGGTAACATATATTTTATTGCTTGTTTTCGTTTTGCAGACTGGTATGTATTACGAGGACAACCTTGCTGCCGTTTACGAAGGGAAGTTGTTTGATCTTAATTCCTTCGTGAGATAAAAAAATCCTTCTCCAGGAAAAACTGGCAGAATTGATAAGGTACAAAGATCTTCTTCCTTTTTCTAAACGAACTCGAGATTCTCCTTGTACTCTAATCCATAGCTTCCTTGGTAACATCGTCCGTATATTTGGTAAACTAATTGTTGGAGGCTTGCTTTATGAATGTGAGTTGTTGGTGTTGAGTTTTCTTCTTCAAAGTTTGTTCTACAACCTGTTTCAATTTTAAATTCAGATTGGTGTTTTGAATTGACTCTGTTTTGCAGCAGCCAGATGTGGAAAGTGCGGTACAACCGTTGAAATGACTCTTGTTCGAACACGGTGACTTTGCTCTTGGCTCTAAAATGTTCCTGAATCTCTATTGGTATCTACCAAAAGCTACTAACTGCATTTGTTAATCTTGCAGCTTCAAACGAGTTAGTCAGCATAGGAGGTCTGGATTGTGCGACTTTGTTCAGGAGCGGGGCACGAGAGATGCATCTTGTGTTGGACTGTGGTTCACATCGGAGTTGAATTCGGGAGGAAACATCATTGCAGCTGGTTATGTCATACTGGGATGCTTCGAATAGCCATATCTTTAACTGTCTTCTCTTTATGTGCAGATTGACGAAAATTTCCTCTCAAATAGTTTCCGCCGGTACTCTGGTATTTGCTGAGATGAAACGGGGATCGTAGCAGCTCGGATAGCAAGTATAACTTGGGTTCTTCACTGTATATACTTGTTCTAATCTTCTTTAATGAATTCAAATCCATCTTTGACAGTGCGTCGTTATGATGGTGTTGACAGGTTATCCCTGTTACCCTTGTGGATTTTGCCAAGAAACCGTGGTTACCTGCCTTGATGAAGTAAATTGTCCCTAAAGTTGTTCTTGGAAAGGGGAAGAGGTCGTAAGATATTAACGGTAACACGCAAATCATACTCGTTATGTACTCCTTTCCTTTTTGAAAGTTTAGTAAAAGCAATAGGACAGGCTTGTGAATGGAATTGGCCATTGATGTGGGTCTTTGATAAATCATAATCAATAGTATGATGTCTTGAATGAAATATGGAGATGTTAATCGATGTATTTGCTTCATTGTAATAGGTGACATTCTCTGGTGGCTCCGGCGTACTCGTAGTTCGACGCTGCATTTAGGAGCTTAGAAAAACAAATGGGATTCAACACACTGAGCTATTCTAGGGGAAGGGCAGAGCCTCACCTTGCAGTAAGTAGGAAGGTCTTCGTTGCTGGGACGAATTCAAACTGGACTGAAGGGAGGAGGAATGAAAGACTCCGATCTTACTGGGGATTCATCACTGGCTAGGGCTTTCGAATCAAAGCATGGGCATCTGCAACTAAGAGGGAACAGTAGATCGTTGATTGAAGATCCAGGTCAGTCAACTTCTATTGATTATTGATTCGACCAGCCACCCCGACCTAATTCATGATGAGCTCACCAACTTCCTGGCATGATGTCAAAGCAGGTTCCTCAATCTCCTGTAGCAGAGGTGATAGATAGAATTATGCTCTTAGCAGCTTTGGCGGAAAGGCCATGAACATGAGGATATCATCCCTATGTAGTTGAATTGGCAAGGTTGCAACAGGAGGATTTTCTTTAGGATAGGTTTTTGAAAATTGCAAAGTTCTGACCCTTGTATTTATGTTTCAAATACTTGTATCAAAGCAAAATAAATGTAAAACTCTCATATCTTGTCTTACTTCGAAGACCTTATGGTGATTTGGTATTTGATTATGAAAGTTCCCACACTACCACTTTTTGAGTAACCTTGATAACGCAGTGGATTTAAGTGAATCCTTCAAGTCTTCTTTTGATAGGTGAGTGTCTTCTTTAGGTTCTATGTATGGAGTATCAATTAATGCCCTCTTAAATCCACAGAATTTGCCACCTTCTATGTAACTTGGACTTAACTCCTAAATTTAAGAACTTGAAAATCTTCTTGTTATAAAAACAAAATTAACTTCTCTCTTGGAGTAGATGTTGAAGCTTCTGAGAGATGTTGAGGGAGAATCAGTAGAAAACCTTATAATCAATAGGAAACAAAGCTCAACTGATCATGTTTTGGAATACTTGAATTGGGAGAGTGAATATTATCTCCATCTGAAATCACTGTATCTGCACGAGTTGGTTAGCCGTAAAAAATATAAATATTAAAATAAAGTCAAATAACAATAGAAAATGCGCAAAAAGAGTGGGGATCTTATGGTCAAAAATTAGGGTGCAACAACTATGTGTAAAAGAAGGGATTGTGCATGTGGTGGTGCCACCTTACACTCCGCAGCAAAATGGGATTGCAGAATGCAAGAACAGAACCATCATGAATATGGTGAGAAGTATGTTGAATGAAAAGCATCTACCTAAAGAATTATGGGGAGAAGCAGTTTTGACAGCAACATATATATTGAACAGATGTCCGACAAAGAAGCTTGAAGGAATCACACCAGAAGAATGTTGGTCTAGTGTCAAGCCTAGTCTCAGTCACTTGAAGGTATTTGGATCTATAGCACATAGAGATGTGCCAGATCAGTTGAGAAGGAAGCTTGATGATAAGTCAAATCAGATGATATTGATAGGATATCATTCGACAGGAGGTTACAAGCTGTTCGATCCAGTGAATAAGCAGGTAGTGATCAGCAGGGACGTGATTATAGATGAGATTAAAGAATGGGATTGGACTGAGAATTCCAAGAAGGATTCAGTGAGAATCTCTTGTGAAGAACCAGCCACTAAAGTCGAAATAGAAGTTCAACAGGAACCAGTTGCAGATGAAGCAGGTTCAAGCAGACCTCGACGAACAAGACACATGCCTGCAAGGTTGCAAGAATGTGTAATTACATCAGATGATGTAGTCGATGAAGAGGGTGAGTTGGTACATTTTGCTTTCTACGCAGATGTCGAACCAGTCAATGCAGCTGAGGCATTGAAAGATTCGAAGTGGATGAAAGCAATAATTGAAGAGTTGGAATCCATCGAACTAGTCAATGCAGCTGAGCCCAGATTGCAACTGTCGAAGGATTCATATGAAGATGATGTCGACCCAACCCAATACAGAAGACTTATTGGGTCACTTAGATACCTTTGCCACACAAGGCCTGACTTAGCATACAGTGTTGGTATGGTAAGTAGATTCATGCAGAAGCCAAAGGTATCACACCTAGCAGCAGCGAAGAGGATACTGAGGTATCTGAAAGGAACTCTCGACTATGGAATTTTATTTTCAGCAGCTGATGAAGGAAAAGAATGCAAGTTAGTGGGATACACAGACTCCAGTTGGTTTAGTGATGCTGAGGATCGAAAATCCACAGCTGGATATGTGTTTATGTTAGGTGGTGCACCTGTTGCTTGGAATTTGAGAAAGGAACCAGTGGTGGCATTATCATCATGCGAAGCAGAATATATAGCTGCTTCCCTTTGTGCATGTCAAACAACTTGGATGGTGAACTTGGTCGAAGAAATCACAGGGAAGAACCATGGAGCAATTACCATGAAGATAGACATCATGCCAGCTATCAACTTGGCAAAGAATCCAATAGCTCATGGTCGAAGCAAGCACATTGAAATGAGGTTCCATTATCTCAGAGAGAGGGTAGCATAAGGGAAGATGAAGTTGGAACACTGCAGAACTGAGAATCAGATTGCAGATATCATGACGAAGGGAGTGCAGGTCGAAGCCTTCAGAAGACTAAGGGCCATGATGAATGTAGACAGTTTAGACACAATGAATTAGGTGGTGTGTTAAATATAATTCATTGTGTAAACAGATTTAATTTGATATGATATGATTAGATATCATATGATTAGATTTGATATCATATGATTAGATTTGATTTAGAATATTTTAGGCCTTTTATGTTTTGGGCTAGTGTAAACCTAAAACTATAAATAGGGTGCCTTGCTTTGTATTCTACATCACAACAGAACAGATTTCACAATTGCAGTTAGCAAGTGAAAGTTCAATAAGAAATCCCACAGTTTGTGGGTAACAATTCTCTCCAAATACTTCTTCTCTCATTCTTCTCTTTCTTGTTTGTTATTCTTCTTCTCTTTTGTTGTTCTTAATAATTACTTGTTATTACCATCATTATCATATAGTGGGTTTGTTCATCAATCTTGAGATCAAGATTGAAGGGAATTCTTCATAGGGTGTGAGGTGAATTTCCAACAGAAGAGAGGATTTGAGGAATTGAAAAAGGGTTTGTGAGGATTTTTTTAAGAATGGTCTTAGCTCTGCCACCCTCTCAAATGAGGGGGAAAGGATTTAAATTATGGTGTGAACTGAGGGTATAATAGGAATCCAGTGGAAAGGTTGTGAGCTAGAAATCCTAATGTGGTTGTACGGACGTGACGATTTTGTTGAGGTGAATTGTGTGAAGGATTTGTATTTTGATGTGTAGTTGGTGAGGTCGTACGAATTGTGAACGTTATGCGGAATTTGTTTTGTGGGTCATGCTGCAGACATTATGATTGCCCAAGTTTGCATACCATTTTTGCTCAGTTGTGTTGGTCGTTTTGAAGTTGGTTTCGATGCGTAACGACACTTTATAACCAAACTAAAGTTGCTCGACTGAAACTTTCAGTGGTTTTGTTTACGTTGAATTTTGTTTTTGTGTAGGTTGTGTTAGTACTGCTTGTGTATGGTTGTGGCTTTGCATGAAGTCGCGCAGCTTGTGATGGTTGGTAGCTTGGTTGATGAAAGACTTGATGTAGGTGTGTGTTTGGAGCGCTACGGCTATTTGTTGGGATACACACCATGAAGATTCACATATGATGCACTGCTCTTTTTTATTCTTTCCTTTTTTGGTTGGTAAATGAGCCTTGTTGTAAAGGATGGGCCTCATTTTGTAGCAAAAACAAATTTGTAAAGTGGACTTTGGATACTGGAAATTGTAAATGGGCCATATGGTTTTCTCTTATGATTTTTATTGTCCCTTTCATCATTTTATTTTGGATGGGCTTAAGATAATATATTTGCACCTCCCATTTTGTATTGGACTTTGACTTAAAACACATTGTTTGAACCTTCTGTATGAACAATCTTCAGAACCACTCTTGGCCATCTTGAAATTTTTAAACCACAAAGGATGATGATTAATGAAATTTGGAATTTTGGACTTGAATCCACAATTAGAACCATATAAAATTTGGAATTCGTACTTGAGAAATAAGAATATCTAAAAATCAACCCTGCACTTTAATTGAATTGGTATCTTGAATTGTCATGTGTTTATCTGAACTTGTGACCATCGTGAACTTATCTTGATTGAACCCTGGTGGTTCTTAATCATGAGGTGCATGCTTTGGTATTGTTGATATTTGTAAATATATATAGTGTTAAGAATATTTGTATATAGAATAGCCCCACATCGACTATATCATGTAATTAGTTGTAATCTATCTATACATAATAATGTCTCCGTAGTGCTTTTCAAAACACACGGTTTATTCAAATGTCTCTTAGTCTCTTGTATTTTAACATGGTATCTAAAGTCTACTAAGAGGCAATTATTTCTTCGTCGTGCTTTACCCGGTTGACCCACTGTCTTTCGGTGAGAATTTTTTTTTAATTTTTTTTGCAAACCGTGTTGTCACTCCGGTTTGCCTCACTTTTCAAAATTCTCCGGTGACCACCATGTCGCCACTGCCGTCGTTACTGTTCTGGCAAAACTTCCGGAGACTGAAAAATTCTGGCTAGCACACGATGAATGTTATTCACAAAGTTATAACATCCACTATGACATTCACTACAGACCAACTATTATGCAGTAATTATAAAGCAGTAAATAACATAGTTGGTTGTTGACCCAGTTCAGTGCAACACACTTACATCTGGGGGCTACCAAGCCAGGGAGAAATTTCACTATCAGTAGAATTAATTCAGAGTCAAACCTCCAGTTTGCACTCCTCACTTAAAACCTACCCAATGACAATTTAACCTAGAGACACTCTAGACCTGAGTATACCCACTCACTCCCTACAATCACCTCAGTGATATCCAATTACACTTACAAATTCAACAGTAGTATGAAGAACCACTTCAACTACACACACCTTGATCTTGCTTCAAAGCTTTGATCAAGGAACACACACTCTTGCTTAACAGCTTCGAGTGACACACAGCCTAGAAACTACCTAACCAATGCAATCAACAGTTGCTTGGATTACAAGTGTTCCTAAGACAGAATCGTGAAGAACAACCTCTTCACTTCTAAATCACTATGGTGATTTCTCTGTTTCTCTATCTTGAAGAGCTGCCTTCTAGGATTGCTTCTCCTGTTATTTATAGCAGCAGATCAGTCCTTGGGCCTGGGCGCACAATCTAGGTTTTTCATCACAAAACCTATCCTTTAATTGTCTGCCCACTTGCCAATTCATTCAGGGACATTTTAGTTCTCTTAGGGCTTCTAAAATGTTTCCTGAATCCTAGCTTGAGCTCCTACAAGGTTTCCTGATTTTTAGCTTGAGAATCCTCATTCTGAATACCAGAAAAACTGCCTTGCCCGCTTGATGTCATACGAACAGTGTTATGACATTTTGTATGACATTCAGCTTAACTAAGTTAACTTATAGTTAACTTATCCTGCACACACATCATTAAGTATGTCCTAACAATCAATATGACATACATGCACATTCTAAAGTTTTGTCACAAAATGCAGCCAATCAAGAGCACTTACAAACTCCCCCTTTGGCAAATTTTTGGCTAAAATAACCTGTTAACAGATCAGAGTTTACACACAACAGAAAACTTATGATGTGTTTTGTCATGCAGGATAGTTGCTAGCTCAAACCTCTCTGAATCCTCACAGTTAGTTATCACTGTTATAACTCACTTTGTCAACTATCTGTAGACTATACTACAGATGTCATCCTTTGCTAGTTGAGTAACAGAGTTACTCCCCCTCAACTGATGCACTTTATCAGTTGAACACTTCACCTACAAACAGCCTGCAGTTACACATATTCATCCAGCCTGCTCTGGATGTTATGACCATCAGGATAACATCCTGAAGTACACATACTTATGCTACTCCCCCTGAAGTACACACACTTATGCTACTCCCCCTGAAGGGATGCATACTGCTCACACATGCACATCTCAGCAGTACCTGCAAACATGCAAGAATACTATCATATGCACTATGGTACATATGCTCTAGCTAGTCTTCAACCTGTTCTCCCACCTGTTGTACCTTTATCACATTTATCTCTCCCCCTTTTTAGTCACAAATTAAGACCCAACTAACACATAGCATAGATCAGAAATTGTACCAATACATATGTTTGGGGTTACATTACAAACCTGCTCATAGAGAGCATAACAAAACATTCATGCTTGAGAAAAGAAAAATTGACCAGCAGCACACTTCATCACCTCAGTAGCAGTCTGAGGCACATACCTAATTCTCAATTTTCTTTATTAGAGGAAGAACTGGAGTCACTGCTATCCAAATCTGAGAGAGGGATGTCTTGGTTTCAATCATACGAGTCTTCTTCTAGAAGATCCTCATCTGGACCCCGGCGAGCCAGGGGCACAGTGAAGCCCTTAATAAGCAATCCTTTCCTGATGATATTGTCAGCAATTTCCCCCATGGATTTATTCACGTAAGTTGTGCCTTCCCTGTTTATAATTCTCCTAAGTTCTTCTTCAGTGGGAGAAGGATACTTGCGGTTTGATTTCTCAGCCGAGGGAGGTGTATCTTTGGTGAGTTTGGGAGGGGACTTAGACAAAGATCCTTCATGATGAGAAGCCATGTTGTTGTCGAGACTGAGGGTTTGGAAGAGATGATGAACGGTAATGGGGGCAGAGAAGCACATTTGTGTGGAATGGAGAGTTTTGTTGTTCAAAGACTTTGACTGCATTGAGATCCTAAAACTCTCACGTGCCATTAATTGCTATGCATCCTCATACATGCAGATACCCAACTTCCCTATAAGATTTTCAAATTGGGCAGCATCTAGAGCCTTTGTAAAGATGTCATCTAGCTGTAGCTCAGTGGACACATGCTCCAAGGAAATCACTTTGTCTTCCACAAGGTCTCTTGTGAAGTGATGCCTTATATCAATGTGCTTGGTTCTGCTGTGCTGGATCGGGTTTTTGGAAATGTTAATAGCACTAAGATTGTCATAGTACAATGTCATGACATCCTGAGTGACATTGTATTCAGTTAACATTTGCTTCATCCAAACCAGCTGAGAACAGCTGCTACCAACTGTGATGTATTAAGCTTCAGCAGTGGACAAGGAGACACAGTTTTGCTTCTTGCTGAACCAAGATATTAGGTTGTTACCTAAGAAGAAGCATCCACCATAGGTGCTTTTTCTATCATCAGCACTGCCAGCCCAATCTGCATCACAATAACCAGACAAAATAGGGATACACCCATGAGAGTAGAGTATGCCATAGTCACAGGTTCCATTCACATATTTGAGAATCCTTTTTACTTGGTTCATGTGACTCACTTTAGGATCTACTTGATATCTTGCACATACCCCAACAACAAAGGCAATGTCTGGTTTGCTGGCTGTTAGATATAGTAGACTTCCAATCATGCTTATGTATAGCCTTTGATCAACACTAGTACCATTTTCATCTCTAGTCAACTTTAGATGAGTGGGGGCAGGTGTTCTTTTGTGACTGGCATTGTCCATCCCAAACTTTTTGACTATATTTTTGGTGTATTTACTTTGGGAGAGGAAGATGGAGTTTTCCATTTGCTTGACCTGTAGCCCAAGAAAATATGTTAATTCTTCACACATGCTCATTTCAAATTCAGACTGCATGTGACTGACAAATTGCTTCACCATCCTTTCTGACACCCCACCAAACACTATGTCATCTACATAGATCTGAGCTATCATGATTTCTCCACCCTCATTTTTTACAAACAGAGTCTTATCAATTCCCCATTTCTGTATCCATTTGTTGTGAGAAACTCAGTGAGCCTTTCATACCATGCTCTAGGTGTCTGTTTCAAGCTATAGAGAGCCTTCCTTAGCTTGTAGACATGGTCTGTCAGGTTAGGATCCTCAAATCCCTTGAATTATGCCAGATACACTTCCTCACTTAGATATCCATTCAGAAAAGCACTTTTCACATTCATCTGAAAGAGTTTAAATTTCAGGATGCATGCAATTCCTAACATCATCCTGATAGACTCAAGCATTGCAACTGGTGCAAAGGTTTCATCAAAATCAATTCCTTCTACTTGAGTATATCCCTGTGCCACTAGTCTAGCTTTGTTTCTGACTATGATTCCTTCTTCATCTGACTTGTTCTTGTAGATCCATTTGGTTCTAATGATATTGGTTCCTTCAAGTCTAGGCACCAGTTCCCATACTTCATTCCTCTTTAACTGTTCCAATTCATCTTGCATTTCCTTGATCCAGTATTCATCAGAGAGGGCTTCCTTTACATTTTTGGGTTCAACCTTGGACACAAAACAAGAGTTTGAGATGACATCTCTTGCTCTGGTCCTTACTCCTCTGTTGAGGTCTCCAATGATCAGGTATTTGGGATGATCTTTCAGAAGTCTAATAGAAGGTTCCTTGGTGGCTGTATCTGGTTCAGTATTTGGACTTGCTTGGGTGTCTTCAATCTCCTCAGATGGAGTTTCAACCAATGTTCCTACATCCTCTATGACATTGATTTCATCAATGATAACATTAATGGATTCCATTAACACTTTAGTTTTGGAGTTATATACTCTGTAAGCTCTGCTGTTGGTAGAATATCCCAAGAATATTCCTGAATCACTTTTGGGATCCATTTTCCTTCTTTGTTCACGATATGCCAAGATGTAGCATTTGCTTCCAAACACATGAAAGTACTTCACATTTGGTTTTCTTCCTTTCCACAATTCATACAGAGTGGAGGATGTTCCCTTTCTCAGAGTAACCCTGTTGTGAACATAGCATGTTGTATTCATAGCTTCAGCCCAGAAGTGCATAGGCAGCTTGTTTGCATGGATCATGGCTCTAGCAGATTCTTGAATGGTTCTGTTTTTCCTTTCTACTACTCCATTTTGTTGAGGGGTGATAGGCGAGGAAAATTCATGGCTTATGCCTTCAGCTGCACAGAATTCAGTAAGCTTGGAGTTTTCAAACTCCTTTCCATGATCACGTATGATCCTGATAACCACACTCTCTTTTTCTCTTTGGAGTTTGATACATAGTTCTTGGAAGACTTCAAATACATCAGACTTTTCTCTAATAAAGCTTATCCAGGTGAATCTGGAGTAATCATCAACCACCACATATGCATACCTTTTCCCACCAAGGCTTTCTATTTGCATTGGTCCCATCAGATCCATTGCAGTAGTTCCAGAACTCTGGAGGTGGTTAGATGTTCAACCCTAGGATGAGAAGTCTTGGTTTGTTTGCCCACTTGGCATTCCCCACAAACTTTTCCCTCATCAATAGTCAGTTTAGGTATCCCTCTCACAGCCTCCTTGGAGATGATCTTCTTCATTCCCCTTAGATGAAGATGTCCAAGTTTTTGATGCCACAATTTTACTTCCTTTTCCTCTCTTGCAATAGAACAAATTATGGATTTACTAGTTGTTGCACCCCAAATTTGTCCTACCTTTACATGGTTTCTAGTGCCACTTTATTTTGAATGAATAAAATGCCACAATTGGCAAGAGACCGTGTGTGAGGAGTTGTGAGTGAGAGGTCGAGAGTTTGAATCCCACCTTCTTCACTTTTTGTTTTTCTTTTATTTTTATTCTAACTTTTCTATTTTCATTAAAAAAAATAGTTTTTTTTATTTAATTATTATTTTCGTATTTTATTTAAATTATTTTTTTTAAAAATATTATTTTTTCACTTTTTTTCATATTATTCATAAAAACATCCAAAAATCATAAAGTTAAAAATATTAGAAAAGATTTTATTCTTTGTATAATATTTTTAATGTTTAGTAAATAAATAGGGTTTTAAGTTTGTTTTAATTTGTTTAAATTTTATTTAGTTTTGACTAATTCTTTAAGTTGGGCTTTAAAGTGGGCATTAGGTTAGAGTTAACCCTAATTTGTTACCTATATAAACATGAGTTGCATTTGAGAAAAAGGGAAGAAGGAGACAAAACGAAAAAACGGCAGCAATTCTCACAACTTATTAGAAGAAAGGGGGAACCCACGAACCCAGAAGGAGAAGAAAGCGACGGTTCTTCGAAGAAGAAGAAGGAGCTTCTTTCGTTAATCATCATCATCACGACTCAAAGAAGCTCAAGCTCTCATCATTGTCCTCCTTCCGGAACTGCTTTAAATCTCATCTCAAGAATCCGTCGCCGTTACCGTAAGTTTTTTCTAACTTTTTAGATTTAGTTAATATTAAAATGAATTTTCTTAATTAAAACTCCTCTTGAATCAAAATTCTTTTTTTAGAGGTTAGTGCATTATTTTTAATTAAACCATTTTTAAAAAGAAATACAACAAAAGAAACATAAAGCTAACATTAAGACCTTTTATTCAATATTAAAGCTTTTTTTTTGAACAAGATTTAAAACTCTTTTATTAAAGTTAAAACCTCTTTTAAAGTTTTTTTTTTCTTCCAAAATTAAAATCTTTTCTTAAAACTACAACTTTTTTTCCAAATTTAAACCACCTTTTTAAAATTTAAATCTAAGTTTGTAAATTAAAACCATTATTTATTTAAAGTTACTACAAACCTTTTTAAAATCTATATCTATATAAAACTTATAATTAAAAACCATTTTTTATAACTTATAATTAGTTTATTTTTTTTAATAAATTGAAATTATATTTTTTCTGATGACTAATAATTAAAAACATTTTAACAGCTTATAGTTAGTATTTTTTTTTTAATTTATAGTTAGTAACAGTTTTTTATGATTTATAGTTAATTTAGTTTTTAATAAATTGTAATTAAAAAAAATATTTAGATTTCTAATTTATGACATTCCTAACATTTTTTTTCTCAGTTGTATAGTTTATTGATCCTTTATTTTTTGCACTCCATTTTATAGTTGTAATTTATGCGAAGCAATCGTCGCTCTCATTTCATTATTATTCTTGCATTTTCCATGGATGTAATTTACGCGAGGCCATGGTCGCAGTTTATTTATTTATTTATTTTTTTTGGGATTTGTAATTTACGCGAGTGATCGTCGCGACGCTTTTTTCGCTTTCTTTACTTTCCGCACTTTAATTTCCGCCATATAATAATTTGCCATGTTTTGCATGATTTACCGTTATGTTCCTCCGAAGGAATTAGGTCTAGCCGTTTGACCGCCGAGTCAATAACCCTAACCTTTGACCATTTCCAAACCCTAAGAGCCTAGGTGTCCCGTCGTGGACGAAAATACCCTTTACCCTAGCTTTAGGTCAAAGAGTCGTCGTACTCTGCTTTAGGGTTTCCCGCCGTGGAATCCATAATTTCAACCCTAATTTTAATTCAACTTTTCAACATAGAAATATGAGTTTCAAGACTCCACGTAAGCGTGTCCTTAAGATACATTTACTCCCATTGAAACCTTGACCACAATCAAGAAGTTTCTAACCTCTCTTTCAAGGGGAACTACAATTACTCTGATTCCATTCCCGTCAGGATATGTAGGCACAAGATGCAACGTCTTGCCGAGTAAACTTAGGACTAACCCTTAGGTCTTTAGGTCACTCTATTCCTTAGCTCAATATATATTAAAGCAGATAATAAAATATATAAAAAGCATACAATAAACAAAAGGTTCATGTAGAGTACTACAGAAGTTTAGTGTGCTAGTACCTTCCCTGAGCTTAACCAACCCCTTACCTAGATCTCTCCCCGCATTGTCTTTACGATGCAAAATTAGGTTTTCCTCTTTTGACATTTTCCTTCGGATAAATCAAAGAGCGGTTGTGAACTAAAGATGCGATTCAAATTAATTAATAATTTGATATCATATTCTAACCGCAACAGAAAATGGCGACTTCACTGGGGAACCTTCTAATTTTTAAGGGTTGCCCCTATTTTGTTTATCATATGATATTTCTATTTTATTTTATTATCTGTATATATTGTACCTTACTTGGGGTATCTTTGTTGTGAGATAAGTCCTACACCCGGACTTTAGTGACATTATTATAGGAAGGTGATATATTCGACGAGGCTTATAGGGAGAGATTCCAGACCAAGCTGACTTGAGAATCACCGCTCAGTTGAGACCCTCTCGAAAATGGTTCGGTTGAACGAGTATTCGTGAAAACTTTTACTATTGTCGATTGGAGTCCATGATACTGGGGACCGTAGTACCTTAACACCACTTTGGCCTTATCTAGGACGTAGTGCAAGGACTATGAGGGAATATTCCCAAAATAGTTGCTACGCGATACTACACTCAAAAGAGGCTCTCTCGAGGATATTATTAACCACCGAGTCAATTGGGAAACTGATAATATCCGAAAGATGGACTGATGACTTTGGGCACCTCTTTAGAACCTTGTTCTGCAGGTACAACTACCCCATAGTACATACCTTTTGGGAAGGGTAGACCTTAACTCCATTCATTGTTCCTCTAACCTAGGACTTTGTTGTTTGTGTGTATTTGTGCATGGCATTCATAAAACATCATTCCTAGTTTCAAGGAATTCAACAGCCCTTTGCAAATTCAAAAGTCCTACATTTCAAAGTTTAAAACCATTTCCAACTTTCCTAAAATAGAAATGTTTGTAATCGACCATTGAAGTTCTTGAAACTATTGCATTGCATTAGCATCATGTCTTGCATGGTATCTTTCCCCGGGTTTCTCATGTCCAGTTGTCTTTATCTTCCAGTGTTCCGTTGAGTCGTCAAGCTGATTCCTCGACACAGGTATCAGACTAGAGCTAACTATAGACGCCAAATGTCAGAACAAGAGGAACATAATATGGAGGTCCGAATGGAGATTGATAAGTTGAAAGCAGGCATGACCAAGCTTACCGAGATGCTTCAAGTGTTGATTTCCAGAGGAGAGCCACCTCAGAGGAGTGTCATTCAGGAAGTTTTAAGTGTTGATCCACCTCTTGTTCCAACGCCACCCTCTACTTGGCCGGAGTTTGGTTTACCTCATAAATACTTTCCACCTGTTGCATCTGCTGCTATGATTTCTAGTGCGCTTTTCATGAGGGTGCTTTAGGCCACGACTTGGAGCATTGTTCTGCACTGAAAGCCAAAGTGCATGAGTTAATGAGGGATGGAATACTTGATTTTGAAGATAACCCTCCAAATATCCAGAAAAATCCGTTGCTAGCACATCAAAAGTGAAGCTTCGGGCTGACCCCAGAGGATGGCTCACTGATTTAATCATTAGGCTTTTGTTTCTCATTGTTTATATTTTCCTTATTTTATTAGCTGTTTGCTTTCGAATTATGTTTGTACTTTTATATTAATGAACTGAGCATTGAAACTTTTGATTTAATTCATTTTATCTATTATTTTCATCTTTATGCTTTATCTTTCAAATATTTACTTTTGTCCGAATTTTTGGTATGCAAAGATTGGAGGGAGGATGACGAAAACATTATACCCATAACTGTTGTCAATATGCTTTCAATCAACCTTTGTTGACGATGTAAGGCATTGTTTCAACTCCCAAACACTGGAGAAATAAGGAAGTTATCCCCTTGTCACCCCTTTCGAGCCTAGAAGTTAGAGTTTCTTTCTTTACAAAAAACCCGCAATTTTAACCTTGGGGCATGGGTAGTTCTCAGTTAATTTGGTTGTGTGTTCATACAATACACCTTTCATATAAAGGTCGCACTCATAATTTTCCTTCGTACACAACAAGTGTCGAAGATGCCTTTTTTAAAGCCAAAACGCCAATGATGTTTCACCGTAATCATTTAAGATAGGCAGTCACTTTCTTTCAAAAAAACAAAATAAAATATAAAAAGCCCGCTAAGTCAAAACCTATGAAGGAGACCTAGGCAAAACTGGGGCATCCTGCTGACTGTAATCTTCACAAAAAAAACACAGTTCAGACAAAAGTTAGGGATAATAAAAAGAGGAGATCTTTAAATCCTTACTCTGAAAATCCTCAATGTCAAAAGAACCATATGTTGTAAAGAAGCAGTGGCTGCCTTTTCGTAGGTCCCTTGACTTTTGAACCATTCCTACTACCATCAGTGCAATTCCTAACCTATAGGAACCTGAATGCATAATATGAGTTAACTAAGCGTAGGACTGAAGATTATCACGTAGATTGGGTGGAAACAAACAAATTTTGAGCCTTTATCCTTTGTTTCATAAACCATGAACCAGACCACGTTACAACCCTCAAAAGACCTAATTGAAACAAGGATATTTTGAAAGCATGCTACAACAAGGTTGCGTAAGCTGACTCCTAAAGATCTTTGTGAATCATTTATTTTGGCCGTATACCTGTATTAAACTTTGTGTGTCCTGGACCGCCGCGTTCTAACCAAAGACTCATTTATTTTTCATCTTTCAAAAATAATTTTGATTTCAAAAGTTGCATGAACTTTGCATTACCATGTTTGTATGAATATTTTTGTTTGCAAACTGGCTTTCCTCTAAGGAATTTTCAAACAATCGAGAAACTTGGTCAAGTGATCCTATCAGGGGCAAAGTCTTCTCAGATCTGGTTTATCCATGAGATTTTCAAGACTCGGACTGGGGCAAACCTTCCGAGGGTAGAGTAAAACAGTCATTTTCAGAATCAGACAAGCTGAAGCAATTATCGGTTCATCTGTAATGGATAATTTAATCTGGGGCAGTTTATTTGAAAGATCTCCAAGCGGCTTTCCATCCTTCCTATGACGACCATCAACCTGATTATGATTTAGCAAGTGGCAGTGATCTCCGGGTTGAGGAATCAGTTTTCCAATCTTGTCATCTTACCAGAAGAGTCGAGCCTTGTCGTCGACATCTGCATTTGCATTTGATCATATCTCATAACATAATTCATATACATATTGTCGCTAATGCGAAAATCGGCGCCGGCTGACAGAAGAGTCGCCACCGTGCGTTATTTATCCCATAGGAGGGAAAGGAAACGCTCGAAGTAAACCTAACGCAAAGACGGGAAAAGGTATGGTCATCGCAACCAAAACCTGGATTCGGGAGTCGGTTACGCAAGGGGAAGGTATTAGCACCCCTCACGTCCATCGTACTCGATGGGATCCACGCTTGCTTGGTTTGTACGGATTACACTTCTATCTAAACTAAAGGATGAGGTCTGAAAAGAAAAGAAAAGATGACTCGGCAAAGCATCGCACTTTATGCCTACGTATTCCCGTCTGGAACGAGAAATCAGAGTCAACGTAGTTCGCCTAACTACGGGGGATGATGGGTGAAGGTTGCTCGCTAGGATATCGCATCCTATGCCTACGTACTTCCACACAGCATGGAAGATCAGAGCAAACGTAGTTCGGGCTACGCACGACACAAGCTGTTCAAGTGTCTTTTATGAAAAATCTCACCTTAAACAAGGGTTTTCTTATTGCAAAAAGGTTGATGTTTGTTCAAATCTTTTGACGGAAGAAATGAATTAATCTCTGTTATAACCTTTATTAGTGTTTTTCTGTTGTTTTGAAGGAAGAAGAGATGACACTCTAAAATCCTAGGGTTGAAAAAGGGATAAAAATCTACCCTAATGTTATCATGCATGGGTTAACTCCTAGTGTCTATCATGCTCCTCTCTTGCACAGAGAGAAACAGAGATCCTAAGGGAATAGACGGAAACAAAAACAGCAGATATATACAATAAAGCAGTAAAATGCATGGATGCAACAATACAAGCGAGGCAAGGGAGTCCCACTCAACCTCGAACCTAGAAAACAATAGGCAAAAGTGAACAGGATTCACTTTCAACCCAGCAAATTAAACAGCAAACAATACAGTCCGGGAAATTCAATCAATACATCAAGAAATAAAACAGCTAAAAGCTAAACAACAAAACAGTCTTCATCAGCATCAGCAACTATCTTCAGGCTTCAAACAGACATCAGTCTTCTATCTTCAATCTCCCAATGGCTTTTCTTCAAGTCCCAACCTCCAAGCTGAGGAATCAATCACAAGAATGAGCTGGGTGTCAAGCAATCAGTTGACCACCAAAGGTGGCAAACATACTGCTATCAACACAAAGAATGTTTCTCTCAAGAGTTCTATCCCTTAGACATTAGCACCAAGCCTTCCAAAGGAAGGGGGTGAGTGTCTTAGGGAGACTCTGCATCACAGAGAAGAATGGAGGTAGTCAAGACCTACCATGTTTGAGAATCATGTTTACTACTCTAGAGCTCTGCCTAACTCCTAGATCCTAGAAACTTCAACAGCTGCCAGCAAGAGATACTCCTCATCAACTCTGGAAGTTGGTCTTCATTCTCTGATCTTCAAATGGGCTTCATCACCTCAGTCTTCAGCTCTCCCAATCCCCAAGCAAACCCAATACCCCACACAGACAAAAAGTAACCCTAAAGAGGGCACACCACACAGTCAAACAAATATAAGCAGTATACTAATAGCAGTAGGGGAATCCTAATATTTTCTAAGGGATCTATCTTATACCCATAACCCCTATAGTCCCATACCCCAAAATCAAATCAAAACTCCTAAAAGAAATGATCTATCTCACTTATGCTCACTTAAAACCCTAATTTTCACCACCCTAATCTCACCTAATAAAATCACCTAAAATTTAATCCTAAAAATATGAATTAAATCCTATATACAAGTTGAAGTCCTAAGCTAATCACTCTAAAAAGAATGGATTAAAAATATAAGGGGAACTATTAGAACTAAAATCAACAAATTTGAGTACTAAACTAAACTCACTAAAATGCTATTTACAAGAAAAATACACAAAAAATATCAGAACAAAATAAAATGCCAATTTTATCATTTGGTATTTTTCTTAACAGAATTATTGACCTATCACAAAAAGAACCAATTAAAAACAAGCTATTTTCAATTTTTTATGAATTTTTAAAGGTGAGAAAAATATTAAAAGAAGTAAAAAGAATAAAAGAGAAATAAAATGGGGGAGGGGGTCTGAATAGCATTGCGCCTAGTTATTATTAAGGATGGGCTGGAAATGGGGGCGCGAATATCATTTCTGCAAGGCCCAGTACGCTCAGAAAATCAATTAAAAATATAAAAGAAAAATGGAATGCAAGCGGTGCATTTAGCAATGGTTTTAAGTGCAATTTCATTGGGCTTCTCAAAAGGGGGTGGGGATAGGAATCTGAATCCAAGGCCCATGGTTGCGTTTAAGTGAAACGCATCGTTTCGCTTAGTCAATTCCCTCCGTTTCTCTCTTCAAATCTGGACCACACGATTAGGTTGACAAGTCAATTAATTGGAACGATCTAACGGCCATTGCGTCGTCTTCTCCACAAAACCTAGGGTTTGCAGGTTTCCTCAGCTTCATGCAAGCAATTTCAAGTCTCTCGTGCTCTCTCCATAGGCCATGAAACCCTACACTATAAAGAGCAAAGTTGCTCTATTCTCTCCCCTGAACATGATGGTGCCACAAGTTTGGATTGAAACCAATTCCATAATGAAACCCGATAGGTGTAACAATCTGAATCCACCCTTATGCACTGCAATGGAATCTCACAATTCTCCATTCTAATTATCCTATCTTGTTCATCATGCTACACTGATCTCAGCAAGCTATTGCATGCTCATTAAAACTCATTGTCCAGCTTAATCTTGATCATCAAAGAATCATCACCCTGTTATGGAACCTCATAGAACTCTCTCTAATTCTCAGGAATTAATCCCCTATTGTCTCTAATCATGTTTACCCTAACCATTTCATCTAGTACTGCATAAATAGAGAGATTCGAAAGCTTTTGCAAACCTGAAAATGGTGATGGCAGGTGCAATTACACTTCAATCCAATGCTTGAAACTTGCCACAAATGATCTCTAATGGAAGATAACTTTTATGTTTGCAAGATCTTGGATGGACAGTGCTTGGATTGTGAGTTTGGATCCAACTTGCTTCACTTGCAATTTTGAATCTACACCTTCAAACACTCATCAATGGCCACTCCAATCTGTGTGTATATGTTCAATATGATCCAGAGAATTGATTTGTGGAGAAGAATTCAATGGAGATGAAGAAACAATGGAGTTTTAGATTGATTTGCAAAAATGGAAGAAATGGTATATCACTCTCTCTTTTCTCTCTTTTCACCAACCCCTTGCACCAATGAGTTCGATCCAATATATAGATGATGATGGACAGATCTAGAAGTTTCTAGATTGATCTAGGAAAGTGTAGAATGTGGTGGAAAGTTCATGAAATTCTCATGTGATGATATTTTGATACATCTCATATCATGCTTGCATCCCTTTCATATTTGTGCTAAAACCTCCTTACATGAGATATTGAAAGTGTATGCAAGCTCCTTGCCTTGAAAATTCACCTTATGCCAAGTTTTCCATACTTGCCTTATTATGCAAGTAACAAAAATACAAAGCAAGTCCAAAATTTAACCCCTAACTCAAAAAAGTGGCTGAACCAATGTCTTTAAAATGATTTTTGGAATCAATTTGGTATATTGGATGACCCATTTTGGATTTGTAGATCTCTCAAACCAATTTTTCATTTCAACTTTTTCAACTTATATGCCTTTTTTAGGTCATTTTTCACCAACTTTGGTCAAGTCTTGTTATATGCATTTCCAAACTTCCATGACTTCTTTTCTAGACTTAAAATGATATTTTGAGCAACTTTGATGTTGTGAAGTTTTTCATTTGAAGCTTCCTTTTATGAGTTTTAGGCATAGGCTAAGAATGACCTGTAATCCTCAGATGACCAAAATACCCTTTGCTTGCCAAGACCATAAGTAGAGTTCCATAAATCCTATGAAGGCATACCATACCATTATAGAAATCTAAGACAATTAGGAACAACTCCCATGTTGGCCAGGAATCCATTTGAAATATCCTTGAAGGTCAAAAGTTGCTTGGAAGACAGACAACTTTCACAGACAAATTTCAGTGCCCTCAGATGACCTGTAACTTGCAAGAGCTATAACTTGAGTTCTATAAATCATCTTGATGACTTCCACCACTCAAATTAAAGCTATGAAGATAATCTACAAGTTTCATGTGGACCAAGAATTCATATGAAGCTTGCATCTTGAGTTACACTGCTTTGAAGTTTGACCTAAATCAGGGGATTTTACACTGAAACCCTAATTTGGTAACTCCAGTTCTCCTTGACTCCTCTTGATTTTTCTTTAGCACAACATCATATCCATATCCATATAGCAAATAATGAATCCCACAATCTTCAAATGATCCTTGATGCCTTTCAAAACAGGTCTTTGACCTAGGATTGACCTGGTGTTGACCTAGTGTTGACTGACTTCAACTGAGGCTCTTGCAATCATTCCAATGACTTGGTTCTCCTCAAAAATGATCCTCTAAGCTCTTCATAACATCTATACGCACCTCATGATCTTAGCTCATAGCTCATACTTCCTCTGATGATCCCCAAACAACCTCAAGATAGGAGAGAATTCACTAATCAACCTGTCAACTCTCCAAAGCTCAAATTCTTCCCTGATGACTTGAATAGTCTTGAATATGAATGAAACCCTTGGATATGCCTCCTGAGATAAGAATAGCACTTGATCCCTTGATTAAGATAGCTTGCTCATGCTATGCAATGCAGATGAATACACTATGTACATGATGACAATGACTATGCAATTGAAACATAAACCTAGGTTAGAAAAGGTTGGGCAAATTTTGGGGTGCAACAGCTGCCCCTATTCAAGCGGATTGGACCCGACTGGATGAAGAGCACGCAGCCTTCAGACGTTCGTGGTACGAGACGGTTGAATACGAAAGAACCCGGAAATTTGCCAACCGCAAAAATAAATTGCGAAAACGACTACTGCTTGGGAAAACCCTGGGAACTGGCTTTTATCGTCACAGCAACAACTGACCATCCATCTGTCAATCTGCTCTGTAAAATAATCCGATGCTGTCCGCAGACTGCTTCATTCCGAAGAAATGAGCATACACCACACAACGAGAAATTGCTGATATCACTTATCAACCTCTGTTGATCTCACTTATCAACCTCTGTTGATCTCACTTATCAACCTCTGTTGATCTCACTTATCAACCTCTGTTGATCTCACTTATCAACCAAGCACACGCTAACCAGCGGGAGAATATTGACTTCACTTGTCATGTTGACTTCACTGATCAACTTTCCGTATCTTGAAGAAACGAGCAAACGCTTAACCAAGCTAGACAATGTTCGAAGACATGAACAACCGACTCTGCGGGGGAGTGAGAAACTTAAATAAGTAACTCTGAGGCCAATTCTGACGACGGCCGTCAAACACCTGCTGGGGACATTGGGAACTTAACCAAATACCCTGACAAGAATAACCTTGTTGAAACATAAGAGGAATTTAGCCGAACAACTCCTGTAGCAAGCTCCCTGCGGGGGACTATGAGGGACTTAACCAAGCAACCCATTGAAGTAACACCCTGCTGGAGAACATAACTCTGTTGGGGGAATTACGGGTAACCACCCAAAAATCTACATTACCACCTTCTAATACTGAGACCGCAGCATCCTGAGAAAGACTCAGCTGGGGAATACAAGCAACTTAACCAAGCGACTTGTCGAAGAATACCCTGCCGGAAACTGCGAGGAACTTAACCAAATATATCGTTGAAGATCACCCCGCTGGGGATTACGTCTCTACTGGGGAAACTGCGGGTAACCACCCAAAATCTTCCTTATGCCATTTCCGCAGCACTCTGAGAAAGGACTCGGCTGGAGAGAAAGAGAAATGCTTGACCAAGCAACTCTGCTAGGGGAATATGACGAACACGATTACTGCATGTCTGGCACAACAACCCTCTGTAACAAGATGAACACGATCACTGCGTATTCTACACCACATCCCTCTTGACAGAAGAAAACACGATCACTGCGCGTCTTGATGCCACAAACAAAACCACATAATGAGATAAACACGATCACTGCGTGTTGCGTTACGATCATATCGACCATAAATCCAACTGGATGAGGTAAACACGATCACTGCGTGCCAGACGGAATAAATCCACATAAAAGAGGTGAACACGTTCACTGCGTACTTCAACCACCAATATGATGAGTACGATCACTGCGTGTGCTGCAATAGGACAAATACGATCACTGCGCATCTCGACCAGCAAACCCCGAAATGATGTCGACACGATCACTGCGTGCCAAGAAACCAACCCATGTAACAGGACGAATACAATTACTGCGTACGCCGACCAACAAAACCAACTGATACAATAGCCACGATCACTGCGTGCTCCGCATCACGAGTTCCCATGGTACTATCAACACGATCACTACGTGTCGTACGAATACGATCACTGCGTATTTTGAACACGATCACTGCGTGTTTGAACACGATCACTGCGCGTTCTGAGCCACGATCCTCTTGACTGGAGAAAACACGATCACTGCGTGCTGTGTCTCAACTAACCCATATAACTGGACGAATACGATCACTGCATATCCTAACCATACATAGGGTAAATGCGATCACTGCGCGCTTCATGTCACGACTCTCTTGACTGGAGAACACACGATCACTGCGTGCTGTGACACAACTTCAAGCAATGGGACGAATACGATTACGGCGTACCTCGGCCACCAACAACCAGATGAACACGTTCACTGCGTGCCTCACCCCATAATCAAACTGTACAACGGACGAATACGATCACTGCGCATACCGACCAACAAAACTGGATGAACACGATCATTGCGCGTCCTGCACCACCAGTAGTGTGAACACGATCACTGCGCGTCCTGCTTAAATAAACCCCGGGATGATACCAACACGATCACTGCGTGCCTTACAAAGCAATCTCCTTAGATCGGGACGAATACGATCACTGCGCTATTCGACCACAGATACACATACTAAGATCACTGCGTACTTGGGCCACAAATCAATATCTCAAACTCAACACGATCACTGTGTGCCTTACAATATGAACCCCATAGATGGTACAAATACGATCACTGCGTACGTGGGCCACAAAATCAACATCTTCCTGAATCACGATTTCTCTTATCGGCAAGGAATAACATGTCTGAAACTGAAGAGGTAACTACCTGGCTTATGTTTCAACAATGCATGTCGGATAATGACGAAATGCTTCCACACTGCATGGAAACGCTACGTATTTGGGTAAAATGCAAATGCTCATGATGCATGTTTATGCAAAGAGTTACTTCAGCAAAATAAATGCTGAAGACACACTGGATCCGCCGGGGATGATCGGAACACTACCGATACCCTTCCAACAAAATAAATGTTGGGAAGATGAACTAACTCCTCTGGGGATAACCATCCTGCTTAGGAAAGTAGCTCACGAACTCAAAACTCCAAAATCTGCTGAGGACGATCCTCTTGACGAGGAAGAGTGACTTGCTGGGGAAATAGAGGACTCCTACTCGGGAAAACTCCTTTTAGCAGCTCCAACCACCTGATCACACTCTGTGGGAACCCCTCCTGCTATCACTGAGCTGGGGAAACTCATCCTGCTATCACTGAGCTGGGGATTGAACTACCCATTCTGATTTGCACTGCACAAGAACTCTCTGGGGAGTTAATCATATCCCTCTCGACCTTCACTGGGGAGGGCTCTGCTCTGCTTGATAAGCCAATTCTGATCTACCGAAAACACATCGATCTTTTCCTTTGACGCAATCTCCGCTCTCCTGGGGAGACAACATTCAATCTTGCCTGAGATGACTTCAACGGGGAAGACACAACATTCATCCTCTGGCGAGGGTACCAGCCTGCCATGGACTCTAGCGGGGAACTTTGCGAACTTTTGAATACCTGCAAAAGTCAACAAGCAAACACAAGGTAACCTATGCAAAAAGAAACATCTTAGTAATCACCCACGACAACCATTCAGGTAATTTTTTGGTTTTAACAATCATAGGCCGAGGCCCGCCTGGTTACACGCATGTAAGTTTATCAAAAACATCGGCGCTTTTTACAAACAAAACTGTAAAAAATTAAAACCAAAGTCACACGCTACACTGAATGAAACACTTTATTGATAACGACCTGAGAATAGGCAAGATTTGTACATCGGATGCGACTCCTGAAAAGAGGTAGTCACACATAAACAAAAATGCAGAAATATACAAATATACAGAATAAAATTTGTACACATGTCGGCAACGTGTTACAGACGAACACCATGAACCGATCCTCCTATGACTCGTCGGACTCTGACGCTTTCCCGATCTTTGTCTTCGGAAGAGATTGCTTTGGCTTATTGACCCACAGATGCTCCCAAACCGCTAATAATCAAACTTGGACCGCAGTCATTTGCTTCTCAAATCTCTAACTTTTGCGTGAATCGCCCTTTGCGGGTTTTCGATTCACCGGGATACCCCTTTTTGCCGAAGCCGCCCAGTGTAGGTTTTCGACTTTGCGGGTGTACATTTTTTCATTTTATCCCTAACTTTTGCCCGAACCTTTTTATTCTGTTTTTCGGTTCGCCAGGATGCCCTATTTTTTCCTGGACTCTCTTTTTACTGTCCAGCGGGTCGATTTTAAGCAAAGTATTTTTTAACTGCGTCCGAGTTCACGGGGGACGAAAAGTCTTCACCATCCATGGTGGATAACAATAAGGCTCCTCCGGAGAAGACCTTTCTCACAACATATGGACCTTCGTAGTTGGGAGTCCATTTGCCCCTGTGATCCGATTGCGGTGGGAGAATCTTCTTCAACACAAGATTACCCGTCTGAAAGCTTCGAGGTCGAATCTTCTTGTCGAACGCTTTCTTCATCCGGCTCTGATACAGCCTACCATGTGCAATGGATGCCAGTCTTTTCTCATCTATCAAGCTCAGCTGATTCAATCTACTTCTCACCCATTCTGCCTCGTCCAACTTGACATCAAGTAAAATCCTCAATGATGGTATCTCAACCTCCAATGGCAGGACAACCTCCATGCCATATACTAGTGAGAACGGTGTTGCCCCGGTTGATGTACGCACTGTAGTACGATAACCGTGCAAAGCGAATGGCAGCATCTCATGCCAATCCTTGTACGTTACAACCATCTTCTGAACAATCTTCTTTATGTTCTTGTTGGCCGCTTCAACAGCGCCATTCATCTTGGGCCTGTAGGGAGATGAATTATGATGCTCGATCTTGTAATCTCGACACAGATCTTTCATCATCTTGTTGTTCAAATTCAAACCATTATCAGTAATGATTCGCTCAGGAATACCGTATCTGCAAATGGTATCCTTCTTGATAAATCTGGCCACCACCTGCTTCGTCACATTGGCGTAAGATGCTGCTTCCACCCACTTGGTGAAGTAATCGATCGCGACCAGAATGAAGCGATGCCCATTAGAAGCAGTAGGCTCAATCTTGCCGATCATATCAATCCCCCACATGGAGAAAGGCCACGGGGATGCCATAACGTTCAGTGGACTGGGTGGCACATGGATCTTATCAGCATAGATCTGGCACTTGTGACACCGCTTGGCAAACTTAAAACAGTCAGTTTCCATCGTCAACCAGTAATACCCTGCTCGCAACAACTTTCGGGTCATAGCATGCCCACCTGCATGTGTACCAAAAGTTCCTTCATGGACTTCCTCCATGAGTAAATTGGCTTCCTTCTCGTCTACACACCGGAGGAGTACCAAATCGTGGTTCCTTCTATACAACACGCCGTCGGGGTTCAAATAGAAGTTGCCTGCTAATCTTCTTAGAGTCTTCTGATCGCGACTGGATGCCCCAGCCGGATATTCCTTATTCTTCAGGAAATTCTGTATGTCGAAATACCACAGTTTACCGTCAGATGCTTCATCAATTGCAAACATATAGGCCGGCCTATCAAGGCGAGAGATGACAATGCTGGGAGCCTCATTCCAGCGGTTGACTTTATACATCGAGGATAACGTTGCAAGGGCGTCCGCCATTTGATTCTCTGCCCGAGGTACATGATGGAACTCCACCCTATCAAAGAAAGGTAGCAACCTTCTCGCATAATTCATGTACGGCACCAGATTAGGTTGGCGCGTCTCCCACTCTCCCTTAATCTGATTCACAATCAACGCTGAATCCCCATATACGTCCAGATTATTAATCCTCATATCGATAGCCTCCTCTAACCCCATAATGCAAGCTTCATACTCGACTTCATTATTCGTCACTGAAAAAGTCAATCTGGCAGTGAAGGGGATGTGCGACCCGTGGGGAGTTGTAATGATTGCCCCGATCCCGCTACCGTACGAATTGACAGCCCCGTCAAAAATCAATTGCCACTGGGAACTCCACTCAGGACCTTCACCAGGCAACGACTCATCACAATCTTTAGCTTTCAAGTACATTATGTCCTCATCAGGAAACTCAAACTTCATAGGCTGATAATCCTCAATTGGCTGTTCGGCGAGATATTCGGACAGAACACTTCCCTTAATGGCCTTCTGGGAAACATACTGGATATCGTATTCTGTCAATACCATCTGCCATCTAGCAATCCTTCCAGAGAGCGCTTGCTTCTCAAACACATATTTGATCGGATCCATCTTCGATATCAGCATGGTTGTATGATTCAGCATGTACTGTCTTAGACGTTTGGCAGCCCACGCCAATGCACAACACGTCTTTTCGAGCATAGAGTATTGAGATTCACAGTCCGTGAACTTTTTACTCAAGTAATAAATTGCATGCTCTTTCCGCCCTGTCTCGTCATGTTGACCGAGAACGCAACCCATATTGTTCTCCAGAACCGTCAGATACATAATCAGGGGTCGTCCCGCTACTGGGGGTATCAACACCGGAGGTTCCTGCAAGTATTCTTTTATCTTTTCAAATGCCCTTTGGCAATTGTCGTTCCAGACCACCGCTTGATCTTTCTTTAACAGCTTGAACAATGGTTCACACGTGGTCGTTAGGTGAGAGATGAACCTAGCAATGTAATTCAACCTCCCTAAGAATCCACGGACTTCTTTTTCTGTTCTCGGTGCTGGCATTTCTTGTATTGCTTTTATTTTTGCAGGATCGACCTCGATTCCTTTCTTGCTCACAATGAACCCCAGTAGCTTTCCAGATCTCACTCCGAAGGTACATTTATTAGGATTCAGCCTCAGCCTGAACTTCCTCAACCTCTTGAACAACTTCAACAGATTGACCAGATGCTCTTCCTCTGTTTGAGACTTAGCAATCATGTCATCGACGTACACCTCGATCTCTCTGTGCATCATGTCGTGAAAAAGCGTTGTCATAGCCCGCTGATACGTTGCCCCAGCATTTTTCAAACAAAGGGCATCACCTTATAACAGAAGGTTCCCCACGGGGTGATAAAGGTCGTTTTTTCCATATCCTCCGGAGCCATTTTGATCTGGTTATACCCCGAAAATCCATCCATGAAGGAGAATACCGAAAACTGAGCCGTGTTGTCAACTAACACGTCAATATGCGGCAGCAGGAAGTCATCTTTCGGGCTCGCCTTATTTAGATCCCTGTAATCAACACACATTCGAACCTTGCCATCTTTCTTTGGCACAGGCACGATATTAGCGACCCAAGTGGGATAAGTGGTAACAGCCAGGAACCCAGCATCCCATTGCTTCTGCACCTCTTCTTTTATCTTCACGGCCATGTCAGGACGAGTCCTTCTGAGTTTCTGCTTCACAGGTGGGCAATCTCCCTTCAACGGCAACCGATGAACAACCATATCAGTATCCAAACCCGGCATGTCCTCATAGGACCAAGCAAATATATCACTGTATTCGCGCAGCATCTCAATGAGCTCTTGCTTGATGTCCACTTGCAATGCGGCCCCTATACGAATATTCCTGACGCATTCTTCAGATCCCAAGTTGACAATATCAATCTCTTCCTGGTGAGGCAGAATGACTCTCTCCTCTTGCTTCAACAACCGACTAAGCTCTTCTGGTAAGTCATTATCCTCCACAATCTCTTCCTCAGCTTGGAAGATCGGATGCTCGAAGTCTAAACGAGTCATAGGAAGTTTTTGGTAGGTGTCATCTGAAAATTCATGAATCCTGCGAGGGAAACGGTTAATTGCTTCAAAATGATGTACAAGCAAAATGCATAACCGCGCTGCCATTTTATTGAAAAATAAAATAAAACAGAAAGAAAAGGATCACAACATTTGAATGTAAAAAACGCCGTCATTTATTGATTATGCAAACATACAGGTAAACAGTTAGGCCCTAAGACAAGATCATCGATGCCCCGGGCAAGGCATGTGATCATACAATGATTGAAAAAACAATGCATTACTGTTTGGTGACTTGGATGACGTCCTGGATGGACCAGTTGCATAAGCTTTGCCCTGGCGTGCTGGGTCGAATCCATGAGTCCACGTCGCAATCGCTATCCATTTCTTCCGTATCAGACACGACATTAATTCTTTCAAAGCTAACCCCTCCGGGCGTGAACACGACAGGTCCCTTGTACTTAGACGCACTCTGCGAGGAAGATGGGCGGTACCCCAAGCCATACTTGTCTTGCTTTACTGGGATGTCCAGAACTTGCCCCCACTTCTGAGTCTCTCCTGCTTGTACCAACGCCTTGGCTTCTTTATACGAGGAGACGACCACTTCTTGTCCCTCACTCTTCACCAGAGCTTCTTCTTTAACCTTCACCCCTTCGAACGCCTGACACAGCATTTCATGAATCTCTCCATCTACCTCCACGTACTTGAAGGAAGACAAATGACTGACTAAGATATCCTCTTCGCCACACACCGTCACAATACTCCCCTCAACCATATATTTCAACTTCTGATGGAGCGTAGAGGTCACTGCCCCAGCGGCATGAATCCAAGGTCTCCCGATCAAACAGCTATATGCAGGCTGAATGTCCATGATGTAAAACATTGTATCAAACACCTCCGGACCTACCTGGATGGGTAATGTTATCGACCCGAATACTGACCTCTTGGTTCCGTCAAAGGCCCTCACTACCAAATCACTGGGTGTGCACAACAAACCACGGGTGTCTAATTTCAACAGAGCTTTCTTTGGTAACACATTCAACGAGGACCCAGTGTCTACCAGAACATGGGATAGAACAGTGCCCCGGCATTCGATAGAGATGTGCAAAGCATTATTGTGATCACGCCCCCTAGGCGTTAGATCAAAATCCGTGAATCCCAGTCCATGCCCAGCGTTAACATGCGCCATAACTCCCTCCAGTTGATTAACTGAAATCTCTTGCGGCATGAAGGACGTCTCAAGTACCTTCAACAGGGCGTTTCTATGCGCTTCAGAGCACAACAGCAGCGATAATATGGAGATCTTTGACGGGGTCTGCTGCAGGTGATCTACAATCTTGTAATCACTTTTGTGGATTAACCTCATGAATTCTTCCACATCTTTGGTTATCGGCTCTTTCTCCTTACTCCCCAAAGATTCCCCCCAACCACTTTGTTCTTACCCCTGGCAAGCCTCTCTGCTTCAACCTCAGGTGAAGTGAAAATTCTCCCGCTTCGGGTTATGCCACCCGCTCCCATGACGTTATCCACGGATCCCGCTGGCGGATCATTCAAGTCAATCTTCTCCCCATTGCAATACACTTCAGCACCATAACTCCACGGGACTGCTTTTGTGCTTTCAAAAGGAATTGGATTAGCCTTGGAAATGGTAATAGTCGGCCTCTTCGATGATGCCGAAATCGTCACCGATTTGAACGGAATGGTGATCGTAGCAATCTCCCTACGCTCTTTCTCAGATTCTGTCTCACCAGACTTTTCTCGCCCCGCAGCCCTGTCAAACTGCAAAGTTCCTTCATCAACCAAACTTTGAACTCCCCTCTTCAACTTCTCACAGCCCTCAGGTTGAACCAAACAGTCAGCACACTCTTCGCCGCAACCGGGATAGACACCTCCCTTCAATAAGCGCTGCTTTATGAAACTCAAAGGGGTTTTCAGCTTGCTCACTTCGGAAACCAAGTTCAACTCATCATCTACCATGATTGCATTGGCCCCAGCCCCACCATGCTTGGGCATTGGCTGCTGCGTGATGTTGGGACCTTCCTTCCCGAAGTTAATAGCTGTACTATCAAGCAAATCCTGTACTTTATGCTTGAAAGCTAGGCAATTCTCAATATTGTGCCCTGGTGCACCCGAATGGAAGTCACAGTGCTCATTAACATCATATCCGACTGGTGGTTGGCCAGTTGGTGGTGCTAAGGTCCTCTTCTCGACTAGCTGCAATTTCAACAAAGTTTGAAAGAGTTCTGCATATGATACCGGCGGTACTTCGAATACTCTCCTCGGTCGTGGGTTCTGAAATCTGCGTTGATTATTATTAGGCTGCTGCTGAGCCTGCTGCTGTGGTTGTTGTCTCTGCTGCTGAGAAGGCCCTGGAATGGTTACACTTGCAACTTGCGACTGCTGACGCCAGTTCTGACCCTTATTCTTTCGCCGAGCACTGTATACAGCATTGGTATCGCCCTGCCTTTTACCACCGAATGTCTTCTTATTACCTCCGGCGGGACTGGACTCGCCCGCTTGAATTTTACCAATCTTTACTCCGTTTTCAATGCGCTCCCCCATCAAAATCAACTCAGAGAAAGTACTCATCGAAAAATTGAGCAAACGGTCATAGTACATTCCAGATAAAGTTCCTATGAACATATCCATCATTTCGCGCTCCACCATCGGAGGGTGTACCCTAGCAGCCAGATCTCGCCACCTCTGGGCGTATTCTTTAAAGCTCTCGCTAGACTTTTGAGACATGCTTTGCAACTGGACTCGATTAGGAGCGAGATCACTATTATACTGATAATGTCGAACAAAAGCCTCTGCCAACTCTTTCCAACTCCTGATCTGAGTAGGCTCTAAGCTCATGTACCACTCCAGCGATGGCCCTGACAGGCTATCCTGGAAAAAGTGCATTAGCATCTTTTCATCCTCAGAATACGCAGACATGCGCCTATAAAATGCGCGCACATGCACCCTAGGGCAGGTATCTCCTTTGTACTTATCAAATGACGGTGCTTTGAATTTCAGCGGGACCCTTAACCCTGGGACTAACCCCATATTTGACATATCCAGCCCAAGAGCATTATGGCTGGCCAATCCGTTCACTTTCTCTTCTAGCAATCTCATTCGATGGTTGTCATCCTTGGCTCTTTCATAGCCCTCGTTTTGACCAGAGAACACATCCTCCTGACGATCCTCCCAGCGAGGTACTGCATCATATCCACCATAATCGGCATCACGGCCCGGACCCGTTTGGACGTACCTGGGGTCATACCTCAGATTACCCATATCTTGAGTGTTGTATGCGCCAGCTCCATATCCAAGATTACCATAGCCACCAAACCCAGCCTTGGCGCCAGCCATGCTGCCATATCCCATATTCACACCATTGAAGCCCTGGTTACCATTAATACCATTCATTCCGATATTCTCAACACCCCCATTGAAACCCTGGTTGACATTACCCACAAATACCCCAGCAGTATCTGCATTGACATTCATATTACCGGTGTTCCCACCTACAGGACCAGTTTCTCCAGCATTTAAACCGGTTACGGGAACAACGTCAGCACTTTGACGATTCTCAACTCGGGGAGAAGCAGCAATGTTCTCACCATGCGGTGTCCCGTTGTTCTTAGCCCGTGCGACTATCGGTTGAACCAGATTCTGCAGCTGCTCTTGTCCTTTGGTGATAGTCTCCATGGTTTGCATGAGCAGGGCCATCCTGTCACGCATCTCTTGCATTTCACTCTGCACGTTGTCCATGATCTTCTTCTAGTTAATCCTCGTAGAGTAACGGTGGACCCGCTTTTCTGCAATCCTGAAAATACCTGAAAAAGATGCAGGAGATAAGATACACGAATCACAAACCTGTAATGCAAATATGAGTATGTATGCAATATGCAATGTGTGTCTGTGCATTAGGGATTATCATTCCCCGATTCTAGTGTGATTGTGCCAGTGCAGTGACAGTGCTAGCAAGACAGTGATTGGAGCCGAATCGAAGAAAACCTCATATATTGCAGAGAAATCCAAGAATACAATATCACTGAGAGTATAATAAGAAGGCATGACCTCAACCAACAATCCTGGTGATGGTCAGCACAAATGCAAATAAAGCATACAAGCTAATACATGAAATGATCAAGTACTCCCATAAGCCCGGTACTCCTCTATCAACTTCTTGGTCTCTGGATGGCTTGGTCGGGTAAGCAGTCCTTCGACAAGCTGGTTTCTTCTCTTGAGAACACGTCGCGCGTCACCGGCGGTTTCCTCCCATGCCCCTTCTCCGAAGCGATCCTCTAGCTTCCGCTTCTGAGACACAGCTTCGTTTCTGCCTTCGATGGCCTTGTTCAAAGCATTCTGGAGACTATATCTGGCCATCACCTCTTCTTCATGCTTCTCAATGCTGGCCTTCAACTGCTCCTCGAGGTCAGAAATTTGCTGCTTCAACTTATCTTCCCTCTTCTTATTGTTGGTCAGCATAGCATTCCAAGTCTTGTTACAAGAAGAGATTTCTCGGTGAGCGGCGTCGAGTGCTTTCTTTTTTGACTCTAGCATGTCGTGGGAGCTTCTGAACTCTTTCCCCAGACGTTCGCGCTTCTTCTTCTCCTCAGTCAACTCAGCGCCTAGCCTGCTTACTAGTTCGATCTGCTGTTGGAAAGAACGGACAGCCTTATTCTTCTCACTCCGCATCTGAGCTAGCTCCTTTTCAAGCTCTTCATTAATCTTCATCAAGGCTTCCTTTTCTTTCACAACTTGCTCGTAGACCTCCATAGTGACAGTGGTTGGCTCTTCCACCGGAATATGAACAGGGACCGGCACAGCTGGAAATGGCATCAATAACTGTCTAGCTCTCTCCTGGATCCAAACTTTGTAGGGTGCATATGCCTGACAATCATTCTTCCCTAACAGTGGTTTCCCCTTTCTGGTAATACGCGTCCAGGCATGCCGAAGCTTGGCTAGTAACTCTCTGCTCAAATCACCGGTGAAGTACAGAGATTCTTGTACTTCTTCCTCCTGAGGTGGGTTCTTCAGCGCATATCCAACTGACGGACAAACAAAGATGGGTTGTAGTTGATGCACCCTTTCCTCCCTATCAACGGAACATTAGGATACCCAAAACAACTGCAAATAAGCTCGGACCCCAGCAAGTCTCGGTCAAACCACTCAATGTCTTCAGAAGACAGCCTCATCATACGCTCTGGCCAGTCAGATGTGGTTGCATTATCCATAAAAGGTCCCTTCAGGGGAAGATGGCTCTTGAACCACATATACAGCAAAGGCACGCAGCAAGAGACGTTCTTGCCTCTCCGGTTCTCATTTCTGTAGTGCATCGAATGGTAAAAGTCCTCGATCAGTGTAGGCACTGGGTTGCCAGCAGCAAACAGATGAAATGCATCCATGTCCACGAAGTTTGGGAAATTGGAAAACAGCACGATCCCATAAATGCATAGAGCCAAAATAGCGTTAAAGACCACCCAACACCCATTTTTGGCGTACTCTTGAGCCTTACCAACCAGCAACTGGAGAGAGAAACCTGGAACCCCTCGCCACGAAGTCATCAACAGTTCAGAAGCATTCATATGCAAGGCCTTAGCTAAATCCTCTAACTTGGGTTCAGCGTCAGAGTGAATGAAAGGGACGGCATTTTGTACCGGTAGCTCAGTAAACTCTACATACTCCTCCATGGTGGGCCCTAAGATAAAATCAACAAACGTGAAACACCTCAAAGCCGGGTCATAGAATTGCATCAGCGTGTACAACCCATTCAATTCATCATCAGTGGATTTGCGAACCAAACCCAACAGCCGTCCATAACTCTGCCTGAAGCTTCTACGGACATCCTCATCTGCCAGAGAAATCAGACCCAGGAGTGGAGTAATATCAGGAATAGGTAGCTTGTAGGCAACTGTCATCCTCAAACCAGCCATGATCAATACTCAGAAGTTCAGACACTAGAACCGGGGGATATGCAAATGCACCTGCAGCACAGACACACGTTAATGGGATGCAATGATAATGATTATGCAAACAATGCAATGCGAGCAACATGCAACAGGGACCAAGTGCTATGGCTGAGGAGCCTGAACCATATCAAAAGTCTCAGATAGACCCTCCAAAAGTCCTCAAACCCTGGTCTCAGATAGACCACAAAACAAAGCTCCAACACTGGTCTCTGATAGACCCTCTAACACAACTCCCCCTGGTCTCTGATAGACCTCAAACCATAACTCTGGCTGGTCTCTGATAGACCACATAACTGTCCATAAATACCCAGGATCTCTGATCAAGAAATAACCGGTATCTGAAGGTCTAGTTACCTGCATAACCCCAAACCCTCTCACAGGTGGATGTCCTAGTAACTGACAAAGGTATGGCATCCTATGCGGTCGTCGGCGTCACAGACATTCAGGGTTGATGATACGATTCCCAGAAGGAGTGGCATCATCAAATCCTGAAGAGGCCTCACTTAGCCAACTTCCAAATGATCGGTCCCCAGAGTCGACAATCCAACTAACCAGCAACCCGAGCCACCCAAAGGGCAGGACAGGAGGCCAACCAGAAGAACCTCGTCTGAGTGTAGATTTCGCGGGACACTAGGACATGCAAAGCACGTGCGCGCCCACTAATCTCTACTCTAAGTCTAGGTGCACTCAAGCCCAGGTCCGGCTTATCTCTCAATCATGGAACACCCGTCACAACCCCACAATACATCAATAATAACAATAATAAAATGCTGAAATGTAAATACAGAAATGTAAATCCATACAAAATCCTCGACGGGCAAACAAGCGCTAGGATTGACTCTCTTGAGGGACGTTGGATCCCAAATGCATAAGGACTATCGCAGTCCTTAGCAGCCAGGGGACGTTGGATCCCCAGCAGAGTCTCCAGTTGTCGCTACTGCGAAAATCGGCGCCGGCTGACAAAAGAGTCGCCACCGTGCGTTATTTATCCCATAGGAGGGAAAGGAAACGCTCGAAGTAAACCTAACGCAAAGACGGGAAAAGGTATGGTCATCACAACCAAAACCTGGATTCGGGAGTCGGTTACGCAAGGGGAAGGTATTAGCACCCCTCACGTCCATCGTACTCGATGGGATCCACGCTTGCTTGGTTTGTACGGATTACACTTCTATCTAAACTAAAGGATGAGGTCTGAAAAGAAAAGAAAAGATGACTCGGCAAAGCATCGCACTTTATGCCTACGTATTCCCGTCTAGAACGAGAAATCAGAGTCAACGTAGTTCGCCTAACTACGGGGGATGATGGGTGAAGGTTGCTCGCTAGGATATCGCATCCTATGCCTACGTACTTCCACACAGCATGGAAGATCAGAGCAAACGTAGTTCGGGCTACGCACGACACAAGCTGTTCAAGTGTCTTTTATGAAAAATCTCACCTTAAACAAGGGTTTTCTTATTGCAAAAAGGTTGATGTTTGTTCAAATCTTTTGACGGAAGAAATGAATTAATCTCTGTTATAACCTTTATTAGTGTTTTTCTGTTGTTTTGAAGGAAGAAGAGATGACACTCTAAAATCCTAGGGTTGAAAAAGGGATAAAAATCTACCCTAATGTTATCATGCATGGGTTAACTCCTAGTGTCTATCATGCTCCTCTCTTGCACAGAGAGAAACAGAGATCCTAAGGGAATAGACGGAAACAAAAACAGCAGATATATACAATAAAGCAGTAAAATGCATGGATGCAACAATACAAGCGAGGCAAGGGAGTCCCACTCAACCTCGAACCTAGAAAACAATAGGCAAAAGTGAACAGGATTCACTTTCAACCCAGCAAATTAAACAGCAAACAATACAGTCCGGGAAATTCAATCAATACATCAAGAAATAAAACAGCTAAAAGCTAAACAGCAAAACAGTCTTCATCAGCATCAGCAACTATCTTCAGGCTTCAAACAGACATCAGTCTTCTATCTTCAATCTCCCAATGGCTTTTCTTCAAGTCCCAACCTCCAAGCTGAGGAATCAATCACAAGAATGAGCTGGGTGTCAAGCAATCAATTGACCACCAAAGGTGGCAAACATACTGCTATCAACACAAAGAATGTTTCTCTCAAGAGTTCTATCCCTTAGACATTAGCACCAAGCCTTCCAAAGGAAGGGGGTGAGTGTCTTAGGGAGACTCTGCATCACAGAGAAGAATGGAGGTAGTCAAGACCTTCCATGTTTGAGAATCATGTTTACTACTCTAGAGCTCTGCCTAACTCCTAGATCCTAGAAACTTCAACAGCTGCCAGCAAGAGATACTCCTCATCAACTCTGGAAGTTGGTCTTCATTCTCTGATCTTCAAATGGGCTTCATCACCTCAGTCTTCAGCTCTCCCAATCCCCAAGCAAACCCAATACCCCACACAGACAAAAAGTAACCCTAAAGAGGGCACACCACACAGTCAAACAAATATAAGCAGTATACTAATAGCAGTAGGGGAATCCTAATATTTTCTAAGGGATCTATCTTATACCCATAACCCCTATAGTCCCATACCCCAAAATCAAATCAAAACTCCTAAAAGAAATTATCTATCTCACTTATGCTCACTTAAAACCCTAATTTTCACCACCCTAATCTCACCTAATAAAATCACCTAAAATTTAATCCTAAAAATATGAATTAAATCCTATATACAAGTTGAAGTCCTAAGCTAATCACTCTAAAAAGAATATTAAAAATATAAGGGGAACTATTAGAACTAAAATCAACAAATTTGAGTACTAAACTAAACTCACTAAAATGCTATTTACAAGAAAAATACACAAAAAATATCAAAACAAAATAAAATGCCAATTTTATCATTTGGTATTTTTCTTAACAGAATTATTGACCTATCACAAAAAGAACCAATTAAAAACAAGCTATTTTCAATTTTTTATGAATTTTTAAAGGTGAGAAAAATATTAAAAGAAGTAAAAAGAATAAAAGAGAAATAAAATGGGGGAGGGGGTCTGAATAGCATTGCGCCTAGTTATTATTAAGGATGGGCTGGAAATGGGGGCGCGAATATCATTTCTGCAAGGCCCAGTACGCTCAGAAAATCAATTAAAAATATAAAAGAAAAATGGAACGCAAGCGGTGCATTTAGCAATGGTTTTAAGTGCAATTTCATTGGGCTTCTCAAAAGGGGGTGGGGATAGGAATCTGAATCCAAGGCCCATGGTTGCGTTTAAGTGAAACGCATTGTTTCGCTTAGTCAATTCCCTCTGTTTCTCTCTTCAAATCTGGACCACACGATTAGGTTGACAAGTCAATTAATTGGAACGATCTAACGGCCATTGCGTCGTCTTCTCCACAAAACCTAGGGTTTGCAGGTTTCCTCAGCTTCATGCAAGCAATTTCAAGTCTCTCGTGCTCTCTCCATAGGCCATGAAACCCTACACTATAAAGAGCAAAGTTGCTCTATTCTCTCCCCTGAACATGATGGTGCCACAAGTTTGGATTGAAACCAATTCCATAATGAAACCCGATAGGTGTAACAATCTGAATCCACCCTTATGCACTGCAATGGAATCTCACAATTCTCCATTCTAATTATCCTATCTTGTTCATCATGCTACACTGATCTCAGCAAGCTATTGCATGCTCATTAAAACTCATTGTCCAGCTTAATCTTGATCATCAAAGAATCATCACCCTGTTATGGAACCTCATAGAACTCTCTCTAATTCTCAGGAATTAATCCCCTATTGTCTCTAATCATGTTTACCCTAACCATTTCATCTAGTACTGCATAAATAGAGAGATTCGAAAGCTTTTGCAAACCTGAAAATGGTGATGGCAGGTGCAATTACACTTCAATCCAATGCTTGAAACTTGCCACAAATGATCTCTAATGGAAGATAACTTTTCTGTTTGCAAGATCTTGGATGGACAGTGCTTGGATTGTGAGTTTGGATCCAACTTGCTTCACTTGCAATTTTGAATCTACACCTTCAAACACTCATCAATGGCCACTCCAATCTGTGTGTATGTGTTCAATATGATCCAGAGAATTGATTTGTGGAGAAGAATTCAATGGAGATGAAGAAACAATGGAGTTTTAGATTGATTTGCAAAAATGGAAGAAATGGTATATCACTCTCTCTTTTCTCTCTTTTCACCAACCCCTTGCACCAATGAGTTCGATCCAATATATAGATGATGATGGACAGATCTAGAAGTTTCTAGATTGATCTAGGAAAGTGTAGAATGTGGTGGAAAGTTCATGAAATTCTCATGTGATGATATTTTGATACATCTCATATCATGCTTGCATCCCTTTCATATTTGTGCTAAAACCTCCTTACATGAGATATTGAAAGTGTATGCAAGCTCCTTGCCTTGAAAATTCACCTTATGCCAAGTTTTCCATACTTGCCTTATTATGCAAGTAACAAAAATACAAAGCAAGTCCAAAATTTAACCCCTAACTCAAAAAAGTGGCTGAACCAATGTCTTTAAAATGATGTTTGGAATGAATTTGGTATATTGGATGACCCATTTTGGATTTGTAGATCTCTCAAACCAATTTTTCATTTCAACTTTTTCAACTTATATGCCTTTTTTAGGTCATTTTTCACCAACTTTGGTCAAGTCTTGTTATATGCATTTCCAAACTTCCATGACTTCTTTTCTAGACTTAAAATGACATTTTGAGCAACTTTGATGTTGTGAAGTTTTTCATTGAAGCTTCCTTGTATGAGTTTTAGGCATAGGCTAAGAATGACCTGTAATCCTCAGATGACCAAAATACCCTTTGCTTGCCAAGACCATAAGTAGAGTTCCATAAATCCTATGAAGGCATACCATACCATTCTAGAAATCTAATACAATGAGTAACAACTCTCATGTTGGCCAGGAATCCATTTGAAATCTCCTTGAAGGTCAAAAGTTACTTGGAAGACAGACAACTTTCATAGACAAATTTCAGTGCCCTCAGATGACCTGTAACTTGCAAGAGCTATAACTTGAGTTCTATAAATCATCTTGATGACTTCCACCACTAAAATTAAAGCTATGAAGATACTCTACAAGTTTCATGTGGACCAAGAATTCATATGAAGCTTTCATCTTGAGTTACACTGCTTTGAAGTTTGACCTAAATCAGGGGATTTTACACTGAAACCCTAATTTGGTAACTCCAGTTCTCCTTGACTCCTCTTGATTTTTCTTTAGCACAAAATCATATCCATATCCATATAGCAAATAATGAATCCCACAATCTTCAAATGATCCTTGATGCCTTTCAAAACAGGTCTTTGACCTAGGATTGACCTGGTGTTGACCTAGTGTTGACTGACTTCAACTGAGGCTCTTGCAATCATTCCAATGACTTGGTTCTCCTCAAAAATGATCCTCTAAGCTCTTCATAACATCTATACACACCTCATGCTCTTATCTCATAGCTCATACTTCCTCTGATGATCCCCAAACAACCTCAAGATAGGAGAGAATTCACTGATCAACCTGTCAACTCTCCAAAGCTCAAATTCTTCCTTGATGACTTGAATAGTCTTGAATATGAATGAAACCCTTGGATATGCCTCCTGAGATAAGAATAGCACTTGATCCCCTGATTAAGATAGCTTGCTCATGCTATGCAATGCAGATGAATACACTATGTACATGATAACAATGACTATGCAATTGAAACATAAACCTAGGTTAGAAAAGGTTGGGCAAATTTTGGGGTGCAACACATATTGTTGCACCCCAAAATTTGTCCAACATTTCTTCACCTAGCTTATGTTTCATTTCATGCACATTAGCATTATCATTTGCATTTCATTGACATGTATGCAGGAGATCAAGAGGTATGATTACCAATTAAGATCTATACAAGACTTTGAAGCTAGCTAAGAAGGTTGTTCAGATGTTCAAGGTTTGATATCCTTGTCAGAGAAGTTAAAAGATCCTCAGAGAGAGTGGTTGAAGCCAAGTGTGTAGGTCTCCTAACTTGAGAGTTGTGGAAAGCCATCAGATGATTCTGAAGCCATGAAGATAGACTTGAGGTATTGAGAGAGCTCATGAGGAGGTTTGAAGATCACTTTGAGGCCTAGACAGGTCATTGTGTAAGATTAAGAAGCCTCAACCATGATTGGTGCAGCTAGGGTTTGACTGGGTCAACCCTAAGTCAACTGATGATTTGAAGAAGGTTGAGACCTAATCCAAGAGCCATGTGATCATGTATTAATGCATTAAGATGTTCTAAGGATGATTCCAAGGTTAACTCATCATGATTGAAGAGTTTGAGAAGTTTCAGGCTAGGGTTTCTAAGACTTGACAGTGTAAAATCCCCTAGTTTGACCCCTGACTTCAAGGCCATTTAACTCAAGATATGATCTTCATCTCATATTGACCCCAATATGATTGTTTTAGGGCATGGTCTTAGATTTAATTTGAGTACTAGAAGTCCTTGATAGGGTTTGTAGAACTCAAGTTATGACTTTGACAAGTTACAGGTCATCTGAGGTATGTGAATTTGGAGTTTGAGAGTTGCCCAACTTGCATGAAACCTTTGCCCAAGAAGGATGATTCTTATGAACTTTTGGTAAACATGAATCTTTCTCCATATTATCTTAGCTTTCTATAGAGTACTAGAAGTCCTTGATAGGATTTGTAGAACTCAACTTATGGCTTTGACAAGTCAAGGGTATTTTGGACATTTGGTGATTATAGGTCATTTGTGATCATAGGCCATTTTCACCAACTTAGAGGCCTCAAATGAAATTTTGTTCAACTATAAAGTTGCTCAAAATGGGGTTTTAACCTTGACCATGCATCAAGGAGGAATTGAAATGGCTCAAGGAGAGACTTGGTTCAAGAAATTTTGAAAAAGGAAGAATTAAAAGGATTTAATGGCCAAAAATTCAAATAATTCATTTTGTGATCAAATGAAGCAAAATTATAGGTCAAATTGATTGGAATAATGATTTTAGAAACAATGGCAATGTTAGAATTTTTATTTGAGGTCATTTGCATACCATTCCATTTCATTTCTTCATGATGAAGTAACATATCCAACTCACACATTTGCCTTGCAAACAAGGAAAATAACACATCAAACTCATTCAATATCTCATGAGAAGTTGATTACAAGCATAGTCATGCCCAAAGGGAGCCAGAATTGTGACTGCCATAGATGAGATTTTGAAGAGATTTTGAAAATCCAAAATCTCATTTGGATGATTCTAGAAAGTTCTAGACAGTCCCAATGAGTTCTATATAAGTCACTGAGTGCATTCAGCCATTTTTTTTTGGCAAGGATTGAAGGTAGAACCAGAGCAAGGAAGTGATTTTTGCAGAGCTACATTTCAGAATCGTGTTTGAAGATTGAGGTGAATTCAATGCAAATTGAGTGGTGCAGAAGCTTCAGGAGTTGATTTAGAGTGATTCTGGAAGATCTTGAAGGTTGAATTGAAGGAGAAGTGAATCTGTTACAAGCTCCAACACAGGTTTTAATTTCTTGAAATTTCTCTCTGATTATGTGTTTTCAATGAACTAGAGGCATGTGGTTAGGTTCCCCTATTGATATAGATGGATTTAGGATGATCAATTGCATGATTAGAGACGATTTAGGTTGGATACCATTTTCGGTTGAGATTGATATTTCACGATTCATGCATTTTGAGGATGAATTAATGGTATGGTTGAATTGCTGGTGAAATTTGGAGCAAGATCCATTCAGAAATCGTGGTGAATGGTTGGCTATAGACGAAGTTAGGGTTATGCAGGGGTGGCCGGAAAAGGAACCGGCGATGGCTGGTTCGCGCGCAGGTTTCAGGTTTAAATTGAGGAAGATGAAATCCTCACCCTCCATTCAGGCTGAAGACTTGACTTGGTCCATTGATCTAAGCGCTCATGATGAGCCACGTACCCCTCTCCCAAAACTCATTGTTTTACTTACTCGTTGAATGAGCTGCATGAGCCTGAGTTCGAATCCTGGCTTGTGCTTGTTTTTCTTTCATTTTAATTGCTGAAGAGAATGCAAGTGGATTCATGGCGCCTGGGCCTAGTACATTGAGTGATATCCACACCCCCCCCCCCTCTGGGCCCAATTCTTGAAATGAACTGATGCTCATTGCTATTTGCCACGCATGTTTATTAATTTCCATTGAATTTCTTTATTTTCATCATTTCATATGACTTAGAAATTAATTCATAAAAAATAGGAAATTAACTCAATTAATTCCAAACTTTTTTCCCCTGATTCATGATTGAATCTAAAATTTTATAGATTAAAAATATTAGGAATTCATGCATTTGTGATTTTATTTTCATTTTTTGAATATTAATTGATATTAAAGTGGCCATGGTTGATACCTTGTCTTGCTGAATTTGGTTTGAGCATTTGGTGATGATTCTTGCCTTGGTTTTTTGTGTGTAGCTAGCATAGATATGCATGTTCCCCTAGCAATTTTCTCACATTTTTGTGAAGAAGTTTAGGGCTAGTTTTAAGTTGAAACTTTAGGTGCTCTAGTTTTAGGGTTTAACCTTAGTACCTCATGATTTAGGATTTATTTCTAGGACTTTGCGGATGATTCAACCCCTGTATTTTGTGTGGTAGATTCATGATTGAATTAGGTTCCCATAGTTATTTTTGTAGGATTTTACAATTGGTTTTAGTATTTTAGTTAGGATTAACTTTAGTACTAAGTTTTAGGTGATCCTAACTTGCTAATTCAACTAGATTGATTTCTTTAGTTCCCTTAGATTAGGGTTTTGCCTCTCTTGCTCTTGGATGATGATGAAGACAAGCTTGGGTTGCTGAGGAATGCTTGAAGAAGCTTGGATTTGAAGATTTCCCTTCTTTTGGTGTAGATCTGTTTAGGTGTTAAGATTAGGGTTTGTAGATAGAGCTTCTAGATAGATTCTCTTCTTTCATAAACATGGAAGGTGTTGATCACTTCCATTCCTCCCTATGATGAAAGGTCCCCTTGTGAAGGCCTCATCCCTCCTTTGGTAGGATGTGTGGCTCTTCACAAGTTGGTAGAACCTTTGAGGGTTCCTTTCTCTGATGATGGAGTGCTTAGTGGTGACCTTTGGTCTTCACTCTGCTGTCTATTATCCAAACCTTGCTCTTGTTAGATGAATCTTTCTCCCTTGCTATAAGATTGAAGATGCTAGAAGTTGCTACTTCCTAGTGTTTGAAGACTACCATTGAAGCTGAAGCTTGAAGATCAAGAAGAACAAGTTGATAATTGTGTGGAGCCAGAAGATCAAATTTAGAATGAAGAAGGAGCTGAAGCTTGAAGAAGATGAAGAACAAGTTGGTACTTATGATGGATGCATTGAAAGCTTGAAGAAGCAAGTTGATACTTGCCATTGAAGGATAGACTTGAAGAACAGTTACAGACTGAAGATTGAGCTGATGTCAGAGGAGCTTTGCTGTGAAGCTGTGGAATGGTTGATCTGCTTTCTTTTCTTGTCTGTTTGCTTGCTGTACAACTGTGTTGATGTGGCTTGTGTGATTTGCTTGATGCATTAGAATAAGTTCATATCTAGATTGATTTAAGCTAGGAGCATGATTGCACTAGAGGTTGAGTTGCTCCCTCTGCTTGTATTTTTACTGTATGGCTTTGCTTGCAGGTATTCGGTAGAGCCCAGCTCCCTTGCCTATGTGGTTTGTGATTTTGCTTGATGGAATTTTACTTCTTCTGTATGATTGCAGTTATTGTGTTTGCTTGATAGCATGTTAGTTCTTCTGTATGATTACAGTTATTCATATCTGGCTTGAGGTCGAGACGAGCTTGTGGAGGCTGATGCCCCACACACATTTCCTCCCTCACTTGCATTGCATGCATTTTACAATCGTTTACTATTTACTATTTAAGCTGATGCTTTACCTGTTTCTGTACCTCGTTGACATGATCCCCTAGGAATCTCACTTCCTTTGATAAGGATGTGATGATTAGAACTTTAGGTTGAAACCTATGCATGATAACTTCTAGGAGTTCCCTGTTTCAAACCTCAACCATAGGATGAATCCTTGGCATGACAACTTTAGGACTTGATAGTCTCCTCGTAGTTGAACCTGTTCGTTCTCTTCTCATCTCAAAACAAATTAAAATACAGCAATAAAGGTTAACTGACGTCGTACGTTACGAGCCTTAAGCTATCTGAGAAAGGATTGTTGGAGAGTTTCTTTTCAACAGTCTGGATGTTTAGTATGGCACCCTTTGGGTGACATGCGACGCATTCACTCTCAGGTCATAGTCTCTAGTGCGATATTGGTTGCAAACAGCCATAAAAAACAGTTCTTCCGTAAAAGACAGAAAACAAACTTCAAACCTTTTTGCCCCGTGGGCCCGTAATTCAAAGGAAGCTTTTCTGAAGAAAAGAGTGTCGTTAACTCCCAGTTCTACCGCAAACGGTAACGCCTAAGTCTCCAAGGGTCGAGCTGCGTACACCCAAACTGCTGGAACTGTCTGTTAACCCTACTCGAAAAAACAGACGAATCTGAATTCCCGTAATCTGTATTATCCCGAAATACGTAAGCTCTGGTCTCTCATACCTGTTGAGAGTACGTAGGCACAATACTGACGTATTGGCGAGCCACCTTCCCCGTAACCCGTAGTCAGTTGAACTACGTAGACTCTGATTTCTCATTCTCTGATGAGAATACGTAGGCATAAAGCGCGACGCTTTGCCGAGTTATTTTCTTTTCTTTCTAGACCGGCCTTGATAGGTAGATAGTTAAACCAACCCGTCAGGTAGACACAACAAGCGTGGATCCCATCGAGTACGATGGACGTGAGGGGTGCTAATACCTTCCCCTTGCGTAACCGACTCCCGAACCCAGACAATGGTTGCGATGACTTTGTCTGATACCTTTTTCGTCAGGTTTTGCCGATCATTTCCTTTCCCGTTCTGAGGGATAAATAACGAAAGGTGGCGACTCTTCTATTTTGCCGGCACCTTATTTTCGCGGTAGCGACACATATACATATCATACCTATGCATAGCATGAGTGTTTCATCCTTATTTTCATTTCTCCCGAGGTCGTGTTTTATCCAGGTCTTACCTTGTGGTCGAAGTCCAACTTATTTGGCACCTACCAAACAACTTTGTGTCGTGTCCATCTGATGTTCTTCCAGATATGACGTTTTTCTTATCCGATGATTTTCCGGATATTCCTGTTCCTTTTACGTCCAATACTATTCTCATATATTGTGTTTATACCTTTCATTCAAAGCCATTATTGGATGTTTGGTACCCTGATTTTAATGTCTCTTTCTGATGGTTTTCCAGATTGAGTCTCGTTGTTCTGATGTTCTTCCAGAACTTCGTTGTTACGTATCTGATGGTTTTCCAGATATTTTCCCTTGATTCTGATGGTTTTCCAGAATCTGTCCGATGGTTTTCCGGATATGTCTCTCTTTCTGATGGTTTTCCAGATTGAGTATCTTTTATCTGATGGTTTCCCAGATATTTTCCTTCGATTCTGATGGTTTTCCAGGATCTATCTGATGGTTTTCCGGATCTGTTTCTCTTTCTGACGGTTTTCCAAATTGAGTATCTCTTATCTAATGGTTTTCCAGATATTCTTTTAAGATTCTGACGGTTTTCCAGAATCTCTCCGATGGTTTTCCGGTTAAATTCCTCCTTCTGATGGTTTTCCAAATCGAGTCTTTGTTCTGATGTTCTTCCAGAACTCTCTCTGACGATTTTCCAGATACCCTTGTGATTCTGATGGTTTTCCAGAATCTTTTCCGATGGTTTTCCGGATCTGTTCTCTTTCTGAGGTTTTTCCAGACTGAGGTTCTCCCGGTTGACTTCTTTTCCGGCCCTTTGGGCCTGAGGGGTTGTTGGTTTGAAGGATTGTCGACTCTGGGGACCGATCACTTGGGATTCAGCTAAGTGAGGCCGCTTCAGGAGATGGTGATGCCACACCTTCTGGGTATCGTATCACCCCTCTTGAATGTTTGTGATGCTGATGACCGCATAGGATGCCGAACTTGTGTCAGTTTAGGTCCATACCTGTGAGCATGGTCGGGTTTATTGCAGGAAACCTTAACCTTCAGACTACCTGGTTTTCTTAATAGTGAATCAGTTTCGTTGGTATCAGGGTCTCTCATCAGATATGTGGTTGTTCTTGACATAGCAGATTTGTGGTCCTGCATCAGAGGTCCTTATTATCAGATATGTAGTTGTTCTTGACAGAGCAGATTTGTGGTCCTGTATATCAGAGGTCCTTATTATCAGATATGTAGTTGTTCTTGACAGAGCATATTTGTGGTCCGATATCAGGGTTTCACATCAGAGATAGGGTTGTTCTTGACAGAGCAGTATTGTGGTTTTGTTGATATAGAACCTTCATCACTTCAACAGCACAGCCGTCTTGATCTCCTGCTGCATGCTTGCATTTTGCATTGTTTTGCATACTCATTTGCATATCATTAACGTGTGTCTGTGTTGCAGGTACCGTTTCCCCCGATTCAGGTTCCTTGCCTTCTATTGTGCTATCATGGGTTCTCTGAGGAAGACTGTGGCCTACAAGCTCCCCACTCCTGATGTTGTTCAGCTGACTGGTTTGATTGCTTTGGTAGATGATTCTGTGAGAGGTGAGTTCAGAAAGTCTTATGGAAAACTGCTCAGCTTGGTTCGTAAACCTTCTGTGTTTGAGTTGAATGGGTTGCACGCCTTGCTACAATTCTACGATCCTCCTTTGAGATGCTTTACTTTCCAGGACTTTATTCTCGCGCCCACACTAGAGGAGTATGCTGATTTGTTAGGTGTGCCTATCAAGAGTCAGGTGCCCTTTGTTCATATGGATGCCGAGCCTAATCTGGCTAGTCTAGCCCCTTCACTTCATCTGGATGCCTCCGAGTTGGTCTTGTCTAGTTGGAACAGGGTTCCCGATTTCTCCTTGCAGTTCTTAGTGGGAAAGTCCCAACAGTGCGCCAAAGACGGATGTTGGATCGTGTTCAACGCCATCCTTGCTCTGTGCATATATGGCATCATTTTGTTCCCTAATATGCCCGACTTTATAGACTTGGACGCCTTTCACATCTTTGCATCAGGGAATCCAGTTCCCACCTTAATAGGAGATGTTTACCATTCCGTCCATTACAAAAACAAGAACAGAAGGGGTAAGAATGTCTCATGCTGTGTGCCTCTGCTCTATAGATGGCTTGATAGTCACTTACCCAAGAAGGGTCCCTTTGCTTCGTCTGCAGCCACAGCTGAGTCGTCTGAGCGTTTGATGAGTCTATCAGCGAAGGATATTGTCTGGTTTGATAGAGATAGGTTGGGTACTGAGATTATCTTCAGCTGCAGCGGGTTTCCGAATGTGCCTTTGATAGGCTGGAAGGGCTGTATCAACTATAATCCATCTTTGTTGGTCCGACAATTTGCTTATGCTTTGAGAGCTCCGCCGAAGGATGAAGAGGTGCAGGAATATCTATACCTCACTGGTCTTCCAGAAGGGGATATGTTATCTAAGCTTCAGCGCGCTTGGAATGGTATCTGTAAGCGGGGAAAGCCGTTGCTGGGGAAAAGTAATAGCCAAGCCTACGCTCCGTACGTGACCTGGATCAGAGCACGAGCAGGTATTATTGGGATGTTGTTTCCACCTGCCCAGCCAGAAAGCCCTCCAATGATTGAAGAGCCTACCACCGTGCCTATTCAGCAGCATAATCAGGTGTTAGCTGAGAGAGATGAGCTGAAGAAGGCCAATGAAGAACTGGAGAAAGAATTGGCTTAACTCAGAAGCGAGAGAAATGAAGTCGTCCACTCCTTCAAGAAGCAGACTGAGTTGGTGAATCAGCTAGGTACGGATTTGACTAAACAGATGGCTGAGCGTAAGCGCTTGGGTCGGGACTTCAAAGCTGTCAATGACGTACTGGCCACTAAGAAGCAGCACTTGGATGAATCGTACCGGAGAATATCCAAGTTTAATCAGCATTGGAAGGCCACCCTAGCCAACGGCAAGGGACGGGGGGATAAGCTGAAGCATCAGATCTCCAAGCTGAAAGCCCAGGTGAAGGCTAGTGAGAAGAGGTTTGATGAAGAAACCGCTCGCAGATATGCTGCTGAAGGCCTGCTCAACAAGGCTCTTGCTAACCTGAAGGAGCGCAAACTGACATTTGAGTCCAAGAAGCGGAAGCTAGAAGATTGTTTCGGTGAAGGAGCATGGGAAGATTCAGTTGAAGGTCTTCAATACACTATTATGCAAAGGGAGTTACTCGTCGAAGGGTTGCTCGTTCGGCCTGATCATCCGGGAATGAAGGATTTGTTAGAAGAGTTTCGCGCCTCGTGGCCGTACTTGACTATATTTGTAACCCTTTTGTTTTGATCTTTGTTGTATGCTGACCATCACCAGGCTTGTTGGTCGAGGTCATGCTATTGATTCCGCTTGTACTCAGTGACGTTATGTACCGCCTTGATGGGCTTTCTTTATATATATGAGATGTTATTTCCATGACTGGACCCGGACTTCTTATTATCAGCACTGGCACTCAGGCACTAAGATCGGGGGGGATCTCCCCAACGCACAGACACACGTTTGCATTTGCATGAAGCATTTGCATAACAAGCACTTTGTCGTTTTTTCTAACCCTTTGTGCATGCAGGTTGTTCCAGGATTGATCGAAGACCAATCCACCGCTATCCGACCAGAGTGAATCAGGCTAGAGCAATGGAACAAGTGCAGACTGACGTACAGGAACTCAGAGAGAGGATGGACCGCTTCATGGAACTCATGCAAGTGGTTGCCAACGACCAAGATCAGCTCAGAACCTTGGTCCAGCCACTAATCTCCAGGGTTGACATCAACGGCGTATTTCATGGTGGGAGCATTCCAATCCCTCCACCTATTGAAACTCCTCAGAATGGCATCCCCGTGACCGGGGGGAATGGAAGTGGTAACGGCAATGTGGTCACTAACATCGGGCTCAATGGTAATACGACTGGCGTCGGCAACGGAAATTTTGAAGCTAATGGCAATGCTGGACTGGGCAATGGCAACACAGGTGCTGGAAATCTGTATGGGCCTCAACCATGGCTGGAAGATCGTCAAGAAGATTTGTTCTCACAGAGGAGTGCTGAAGGAGAACTGACTGCTGAGGCACGTCTGAGGTTTAAGGCACTCGAGGACAAAATGAGGAATTTCGAGAACCTGAACGCTATGGGTGTCGACATGTCTAAATTGGGATTGATTTCTGATTTCAAGGTGCCTCCTAAATTCAAGGTACCCGACTTTGAGAAGTACAAGGGCACCACTTGCCCTCGTGTCCATTTAAGGTCATACTACCGAAAGATGTCCGCTCACTCTGAAGACGAGAAGTTGTTGATGCACTTCTTTCAGGACAGTTTGTCTGGCCCATCCCTGGAATGGTACATGAGTTTGGAACCCACCAGTGTGCGCACGTGGAAGGAACTTGCTGAGGCCTTTGTGCACCATTATCAATATAACAGTGACTTGGCTCCGAACCGGGTTCAACTGCAGAACTTGTCGCAGAGGAACAACGAAGGGTTCAAGGAATACACCCAGAGGTGGCGTGAATTGGCAGCTAGGGTTCAGCCGCCGATGGTTGAACGAGAGCTTGTTGAGATGTTTGTAGCCACTCTTCCGGGGGTCTATTACGAGAAATTAGTCAGTGGTATATCTGGAAGTTTCTCAGATCTCATAATTAATGGCGAGCACGTCGAAAATGGGATAAAGTTGGGGAAAATCCAGGGTGTTGATCTATCCTCGGCTGGAGGAGGAAAGAAGCCGTATGGTAACAAAATGCGTGAAGGAGAGACGAGCGCCGTGTCTAACGCTCGAAGGAAAGGCAAGGGCCAGCGCCCGCAGGTGGCTAGCATAACATCCCTGTTGTCCAACAACCCCAGCCACCGCAACAGCTACAACAGCAACAGCCGAATCAACAAGGATACAGAAAGTATCAAAGCAGGGCACCTCTATCAAATCGTCACCTTGAGGCACCGCCCATGTCTTATGCACAGTTGTTACAAACTCTGCTTCAGTTACAGCTAGTCCAGAAGAGAACCCTGGCCCCCTTGACAGGGGCACCTCTTCCAGGTTATGATGCGAATGCAACTTGTGAGTTTCACTCAGGGGCACCAGGCCACACGATAGAAAACTGCAAAGCCTTCAAGCACAAAGTGCAAGATATGATGGATGCCAAGATCATCAATTTCTCAGATAATGTACCGAATGTCACCAAGAACCCTATGCCGAATCATAGGGGAGGTGGGGTGAATGCCATTATTGAAGACGAGAGCTTAGATTTGTTGACTGATGTCAAGGATCTGAAGACACCGCTTAGCTTCGTTAAAACCAAGTTGATGAAGAAAGGTTTCTTTCTGGGCTGTGGAGAATTGTGTATGGACTGTGCGGCTCGTCCTGACTGATGTGAACAGTTGACAGTGGGGATTCAGAGTTTGATGACCGAGGGAATCTTGCAGTTTAGCCAAAGGGCCGAATGTGGATCTGGAGACGTAATGCTGGGGCAGAATGATGAGGTTGCCACCATCACCATCCCTCGCCGGACGATCACTATTTCTGCACCAAGACCACCCACAATTACCATCACAAAGGCTGGGCCGATACCTTTTGAAAGCACCAATGTTGTCCCATGGCATTATGGGGCAGACGTATACTGTAACAGACAAAAGTTGGAACTGGAACCATCTGGGCAGTCTGTTGATAACCTAGTGGGCACTAGTGGAATCACACGCAGCGGGAGAGTATTTGCTCCACCTGAGATTGTAGTGGACAAAGCAGATAAAGCTGAGAAAACCGATAAGGGAAAGAGTAAAGTCATTGAGGAAACCCCTCGTGGGGTAGAGAAGGACTTACTTGTGAAGGACGCTGAAGAGTTCATGAGGTTGATCAAGAAGAGTGACTACAAGATCATTGATCATCTTCATCAAACACCCTCGAAAATTTTCATCTTGAATATGTTGTTGTGTTCGGAGTGACATCGCAACGCGCTGTTAAAGGTCTTGAATGTCACGTATATGCCGTAGGAAATCTCGATCAATCAGTTGGAAGGGGTCGTAGCCCACGTGAATGCTGGAAATGGGTTAGGGTTCACTGACCTGGAGCTGACGCCGAAGGGAAGAAACCACAACAGCGCCCTGCACATCTCGATAGAGTGTAGGGGAACGATTATGTCTCATGTGTTGGTGGATACAGGGTCGTCGCTCAATGTTCTTCCGAAGAAAGCATTGGTGAAGTTAGATACTCGAGGATTGATTTGCACACCCAGTGATCTGGTGGTGAAGGCTTTCGATGGAACCAAGTGTCATGTCTTTGGAGAATTAACTCTGCCAATCCAAGTTGGGCATGATGTCGATGGACATCATGCCAGCCTACAGTTGTCTCTTAGGTCGCCCATGGATCCATTCTGCTGGCGCCGTGACCTCCACGTTGCACCAGAAGCTCAAGTATGCTGTCGGAGGCAGCGTCGTAACTGTTTGTGGCGAGGAAGACATAATGGTGAGCCATTTGTCGTCCTTCAAGTATGTTGAGATGGATGGAGAAATCCACGAAACTCTATGTCAGGCGTTCGAAGCTGTTAAGGTCAAGGAAATAGCTCCACTAATGACTGAAAAACCAGAGATGACTCTCTCTTCCTTCAAGGAGGCCCGGGCCGTGGTTCAAGCCGGATCTACCCCAGGCTGGGGGCGAGTTCTAGAAATACCTAACAAGCAGGACAAGTTTGGTTTAGGATACTCTCCGGCAGCTGAAGCCTCCTCTTCTCGCAGTGCGTCGCGAGGTAAAGGGCCGATCCAGTTTACCAGTGGCGGGGTGATATTTGAAAGTGTCAACGCAGTGTCTGAAGACGGCGAAGACAGCGATTGCGACCTAGACTCTTGGATTCAGCCAAGCAAACCAGGCCAGAGCCTCACCAATTGGTCCATCAGGGATATCATCCAAGTGACGGGCAAAGAGTAATGATTTACTTTCTCCAATTATTGTACAACCCTATGTCCTACCCGGGGTATAGTGGTTTTATTGTCAGGGCATTGTTTGGTTATGTACATGCATTTTACCAATAAATCAAAAGGCGTTTTTCTTCGCATTCAAATGTTGTAATCTCTGTTATTCCTGTTTTATATTTGTTTTGAAAAACAATAAAACGACAATGGGGTTTGTGCTAACCTGCATATCCTTGTTTTAAGTTTAACCCTTGTTATTGCAGGATCCACATAGCAGATGACATCGACTCTGGACCTTCTACGACTCACTTCGACTTTGATTGCCCGATCTATCAAGCCGAAGAAGAGATTAATGAAGACGAAGACCTTCCCGAAGAGTTGGCCCGCTTGTTGAAACAAGAAGAGAAAGTTATTCTACCTCACGAGGAAGAGATTGAGATTGTGAATTTGGGTTCTGAGGAACTTGTCAGGAACGTCAGGATAGGGGCCGCATTGCAGAGTGATGTCAAGCAGAGATTGGTCGAGATGCTTCGAGAGTATAGTGACATCTTTGCTTGGTCATACGAAGATATGCCTGGACTTGATATGGACATCGTGGTCCATCACTTGCCGCTGCGAGAAGATTGTCCTCCCGTTAAGCAGAAGCTTAGAAGGACACAACCAGATATGGCCGTTAAGATCAAAGAAGAAGTGCAAAAGCAGCTTGATGCTGGCTTCTTAGCGGTCACTACTTACACTCCGTGGGTCGCCAACATAGTGCCTGTACCGAAGAAGGACGGTAAGGTGCGAATGTGCGTCGATTATCGGGATTTGAACAGGGCGAGCCCTAAAGATGATTTCCCGCTCCCTCATATCGATGTGTTGGTTGACAATACAGCTCAGTTCTCCGTATTTTCGTTCATGGATGGCTTCTCCGGCTACAATCAGATCAAGATGGCGCCAGAGGACATGGAGAAAACTACGTTTATTACACCTTGGGGAACGTTTTGCTACAAGGTAATGCCCTTCGGTCTGAAGAACGCAGGGGCCACTTACCAACAAGCAATGGTTACTTTGTTTCATGATATGATTCATCATGAGATTGAAGTCTATGTTGATGACATGATTGCGAAGTCCCAAATGGAGGAAGGACATCTGGTCAATTTGCTGAAGCTTTTTTAGAGGCTTAGGAAATTCAGGTTGAGGCTGAATCCTAGCAAGTGTACTTTCGGAGTACGGTCTGGAAAACTACTGGGGTCTATCGTGAGTGAAAGAGGCATTGAGGTTGATCCTGCGAAGATAAAAGTAATACAAGAAATGCCAGCGCCAAAAACTGAAAAATAAGTTTGTGGTGTCCTGGGCAGAATAAACTACATTGCAAGGTTTATTTCTCAGCTCACGGCCACGTGTGAACCGATGTTCAAACTACTGAAAAAAGATCAGGCGATTATCTGGAACGAGGATTGCCAGAAGGAATTTGATAAAATAAAACAGTATCGACAAGAACCTCCCATCTTTATACCCCCAGTGGCCGGAAGACCCTTAATCATGTACTTGACAGTTCTTGAGAATAGTATGGGATGTGTTCTCGGTCAGCACGACGAGACGGGCAGAAAGGAGCATGCCATTTATTATTTGAGTAAAATGTTCACAGATTGTGAATCTCGTTACTCCATGCTGGAGAAGACGTGTTGTGCACTAGCCTGGGCTGCCAAATGTTTACGACAGTACATGCTCAATCACACAACCATGCTAATTTCGAAGATGGATCCGATCAAGTACGTCTTCAAGAAGCAAGCGCTTTCGGGAAGGATTGCCAAATGGCAAATGGTGTTGACAGAATATGACATTCAGTACGTTTCCCAGAAGGCCATCAAGGGTAGCGTAATGTCTGAATACCTTGCCGAACAGCCGATCGAGGATTATCAGCCGATGAAATTTGAATTCCCTGATGAGGATATCATGTTTCTCAAGGTGAAAGATTGCGATGAACCGTTGCCCGACGAGGGTCCAGACAGGAAATCCCAGTGGAAATTGATATTTGACGGGGCGGTTAATTCTTACGGAAGTGGCATTGGGGCAATCATACGACTCCCCATGGATCCCACATCCCGTTCACTGCGAGACTGACGTTTCCGGTCACCAATAATGAAGCAGAGTACGAAGCATGCATTATGGGTCTAGAAGAAGAAATTGATTTGAGAATCAAGAACCTAGATGTATATGGTGACTCGGCACTTGTGATTAACCAGATTAAAGGGGAGTGGGAGACTCGTCAATCGAATTTGGTGCCGTACATGAATTATGCCAGAAGGCTGCTTCCATTCTTTGTTCGAGTGGAACTCCATCATGTGCCCCGGGCTGAAAATCAGATGGCTGATGCCTTAGCCACGTTGGCTTCGATGTATAAAGTCAATTTTTGGAATGAAGCTCCAAGAATTGTCCTTTCTCGTCTTGATAGACCTGCATTCATCTTTGCGATCGAGGAAGCCTCTGATGGCAAGCCATGGTTCCACGATATCCAGACCTTCCTTATGACAAAGAAGTATCCTGCGGGAGCGTCAACCCAGGACAAGAAGACTCTGAGGAGGCTATCTGGAAATTTTTATCTCAATCCTGACGGAGTTTTGTATAAAAGAAACCATGATCTCGTGCTACTCAGATGTGTAGATGAGAAAGAGGCGAGTACGCTCATGGAAGAAGTCCATGAAGGCACATTTGGTACGCACGCCGGTGGGCATGCTATGACAAGAAAGATTCTGAGAGCAGGATATTACTGGCTGACGATGGCATCGGATTGCTTTAAATTCGCGAAGAGATGTCATAAATGCCAGATTTATGCTGATAAGATTCATGTGCCGCCGTTCCCGTTGAATGTCATGTCCTCCCCGTGGCTGTTCTCCATGTGGGGCATCGACATGATAGGCAAGATCGAGCCTACTGCATCTAACGATCATCGTTTCATTCTAGTAGCTATCGACTACTTCACCAAGTGGGTGGAGGCAGCCTCATATGCTAACGTGACCAAGCAGGTGGTGGCTAGATTCATAAAGAGGGACATCATCTGTCGTTACGGAATTCCCGAGCGGATCATTATTGATAATGGTTCGAATCTGAATAACAAGATGATGAAGGAGCTGTGCCAGAGTTTCAAGATTGAACACCACAACTCATCTCCTTACCGGCCAAAGATGAATTGCGCCGTTGAAGCGGCTAATAAAAACATTAAGAAGATTGTACAAAAGATGGTTGTGACCTATAAGGACTGGCATGAGATGTTGCCATTCGCATTGCACGGTTATCGTACGACGGTACGTATATCAACCGGGGCAACTCCTTTCTCACTAGTGTACCGTATGGAAGCAGTCCTACCGTTAGAAGTGGAGATCCCTTCTTTGCGAGTTTTGGTTGATGTGAAACTCGCCGAGGCAGAATGGATTAAGAACCGACTGAACCAACTCAGCCTGATGGACGAGAAGAGGTTAGCATCGATTGCGCATGGTCTTCTATACCAGAGCCGAATGAAGAAAGCGTATGATAAGAAGGTGCGTCCTAGAAGCTTTCAGACGGGTGATCTCGTCCTGAAGAAGATTCTTCCTCCACACTCCGATCACCGGGGCAAGTGGACTCCTAATTACGAAGGTCCGTATGTTGTCAGCAAGGTCTTCTCGGGAGGAGCCTTGTTGTTATCCACGATGGATGGTGAAGATTTTGCATCCTCGGTGAACGCGGACGCAGTTAAAAAATACTTTGCTTAAAAAAATGACCCGCTGGAAAGGAAAAGAATATCCAGGAAAAAATGGGGCATCCCGGCGAACCATAAAAAAGGAAAAAGGTTCGGGCAAAAATTAGGGATATAAAGAAAAGAATGTACACCCGCGAAGTCAAAAACCTAGAAGGGCGACTTTGGCAAAAAAAAGGGTATCCCGGTGAATCGAAAACCCGAAAGGGCGATTCAGGCAAAAGTTAGGGATTTGAAAAAAGCAAATGACTGTGTTCCGCGTGTGGACTGTATTTGTTTAGTGGTTCGGAAGACCTGAGGGCCGTTTATCTGAATCAATCTCTTCTGAAGCTGAAGCGTCGGAGAAGTATCGAAGTCGAGTGGGTCATAGAGGGATCAACTCATGGTGTTCGTCTACGCCACATTGCCGACATGTGTGTATATACTGATGTATATTTATGTCTGTATTTTTGCGCAGTTTCCTCATTCCAGGAGCTTGCATCTGTTGTAAAACATTTTGGCCTATTCAGGGGTTCGTATCAATGAAATGTATACTATTCAGCAATTCTGTTTGCTTATTTAATATCTATCTGTTTTGTTTGCGAAAAAGAACGCCGATGTTTTTGATAAAATGCGCATACATAAACTTACTGGCCTAGGCCACTGATTGTTGAAATAATGAAATTACTTGAACATTGTCACAAGATGATAACCTTGATTGGTCCCTTTGAGAAGGGTATCTTGTCTGGTTGTTTGTGTTGTTGCAGGTATAGCATATTCCAGGCAGTGCGTCGTATGCATCCCAAGCAGGATGATTCCTTCTTCTCTAGCAAGTTCAGCAGCGTCTCCCCGTAGAGTATGAATACGGGACCAGGAACATTGATATGTATCCCCAAGCAGAGAAGATTCTCCCCCAACCAGATGTATCCTGAAGGATCGCCATCTCCCCAGCTGAGTCATACACTGAAGCGTACACTCATTCCCCAGCACTGGGTCAAAGTGCAATTTTCGTGTAAGACTATTCGCAAGTATGCGGCTCTCAGTAGTTCAAGACTGAAGTCTCCCGCGGAATTGAAATTCCCCACAAAGTTGTACTCTCCCCGGCAAGCAGAATGATTTCTTCTTCCTCAGCCGAGTTTTCAGTTCCCCAAGAGAGCCGAGTCCTTGAAAGCGTTTGGGCCATGATTGGTTTTCCACAGTAGAGTGTTGAACAGCTGATGATGTATTTCCCCATTGGAGTCGTTATCTCCAGGAAAGTTTTGCCGCGAAGACCGCGCAGTTTATTTCTGCGATTGATATCGTTTCTTCGACAGTTTGTGGTTTGAATACCTGGTTGAGCGGGTTCAGGTTCTGGTAGAACTTTGTTCCCCTGCGACAGTCGGCTAAAGTTCGTTCCCCAGGCGGAATCCAATTGAGATTTGTGTGACTTCTTCTCCTCGGCAGGATGATTCCTTCCTCCACCAGAGTGGTTATTTCTCCTTGACAGGAGAATTCTCCCTTCAGCATTTATTTTGCTGATGGGGCCATAGCATTTTGCATGATTGCATGGCATTTACCCTAAATGCGTAGCATTTCCACCATGTGGAGCATTACGCCATTGTCAAAGCATATGCATACGAAACATGAGCTAGGGCGTTACCGTTCTTGTTTTGCAGGTGTTCCTACGCAGAATGGTTTGCTCAAGATGATTCTTGAATTCCCCAATGAAGTTGATTGCTTAAGATGAATCTTAAAATCCCCAGTGAAGTCGCCAGAGTTGGTTGCTCAAGTTGATGCTTAGAGTCCCCGGCAGAGTATTTGCTCAGGATGACTCCTGAAATCTCCAGCAGAGTTATTGGTTCAGGATGATTCTTGAAGTCTCCGACGGAGTTATTTGTCCAAGATGATTCTTGATTTCCTCAGCAGAGTTGATTCACCCAGAATGATTTCTGGATCCTCGAAGCAGAGTTACTTGATAGTTCTCCAGAATCCCCAGCGGAGATGTGTCATCCCCAGCATGTTTTCAACAGAGAAGTTGAAATTCCCTTGGAGACTTGATGATTGAAGTCCAGCTGCGATGTCGAAGCAGTTTGCCTAGCTGACGCAGGGTGCCTGACGACAAAAGATTGTACATCCTTAGCGGTTCGTGATCGATTAAGGATTCCCTATGAAGACTTACTGACGAAGTCCAACTATGATGTCGAAGCAGTTCTCTCAGCTGACGCGGAGTGCCTGATGGCAGAAGTTTGGATATCCTTATTTGGTTCATGATTGACCAAGAATTCTGTTCCCGACCTACTGATGAAGTCCGGCTGACGCCCGAAAATTTCTTTGAATGCCCGATGGCATGATTAACTTGATTGTTAAAAAGTTCCTAATGACCTGATGAGTCCCGAGGAATCCTTCTGCCGCTATGACGCAGAACGCCTGACAGTATAATCAGCTATCCATTACCAATTACCGTGTAACCGGTGATCCTTTGATGACTTGAGGACGAAGATCTACATCAAAATTAGATGATTATCCTGACGGAGATTAGACCCTTCACCGGTTACCGTGTGACCAATTCCCCAGCAGAGTTGCGGTGCAACTGTCATGCTCAGTGTCGAAGATGTTCCTACCAATCGGAGTACCGTTTACCCGTACGATCGATAAATCACCAGTTACCATGAAACCGGTGATCCCTCGATAATTTGAGGACGCAATGATATCAGATAAATCAGAGAATCATCCTGAAGGAGGTTCAGATCAGTATTTCTCCAGCTAGTTGCCGTGCAACTATCATTTCAGTTTCCGAAGATTTGTCCCCCATCAGAGTACCGTGTACTTGTGCAGTTGGAAAATTTCTGGGTTTGTTGGTATTCAACCGTCTTTTACCTTGATTGTTTGAGAGTCGTTCGCTTCTCACCCAGTCAGGTCCAAGTCGTTTGAATAGGGGCAGCTGTTGCACCCCAAAATTTGCCCAACATTTCTTCACCTAGCTTATGTTTCATTTCATGCACATTAGCATTATCATTTGCATTTCATTGATATGTATGCAGGAGATCAAGAGGTATGATTACCAATTAAGAGCTACACAAGACTTTGAAGCTAGCTAAGAAGGTTTTCCAGATGTTCAAGGGTTTATATCCTTGTCAGAGAAGTTAAAAGATCCTCAGAGAGAGTGGTTGAAGCCAAGTGTGTAGGTCTCCTAACTTGAGAGTTGTGGAAAGCCATCAGATGATTCTGAAGCCATGAAGATAGACTTGAGGTATTGAGAGAGCTCATGAGGAGGTTTGAAGATCACTTTGAGGCCTAGACAGGTCATTGTGCAAGATTAAGAAGCCTCAGCCATGATTGGTGCAGCTAGGGTTTGACTGGGTCAACCCTAAGTCAACTGATGATTTGAAGAAGGTTGAGACCTAATCCAAGAGCCATGTGATCATGGATTGATGCATTAAGATGTTATAAGGATGATTCCAAGGTTAACTCATCATGATTGAAGAGTTTGAGAAGTTTCAGGCTAGGGTTTCTAAGACTTGACAGTGTAAAATCCCCTAGTTTGACCCCTGACTTCAAGGCCATTTAACTCAAGATATGATCTTCATCTCATCTTGACCCTAACATGATTGTTGTAGGGAATGGTATTAGCTTTAATTTGAGTACTAGAAGTCCTTGATAGGGTTTGTAGAACTCAAGTTATGACTTTGACAAGTTACAGGTCATCTGAGGTATGTGAATTTGGAGTTTGAAAGTTGCCCAACTTGCATGAAACTTTTGCCCAAGAAGGATGATTCCTATGAACTTTTGGTCAACATTAATGTTTCTCCTTATTCTCTTAGCTTTCTAGAGAGTACTAGAAGTCCTTAATAGGATTTGTAGAACTCAACTTATGGCTTTGACACGTCAAGGGTATTTTGGACATTTGGTGATTATATGTCATTTCTGATCATAGGCCATTTTCACCAACTTAGAGGCCTCAAATGAACTTTTTTTCAACTAGAAAGTTTCTCAAAATGGTGTTTTAACCTTGACCATGCATCAAGGAGGCATTGAAATGGCTCAAGGAGAGACTTGGTTCAAGAAATTTTGAAAAAGGAAGAATTAAAAGGATTTAATGGCCAAAAATTCAAATAATTCATTTTGTGATCAAATGAAGCAAAATTGTAGGTCAAATTGATTGGAAGAATGATTTTAGAAACAATGGCAATGTTAGAATTTTGATTTGAGTTCATTTGCATACCATTGCATTTCATTTCTTCATGATGAAGTAACATATCCAACTCACACCTTTGGCTTGCAAACAAGGAAAATAACACATCAAACTCATTCAATATCTCATGAGAAGTTGATTACAAGCATAGCCATGCCCAAAGGGAGCCAGAATTGTGACTGCCATGGATGAGATTTTGAAAATCCAAAATCTCATTTGGATGATTCCAGAAAGTTCTAGATAGTCCCAATGAGTTCTATATAAGTCACTGAGTGCATTCAGCCATTTTTTTGGCAAGGATTGAAGGTAGAACCAGAGCAAGGAAGTGATTTTTGCAGAGCTGCATTTCAGAATCATGTTTGAAGATTGAGGTGAATTCAATGCAAATTGAGTTGTGCAGAAGCTTCAGGAGTTGATTTAGAGTGATTTTGGAAGATCTTGAAGGTTGAATTGAAGGAGAAGTGCATCTGTTACAAGCTCCAACACAGGTTTTAATTTCTTGAAATTTCTCTCTGACTATGTGTTTTCAATGAACTAGACGCATGTGGTTAGGTTCCCCTATTGATATAGATGGATTTAGGATGATCAATTGCATGATTAGAGACGATTTAGGTTGGATACCATTTTCGGTTGAGATTGATATTTCACGATTCATGCATTTTGAGGATGAATTAATGGTATGGTTGAATTGCTGATGAAATTTGGAGCAAGATCCATTCAGGAATTGTGGCGAATGGTTGGCTATAGACGAAGTTAGGGTTATGCAGGGATGGCCGGAAAAGCCACCGGCGATGGCTAGTTCACGCGCAGGTCTCAGGTTTAAATTGAGGAAGATGAAATCCTCACCCTCCATTCAGGCTGAAGACTTGACTTGGTCCATTGATCTAAGCGCTCATGATGAGCCACGTACCCCTCTCCCAAAACTCACCGTTTTACTTACTCGCTGAATAAACTGAATGAGCCTGAGTTCGAATCCTGGCTTCTGCTTGTTTTTCTTTCATTTTAATTGCTGAAGAGAATGCAAGTGGATTCATGGCGCCTGGGCCTAGTACACTGAGTGATATCCACACCCCCTCTGGGCCCAATTCTTGAAATGAACTGATGTTCATTGCTATTTCCCACGCATGTTTATTAATTTCCATTGAATTTCTTTATTTTCATCATTTCATATGACTTAGAAATTAATTCATAAAAAATAAGAAATTAACTCAATTAATTCCAAACTTTTTTCCCCTGATTCATGATTGAATATAGAATTTTATAGATTAAAATATTAGGAATTCATGCATTTGTGATTTTATTTGCATTTTTTGAATATTAATTGATATTAAAGTGGCCATGGTTGATACCTTGTCTTGCTGAATTTGGTTTGAGCATTTGGTGATGATTCTTGCCTTGGTTTTTTGTGTGTAGCTAGCATAGATATTCATGTTCTCCTAGCAATTTTCTTACATTTTTGTGAAGAATTTTAGGGCTAGTTTTAAGTTGAAACTTTAGGTGCTCTAGTTTTATGGTTTAACCTTAGTACCTCATGATTTAGGATTTATTTCTAGGACTTTGTGGAAGATTCAACCCCTGGATTTTGTATGGTAGATTCATGACTGAATTAGTTTCCCATAGTTATATTTGTAGGATTTTACAATTGGTTTTAGTATTTTAGTTAGGATTAACTTTAGTACTAAGTTTTAGGTGATCCTAACTTGCTAATTCAAGTAGATTAATTTCTTTAGTTCCCTTAGATTAGGGTTTTGCCTTTCTTGCTCTTGGATGATGATGAAGACAAGCTTGGGTTGCTGAGGAATGCTTGAAGAAGCTTGGATGTGAAGATTTCCCTTCTTTTGGTGTAGATCTGTTTAGGTGTTAAGATTAGGATTTGTAGATAGAGCTTCTAGATAGATTCTCTTCTTTCATAAACATGGAAGGTGTTGATCACTTCCATTCCTCCCTATGATGAAAGGTCCCCTTGTGAAGGCCTCATCCCTCCTTTGGTAGTGTTGCACCCCAAAATTTGCCCAACTTTTCTTTACCTAGCTTATGTTTCATTTCATTCACATTAGCATTATCATTTGCATTTCATTGACATGTATGCAGGAGATCAAGAGGTACGATTACCAATTAAGAGCTATATAAAACTTTGAAGCTAGCTAAGAAGGTTATTCAGGTGTTCAAGGGTTGATATCCTTGTCAGAGAAGTTAAAAGATCCTCAAAGAAAGTGGTTGAAGCCAAGTGTGTAGGTCTCCTAACTTGAAAGTTATGGGGAAGACCATCAGATGATTCTGAGGCCATGAAGCTGGACTTGAGGTCTTGAGAGAGCTCATGAGAAGGTTTGAAGATCACTTGGAGGCCTAGACAGGTCATTGTGCAAGATTAAGAAGGCCCAGCCATGATGGGTGCAACTAGGGTTTGACTGGGTCAACCCTAAGTCAACTGAGGATTTAAAGGAAGTTGAGACCTAATTCAAGAGCCATGTGATCATGGATGAACACATTGAGATGTTATAAGGATGATTCCAAGGTCAACTCATCATGATTGAAGAGTTTGAGAAGTTTCAAGCTAGGGTTTCTAAGACTTGACAGTGTAAAATCCCCTAGCTTGACCCCTGATTTCAAGACTATTTAACTCAAGATAGGATGTTCATATCATCTTTACCACAACATGATTGTTGTAGAGCATGATCTTAGCTTTAATTTGAGTACTATAAGTCCTTGATAGGCTTTATAGAACTCCAGTTATGAGCCAGACAAGTTATAAGTCATCTGAGGAATGTGAATTTGGAGCTTGAAAGTTACCCAACTTGCATGAAACTTTTTCCCAACAAGGATGATTCCTATGAACTTTTGGACAACATGAATGTTGTTCCTTATCCTCTTAGATTTCTAGAGAGTACTATAAGTCCTTGATAGGATTTGTAGAACTCAAGTTATGGCTTTGACAAGTCAAGGGTATTTTGGTCATTTGAAGATTACAGGTCATTTCAAGCATAAGGCCATAACTCCTATTTGCAAGCTTCCAATGGGAAAATGTTCAACATAAAACTTGTTCAAAATGATGTTTTAAGGTTAGCTAAGTGGTCATGAGAGGTTGGAATTGCTTGTAACTCAAGATTGCAAAATTGGCTTAAAAAGGAAGAATTAAAGTTCATTAAAAGGACCAAATTTGTGATTTTTTATTTGGTGACCAAATGAGACAAACCTATATGTCATTTTGATTGTAAAATGCATTTTAAAGACAATGGAAATGACACTTTTTTCATTTGAGGTCAAAATCATGGAGTTGTATCTTGTTACTTAAGGTTTAAGTCACATATGCCAAACTTCTCATAAGATCAAAACCAAGGTGCAAGCACATCAAAACACACTCAAAATCTCATGTGGAGAGAATTTGGATGAGAATGAGGGCCAATGCAAGCTGCTGTAAGGACTGTCATACACATAGCATATCATGAGATTTCAAGTGAGATGAGATATTGAAATACTCATTGGAATGATCTAGAGCTTTCTAGATCATTCATCCATGTCCTATATATGATTATGAAGTGATTCAGAGTGAAGGTTGGTGAGAATTGAGAGAGGAGAGTGAGATTGCATTGTGAACTTTCTTCTTGCAAATCAAAATCTGTTACAAGGTTTGAAGCCATTTCAATCCAATATATTGATCTCAATAGCTTGCTTGGAGGTTGGTGATCAATTCCAGATCAAATTCAAGGCAAGATCATGGGAGAATTGGGAGTTGGCACTTGGATTTCTTCATCTGCAACTCATAGTCGGGTTCAAAGATTCAAGGTATTTCAATCCATTTGGTTGCATACAGAACCTTCCTTGGAGGCTAGTGAAGGAATCTGCAAGTTCTTGAGGGTTGATTTGAAGATTCAACCACTCTATTCACTCAATTTTACCAGGTATGCAGTTCTCCTTCCATGGCTTAAATTAGGTAGAATCAATGGGAATTGTTGTGTTAGATGCATTGTAGATTGATGTAGGAAGGTTTTTGGATCATCAATTTGGAGATTAGTGACCAATTAGGGTTTATGCAATTTTCGGTTGGGATTGTATTCTTGCAAATCTTGAGTTTTTAGCATGAACCAGTGGCATGAGTGAATTCCTGAGGAAATTTGGGACAAGATTCATCAAGGAATCGTGGCCAATGGTGGATTATAGAGAGAGTTAGGGTTGTGAGTGGTTGATCGGAGAAGTCATCGGCGGTGACTCTAGCGCGCGCAGGTGAACTGAATTCAGAAATTTGAAATGAGGAAGATGATCCCAGAGCCATTGGATTAGAGGAGGACATTTGACCAGATGAGGATCCAACGGCCACGAGTGGTTTTCAGTGTGTGAAGGACTCTGAGTTACTATGAAACGCAGCGTTTCATTTAGATGTTGGTTTTGGGCTTAGTCAATAGTTGATACTCCCACCCCCTTATGGCCCAATCACTGAAATGAACTAAGTCTTTATGCTATCCACACCGCGCGCTTGTCATTTTCTTTTGATTTTCTTTTAATTTTTTCATTTCCTTCATGGTTATTGGAAAATTCATAAATAATTGAAAAATGACTCAATTAATTCCATTCTTTTTGCCATTGATTCATGATTGAATCTAGTTTTTTTTAGAGAAAAAATATTAACATTTCATGCAACTTTGATTTTATTTGCATTTATTACATTTTAATTGATATTAAAATAATCATGGTTGATGCTTGATTTTGTGGAATTTGGTTTGATCATTTGATGATGATTTTTGCCTTGATTTTTTGTGTGTAGCTAGCATAGATATGCATGTTCCCCTTAGATTTTTCTCACATTTTTTTGATGAATGTAAGTGGTAGTTTTTAGGTTGAAATTTTAGGAGCTCCATTTTTAGGGTTTATGGTTGATACCTTATGATTTAGGTTTTATTTCTAGAACTTGGTGGATGATTCAACCTCTGATTTTTGTATGGTAGATTCATGATTGAATTAGGATCCCTTAGGAATTTTTGTAGGAGTTTACAATGTAGTTTTCTATTTTTGTTTGATTTTAGTTTAGGTTCTAACTTTAGATGATTCTAATGCACTAATTCAACTAGAATGACTTCTTTAGTTCCCTTAGATTAGGGTTTTGTATCTCTTGCTCTTGGATGGTGTTGAAGACAAGCCTGGGCTGTTGAGGAATGCTTGAAGAAGCTTGGATGTGAAGATCTCCCCTTCTTTTGGTGTAGTGATTGATTAGGTGTTAAAATTAGGGTTTGTAGGCAGAGCTTCTAGATAGATTCTATTCCTTCATAAACATGGAAGAAGTTGATCACTTCCATTCTTCCCTATGATGTAAGGTCCCCTTGTAAAGGCCTCATCCCTCCTTTGGTAGGATGTGTGGCTCTTTACAAGTTGGTAGGACCTTTGAGGGTCCCTTTCTCTGATGATAGGATGCTTAGTGGTGACCTTTGGTCCTCACTCTGCTACCAATCATCCAAACTTTGCTCTTGTTAGATGAATCTTTCTCCCTTGCTAGAGGATGGAGTTACTTGTGAGAAGATTGAAGATGCTAGGAGTTGATACTTCTTTGTGTTTGGAGATTACCTTTAGGAGCTGAAGCTTGTAGATCAAGAAGAGCAAGTTGATACTTGTAAGGAGGAGAGGGCTGAAGCCTGAAGGTCCAGAAGAACAAGTTGACACTTATGAAGAAGATAATGTTGACATTGAGTGAAGAGCTGAGGATTGAAGAAGAAAGGATAAGTTGATACTTATGTTGATACATTGAGAGCCTGAGGGAGCCAAGTTGATACTTGATCTGGGGAGTGAAGCCTGAAAGTGGAATTTACTGAAGAGCTGAGGCTTGAGGATGAAGAATAAGTTGATACTTATGTTGGATGTATTGAAAGCTTGGAGAAGCGAGTTGATACTTGCTATTGAAGATGATGGCCTTGAAGAGTAGTTGAAGTCTGAGGACTGAGCTGATGTCAGAAGAGAGCTTTGCTGTGAAGCTGGGGAAGCTGTTGATCTGCTTTCTTTCCTGTCTGTTTTCTTTCTGTGCAACTGTATTGGTGTGACTTGTTTGATTTGCTTGATGCATTAGAATAAATCAATGTTTAGAATGGTTTAAGCTACGAGCATGATTGCATTAGAGGTTGAGTTTCTCCCTCTGCTTGTATTTTTACTGTATGGCTTTGCTTGCGGGTATTCGGTAGAGCCCAGCTCCCTTGCCTATGTGGTTTGTGATTTTGCTTGATGGCATTTTATTTTTTATTTCATTTCTTCTGTATGATTATAGTTATTCATATCTTGCTTGAGGTCGAGACGAGCTTGTGGAGGCTGATGCCCCACACACATTTCCTCCCTCACTTGCATTGCATGCATTTACAGTTGTTCCCTGTACTGTTTACTGTTTACTAGTTAAGCTGATGCTTCTCTATTTCTGTTTATCATTGACATGATCCCTTAGGACTCTCACTTCCTTTGATAAGGAAGTGATGATAGAACTTTAGGTTGAAACCTATGCATGATAACTTCTAGGAGTTCCCTGTTTCAAACTTCAACCATAGGATGAATCCTTGGCATGACAACATCAGGACTTGATAGTCTCCCCTTAGTTGAACCTGTTCGATCTCTCTTCTCATCTCAAAACAAATTAAAATACAGTAATAAAGGTTAACTGACGTCGTACGTTACGAGCCTTAAGCTATCTGAGAAAGGATTGTCGGAGAGTTTCTTTTCGACAACTTGGATGTTTAGTATGGTACCCTTTGGGTGACATGCGACGCATTCACTCTCAGGTCATAGTCTCTAGTGCGATATTGGTTGCAAACATCCATAAAAAACAGTTCTTCCGTAAAAGACAGAAAACAAACTTCAAACCTTTTTGCCCCGTGGGCCCATAATTCAAAGGAAGCTTTTCTGAAGAAAAGAGTGTCGTTAACTCCCAGTTCTACCATAAACGGTAACGCCTAAGTCTCCAAGGGTCGAGCTGCGTACACCAAACTGCTGGAACTGTTTGTTAACCCTACTCGATAAAACAGATGAATCTGAATCCCCGTAATCCGTATTATCCCAAACTACGTAAGCTCTGATCTCTCATACATGTTGAGAGTACGTAGGCACAATACTGATGTATTAGCGAGCCACCATGCCCGTAACCCGTAGTTAGTCGAACTACGTAGACTCTGATTTCTTATTCTCTGATGAGAATACGTAGGCATAAAGCGTGACGCTTTGCCGAGTCATTTTCTTTTCTTTTCAGACTAGCCTTGATAGGTAGATAGTTAAATAAACCCGTCAGATAAACACAACAAGCGTGGATCCCATCGAGTACGATGGACGTGAGGGGTGCTAATACCTTCCCCTTGCGTAACCGACTCCCGAACCCAGACAACGGTTGTGATGACCTTGTCTTATACCTTTTCGTCAGGTTTTTCCGATCGTTCCCTTTCCCGTTCTGAGGGATAAATAACGAAAGGTGGCGACTCTTCTGTTTTGCCGGCACCTTATTTTCGCGGTAGCGACTCTGCTGGGGACTTGATAGTTTCCTGGGATCCAACATCCCGTAAGCGAGTTAGTTTGGGGATCCAACGTCCCCTGCGAGAGTCAATCCTAGCGCTTATATGATTACTTGTTGGGTTGTGTTTATTTATCGCACATTTATTTCCCGCATTTTATTTTCAGTATGATATGATTATCTGTGCTGTTGTGGGAGGGGCATTCTGACGAGTGAGAAGCCAGACCCAGGCTTGAGTATACCTAGCATTAGTTGTGGAAATTAGTGAGCGCGTGCTTGCTTTGCAGGAACTGGTGTCTCATGAAATCCACGATCATATGAGGTTCTCCCGGTTGACTTCTTTTCCGGCCCTTGGGGCCTGAGGGGTTGTTGGTTTGGAGGATTGTCGACTCTGGGGACCTATCATTTGGGATTCAGCTAAGTGAGGCCGCTTCAGGAGATGGTGATGCCACACCTTCTGGGTATCCTATCACCCCTCTTGAATGTCTGTGACGCTGATGACCGCATAGGATGCCGAACTTGTGTCAGTTTAGGTCCATACCTGTGAGTAGGGTTGGGTTTGTTGCAGGAAACCTTAACCTTCAGACTACCTGGTTTTCTTGATAGTGAATCAGTTTTGTTGGTACCAGAGGTTTTCATCATCATATGTGTTTGTTCTGGACTGAGCAGATTTATGGTCCTGTATCGGAGGTCCTTATCTTCAGATATGCGTTTGTTCTTGACATAGCAGATTTGTGGTCCTGTATCAGAGGTCCTTGTCTTCAGATATGTGTGTTCTTGACAGAGCAGATTTATGGTCCGATACCATGGTTTTCTCCTTATCAGAGATAGTGATTGTTCTTGACAGAGCAGTATTGTGGTTTTGTTGATACAGAACCTTCGACAGCGCCGTCATCTTGATCTCCTGCTGCATGATTGCATTTTGCATTGTTTTGCATATTCATCTGCATTTCATTAACGTGTGTCTGTGTTGCAGGTACCGTCTCCCCCGGTTCAGGTTTTCTTGCCTTCTGTGGTGCTATTATGGGTTCTCTGAGGAAGACTGTGGCTTACAAGCTCCCCACTCCTGATGTTGTTCAGCTGACTGGTTTGATTGCTTTGGCAGATGATTTTGTGAGAGATGAATTCAGAAAGTCTTATGGGAAACTGCTCAGCCTGGTTCGTAAACCCTCTGTGTTTGAGTTGAATGGGTTGCACGCCCTGCTACAGTTCTACGATCCTTTGTTGAGATGCTTTACTTTCCAAGACTTTATTCTCGCACCCACACTAGAGGAGTATGTTGATTTGTTAGGTGTGCCTGTCAAGAGTCAGATGCCCTTTGTTCATATGGATGCTGAGCCTAATCTGGCTAGTCTAGCTCCTTCAATTCATCTAGATGCCTCTGAGTTGGTTTTGTCTAGTTGGAACAGGGTTCCCGGTTTCTCCTTGCAGTTCTTAGTGGGAAAGGCCCAGAAATGTGCCAAGGAAGGTTGTTGGATCGTGTTCAACGCCATTCTTGCTCTGTGCATATATGGCATCATTATGTTCCCCAATATGCCCGACTTTGTGGACTTCGACGCCTTCCACATCTTCGCATCAGGGAATCCAGTCCCTACCTTGATTGGAGATGTATATCATTCCGTCCACTATAAAAACGAGAACAGAAGGGGTAAGAATATCTCTTGTTGTGTGCCCCTGCTCTATAGATGGCTTGATAGCCACCTACCCAAGAAGGGTCCCTTTGCTTCGTCTGCAGCCACAGCTGGGTGGCCTGAGCGTTTGATGAGTCTGTCAGCGGAAGATATTTCCTGGTTTGATAGAGATAGGTTGGGTACCGAGATCATCTTCAGCTGCAGTGGGTTCCCGAACGTGCCTTTGATAGGCAGGAAGGGATGTATAAACTATAATCCACCTCTGCTGGTCCGACAGTTTGCTTATGCTTTGAGAGCCCCGCCGAAGGATGATGAGGTGCAGGAATCTCTGTACCTCACTGGTCTTCCAGAAGGGGATATGTTGTCTAAGCTTCAGCGCGCTTGGAATGGTATCTGTAAGCGGGGAAAGCTGTTGCTGGGAAAAAGTAATTACCAAGCCTACGCTCCGTATGTGACCTGGATCAGAGCTAGAGCAGATGCCATAGGGATGCCGTTTCCACCTACCAAGCCAGAAAGCCCCCCAGTGATTGAAGAGCCTACCACTGTTCCTATTCAGCAGCATAACCAGGTGTTAGCTGAGAGGGATGAGTTGAAGAAGGAAAATGAAGAACTGGAGAAAGAATTGGCTCAACTCAGAAGCGAGAGAAGCGAAGCCGTCCATTCCTTTAAGAGGAAGACAGAGCTGGTGAACCAGTTGGAGACAGATTTGACTAAGCAGATAGCTGAGCGCGAGCGCATGGGTCGAGACTTCAAAGCTGTCAATGAAGTACTGGCCACTAAGAAGCAGCACTTGGATGAAGCGTACCGGAGAATATCCAAGTTTAATCAGCATTGGAAGGCCACCCTAGCCAATGGCAAAGAACGGGAGGATAAGCTAAAGCAACAGATCTCCAAGCTGAAAGCCCAGGTGAAGGCTAGCGAGAAGAGGTTTGATGAAGAAACCGCTCACAGATATGCCGCTGAAGGCCTGCTGAATAAGGCTCTTGCTAACCTGAAGGAGCGCAAGCTGATGTTTAAATCCAAGAAGCAGAAGTTAGAAGATTGTTTCGGCGAAGGAGAATGGGAAGACTCAGTTGAAGGTCTTCAATACACTATTAGGCAAAGGGAGTTACTCGTCGAAGGGTTGCTCACTCGGCCTGATCATCCAGAAACGAGGAATCTGTTAGAAAAGTTTTGAGCCCGTGGCCGTACTTGACTATGTTTATAATCCTTTTGTTTTGATCATTGTTGTATGCTGACCATCACCAGGCTTGTTGGTCGAGGTCACGTTATTGATTCCGCTTGTACTCAGTGACGTTGTGTACCACCTTGATGGGCTTTCTTTATATATGTGAGATGTTATTTCCATGACTGGACTCGGACTTCTTATTATCAGCACTGGCACTCAGGCACTAGGACCGGGAGGGGACCTCCCTAACGTACAGACACATGTTTGCATTTGCATGAAGCATCTGCATAACGAGCACTTTGTCGTTTTTTCTAACCCTTTTGTGTGTACAGGTTGTTTCAGGTTGTTCCAGGATTGATCAAAGACCAATCCACCGCTATCCGACCAGAGCAAATCAAGCTAGAGCTATGGAGCAAGTGCAGACTGATGTCCAGGAACTCCGAGAGAGGATGGACCGCTTCATGGAACTCATGCAAATGGTTGCCAACGGCCAGGATCAGCTCAGAACCTTGGTCCAGCCTCTGATTTCAAGGGTTGACAGCAACGGTGTACTTCATGGTGGGGCTATTCCAACCCCTCCACCTGTTGAAACTCCTCAGAATGGCATCCCCGTGACCGGGGGGAATGGTAGTGCCAACGGCAATGTGATCGCTAACATGGGGCTCAATGGTAATACGACAGGCGTCGGTAATGGGAATTTTGAAGCTAATGTTAATGTTGGGCTGGGCAACGGCAACACAGGTGCTGGAAATCTGTATGGGCCTCAGCCATGGTTAGAAGACCGTCAAGACGATGTGTTCTCACAGAAAGGTGCTGAAGGAGAGCTGACTGCTGAAGCACGTCTGAGGTTTAAGGCACTCGAGGACAAGATGAGAAATTTCGAGAACCTGAACACCATGGGTGTTGACATCTCCAAGTTGGGACTGATTGCTGATTTCAAGGTGCCTCCCAAGTTCAAGGTACCCGACTTTGAAAAGTACAAGGGCACCACTTGCCCTTGCGTCCATCTGAGATCATACTACCGGAAAATGGCAGCTCACTCCGAAGACGAGAAGTTGATGATGCACTTCTTTTAGGATAGCTTGTTCGGGCCCTCCCTAGAATGGTACATGAGTCTGGAACCTACCAGTGTGCGCACGTGGAAGGAACTTGCTGAAGCATTTGTGCACCATTACCAATATAACAGTGACTTGGCTCCGAACTGGGTTCAACTGCAGAATTTGTCGCAGAGGAACAACGAAGGGTTCAAGGAATACGCCCAGCGGTGGCGTGAATTGGCAGCTAGGGTTCAGCCGCCGATGGTTGACCGGGAGCTTGTTGAAATGTTCGTAGCCACCCTCTCAGGGGTTTATTACGAGAAATTGGTCAGCAGTATGTCTGGAAGCTTCTCAGATCTCATTATCACGGGTGAGCACGTCGAAAATGGGATCAAACTGGGGAAATTCAAGGTGATCTATCCTCAGCCGGAGGAGGAAAGAAACCGTATGGTGGCAAAAGGAGGGAAGGAGAGACGAGCGTCGTGTCCAACGCTTGAAGGAAAGGCAAGGTCCAATACCAGCAGGTGGCCAGTATAACCATCCCTGCGGTCCAACAGCCACAGCAGCAGCAGCAGCCAAATCAACAAGGGTACCGAAAGTATCAGAACAGGGCACCTCTGTCGAGTCGTCACCTTGAGACACCGCCCATGTCTTATGCTCAATTGTTACAGACTTTGCTCCAGTTACAGTTGATCTAGAAGAGAACCCTGGCTCCCTTGACAGGGGCACCTCCGCCGGGTTATGATGCGAATGCAACTTGTGAGTTTCACTTAGGGGCACCAGGCCACACGATAGAAAATTGCCAAGCCTTCAAGCACAAGGTGCAGGATATGGTGGACGCTAAGATCATCAATTTCTCAGATAATGTGCCAAACGTCACGAAGAACCCTATGCCGAATCATAGGGGAGGTGGAGTAAATGCCATTATTGAAGACGAGAGCTTGGATTTGTTGACTGATGTCAAAGATCTGAAGACACCGCTTAGCTTCGTTAAAGCCAAGCTGATGAAAAGAGGTTTCTTCACGGGCTGCGGGGAACTGTGTATGGGCTGTGCGACTAGTCTTGATGGATGTGAGCAGTTGATAGAAGGGATTCAGAGTCTGATGACCGAAGGAATCTTGCAGTTTAGTCGAAGGGCCGAAAGCGGATCGGGAGAGGTAATGCTGAGGCAAAATGATGAGGTTGCCACCATCACCATCCCTCGTCGGACGATAACTATTTCTGCACCCAGGCCGCCCACGATTACCATCACCAAAGCTGGGCCGATACCTTTTGAAAGCACCAATGTTGTCCCATGGCATTATGGGGCAGACGTCTACTGTAATGGACAGAAGTTAGAATTGGAACCATCCGGGCAGTCTGTGGATAACCTAGTGGGAATTGGCGGAATCACTCGTAGCAGGAGAGTATTTGCTCCACCTGAGATCGTGGCGGACAAAGCGGACAAAGTTGATGTAACTGATAAAGGAAAGATTAAAGTCGTTGAAGAAACCCCTCATGGGGTAGAGAAGGACTTACTTGTTAAAGACGCTGAAGAGTTTATGAGGTTGATTAAGAAGAGTGATTACAAGATCGTGGATCATCTCAATCAAACGCCTTCGAAAATTTCCATCCTGAATTTGTTGCTGTGTTCTGAGGCACACCGCAACGCACTGCTGAAGGTGTTGAATTCCACGTATGTACCGTAGGAAATATCGGTCAACCAGTTGGAAGGGGTCGTAGCCCACGTGAATGCTGGAAATGGGTTAGGGTTCACTGACCTGGAGCTGACGCCGAAGGGAAGAAACCACAACAGCGCCCTGCACATCTCGATAGAGTGTAGGGGAACGATTATGTCTCACGTGTTGGTGGACACAGGGTCATCACTCAATGTTCTTCCGAAGAAGGCATTGATGAAGTTAGATACGCGAGGAGTAATTTGCACACCCAGTGACCTGGTTGTGAAGGCTTTCGATGGAACCAAACGTCATGTCTTTGGAGAGGTAACTCTGCCAATCCAAGTTGGGCCGGAAACTTTCGACGCAGTCTTCTACATCATGGACATCATGCCTGCCTACATCTGTCTCTTAGGCCGGCCATGGATCCATTCGGCTGGCGACGTGACCTCCACGTTGCACCAGAAGCTCAAGTATGCTGTTGGAGGTAGCATCGTGACTGTTTGTGGCGAGGAAGACATAATGGTGAGCCATTTGTCGTCCTTCAAATACGTTGAGATGAATGGGGAAATCCATGAAACCCTATGTCAGGCGTTCGAAGCTGTTAAAGTCAAGAACGTAGCTCCTGTAATCACCGAGAAACCATAGATGACTCTCTCTTCCTTCAAAGAAGCCCGGGCCGTTGTTCAAGCCGGATCTACCCCAGGCTGGGGGCGAATTCTAGAGATACCTAACAAGCAGGACAAGTTCGGGATGGGATACTCTCCTACGACTGAAGCCTCATCTTCTCGCAGTACGTCGCGCGGTAAAGGACCGATCCAGTTTACCAATGGCGGGGTGATATTTGAAAGTGTCAACGCGATGTCTGAAGACGGCGAAGACAGCGACTGCGACCTAGATTCTTGGATCTAGCCGAGCAAACCAGGCAAGAGCCTCAACAACTGGTCCATCAGGGATATCATCCAAGTGACAGGCAAAGAGTAATGATTTACTTTCTCCAATTATTGTACAACCCTATGTCCTACCCGGGGCATAGTGGTTTTATTGTCAGGGCCTTGTTTGATTATGTACATGCATTTTACCAATAAATCAAAAGGCGTTTTTCTTCGCATTCAAATATTGTGATCTCTGTTATTCCTGTTTTATATTTGTTTTGAAAAACAATAAAATGGCAATGTGGTTTGTGCTAACCTGCATATCCTTGTTTTAAGCTTAACCCTTGTTATTGCAGGATCCACATAGCAGACGACATCGACTTTGGACCCTCTACGACTCACTTCGACTTCGATTGCCCGATCTATCAAGCCGAAGAAGAGATCAATGAAGACGAAGACCTTCCCGAGGAGTTGGCCCGCTTGTTGAAACAAGAAGAGAAAGATATTCTGCCTCATGAAGAAAAGATTGAGATTGTGAATCTGGGTTCTGAAGAACTTGTCAGGAACGTCAGGATAGGGGCTGCATTGCAGAGTGATGTCAAGCAGAGATTGGTCGAGATGCTAAGAGAGTATAGTGACGTCTTTGCTTGGTCATACGAAGATATGCCCGGACTTGATACTGACATCGTGGTCCATCACTTGCCACTGCGAGAAGATTGCCCTCCCGTTAAGCAGAAGCTTAGAAGGACACAACCAGATATGGCCGTCAAGATCAAAGAAGAAGTGCAAAAGCAGCTTGATGCTAGCTTCTTAGCGGTCACTACTTACCCTCCATGGGTCGCCAACATAGTGCCTGTACCGAAGAAGGACGGTAAGGTGCGAATGTGCGTCGATTATCGGGATTTGAATAGGGCGAGCCCTAAAGATGATTTCCCGCTCCCTCATATCAATGTGTTGGTCGACAATACAGCTCAGTTCTCCGTATTTTCGTTCATGGATGGCTTCTCCGGTTACAACCAGATCAAGATGGCGCCGGAGGACATGGAGAAAACTACGTTTATTACACCCTGGGGAACATTTTGCTACAAGGTAATGCCTTTCGGTCTGAAGAACGCAGGGGCCACTTACCAACGAGCAATGGTTACTTTGTTTCACGACATGATTCATCATGAGATTGAAGTCTATGTTGATGACATGATTGCGAAGTCCCAAACGGATGCGGGACATCTGGTCAATTTGCTGAAGCTTTTTGATAGGCTTAGGAAGTTCAGATTGAGGCTGAATCCTAATAAGTGTACTTTCGGAGTACGGTCTGGAAAACTACTGGGGTTTATCGTGAGTGAAAGAGGCATCGAGGTTGATCCTACGAAGATAAAAGCAATACAAGAAATGCCAGCGCCAAGAACAGAAAAAGAAGTTTGTGGTTTCCTGAGCAGAATAAACTACATTACAAGGTTTATTTCTCAGCTCACGGCCACGTGTGAACCGATGTTCAAACTATTAAAGAAAGATCAGGCGATTATCTGGAACGAGGATTGCCAGAAGGCATTTGATAAGATAAAACAATATCTGCAGGAACCTCCGATCTTGATACCCCCAGTGGCCGGAAGACCTCTAATCATGTACTTGACAGTTCTTGAGAATAGTATGGGGTGTGTTCTTGGTCAGCACGACGAGACGGGCAGAAAGGAGCATGCTATTTACTACTTGAGTAAAAAGTTCACAGAATGTGAATCTCGTTACTCGATGCTGGAGAAGACGTGTTGTGCACTAGCCTGGGCTGCCAAACGTTTACGACAGTACATGCTCAATCACACAACCATGCTAATTTCGAAGATGGGTCCGATCAAGTACGTCTTCGAGAAGCAAGCGCTTTCGAGCAGGATTGCCAGATGGCAAATGGTGTTGACGGAATATGACATTCAGTACGTTTCTCAGAAGGCCATCAAGGGAAGCGTATTGTCTGAATACCTTGCCGAACAGTCGATCGAGGATTATCAGCCGATGAAATTTGAATTCCCTGATGAGGATATCATGTTTCTTAAAGCAAAAGATTGCGATGAACCGTTGCCAGACGAGGGTCCAGACAGGAAATCCCAGTGGAAATTGATATTCGACGGGGCAGTTAATTCTTACGGAAGTGGCATTGGGGCGATCATCACGACTCCCCACGGATCCCACATCCTGTTCACTGCGAGACTGACGTTTCCGGTCACCAATAATGAAGCGGAGTACGAAGCATGCATCATGGGTCTAGAAGAAGCAATTGATTTGAGAATCAAGAACCTAGATGTATATGGTGATTCGGCACTTGTGATTAACCAGATTAAAGGAGAGTGGGAGAATCGTCAATCGAATTTGGTGTCGTACATGAATTATGCCAGAAGGCTGCTTCCGTTTTTTGATCGAGTGGAACTCCACCATGTGCCCAGGGCTGAAAATCAGATGGCTGATGCCTTAGCCACATTGGCTTCGATGTATAAAGTCAATTTTTGGAATGAAGCTCCGAGAATTGTCATTTCCAGTCTTGATAGACCTGCATTCGTCTTTGCGATCGAGGAAGCCTCTAACGGCAAGCCATGGTTCCATGATATCCGGACTTTCCTTATGACTAAGGAGTATCCTGCGGGAGCGTCAACCCAGGACAAGAAGACTCTGAGGAGGTTGGCTGGAAATTTTTATCTCAATCCTGATGGAGTCTTGTACAAGAGAAACCACGATCTCGTGCTACTCAGATGTGTAGATGAGAAAGAGGCGAGTATGCTCATGGAAGAAGTACATGAAGGCACATTTCGTACGCACGCCTGCGGGCATGCTATGACAAGAAAGATCCTGAGAGTGGGATATTACTGGATGACGATGGAGTCAGATTTCTTTAAATTCGCGAAGATATGTCATAAATGCCAGATTTATGCTGATAAGATTCATGTGCCGCCGTGCCCGTTAAACGTTATGTCCTCCGCATGGCCGTTCTCCATGTGGGGCATCGACATGATAGGCAAGATCGAGCCCAATGCATCTAACAGTCACCGCTTCATTCTAGTAGCCATCGACTACTTCACCAAGTGGGTGGAGGCAGCCTCATATGCTAATGTGACCAAGCAGGTGGTGGCTAAATTCATAAAGAGGGACATCATCTGTCGATACGGAATTCCCGAGCGGATCATTACTGACAATGGTTCGAATCTGAATAACAAAATGATGAAGGAGTTGTGCCAGAGTTTCAAGATTGAACACCACAACTCATCTCCTTACCGGCCGAAGATGAATGGCGCCGTTGAAGCGGCCAATAAGAACATTAAGAAGATTGTATAGAAGATGGTTGTGACCTATAAGGATTGGCAGGAGATGCTGCCATTTGCACTGCACGGTTATCGTACGACGGTACGTACATCAACCGGGGCAACTCCTTTCTCCTTAGTGTACGGTAAGCAAGTTGTCCCACCGTTGGAAGTTGAGATTCCTTCTTTACGAGTTTTGGTTGACGTGAAACTCGACGAGGCAAAATGGATTAAGAACCGACTAAACCAACTCAGCCTGATGGACGAGAAGAGGTTAGCATCGATTGCATATGGTCGTCTATACCAAAGCCGAATGAAGAAAGCTTATGATAAGAAGGTGCGTCCTAGAAGCTTTCAGACGGGTGACCTCGTCCTGAAGAAGTTTCTTCCTCCACACTCCGATCACCGGGGCAAGTGGACTCCTAATTACGAAGGTCCGTACGTTGTCAGCAAGGTCTTCTCGGGAGGAGCCTTGTTGTTATCCACGATGGACGGTGAAGATTTTGCATCCCCGGTGAACGCGGACGCAGTTAATGTGAAGGCAAAGTATCTACCAACACAAGCGTGCCTCTGGTTTTTGATGATGACAACTTGCTAAGAGATATCCTTCTTTCGTTTAAATCATTCACGCTACTTATGATTCAATTTTTACAATGACGTAATGCACAAAAAGCTGTAGAAATTTATGTTTTTGCAGATTTTTGAACCATGAGCCGACCATACCGTCAGCACACAGTTTCATTCAGTTCACACGGCTCAGCGCATGAAGGTCATGCGTCGACCGTTAACTTGGCGCATGCAGGTTTAAGAATCAGACGGCTCAGCGCATAAAGATCATGCGTCGACCGCTGACTCGGCGCATGACAGTTTGAGTGTCACACGGCTCAGCGCACGCCGACCCTATGGTCGACCGTTCGCGCGCAGAAACAGAAATTCTGCTATGTTTCATTGATCTGTCAACTGTCTGTTTTGTATATTACTATAAATAGCTGTCTTTTCAATTTTAACAACCAACATTTTTGAAAGCATTGTGAGAAAGTGTTCAGGTCAAGAAACGTGAAAGAGGTGCATCAGTGTTCTTCATCTTCATCGTTCAATCAACTCACAAATCCTCAAATTACAGATAATCAATTTTTTGCTGCGGTTTGTGGTTTGCTCGACGGTGATAAGGTTCGAACGCGTGATTGAAGATCCGGTTCGAGTGGAAGCTGGTGCAGGTGTTTCTTGGGAGAAAACCTTTGAGGTTTTACCTATCAAGACTACAGGTTTTGAAGGCTTTTGTTACGGAATCGTCGGTTCAACAATCAAGCGAGTGCGAAGGTGATTGATTAGCGGAAGGTTGATCAATCTAGTAGCTAGGGCGTTGAAAGGTTGAAGACGTTCCGGGTTCAATTTGGGTGTGTCTAAGATCAGCCGTGCCGAAGGTTTGATCAACGGAAGAGTTGTCAATAAGGTGGCTGCAATCGGAGGTCATTCACATCAAATTGGAGGACTTGATTCATCTTGAATCAAGGGGCAAGAAGTGGTAGAAATTATCAGCAACATTAAGATTGTTTGTATCAATTGTCTATCGATTCTTGTGTATAACTGTTCTACCAAACAGGTGATATCTATTCAATACATATCTCAATTCTCATTGTAGAATTGAGGGCAGACGTACCCCAACGCGAGGACGACTGGGGGAACTGCCTCATCAAATCTTGTGTTCCTTTATTTTCTGCATTTTCAATTACAGCTTAAAAATTAAGTGATTCTAGAATAAGTGATTTTGTCAAATTGTAGTATTGATTGAGTGAGTTGGTGAAACACTGTTTTTTAACTACTAAGTACAATAGAAATACTGTACTAAGGCTTTTTCAATCACTCATTCAACACAAATATCATTTAAGGTATTTGTGCACACCAACTGTTCGACAAAAGTGCTGAACTAAAATTGCCTTAATTTTGCTGCTAGTTTTGGTGTAATTTTTGATCATTGGAATAAGGAAATAGTACGAGTGAATCACATCTGAGTTTTGCATAAAAGTGTGTAGTGATTTACTATCCGTTATCGTCTTAAATTCATCTGCTTGACGCATATCCGGCTCTCCAATAGTTGTTCGTTTTAGACTATATTTTCCAAGGCCGCTTCCGCATTTGAAAACAATTTTGAAAACCAATTTTATTGGTAGCGCCACTCAAATTTTTAAAAGGGATCTATTCAACCCCCCCTTCTAGATCCGTGCCTTAGTCTAACAAGTGGTATCAAGAGCTCCGGTTCTCCGGTGCTTCAAATACAACATTGATAGAATAATGGCTAACGAACCAAAAGGGGCGTACAATAGAGCTCCCGTTTTTAACGGTGAAAATTATAGCTATTGGAAAGACTGTATGCGGGTGCACATTAATTCCATAGATAGAAAGATATGGAACGTTATTCTCAATGGTCCGATTGAAATAACCATGACAAATGAGAATAACGAAGTTGTGCCAAAGCCCGAAGCACAATGGACCGACGACGATGAGCGAAAGTATAATTACGATTGGAAAGCTAAGAACATTCTAATCTCCTCATTAGGTGTAGATGAATACTACCGTGTATCCCATTGCCCTACGGCTAAGACTATGTGGGATGCACTACAAATTGCCCATGAGGGGACAAACGATGTTAAGTTGGCTCGAATCAACACTCTTATACAAGAGTTTGATCTTTTTTTCATGGAGCAAGGGGAAACCATTGCTGACATGCAAAAGAGATTTACTCATCTCATAAACAGATTACATTCACTAGGAAGACCTATTTCCAATGATCTTGCTACTAATAAAGTTTTGAGATGTCTTAGCAGGGAATGGCAGCCGAAAGTGACCGCCATCAAAGAGGCAAATGATCTTACGGTATTAGACCTGACTACATTGTTTGGCAAACTACAAGAGCATGAACAGGTACTCTTGAGTCTTGACCAACATGAAAGGAAAGAAAAGAAGGACAAAGTAAAGATGAGTGAAAAGAAGTCCATAGCTCTTAAGGCTTCTTCCTCGAAGTCTAAAGCAAAAGAGCAAAGTGATTATTCTTCAAGCGACGACGAAGAAGAAGACATAAATGAGGACATGGGGCTGTTCGTTAAACGGTATAACCGGTACGTGAGAAAGAACGGCATCCAACATTCGGAGAAGAACCTGGTAAATTTCCGAAGGCAATCAAGGTTCTCCAAAGATGACAATCAAAAAGGCAAAAAGACTAGAGGAACGTGCTATAAATGTGGAAAGCCCGGTCACTACAAACCGGACTGTCCAATGAACAACAAGGAACAATCGAAGTCACATAAGAGAGCATCAAAGCCTAGGAGGGCGTACATCGCGTGGGAAAGCGACAGTGATTCTTCCTCCTCTAATGAAAGCTCTAGTGATGAAGAAGAGTCCGTGAATCTATGTCTCTCCGCAAATCAGAAAAAGAAAAAGAAACAGGTACGTCACTCTAGATATAATATGTCATCTAATATGTCTCATTCCGAATTACAAACCGCATTCGATGTTTTACACAAGGAAGCAACTGAAGCCTTTAAGAAACTTGCTTCTAATAGAAGAATTTTTACATATTTAGAGCACAAAGTCTTAGAGTCCGAAAAGAAATTAGAGGACCTTAAGGCTTCCATTGTGAAAGATAATGAATCGGATTGTAAGGACAATAGTAATCCTTTCAACTTTGGTTGTGATACTTGTCATATTTGGCAAGGTGAGGTTAGAAACCTTAAGGCCAAATTAGACAAGGCACTTGAACCTAAAATTACATTTGCAATCGATAAAAAGGATTTTAGAAAAAGTATGATAAACCCATATCAAAAATATGCATATGTAATTAGGGATCAAGCAAGTGAAAGTGATTCTAATGTCGACTTTGTATGCTTTTACTGTTGCAAGAAAGGCCACTCCATTGGTAAATGTCGATTTAGGAGATTTCTTGTTCCTAAAGGCATCTACCAATGGTTGCCCAAACGCAACCGTCTTGTCGCTAACCCATTAGGACCCAATATGCCATTGGGTACCTCCCTTTTCTAAGTTATATTTTGACAGGTGAAATGTGTCGAGTCCACCGAGAGAAGATGGGTTCTTGATAGTGGGTGCTCAAGGCACATGTCTGGAGACATATCCTTATTCATAGACTTCGTGGCTAAGAAGAAAGGGTATGTAACATACGGTGATAACAACCGCGGAGCGATACTAGGTAAAGGTAGTATAGGTAATCCCTCCTCTACTACAATTTCCGATGTGTTGCTTGTCGAAAACCTTAAACATAATCTCCTTAGCATTAGCCAATTATGCGACAAAGGTTACAATGTTTCCTTTTCAAAAGATTGCTGCAAAATTGTGCATGAAAGTGATAAGAAGAATGTGTTTATTGGTTTTAGAGTAAACAATGTGTATATGCTTGACTTGAATATGGTATCCCCAACAAGCGATCAATGTCTCATATCTATGAGTGAAGACTCATGGCTATGGCATAGGCGCTTAGCGCATGTCAACTTTGACTTACTCAATAAGATTGTCTCAAAAGATCTAGTACTAGGACTTCCCAAAATTAAGTTCACCAAGGATCACCTTTGTGATGCTTGTCAAAAAGGAAAACAAACGAGGATCTCCTTTAAATCCAAAAAGATTATTTCAACAACGAGACCTCTTGAACTACTTCATATGGACTTGTTTGGGCCGTCTAGGATCAAAAGTCTAGGAGGAAACTATTACGGATTCGTAATAGTGGACGACTTTTCTAGGTTCTGTTGGACCATCTTCTTAGTGAGTAAAAGTGACACGTTTGCCGCTTTTGAGAGATTTGCCAAGCTCTCCCAAAATAAGTTAAATACAAACATTGTGTCAATAAGAAGTGACCACGGAGGTGAATTTGAAAATCATTTATTTGAAGAATATTGCGGTAACCATGGCATCGATCATAACTTCTCGGCTCCACGAACTCCTCAACAAAATGGGGTTGTGGAGCGTAAAAACAGAATTTTAGAAGAATTGGGAAGAACAATGATTAATGATAGTGGTTTACCAAAATACTTTTGGGCCGACGCCATTAGTACGGCATGTTATGTTTTGAATAGGGTACTCATCCGCCCCATTCTAAACAAAACTCCGTATGAACTTTTAAAAGGGCGAAAGCCTAATGTTTCTCACCTTCATGTTTTTGGATGCAAGTGCTTTGTATTAAACAATGGAAAGGAAAACTTGGGCAAGTTTGATTCAAAAGCCGATGAAGGCATTTTTCTAGGGTACTCGCAATCAAGTAAAGCATATAGGATTTATAATAAAAGATTACTAGCTGTTGAAGAGTCTGTGCACGTTACGTTTGATGAGTCCTATCCGAGAAATGTCGGAAAGGATAGTGTTGTTCATGGTGCAGGTACATCCACAGAAGACATACTCAAAGGTGGCGAAACGGGGATTGATCAACCCGATAGAGTCAAAATTGAGGAGGATAAGGATGCACACCATGAGGTAACTGAGGAAGCTCATCCGCCTACAAACGATGATCTCCCTCAAGCTTGGAAGTCGTGTAAAGATCATCCAATTGACAATATTCTCGGAGACATCACAAAGGGAGTCACCACTCGATCTAAGCTAAGTAACTTTTGTTATCACTTCGCTTTCGTTTCACAAATAGAGCCTAAAAACCCCAAAGAGGCCCTACTCGATGAGCACTGGTTTTTATCGATGCAAGAGGAACTAAATCAGTTTAAAAGAAACGAGGTATGGGACCTTGTCCCTCCTCCGCGAGGCCATCGAGTAATCGGCACCCGATGGGTGTTTAGGAACAAGTTGGACGAAAACGGGGTAATAACCCGTAATAAAGCGAGATTGGTCGCTCAAGGGTATAACCAAGAGGAAGGCATCGACTATGAGGAAACTTATGCGCCGGTTGCCCGACTCGAGGCTATACGCCTTTTACTCGCCTTTGCATGTGCAAAGGATTTTAAGTTATTTCAAATGGATGTTAAAAGTGCGTTCCTTAACGGTCACATAAATGAAGAAGTATATGTGTCTCAACCTCCCGGTTTTGAATCTCATGAATACCCTGAACATGTTTACAAGTTAAAAAGAGCTTTATATGGTCTCAAACAAGCTCCTAGAGCTTGGTATGAGCGACTAAGTAAGTTTTTACTTAATCAGGGGTACTCACGAGGAAAGGTTGACACTACACTCTTCATTAAACGTCAAGGAAAGCACTTGATTTTGGTGCAAATCTATGTTGACGATATTATATTTGGATCCACTAACATGAATCTCGTGAGAGAGTTTTCTGACCTCATGCAGGGCGAATTCGAGATGAGTATGATGGGGGAGCTCACATACTTCCTCGGCCTGCAAATTAAACAACTCCAAGAAGGGACATTCGTGAGCCAAACAAAATATTGTTTGGACTTGATCAAGAGATTTGACATGGCAAAATCCAAGGCCATAGACACCCCAATGCCTACATGCGTAAATTTGGATAAAGATGAAAATGGCAAGGACGTAGAGGTAAAACGATATAGAGGTATGATTGGTTCACTTCTCTATCTTACTGCGTCACGTCCTGATATTATGTTTAGTGTGTGCATGTGTGCACGATACCAATCATGTCCCAAAGAATCCCACCTAAAAGCTGTTAAACGAATTCTTCGATACCTGTCAGGTACCCCGAAGTATGGATTGTGGTATTCTAAGGGTAGTGATTGCTCGTTGGTAGGTTACTCCGATTCCGACTTTGCCGGGTGCAAATCGGATAGGAAAAGCACTAGTGGTACATGTCATTTGTTTTCAAACTCCTTGGTTAGTTGGCATAGCAAGAAACAAGTTTCAGTTGCTTTATCAACGGCCGAGGCGGAATACGTTGCCGCTGGTAGTTGTTGTGCTCAAATTCTGTGGATTAAGCAACAACTACTAGATTTCAATCTTAAACTTGAACGTATTCCTATCCTATGTGACAACACTAGCGCTATTAACCTTACCAAAAATCCCGTATTACACTCTCGCACTAAACATATAGAAATTCGACACCATTTTCTTAGGGACCATGTTGAGAAAGGTGATGTTGTATTTGAACACGTTGACACTAAAAACCAACTAGCGGACATTTTCACAAAGCCGCTAGCAACGGAACCTTTCTTTCATATCCGCCGAGAACTTGGCATCCTCGACATTTCGGAACGGGAATAATATTTGCTGATGTTATCTTATTTCATTCAAATAATCATGCTGTTGTACTTCTAACAATTTGATATTCGTGTAAGTATAAGTATGTTGTGTATCAAGCAAATCAGGCATCAAGGTGATATTGTTCTTTCTCTCTCTCTTTGTTTGATAATCCTGTTGATCTCAAATCATATCGCTTATACTACGCTAAATTTGTATGACATCTACTGCATATGTATATAGATATTTTTTTTCTTATATGTCATGACATCATTTTTGCATAGCATGTACCTCTGAATATGGTAAAATACAAAAATCTGCTGTTTGTTGCATATTGAGTCGACCATAACAGGGCAGCGGTCACATAACATGACATCAGTTCAAAGGTCTTTGCTATGATGGGATATGTGTGGGATCAGTCGCTCAAAAAGTACAGATTTTATCGGCGCTCAACCATGGCTGCAGCTGCCTCCTCGAGTGAAGAAAGTGCTGATGAGTCAGAGGGTGGAGAAGATGAAGAAGCAGAAGGAAGCTCAAGTGAAGATGAAGACAATCAAGGTGACAATGCAGGAGAGGCACAAGAAACCGCTGATGAGACTCAGCTGGACCACGATATTAATGAAGGTCATCAACCATACGTGCCTTCTGAAAACTATCAACAAACATATCAAGATGACAATCAACACAATAACTGGTCTGCCTACTCAAACCAACAGGAAAATGAGGATGAGGAGAATAACCAAGGCTGGGGTGAATGGCAATACACCGGGTGGACCACCCTTGGCAAATTCTATCAGCCGTATCAACCAAGCACTGCAGACCCACCTTCTCCTCAACAACCGTCAAACAATTCGGAGATTTTAGAAATGATGCAGTCGATGCAGTTGGAACAGCGAAATTTTATGACCAATATGCAGGAACAACAGCAAAAATTCATGAGGGATCAAAATGAAAGAATGGCACAAATTCGTTCTGAACTGCATAACCAAAATGAACGGATCAGTGGAATGTCGACTCAGCTGGATGCTCGATTCGAGACTCTAACTCACTGTCATCAAGCTGAAGAGCGCGCCATTGTCGACAGTCTTGACTTTTTGAATAACATCACAGAAGAATTTACTGATCTAGCTCATCCCCAACGCCATCCTCATTACTATGACAGGCGTGGTCGTGGTCGCGGACGTGGACGGGGCTATTAGCATGCGCTCATATGTCATTTGTTGTTTCCTGTTTTGGCTTGCATTCATTTTGTTTGTTGTGTTTTGCTTTTCTGCCCAAACTCACTATGATTGTTGCTTACTTCTATGTTGCTATCATGACATTTTTGTGGTTCTGTAATCTATTAACTGTTATCTCCATCGTATGTATAACTGTTGTTTACTTCTCATCTGTTGGTATCTCATTTATGCATGATTCAATGTGTTGTTATTGTGTCACGAGTTTACCTCTTTTTGATGTTGTCAAAGGGGGAGAACCGAGCAGTAGATAGACGATGATTACGACCGCTATAATTGTAAAAGAAAGGGGGAGCATACCTATACCTATCACGTGTTGCGTAACAGTAGGTTGCCATCATCAAAAAGGGGGAGAATGTGAAGGCAAAGTATCTACCAACACAAGCGTGCCTCTGGTTTTTGATGATGACAACTTGCTAAGAGATATCCTTCTTTCGTTTAAATCATTCACGCTACTTATGATTCAATTTTTACAATGACGTAATGCACAAAAAGCTGTAGAAATTTATGTTTTTGCAGATTTTTGAACCATGAGCCGACCATACCGTCAGCACACAGTTTCATTCAGTTCACACGGCTCAGCGCATGAAGGTCATGCGTCGACCGTTAACTTGGCGCATGCAGGTTTAAGAATCAGACGGCTCAGCGCATAAAGATCATGCGTCGACCGCTGACTCGGCGCATGACAGTTTGAGTGTCACACGGCTCAGCGCACGCCGACCCTATGGTCGACCGTTCGCGCGCAGAAACAGAAATTCTGCTATGTTTCATTGATCTGTCAACTGTCTGTTTTGTATATTACTATAAATAGCTGTCTTTTCAATTTTAACAACCAACATTTTTGAAAGCATTGTGAGAAAGTGTTCAGGTCAAGAAACGTGAAAGAGGTGCATCAGTGTTCTTCATCTTCATCGTTCAATCAACTCACAAATCCTCAAATTACAGATAATCAATTTTTTGCTGCGGTTTGTGGTTTGCTCGACGGTGATAAGGTTCGAACGCGTGATTGAAGATCCGGTTCGAGTGGAAGCTGGTGCAGGTGTTTCTTGGGAGAAAACCTTTGAGGTTTTACCTATCAAGACTACAGGTTTTGAAGGCTTTTGTTACGGAATCGTCGGTTCAACAATCAAGCGAGTGCGAAGGTGATTGATTAGCGGAAGGTTGATCAATCTAGTAGCTAGGGCGTTGAAAGGTTGAAGACGTTCCGGGTTCAATTTGGGTGTGTCTAAGATCAGCCGTGCCGAAGGTTTGATCAACGGAAGAGTTGTCAATAAGGTGGCTGCAATCGGAGGTCATTCACATCAAATTGGAGGACTTGATTCATCTTGAATCAAGGGGCAAGAAGTGGTAGAAATTATCAGCAACATTAAGATTGTTTGTATCAATTGTCTATCGATTCTTGTGTATAACTGTTCTACCAAACAGGTGATATCTATTCAATACATATCTCAATTCTCATTGTAGAATTGAGGGCAGACGTACCCCAACGCGAGGACGACTGGGGGAACTGCCTCATCAAATCTTGTGTTCCTTTATTTTCTGCATTTTCAATTACAGCTTAAAAATTAAGTGATTCTAGAATAAGTGATTTTGTCAAATTGTAGTATTGATTGAGTGAGTTGGTGAAACACTGTTTTTTAACTACTAAGTACAATAGAAATACTGTACTAAGGCTTTTTCAATCACTCATTCAACACAAATATCATTTAAGGTATTTGTGCACACCAACTGTTCGACAAAAGTGCTGAACTAAAATTGCCTTAATTTTGCTGCTAGTTTTGGTGTAATTTTTGATCATTGGAATAAGGAAATAGTACGAGTGAATCACATCTGAGTTTTGCATAAAAGTGTGTAGTGATTTACTATCCGTTATCGTCTTAAATTCATCTGCTTGACGCATATCCGGCTCTCCAATAGTTGTTCGTTTTAGACTATATTTTCCAAGGCCGCTTCCGCATTTGAAAACAATTTTGAAAACCAATTTTATTGGTAGCGCCACTCAAATTTTTAAAAGGGATCTATTCAACCCCCCCTTCTAGATCCGTGCCTTAGTCTAACAGTTAAAAAATACTTTACTTAAAGAATGACCTGCTGGAAAGAAAAAGAATATCCAGGCAAAAAGGGGGCGTCCCGGCGAACCATAAAAAAGGAAAAAGGTTCGGGCAAAAATTAGGGATATAAAAGAAAAGAATGTACACCCGCAAAGTTGAAAACCCGGAAGGGCGACTTTGGCAAAAAAGGGTATCCCGGTGAATCGAAAACCCAGAAGGGCGATTCAGGCAAAAGTTAGGGATTTGAAAAAGCAAATGACTGCGTTCCACGTATGGACTTTCATTGTTTAGTGGTTTGGAAGACCTGAGGGCCGTTTATCTGAATCAATCTCTTCTAAAGCTGAAGCGTCGGAGAAGTATCGAAGTCGAGTGGGTCATAGAGGGATCAACTCATGGTGTCCGTCTACGCCTCATTGCCGACATTTGTGTATATACTGATGTATATTTATGTTTGTATATTTGCGCAGCTTCCTCATTCCAGGAGCTTGCATCTGTTGTAAAACATTTTTACCCATTCAGAGGTCTGTTATCAATAAAATGTATACTATTCAGCAATTCTATTTGCCTGTTTAGCATCTATCTGTTTTGTTTGCGAAAAAGAACGCCGATGTTTTTGATAAAATGCGCATACATAAACTTACGGGTCTAGGCCACTGATTTTTGAAACAAGGAATTACTTGAACATTGTCACAAGATGATAACCTTGATAGGTCCCTTTGAGAAGGGTATCTTGTCTGTTTGTTTGTGTTGTTGCAGGTGTAGCATATACCAGGCAGTGCGCCGTATGCGTCCCCAGGCAGGATGATTCCTTCTTCTCCAGCAATGTAGCAGCATCTCCCCGCAGAGTCTGAACGAGATCGTAAGCATTGATATGTCTCCCCAAGCAGAGAAGATTCTCTCCCCAATCAGATGTATCCTGAAGGATCGCCATCTCCCCAGCTGGGTCATACACCGAAGCGTGCAGCGTCCGGTAGTCCAGACTAAAGTCTCCAGGAGAATTGAAATTCCCCACAGAGTTGTACTCTCCCCGACAAGCAGAATGATTTCTTTTTCCTCATCCGAGTTTGCAGTTCCCTAAGAGACCCGAGTCCTTGGAAGCCGTTTGGGCCATGATTGGTTTTCCCTAGTAGAGCGTCGAATAGCTGATGCTGTATTTCCCCATCGGAGCCGTTATCTCCAGGAGAGTTTTGCTGCGAATGTCGTGCAGTTTATTTCTGCGAGTGATATCGTTTCCTCGACAGTTTGTGGTTTGAATACCTGGTTGAGCGAGTTCAGGTTTTTGTAGAACTTTGTTCCCCGGCAGCAGTTGACTGAAGTTCGTTTCCCCAAGCGGAATCCAATTGAGATTGGTGTGACTACTTCTCCTCGGCAGGATGAGTCCTTCCTCCACCAGAGTGGTTCTTTCTCCTTGATAGGAGGATTCTCCCTTCAGCATTTACTTTGTTGATGGGGTCGTAGCATTTTGCATGATTACATAGCATTTACCCTAAACGCGTAGCAATTCCACCGTGTGGAGCATTGCACCATTGTCAAACATATGCATATGAAACATGAGCTAGGTCGTTACCGTTCTTGTTTTGCAGGTGTTCCTCCACAGAATGGTTTGCTCAAGATGATTCTTGAATTCCCCAGCGAAGGTGTTTGCTTAAGATGATTCTTACAAATCCCCTGTGAAGTCGCCAGAGTTGGTTGCTCAGGTTGATGCTTAGAGTCCCCGGCAGAGTGTTTGCTCAGGATGATTCCTGAAATCTCCAGCAGAATTATTGGTTCAGGATGATTCTTAAAGTCTCCGGCGAAGTTGTTTGTTCAATATGATTCTTGATTTCCTCAGCAGAGATGATTCACCCAGAATGATTTCTGGATCCCCGAAGCAGAGTTACTTGATAGTTCTCCAGAATCCCCAGCGGAGATGTATCATCTCCAGCAGGTTGTTGAGCAGAGAAGCTGAAGTTTCCCTTGAAGACTTGATGATTCAAGTCCAACAGTAGTGCCGAATCGCATGGCTTACTGATGAAGTCCAGCTGCGATGTCGAAGCAGTCCTCTCAGCTGATGCGGAGTGCCTGACGGAAAAAGATTGTATATCCTTATTTGGTTCATGATTGACCAAGAATTCTATTTCCGACTTATTGATGAAGTCCGGCTGACGCCCGAAAATTCCTTTGAATGCCCGACGGCATGATTAACTTGATTGTTAAAAAGTTCCTAACGACCTGATGGGTCTCGAGGAATCCTTCTGCCGCAGTAGCGCAGACCGCCTGACGACGTGATCAACCATCCATTACCAGTTACCGTGTAACTAGTGATCCCTTGATGACTTGAGGGCGAAGAACTATAGAAAAATCAAATGATCATCCTAACGGAGATTAGACCCTTCACCAATTACCGTGTGACCAATTCCCTAGCAGAATTGTCGTGCAACTGTCGTGTTCAGTTTTGAAGATGTTCCTACCAATCAGAGTATCGTTTACCTATGCGGTTGGCAAACCACCAGTTACCGTGTAAGCAGTGACCCCTTGATGATTTGAGGATGCAATGATATCAGATAAATCATAGAATCATCCTGACGGAGGTTCAGATCAGTGTTTCTCCAGCTAGTTACCGTGCAGCTATTATTTCAGGTTCCGAAGATTTGTCCCCATCAGAGTACTGTGTACTTGTGCAGTTGGCAAATTTCCGGGTTTGTTGGTATTCAACCGTATTTTACCTTGATTGTTCGAGAGTCGTTCGCTTCTCACCCAGTCAGGCCCAAGCCGTTTGAATAGGGGCAGCTGTTGCACCCCAAAATTTGCCCAACTTTTCTTTACCTAGCTTATGTTTCATTTCATTCACATTAGCATTATCATTTGCATTTCATTGACATGTATGCAGGAGATCAAGAGATATGATTACCAATTAAGAGCTATATAAAAATTTGAAGCTAGCTAAGAAGGTTATTCAGGTGTTCAAGGGTTGATATCCTTGTCAGAGAAGTTAAAAGATCCTCAGAGAAAGTGGTTGAAGCCAAGTGTGTAGGTCTCCTAACTTGAAAGTTATGGGGAAGACCATCAGATGATTTTGAGGCCATGAAACTGGACTTGAGGTCTTGAGAGAGCTCATGAGAAGGTTTGAAGATCACTTGGAGGCCTAGACAGGTCATTGGGCAAGATTAAGAAGGCCCAGCCATGATGGGTGCAACTAGGGTTTGACTGGGTCAACCCTAAGTCAACTGAGGATTTAAAGGAAGTTAAGACCTAATTCAAGAGCCATGTGATCATGGATGGACACATTGAGATGTTATAAGGATTATTCCAAGGTCAACTCATCATGATTGAAGATTTTGAGAAGTTTCAAGCTAGGGTTTCTAAGACTTGACAATGTAAAATCCCCTAGCTTGACCCCTGACTTCAAGACTATTTAACTCAAGATTGGATGTTCATCTCATCTTTACCCCAACATGATTGTTGTAGAGCATGATCTTAGATTTAATTTTAGTACTAGAAGTCCTTGATAGGCATTATAGAACTCAAGTTATGAGCCAGACAAGTTACAAGTTATCTGAGGAATGTGAATTTGGAGCTTGAAAGTTACCCAACTTGCATGAAACATTTTCCCAAGAAGGATGATTCCTATGAATTTTTGGTCAACATGAATGTTGTTCCTTATCCTCTTAGCTTTCTAGAGAGTACTAGAAGTCCTTGATAGGATTTGTAGAACTCAAGTTATGGCTTTGACAAGTCAAGGGTATTTTGGTCATTTGAATATTACAGGTCATTTCAAGCATAAGGCCATAACTCCTATTTGCAAGCTTCCAATGGGAAAATGTTCAACATCAAACTTGTTCAAAATGATGTTTTAAGGCTAGCCAATTGGTCATGAGAGGTTGGAATTGCTTGTAACTCAAGATTGCAAAATTGGCTTAAAAAGGAAGAATTAAAGTTCATTAAAAGGACCAAATTTGTGATTTTTCATTTGGTGACCAAATGAGACAAACCTATATGTCATTTTGATTGTAAAATGCATTTTAAAGACAATGGCAATGGCACTTTTTCATTTGAGGTCAAAATCATGGAGTTGTATCTTGTTACTTAAGGTTTAAGTCACATATGTCAAACTTCTCATAAGATCAAAACCAAGGTGCAAGCACATCCAAACACACTCAAAATCTCATGTGGAGAGAATTTGGATGAGAATGAGGGCCAATGCAAGCTGCTGCAAGGACTGTCATACACATAGCATATCATGAGATTTCAAGTGATATGAGATATTGAAATACTCATTGGAATGATCTAGAGCTTTCTAGATCATTCATCCATGTCCTATATATGATTATGAAGTGGTTCAGAGTGAAGGTTGGTGAGAATTGAGAGAGGAGAGTGAGATTGCATTGTGAACTTTCTTCTTGCAAATCAAAATCTGTTACAAGGTTTGAATCCATTTCAATCCAAGATATTGATCTCAATAGCTTGCTTGGAGGTTGGTGATCAATTCCAGATCAAATTCAAGGCAAGATTGTGGGAGAATTGGGAGTTGGCACTAGGATTTCTTCATCTGCAACTCATAGTCGGGTTCAAAGATTCAAGGTATTTCAATCCATTTGGTTGCATACAGAAACTTCCTTGGAGGCTAGTGAAGGAATCTGCAAGTTCTTGAGGGTTGATTTGAAGATTCAACCACTCTGTTCACTCAATTTTACCAGGTATGCAGTTCTCCTTCCATGGCTTAAATTAGGTAGAATCAATGGGAATTGTTGTGTTAGATGCATTGTAGATTGATGTAGGAAGGTTTTTGGATCACCAATTTGGAGATTAGTGACCAATTAGGGTTGATGCAATTTTCGGTTGGGATTGTGTTCTTGCAAATCTTGAGTTTTTAGCATGAACCAGTGGCATGAGTGAATTCCTGAGGAAATTTGGGACAAGATTCATCAAGGAATCGTGGCCAATGGTGGATTCTAGAGAGAGTTAGGGTTGTGAGTGGTTGATCGGAGAAGTCACTGGCGGTGACTCTAGCGCGCGCAGGTGAATTGAACTCAGAAATTTGAAATGAGGAAGATGATCCCAGAGCCATTGGATTAGAGGAGGACCTTTGACCAGATGAGGATCCAACGGCCACGAGTGGTTTTCAATGTGTGAAGGACTCTGAGTTACTATGAAACGCAGCGTTTCATTTAGATGTTGGTTTTGGGCTTAGTCAATAGTTGATACTCCCACCCCCCTTATGGCCCAATCACTGAAATGAACTAAGTCTTTATGCTATCCACACCGCGCGCTTGTCATTTTCTTTTGATTTTCTTTTAATTTTTTCATTTCCTTCATGGTTATTGGAAAATTCATAAAGAATTGAAAAATGACTCAATTAATTCCATTCTTTTTTCCATTGATTCATGATTGAATCTAGTTTCTTTTAGATAAAAAATATTAACATTTCATGCATTTTTTATTTTATTTGCATTTATTACATTTTAATTGATATTAAAATAATCATGGTTGATGCTTGATTTTGTGGAATTTGGTTTGATCATTTGATGATGATTTTTGCCTTGATTTTTTGTGTGTAGCTAGAATAGATATGCATGTTCCCCTTATATTTTTCTCACATTTTTGTGATGAATGTAAGTGGTAGTTTTTAGGTTGAAATTTTAGGAGCTCCATTTTTAGGGTTTATGGTTGATACCTTATGATTTAGGTTTTATTTCTAGAACTTGGTGTATGATTCAACCTCTAATTTTTGTATGGTAGATTCATGATTGAATTAGGATCCCTTAGGAGTTTTTGTAGGAGTTTACAATGTAGTTTTCTATTTTTGTTTGATTTTAGTTTAGGTGCTAACTTTAGATGATTCTAATGCACTAATTCAACTAGAATGACTTCTTTAGTTCCCTTAGATTAGGGTTTTGTCTCTCTTGCTCTTGGATGGTGTTGAAGACAAGCCTGGGCTGTTGAGGAATTCTTGAAGAAGCTTGGATGTGAAGATCTCCCCTTCTTTTGGTGTAGTGATTGATTAGGTGTTAAGACTAGGGTTTGTAGGCAGAGCTTCTAGATAGATTCTATTCCTTCATAAACATGGAAGAAGTTGATCACTTCCATTCTTCCCTATGATGTAAGGTCCCCTTGTAAAGGCCTCATCCCTCCTTTGGTAGGATGTATGGCTCTTTACAAGTTGGTAGAACCTTTGAGGGTCCCTTACTCTGATGATAGGATGCTTAGTGGTGACCTTTGGTCCTCACTCTGCTACCAATCATCCAAACTTTGCTCTTGTTAGATGAATCTTTCTCCCTCACTAGAGGATGGAGTTCCTTGTGAGAAGATTGAAGATGCTAGGAGTTGATACTTCTTTGTGTTTGGAGATTACCTTTAGGAGCTGAAGCTTGTAGATCAGGAAGAGCAAGTTGATACTTGTAAGGAGGAGAGGGCTGAAGCCTGAAGGTCCAGAAGAACAAGTTGACACTTATGAAGATGATCAAGTTGACATTGAGTGAAAAGCTGAGGATTGAAGAAGAAAGGATAAGTTGATACTTATGTTGATACATTGAGAGCCTTAGGGAGCCAAGTTGATACTTGATCTGGGGAGTGAAGCCTGAAGGTGGAATTTTCTGAAGAGCTAAGGCTTGAGGATAAAGAATAAGTTGATACTTATGTTGGATGTATTGAAAGCTTGGAGAAGCGAGTTGATACTTGCTATTGAAGATGATGGCCTTGAAGAGTAGTTGAAGTCTGAGGACTGAGCTGATGTCAGAAGAGAGCTTTGTTGTGAAGCTGGGGAAGCTGTTGATCTGCTTTCTTTCCTGTCTGTTTTCTTTCTGTGCAACTGTATTGGTGTGACTTGTTTGATTTGCTTGATGCATTAGAATAAATCCATGTTTAGACTGGTTTAAGCTAGGAGCATGATTGCATTAGAGGTTGAGTTGCTCCCTCTGCTTGTATTTTTATTGTATGGCTTTGCTTGCGGGTATTCGGTAGAGCCCAGCTCCCTTGCCTATGTGGTTTGTGATTTTGCTTGATGGCATTTTATTTTTTATTTCATTTCTTCTGTATGATTATAGTTATTCATATCTGGCTTGAGGTCGAGACGAGCTTGTGGAGGCTGATGCCCCACACACATTTTCTCCCTCACTTGCGTTGCATGCATTTACAGTTGTTCCCTGTACTGTTACTAGTTAAGCTGATGCTTCTCTATTTCTGTTTATCATTGACATGATCCCTTAGGACTCTCACTTCCTTTGATAAGGAAGTGATGATAGAACTTTAGGTTGAAACCTATGCATGATAACTTCTAGGAGTTCCCTGTTTCAAACTTCAACCATAGGATGAATCCTTGGCATGACAACATCAGGACTTGATAGTCTCCCCTTAGTTGAACCTGTTCGTTCTCTCTTCTCATCTCAAAACAAATTAAAATACAGTAATAAAGGTTAACTGACGTCGTACGTTACAAGCCTTAAGCTATCTGAGAAAGGGTTGTCGGAGAGTTTCTTTTCGACAGCTTGGATGTTTAGTATGGTACCCTTTGGGTGACATGCGACGCAATCACTCTCAGGTCATAGTCTCTAGTGCGATATTGGTTGCAAACATCCATAAAAAACAGTTCTTCCGTAAAAGACAGAAAACAAACTTCAAACCTTTTTGCCCCGTGGGCCCATAATTCAAAGGAAGCTTTTCTGAAGAAAAGAGTGTCGTTAACTCCCAGTTCTACCGCAAACGGTAACGCCTAAGTCTCCAAGGGTCGAGCTGCGTACACCAAACTGCTAGAACTGTTTGTTAACCCTACTCGATAAAACAGATGAATCTGAATCCCCGTAATCCGTATTATCCCGAACTACGTAAGCTCTGATCTCTCATACATGTTGAGAGTACGTAGGCACAATACCGATGTATTAGCGAGCCACCATGCCCGTAACCCATAGTTAGTCGAACTACGTAGACTCTGATTTCTCATTCTCTGATGAGAATACGTAGGCATAAAGCACAAGGCTTTGCCGAGTCATTTTCTTTTCTTTTCAGACCAGCCTTGATAGGTAGATAGTTAAATAAACCCGTCAGATAAACACAACAAGCATGGATCCTATTGAGTACGATGGACGTGAGGGGTGCTAATACTTTCCCCTTGCGTAACCGACTCCCGAACCCATACAACGGTTGCGATGACCTTGTCTTATACCTTTTCGTCAGGTTTTTCCGATCGTTCCCTTTCCCGTTCTGAGGGATAAATAACGAAAGGTGGCGACTCTTCTGTTTTGCCGGCACCTTATTTTCGCGGTAGCGACAGGTAGGATGTGTGGCTCTTCACAAGTTGGTAGAACCTTTGAGGGTTCCTTTCTCTGATGATGGAGTGCTTAGTGGTGACCTTTGGTCTTCACTCTGCTGTCTATTATCCAAACCTTGCTCTTGTTAGATGAATCTTTCTCCCTTGCTAGAAGATTGAAGATGCTAGAAGTTGCTACTTCCCAGTGTTTGAAGACTACCATTGAAGCTGAAGCTTGAAGATCAAGAAGAACAAGTTGATACTTGTGTGGAGCCAGAAGATCAAATTGAGAATGAAGAAGGAGCTGAAGCTTGAAGAAGATGAAGAACAAGTTGGTACTTGTGATGGATGCATTGAAAGCTTGAAGAAGCAAGTTGATACTTGCCATTGAAGAATAGACTTGAAGAACAGTTACAGACTGAAGATTGAGCTGATGTTAGAGGAGCTTTGCTGTGAAGCTGTGGAGTGGTTGATCTGCTTTCTTTTCTTGTTTGTTTGCTTGTTGTGCACCTGTATTGATGTGGCTTGTGTGATTTGCTTGATGCATTAGAATAAGTTCATATCTAGACTGATTTAAGCTAGGAGCATGATTGCACTAGAGGTTGAGTTGCTCCTTCTGCTTGTATTTTTACTGTATGGCTTTGCTTGCGGGTATTCGGTAGAGCCCAGCTCCCTTGCCTATGTGGTTTGTGATTTTGCTTGATGGCATTTTACTTCTTATGTATGATTGCAGTTATTGTGTTTGCTTGATAGCATGTTAGTTCTTCTGTATGATTACAGTTATTCATATCTGGCTTGAGGTCGAGACGAGCTTATGGAGGCTGATGCCCCACACACATTTCCTCTCTCACTTGCATTGCATGCATTTTACAGTCGTTTACTGTTTACTGTTTAAGCTGATGCTTTACCTGTTTTTGTACCTTGTTGACATGATCCCCTAGGAATCTCACTTCCTTTGATAAGGATGTGATGATTAGAACTTTAGGTTGAAACCTATGCATGATAACTTCTAGGAGTTCCCTGTTCCAAACCTCAACCATAGGATGAATCCTTGGCATGACAACTGTTAGGACTTGATAGTCTCCCCGTAGTTGAACTTGTTCGTTCTCTTCTCATCTCAAAACAAATTAAAATACAGCAATAAAGGTTAACTGACGTCGTACGTTACGAGCCATAAGCTATCTGAGAAAGGATTGTTGGAGAGTTTCTTTTCAACAGTCTGGATGTTTAGTATGGCACCCTTTGGGTGACATGCGACGCATTCACTCTCAGGTCATAGTCTCTAGTGCGATATTGGTTGCAAACAGCCATAAAAAACAGTTCTTCCGTAAAAGACAGAAAACAAACTTCAAACCTTTTTGCCCCGTGGGCCCGTAATTCAAAGGAAGCTTTTCTGAAGAAAAGAGTATCGTTAACTCGCAGTTCTACCGCAAATGGTAACACCTAAGTCTCCAAGGGTCGAGCTGCGTACACCCAAACTACTGGAACTGTCTGTTAACCCTACTCGAAAAAACAGACGAATCTGAATTCCCGTAATCCGTATTATCCCAAACTACGTAAGCTCTGATCTCTCATACCTGTTGAGAGTACGTAGGCACAATACTGACGTATTGGAGAGCCACCTTCCCCGTAACCTGTAGTCAGTCGAACTACGTAGACTCTGATTTCTCATTCTCTGATGAGAATGCGTAGGCATAAAGCGCGACGCTTTGCCGAGTCATTTTCTTTTCTTTCCAGACCGGCCTTGATAGGTAGATAGTTAAACCAACCCGTCAGGTAGACACAACAAGCGTGGATCCCATCGAGTACGATGGACGTGAGGGGTGCTAATACCTTCCCCTTGCGTAACCGACTCCCGAACCCAGACAATGGTTGCGATGACTTTGTCTTATACCTTTTTCGTCAGGTTTTGCCGATCGTTTCCTTTCCCGTTCTGAGAGATAAATAACGAAAGGTGGCGACTCTTCTGTTTTGCCGGCACCTTATTTTCGCGGTAGCGACACATATACATATCATACCTATGCATAGCATGAGTGTTTCATCCTCATTTGCATTTCTCCTGAGGTCGTGTTTTATCCAGGTCTTACCTTGTGGTCGAAGTCCAACTTACTTGGCACCTACCAAAAAACTTTGTGTCGTGTCCATCTGATGTTCTTCCAGATATGACGTTTTTCTTATCCGATGGTTTTCCGGATATTCCTGTTCCTTTTACGTCCAATACTATTCTCATATATTGTGTTTATACCTTTCATTCAAAGCCATTATTGGATGTTTGGTACCCTGATTTTAATGTCTCTTTCTGATGGTTTTCCAGATTGAGTCTCGTTGTTCTGATGTTCTTCCAGAACTTTGTTGTTATGTATCTGATGGTTTTCCAGATATCTTCCCTTGATTCTGATGGTTTTCCATAATCTGTCCGATGGTTTTCCGGATATGTCTCTCTTTCTGATGGTTTTCCAGATTGAGTATCTTTTATCTGATGGTTTCCCAGATATTTTCCTTCGATTCTGATGGTTTTCCAGGATCTATCTGATGGTTTTCTGGATCTGTTTCTCTTTCTGACGGTTTTCCAGATTGAGTATCTCTTATCTAATGGTTTTCCAGATATTCTTTTACGATTCTGACGGTTTTCCAGAATCTCTTCGATGGTTTTCCGGATAAATTCCTCCTTCTGATGGTTTTCCAAATCGAGTCTTTGTTCTGATGTTCTTCCAGAACTTTATCTGACGATTTTCCAGATACCCCTGTGATTCTGATGGTTTTCCAGAATCTTTTCCGATGGTTTTCCGGATCTGTTCTCTTTCTGAGGTTTTTCCAGACTGAGTTTTTGTTCTGACGTTCTTCCAGAACCCTGTTGTTGCTTATCTGATGTTCTTCCAGATAGGTCTTCAAAACTTGCCCCGTACATTTATCGCTTTCCTAAATGTTTCGGATTTACCTTCAGAAACTTGTCTTCATCTCATGGTCCTATAGATGTTGTCCTTTTGTTTCTGGATATAGCCCAAGGTTTATTCGATGTTTTTCCGAGTAACTCTGGTATGTTTTAGAGTTCATTCAATGTTCTTCCAAATGTCTCTGAAATTTGTTTCTTTGACCCTAGGGTTTATTCGATGTTTTTCCGAGTATCTCTGGTGTTTGTTTCCCTCTGTATAATTTTCGATGATTCCTGAAGATCCCGCTCGATCTCTTCGTTTAAAGGAATGACCCGGAAATTCCAGCACTTGTCGTTTACTTGATCCTACCGCCGTGGGGATCCTGTGTCACCGTTCGTTCTAAAGTGACAATTGTCGCACTATTCCACCAGTGCGTCGTATTCCCCAGTGTAGTTACTTGTCGCGTCTGTCCCTTATATCGTCATGTCGTCTGCATCCTTGCATTCATCATTCCATCATATGCATCATATTAGATTTATGACATTGTCAGCATTATAGTTCGTGTTATTTTGTCCATATCATTGCATATCACTGCATCTAGGGGCCAATTTTTCGGTTATCTGTATTTAAATCCCTTTCACCGCGATTTCTCGAGTCTCCGCTGCTCAAATCATCTGGTGAAGCTATTTAAATAGGGGCATCTGTTGCACCCCAAATTTGTCTTACCTTTACATGGTTTCTAGTGCCACTTTATTTTGAACGAATAAAATGGCACAATTGGCAAGAGACCGTGTGTGAGGAGTTGTGAGTGTGAAAGGTCGAGAGTTCGAATCCCACCTACTTCACTTTTTGTTTTTCTTTTATTTTTATTCTAACTTTTCTATTTTCATTAAAAAAAATAGTTTTTTTTTATTATTTAATTATTATTTTCGTATTTTATTTAAATTATTTTTTTTAAAATATTATTTTTTCACTTTTTTTCATATTATTCATAAAAACATCCAAAAATCATAAAGTTAAAAATATTAGAAAATATTTTATTCTTTTTATAATATTTTTAATGTTTAGTAAATAATAGGGTTTTAAGTTTGTTTTAATTTGTTTAAATTTTATTTAGTTTTGACTAATTCTTTAAGTTGGGCTTTAAAGTGGGCATTAGGTTAGAGTTAACCCTAATTTGTTACCTATATAAACATGAGTTGCATTTGAGAAAAAGGAAGAAGGAGACAAAACGAAAAAATGGCGGTCGTTCTCACAACTTATCAGAAGAAAGGAGGAACCCACGAATCCAAAAGGAGAAGAAAGGGACGGTTCTTCGAAGAAGAAGACGGAGCTTCCTTCGTTAATCATCATCATCACGACTCAGAGAAGCGCAAGCTCTCATCATTGTCCTCCTTCCGGAACTGCTTCAAATCCCATCTCAAGAATCCGTCGCCGTTACCGTAAGTTTTTCCTAACTTTTTAGGTTTAGTTAATATTAAAATAAATTTTCTTAATTAAAACTCCTCTTGAACCAAAATTCTTTTTTTAGAGGTTAGTGCATTATTTTTAATTAAACCATTTTTAAAAGAAATACAACAAAAGAAACATAAAGCTAACATTAAGACCTTTTATTCAACATTAAAACTTTTTTTTGAACAAGATTTAAAACTCTTTTATTAAATTTAAAACCTCTTTTAAAGTTTTTTTTTCTTCCAAAATTAAAATCTTTTCTTAAAACTAAAACTTTTTTTCCAAATTTAAACCACCTTTTTAAAATTTAAATCTAAGTTTGTAAATTAAAACCATTATTTATTTAAAGTTACTACAAACCTTTTTAAAAATCTATATCTATATAAAACTTATAATTAAAAACCATTTTTTATAACTTATAATTAGTTTTTTTTTAATAACTTGAAATTATATTTTTTCTGATGACTAATAATTAAAAACATTTTAATAGCTTATAGTTAGTATATTTTTTTTTAATTTATAATTAGTAACATTTTTTTATGATTTATAGTTAATTTAGTTTTTAATAAATTGTAATTAAAAAAAATATTTAGATTTCTAATTTATGACATTCCTAACATTTTTTTTCTCAGTTGTATAGTTTATTGATCCTTTATTTTTTGCACTCCATTTTATAGTTGTAATTTATGCGAGGCAATCGTCGCTCTCATTTCATTATTATTCTTGCATTTTCTATGGATGTAATTTATGCGAGGCCATGGTCGCCGTTTATTTTTTTTTATTTTTTTTTGGGATTTGTAATTTACGTGAGTGATCGTCGCGACGCTTTTTCCGCTTTCTTTACTTTCCGCACTTTAATTTTCGCCATATAATAATTTGTCATGTTTTGCATGATTTACCGTTATGTTCCTCCGAAGGAATTAGGTCTAGCCGTTTGACCGCCGAGTCAATAACCCTAACCTTTGACCATTTCCAAACCCTAAGAGCCTAGGTGTTCCGCCGTGGACGAAAATACCATTTACCCTAGCTTTAGGTCAAAGAGTCGTCGTACTCTGCTTTAGGGTTTCCCGCCGTGGAATCCATAATTTCAACTTTAATTTTAATTCAACTTTTCAACATAGAAATAGGAGTTTCAAGACTCCATGTAAGCGTGTCCTTAAGATACGTTTACTCCCATTGAAACCTTGACCACAATCAAAAAGTTTCTAACCTCCCTTTCGAGGGGAACTACAATTACTCTCATTCCATTCCCGTCAGGATATGTAGGCACAAGATGCGACGTCTTGCCGAGTAAACTTAGGACTAACCCTTAGGTCTTTAGGTCACTCTATCCCTTAGCTCAATATATATTAAAACAGATAATAAAATATAAAAAAAAGTATACAATAAACAAAAGGTTCCTGTAGAGTACTACAGAAGTTTAGGGTGCTAGTACCTTCCCTGAGCTTAACCAAACCCTTACCTAGATCTCTCCCCGCATTGTCTTTACGATGCAAAATTAGGTTTTCCTCTTTTGACCTTTTCCTTCGGATAAATCAAAGAGCGGTTGTGAACTAAAGATGCGATTCAAATTAATTAATAATTTGATATCATATTCTAACCGCAACACTAGTGTCCTGAGGCTGCCACAGATAGCAGTTATCCTTGGATCTACGTCCTTTCATGACTTCTTTATTTCCATCATTTGTGACCACACACTCTTCTTTAGAGAACTTCACACTCAGTCCTTGATCACAAAGCTGACTGATGCTGATCAAGTTGGTAGTTAGCCCTTTTACCAGCAACACATTGTCTAGGGTAGGGACTCCAAGGCATTCTAGTTTTCCAACACCTTTGATCTCTCCCTTTTCTCCATCACCAAAGGTCACATAACTGGTGGAATGTGGTTTGATGTCTACCAACAGATTCTTTATGCCAGTCATGTGCTTAGAGCAACGACTATCAAAGTACCAGTCTTCTTTAATTGATACTCTTAGAGAGGTGTGAGCTATTTGTGCAACCGTCTTGGCAACCCATTTTCTTTGCTTGTTAGGCACCTCCCTCACGGGTTTGGCATGATGATGCCTCTTGCCATGCATACCCTGTTTGGTTTTTCCTTGGATAGGGAATCCATTCAGCCAGAAGCACACGGCTTTAATATGCCCAAGTTTTCCACAGTGGTAGCATCTATGCCCTTGGAATTGTCTCTTGACTTGATTCCAGTTTCTGTATGGTGGATGTTGTGTCATTGGTCGTGACATCCTTTTTAACTTTGAATCTCAGGCTGCAACCTCTTGAGTTTCAAGACAGGATTTTGTTTCTCAACAAATCCAATACCAGACCTATTTTCTGCAGTCTGACCACTCTGAAGGATTTCCTCTAGGGTGTCAGTCCCAGAGTTGAGCATCCATATGGATTTATCCATTTGATCCTTCTCATATTTCAAATCATTTACCTCACCTCTGAGGTGTTTATTGTGGCTAGGTGCTATTTCTTTTCTATTTCTAATACCTTGATGATTTCTTTCTGAAGCTCTCCTTGTTGGTACAGTTCTACACTTCTGATGTGAAGCTTCTGATATGAGGTTGTAGGGTCCTCAAAAGTCAATTCCTCTTCACTTGAATCACCATCAGATATGTACACACTGGTGGGTGCAGTGACATGTTTAGCTGTTTCTTCTCCTGATTCACTGTCAGAATCAGTCCATGTGACAGTCAGGCCTTTTCCCTTCTTCTTGAGTTATGTTGGAGATTCCTTTCTGATATGTCCATACCCTTCACATTCATGGCACTGTACTATACTGACTTTCTCCTCAGATTTTTCTTTGTCAGCGGGCAAGCTTTTGGAATAAGGTTTAGGCTTGGCATCTATCCTTCTGACCAGTTTGTTGAACTGTCTTCCAAGCATGGCTATTGCCTCTGATAGATTCTCCATTTTTTCATCATCTGAATCCTCAGCAGTGTTTGAGACAAGAGCTATACTTTTGCTCTTTTTCTCCACAGCCTGATCACACATCCCCATCTCAAAGGTTTGGAGGGAACCAATGAGTTCATCCACCTTCATGTGGCATATGTCTTGAGCTTCTTCAATGGTTGTTACCTCCATGGCAAACCTTTTAGGTAATGACCTTAGAATCTTCCTTACAAGCTTTTCTTCAGCCATCTTTTCTCCTAAAGCTCCCGAGGTGTTAGCTAGTTCAAGAACATTCATGTAAAAGTCATGAATGGTCTCATCTTCCTTCATTCTTAGACTTTCAAATTTTGTGGTCAGCATTTGAAGTTTAGACATTTTTACCTTGGAAGTTCCCTCATGAGTGGTTTTGAGAGTGTCCCAAACATCCTTTGCTAGTTCACAGTGGTGGACCAGTCTGAAGATGTTTTTGTCTATACCATTGAAGAGTGCATTCAATGCTTTAGAGTTTCCAAGAGCCAATGCCTCTTGCTATTTGGTCCATTCCTCTTCAGGAATTTGCACAGATACTCCATCCTTGTCAGTCTTCACAGGATGTTCCCAGCTAGAGTTTGCAGCTCTCCAAGCCTTGCTGTCTAAGGACCTTAGGAAAGCAATCATCCTAGGCTTCCAATAGTCATAATTAGAACCATCCAGAATTGGAGGTATATTGGTGAATGCAATATCTTTATCCATAGTACCAGAATTTAATTTCCCTATATCTCACCCAGAATAAATAGGCAGGGTGCCTGCTCTGATGCCAATTGAAAATTCTAGCCAGCACACAATGAATGTTATTCACAAAGTTATAACATCCACTGTGACATTCACTATAGACCAACTATTACGCAGTAATTATAAATCAGTAAATAACACAGTTGGTTGTTGACCCAGTTCAGTGCAACACACTTACATCTGGGGGCTACCAAGCCAGGGAGAAATTTCACTATCAGTAGAATTAATTCAGAGTCAAACCTCTAGTTTGCACTCCTTACTTAAAACCTACCCAATGACAATTTAACTTAGAGACACTCTAGACCTGAGTATACCCACTCACTCCCTACAATCACCTCAGTGATATCCAATTACACTTACAAATTCAACAGTAGTATGAAGAACCACTTCAACTATACACACCTTGATCTTGCTTCAAAGTTTTGATCAAGGAACACACACTCTTGCTAAACAGCTTCGAGTGACACACATCCTAGAAACTAACTAACCAATGCAATCAACAGTTGCTTGGATTACAAGTGTTCCTAAGACACAATCGTGAAGAACAACCTCTTCACTTCTAAACCACTATGGTGATTTCTCTGTTGCTCTATCTTGAACAGATGCCTTCCAGGATTGCTTCTCCTGTTATTTATAGCAGCAGATCAATCCTTGGGCCTGGGCGCACAATCTAGGTTTTTCATCACAAAACCTCTCCTTTAATTGTCTGCCCACTTGCCAATTCATTCAGGGACATTTTAGTTCTCTTAGGGCTTCTAAAATGTTTCTTGAATCCTAGCTTGAGCTCTTACAAGGTTTCCTGATTTTTAGCCTGAGAATCCTCATTCTGAATACCAGAAAAACTGCCTTGCTCGCTTGATGTCATACGAAACAGTGTTATGACATTCTATATGACATTCAGCTTAACTAAGTTAACTTATAGTTAACTTACTCTGGACACACATCATTAAGTATGTCCTAACAATCAATATGACATACATGCACATTCTAAAGTTTTGTCACAAAATGCAGCCAATCAAGAGCACTTACAGAGACGTTTCGGAAAGTCGATCCCACCATCAATTTTCAACATTCTCTGGTCATAACCGCATAGCCTCCGTCGTCGCTACTATTCTCGACAACCTTCCGGCAAAAATTTTCATCGGCAGCAACCTCCGCACGCGCCCACATGCGCCACCTCTGTCTCCGCGCATGGGCATCAAGCGCCACCACCTGAATCGCACGTGACAGCATTTTCGGCGTGATATTTTCTCTCTTCAGATACTTATGGCTACTCCTCCGAACTTTACGCCAAACAATGATGATTTCTTCATGTGGTATCAGAATTATCAGAACTCAGATTCTACTACTACGGTAGCACACACTGGTAATTTATCTGTTTTCCTCTCTCAATCGTCTCCTCTTCGCCCTTGGGTCCTTGATTCTGGTGTGTTTAATCATATTACTGGTAATAAAAATTTGTTCTCTTCCCTATCTACCTCTGGTTTCTTACCTACTATAACTTCTGCCAATGGTTCTCAAACCCGATCCGAAGGAATTGGTACTGTTCAAATTCTACCTTCTCTATCTGTTACTTCTGTCCTCTATGTACCTAATTGTCCATTTAATTTACTTTCAGTCAGTCGTTTAACTCGTTCTCTTGATTTTAGTATCACCTTCACTAACAATAATGTTACCCTGTAGGATCGGAGTTCGAGAAAGACGATTAGCGTTGGATATGAGTCTCAAGGCCTTTACTACCTTTCATTGTCATCTCAGACATGCTCAACCAAAGATTCTCCACTCACTATCCATGCTCAGCTAGGTCATCTCAGTCTTTTCAAATTACATAAGTTGGTGCCAAATTTATCGAAGGTATCTAATTTACATTGTGAGTCGTGCTAGCTAGGGAAACACGCTCGTAGTCAATTTCCCAGTCGAGTCAACAAAAGAGCTTCGTCCCCTTTTGCTTTAGTTCACACGGATGTTTGGGGTCCCTCGCGTACTGTCTCTACTCTTGAGTTTAGGTATTTTATCACCTTTATTGATGATTTTTCACGTTGCACATGGTTATTTTTAATGAAGAATATGAAGGTGAGAAAATACTTAGAAGAGGGGGTTGAATAAGTATGAAGATAAAATATAGAAATAAAAACTCAAGTATTTTTATCCTGGTTCGTTGAACTCAACTACTCCAGTCCACCCTTCCTAGAGTGATTTGTCTTTCTCAATCAATGACTTAATCCACTATTTAATCAACTGATTACAATAGTAAGCACTAAGAACAACTGTTCAAAGTCTTCTCAAGAACTACTGATCCTAACTGGATCTTCTTAAGGTTTCTTACAAACAAATGTAATTACAAATACAAGTGTTTAAATTGCTTCTAATAAAGCTTTATCACAACTGTGATTTTTCACTTAATATTAAGAACAAAGAAATTAATTCTAGAAAGAATGTGAGTTTTATGAGAGCTTTGGATAACGATTTCTTTTCAGGTAAAATGTCCACTGAAGAAGATGGTTGGAGACTTGCTTTTATAGGCACATTGATCCAAGAGTATTTCACGTTGAGAAGAGTGTACCAAAAGGTCTGAGCCTTTTTGTCTTCACATCAAGTGACCTTTCCTAGAAGAAGAAAGCACAGAGAAATCCTTTTTGTCTGTGTTCTTGTGTCTAGCATAAATAAGGAAAGAGTCGTTTGGATATTCCAACGGACATAATCTTTGAATTCTTCTTCATTAATTTTTAGCAAGAATCATCAGAGTCCAATTTGATCAGAGCCTTCTGATGTTGATCAGAGTTTTGCTGAATCAGAGTCTTTGCAGCAGGTGTGCTTTTAACGTGTATAAGTTTAGAGCATATTTGAGTCAGATCCTCAGTACTGGCAGCTTTAGTACTCTTAGAATCTTCTGTAGTAACTATGCTTGAAAACTCTTCATACAAAATTCTTCTTTGGTTCAGATGCTTCTGACTTGCTTCAGATTCTTCTGGAGCTTCTGCTTCAGATCCTTCTGGAGGCTACGCTCAGGATCTTCTGATGGCAACGTTCAGAATCTTCTAATGAGTGCATCTGACGGGTCAGAGTCTAGTATATTTCTTATGTTCATATCTGATTTGCTTCTGGAGTGATATTTAATTTAATATCTGCAACAATCATTCTTGAGCAAATTTTAGAGTATATAATTCTTAATTACAAAATTTCATAATAGTTATCATCAAAACTTAGAGATATTATTAAGAACCAATCTGTGTTCTAACAATCTCCCCCTTTTTGATGATGACAAAAACATCAGAAATTTTGTTTAATTGACAATAGAATAATTATAACTCCCCCTGAGATGATGAATCTCCCTCTGAATTAAATATAAATAAGGAATAGAAACTTCCCTTTTTGTCTTGGGTATTTTTCAGAGTTAGAGCTTGATTGTTCTTTAACATTTGAGAGTCAGAGTGTCTTGCATATTTCAGAGTCAGAGTCTGATAATTGTCAAATGATCTGAGAGTCTCAGAGTTTCTTTTACAGAGTATACTTATCAAATGTTCTGAAATACTCAGATTTTAAGTTAGATAAAATTGATATGTATGAAGTTTCATTCTGGTGAAGTTTAATTAAACAGTTCAGATCTATTTTCTCCCCCTTTTTTGTCATAAGCAAAAAGTAAGAACTTAGAAAAGACACAAAAAAAATGAGATAAATCATGTGGAGAAAACTTTGAAACATTCATTCATTCATTCAGAGCAAAAGTACACACATCAAAAGATATTCAAATACATATGCAAACATTTGATGCAAACATCAGAAGAAAAAATAAATAAACTAAGAGTGTTTTGACAAAAGCATCTTCAACAGATCCGTGATCTCAGAAGAAGACTGTTCTTGTTTTGACATCCACTTAGCCATGGTTTCATTCTTCTGATCCTGTTTGGACATCCACTGAGCCATGTCTTCAGATTTCTGGTCTTGTTTAGCCATCCATGACTTGATTTCTGATTGACCAGCTTCCAGAACTGCAATCTTATCTTCAAGATCTGGATATTCTTTCTTGATCTCAGAAGAAGAAGGTGGAACAATTTCTGAAGCTTGAACAGAGTCAATTTCCATAGGAGTTTTGGATTTAGGAGCAGTAGAGCCAGAAGGATGTTCTATCAGAGTCATAGCCAGAGGGTTATCTTCAGATGCAGATTCAGGATTTTCTTCTGATGACGAAGGAGCATCTGTAAGAAGCAGTGGTCCAGATCTCTTAACAGTCCAGAACAGACTTCTAGCTGTTTCAGCAAATCTGAGATTCGCATCATCAGAACATACATTCTTCAGATTTGATGCTACAGTGTTGAATCTGTTGATGAAGCCATTCCAAATGACATTAGATTCCTTTGCATCCATTGTTGATGAACATTTCCTCTGTACAGAACCTAAATACATTTGTATTTCTTGCAAAAAAACTTGTAAATAAATTATCAACATTTAGTCTAGGTCTTGGGTGTAACAGAGTTTCCAAGGTTATTGGCCTGGGTTGGGGAGTAGGTGGAAAGATGGATTTATGGATGGAGATAAGAGGAGGAGGGTAGTAGGGTATGAATGGAATTTCAGAGGATTTGTCAGGTTTTGATCTTTTTAGAGCATTCAGCAGACATGGTTTGGTAGTTGAGGCATGGGAAACAACATCAAATGGTTTATCAGAGTAAGGTTTGAAGGCAGATTTAGAAAGTTTATCAGATTTAGCAGATATATCAGATGTAGCAGGTTTAGCAGAAGTAGCGGATTTTGCAGATTTAGCAGAGTATGGTTTTGTATCTAATGAACTTACTGCTGACATTGTTTTAATATAAGTTTGCAGCACAGATGGTAGAATGATGGTAAGTTTGGGTTTGAAAGGAGTGATAGGGTCAGATGGTTCAAATCTGTCATAGAAATCTTTTAGTTTCAAACCATATGGAAGTTTGTGAAGGTAAGATGAGAATAGTTTACACGAGGCAGAGGTTACATATGTTCTTGGTGTAGATGTTGGGATAGGATTGGCAATGAGGATTTCAGAAGTTGGGTTAGGTGTTATGGTAGGATTGGGAATAAGAGTTCCAGAAGAAACAGGTGGTTCTGGTTGGTTTACTTCAGAATCTCTGTGAGAGGGAGATACTAGAAAGTCTGGGTGGATAACAGATTCTAATGAGTTTGAGGATGTGGTTGGAGTGTAAGATGTTGAGGACACTTCAAAAATAGTTTTAAGAGGTGTTATGTTTAGAACCTCTGTCTCAGGGATATGGGTTTCAGAGGGGTTGGTTGATTCTGATGGATTCTCAGAAGGTTTGGATGGGGGTTCAGATGAAGGTGGTTCAGATGTAATAGGATCAGATGTAACTTGTACATATCCAATAGGTTCAGATGTGTGTGATGGTGGTTTTTGTGGTTGTGGTTGTTTCTCTGGTCGTTGTTGTTGTGCATATTGGTTTGATGGTTTGTCTGGTTGTGGGTGTTTTTCATATTGTTTCTATGATTGTTCTTGTGGTTGTTGTTCAGATTGTTTTTGTTGTGGATTGTTAGATTGTTTTTCTGGTGGATGTTGTTGTTGTTCAGATTGTTCTGTAGGTTTTTCTGTTTGAGGTTGTTTTTATGATTGTTGTTGTTTTGGTACAGATTGTTTTGTTGATTTTTTTGGTTGTGGAGTCTGATTTGGTTTTGATGTTGTTGGTTTTGGTACAGATGATTGTGTAGTAGAGGGTTTTACATTTGAGATGGAAACAGGATTAGATGATTTTTGTGGGGATGGAACAGATATGTGAGGTGGAGCAGGAACAAATTGTTTTTGGGTAGAAGCTAGTTTTGGAATAGACTTAAGTGTTGAATCATTTACAACAGTATTATTTACAGAAGATACAGAAGATTTGGTACCTTTAATCTTGATACGTTTTGCAGGAACAGAAGGAGCGTCTTCAGATGCTTTCCTCTTGATCAGCTTCTGAGGCTTGTCAGCAACTTTGGGCTTCTTCTGAACAGGCACAGCTTCTGCTTCTGATTGACTTCTTTTTCTAGTGATCTCATCTTCTCCATCAGGCAATGGTTCCCTTGCTCTTTTAAGAATATCTGCAGGAATGGGCGTTCCATCTACCTTGCATGCATCAATATAACTCACTATTATTTATCTTGGCTCTTCAGCAAAGAACAGAGGGTAGTCTTCTACTGGGATTCTCTTCTGACTGAGTTTAGTGATATTCAGCTTCTTGGGTGCTGATGTAAGTTCTTCTACAATTTTAAGTCTCTGAAGACTCTTTGCATTCAAAGGTTTGCCAATAATGAATTCAAGTTCATCTGTGACCCCAGCAGCATATAGAGCAGTCACCAGTCCATTTTCTATCAAAAGATCTGAAATTAACCTTCCAAAAGGAATCCATGTTCTGATCTTCTGACCTTTTTCTTTCACAGATTCTCAGGAGGCATTTATATGATTCCATAAATGCATGAATAGAATGTAGGGAAGATCTACCTTGGTGCTCTGAATTAAGCAGTACATAAAGTAGAGTTGTTCATTGTTTACGTAATCTGGAGAGTTTGTAGATTTTCTGTGATGAATGCATCCCATGAAAATCTTTGCCCAGATCTTGTAGTCAGGCTTCAAATCTTTGAACTTATTAGAGGCCTGTCCAGCAGTCATAACTTCCTCATACACTTCTTTCATATCCACACGCCCAGCTGGCAGATGAGATACTCCATCAGTTTCCTCATATCCAATGAGTTTCCTGATCAGATCTTCTGTGATGATTATCTCTTTACCCAGAACAGAAGATAAGATAAACTTAGGGTATACAGCAGCATGGATCCAGAATTCTTTCACCAGATGGGGGTAAACTGGTCCAAAAAGTCTGTCAAAGTATTTTACCCATCCTTGAGCATCAATTATGGAACGAAACTCAAATCCATTTTCAGCCAGTGAATCAAATTCCACCATTGATTCACAGAGAACTTCCAGTTTGTCAACAGGAGTTAACAAAGTTCTTTTTGGTGTCATATATGGAGTCACACCCATATTTGCAAAAGTAACTGCAGCCATGGTTGATTGAAATTGTGCAGCAGTGGATGATGAAGTTGCCATTGAAGATGATTTTGTCAAACGTTTAGGGTTTTTGTGAAGAGAGAAAAGGAGACAGAAATGCATAAACGTTTGAGATGTGAAAAGTGTGAAAGTGGTGAGAAATGAGATATTTATAGTAAACACTTAGGCATAAAAACAGTCAGATAATGGCACGTTCACACATAGCAATTAATGAAAAAGAATAAAAATCATTTCAAGCCTTAATTGATTCTGACAAATTGGGGGGAAAATCAAGATTTTCACTATTCAAACTTCACCTCAAACGTCTCTTCAGTAGTGTACACGCCACCTTAGCAGATTCAGAGTGACACGTGTTTGCTTGCATGTGCTTCTGAATTCTCTTGAGAAATGAAACGTTAACCAACGTTCAGATCCTTTGAGTATTGTTAGTTCAAAGTTTCACAAATAAAGTAATTTAAGGAAATAAATAAATGATCAGATGAAATACTTCAGAGCATTAAGCATTTTTGCATCTGTAAAATTTGCTTCTGACAAATATTATTCTGGACACAAATCCATACCAATATTTTTCAGAATAAATTTGAATCTATCTTCAACAAGGGGTTTTGTGAAAATATCTGCCCATTGATGATCTGTATCAACAAAGGCTAAATTTATAATTCCCTTCTGAATATAGTCTCTGATGAAATGATGCTTAATTTCTATATGTTTTGCCTTAGAGTGTAAAATGGGGTTTTTAGACAAACATATAGCAGAAGTATTATCACAGAATATAGATACGTTACTTTCAAATATCTGATAGTCTTCTAGCTGACTTTTCATCCAGAGCATCTGCGTGCTACATCCAGCAGCAGCTATATATTTTGCCTCTGTAGTTGATAGTGCAATTGTGGGTTGCTTTTTGTTGTACCAAGAAATTAGATTTCTCCCTAGAAATTGACAACTTCCAGAGGTACTTTTTCTTTCCACTTTGTCTCCAGCGTAGTCAGCATCACAGAATCCAACTAATTTGAAATCATCAGATTTTCTGTAACACAAACCCACATTAGCTTTCAGATACCTTAGAATCCTCTTGACATCTGTCAAGTGTGATTCTCTAGGATCTGATTGGAATCTAGCACATAAGCATACACTGAATAATATGTCAGGACTAGAAGCAGTTAAGTAAAGAAGAGATCCTATCATACCTCTATAGAGTTTCTGATCTACCTTCTTACTTACCTCTTCCTTGCCTAGTGAATTAGTTGGATGCATGGGAGTCTTTGCTAGCTTACTATCAGTCATGTTAAATTTCTTCAGAAGTTCTTTAACATATTTGGTCTGATGTATGTAAGTGCACTCTGGAGTTTGGTTGACTTGAATTCCCAGAAAGAATCTCAATTCTCCCATCATGCTCATTTCAAATTCTGCCTGCATACATTTAGCAAACTCCTTTCCCAGCATAGTATTGGTAGATCCAAATATGATATCATCCACATATATTTGACAAATTAGAAGATCTTTCTTAAATGATTTACAAAAGAGTGTTGTGTCCACTTTGCCTCTGATGAAATTTTTCTTCAGAAGAAAATTGCTTAATCTCTCATACCAAGCTCTGGGAGCTTGTTTTAAACCATACAGAGATTTCTTTAGTTTGAAAACATGATCTGGAAATTTTTCACTCTCAAAATCAGGAGGCTGGTGGACATAAACTTCTTCTTCTATAATACCATTTAGAAAGGCACTTTTAACATTCATCTGATATAGAGTGATGTTATTTTGTGCAGCAAAAGAAATAAGAAGGCATATAGGTTCTAACCTCGCCACTGGAGCATAAGTTTCAGTGTAATCAATACCTTCTTGTTGATTATATCCTTGAGCAACAAGTCTTGCCTTATTTCTTTCAACTTCTCATTTCTCATTAAGCTTATTTTTAAAGACCCGTTTAGTTCCAATTATATTGAATCCTTTGGGTCTTTGAACTAAATCCCACACATCATTTCTGGTGAATTGATTTAACTCTTCTTGCCTGGAAATAATCCAATCATTGTCTTGCAGAGCTTCATCTACAGAAGTTGGTTCAATTACTGACACCAGTCCAAATAATGATGCTTCAGATGATCTGAGAAAGGATCTTGTTCTGATAGGGTCATCCTTCTTTCCAATGATAACATTCTCTGGACGAGAAGCTTTGATTCTGGAAGATGATCCTCTGACGGTTGATTCTTCAGAGATGTTTAAATTGTTCATCTGAGAAGTTAAAGGAATGACATCTGGCGTTGCTTCTGGTTCCTTCACTTGAGCTTTGTCTGCTTTTGAGCTTTCAGAGTCTGTGAAGACTACTTCTCTATCTGCAGAGTTTTCAGACTGCTTTGGCTTTTTACTGCCAAGCTTATCATCAAATCTAACATGAATAGATTCTTCCATAATCTGTGTCTCAGTGTTGTATACTTTGTAGCCTTTAGAGCGTTCAGAATATCCAAGCATGAAACACTTCTGTGCTTTGGAATCAAACTTGTTCAGATTTTCTTTAGTATTTAACATATAGCAAATACATCCAAAAGGATGAAAATATAAAATGTTGGGCTTTCTGTTCTTCCACAGTTCATATGGAGTCTTCTCCAGAAAAGGTCTTGCAGACACTCTGTTCTGAATGTAACAGGCTGTGTTGATTGCTTCTGCCCAAAAGTGTTTTGCCAGATTAGTCTCATTGATCATGGTTCTGGCCATTTCTTGCAGAGTTCTATTTTTCCTCTCTACAACTCCATTTTGTTGTGGAGTTCTAGGACAGGAAAAATCATGAGCAATGCCATTTTCATTAAAATATTTTTCAAAATATTTATTTTCAAAATATTTATTTTCAAATTCACCACCATGATCACTTCTGACTTTTATAATTTTGAAATCTTTTTCAATCTGGACTTGTTTACAGAAGTTAAAGAACACAGAATGTGACTCATCCTTGTGTTTTAAGAACTTTACCCATGTCCATCTACTATAGTCATCAACAATGACTAATCCATACTTCTTGCCTCTGATGGATGCAGTTTTCACTGGTCCAAACAGATCAATCTGGAGTAATTCTAGTGGTCTGGAAGTAGAAACAACATTTTTTGATTTAAAAGATGATTTTGAAAACTTCCCTTTTTGACATGCTTCACAAAGAGCATCTAAGGTAAACTTCAGATTAGGAAGTCCTCTGACAAGATTAAGTTTATTAATCTGAGATATACGTCTCATATTAATATGCCTCAATCTTCTGTACCAGACCCATTGCTCTTCATTAACAGACAAGAGGCATTTAACATTCTGAACCTTAAGTTCTGAAAGATTTATTTTATAAATGTTGTTTTTGCCTCTTTCCACTAAATAGGATAGAGCCATCTTTTTGACTAATAGCTTTACAACATTTTTGATTAAAGGTTATATCATAACCATTGTCACTTAATTGACTTATGGACAATAAGTTATACTTTAATCCTTCTACAAGTAAAACATTAGTAATAGAGGGAAGTTTACCATTTCCAATAGTGCCAGATCCAATGATCTTGCCCTTCTGATTCCCTCCAAATTTCACATCACCTCCAGATCTAAGCTCCAAACTTTGGAACATAGACCTTTCTTCTGTCATATGTCGCGAGCATCCAGAGTCCAGGTACCATGATTGGCGTCCTGACCTTGCTGCTAAGAACATCTGCAACAGGGATTATTTTGCTTTTAGGTACCCAGATCTTCTTGGGTCCTTTTGGGTTAGTTGTTCTGAAGGTTTGTCTAAACTTCTGTTTTTCAACATAAGGTTTATTTTGACTAACCTTAGATTTAAACACATGAATATTCTTTTCAGAACGTATTTGTTCAATATCATTCAAGTGACCAAATTTAAAGTGGGAATATAAAGGAGTTTTCTTGATGATAATTTTATCGATGGGTTTTGGATTTAAATCCTTTCCAGAGGAAGATTCATATCCAAATCTTTTTCTGTTATTTCTGGTAACTCCATAGATCATAGAAGCCATTTTGCTTCTGTCTATGCTTTTAGCAAGAAATTTCTGAAAGCTGTAATCATATTTTTCCAAAATATTTTTGCATTTAGATTCAGTTTCAGAATCAGAGTTTTGTTGAGCTAATTCAGATTCATTTTTCAGTCTTAAGTTCTTTTCATTTAGCTCAGCTATTTCTGACTTGAGAATATTATTCTCAGATACAAGATTGCTTTGACGCTTCTTGTATTTGAGCTTAATATTGTTATAGCTCTTCAGAACTTCTGATAACACTTTGATAAGCTCTTCTTTAGTGCGTTTAGCCATTACCTCTTCAGCATCAGAGTCAGATTCAGATCCTGAAGTTCCTTCCTCCTGATCTTCTATGTCTGCCATCAAAGCTACATTGGCACATTCCTCTTCTGACTCAGATTCAGATTTAGATGTATCTGAATCATCCCAAGTGGCCATTAGAACCTTTTTCTTCTTATCAGGTTTTCTTTTAGGCTTTTCTTTCAGCACCTTTGGACATTCATTTTTGTAATATCCAGGTTCTTTGCATTCATAACAGACAACCTCCTTTTTGCCAGATCTTCTGTGTCCAGAAGACTCTTTTCTTTGGTCAGGCTTCCTGAAGTTTCTGAACTTCTTTCCTTTATGCTTCCAGAGTTTGTTTATTCTTCTAGACAGCATGGATAGTTCATCTTCATCTTCAGATGAGGATTCTTCAGAGCTTTCCTCTATTACCTGCAATGCTTTAGCAGATTTATTAGATTTTAAAGCAATTGATTTTCCTTTCTTTTGAGGTTCATCTTCCTCAAGTTCAATTTCATGACTTCTTAGTGAACTGATTAGTTCCTCCAAAGAAATCTTGTTCAGATCTTTGTCCATTTTCAGCGGAGTCACCATAGGTCTCCATTTGGTAGGTAAGCTTCTGATGATCTTTTTCACATGATCAGCAGTAGAATATCCTTTATCCAGAACTTTTAGTCCAGCTGTAAGTATTTGAAATCTGGAGAACATAGCTTCAACAGATTCAGAGTCTTCCATCTTGAATGCTTCATACTTCTGGATTAGAGCCAGAGCCATTGTTTCCTTGACTTGAGAGTTTCCCTCATGAGTCATTTTTAAGGACTCAAACATGTCAAATGCAGTTTCTCTATTTGTGATCTTTTCATACTCAGTGTGAGATATTGCATTTAACAATATTGTTCTGGCCTTGTGGTGATTTCTAAATTCCTTCTTTTGGGCTTCTGTCAAAGATTTTCTATCTACTTTCTTACCACTCCCATCAATGGGATGAACATATCCATCTATGACCAAATCCCATAAATCAACATCGTATCCAAGGAAAAAACTTTCAATCCTGTCTTTCCAATAATCAAATTTCTCCCCATCAAACATAGGGGGTTTAGTGCTGATTTTGTCCCTTTCTTCATATTTGTTGTTAATGTTAGACATTGTATTATCAGCCATAGTAACAACCAAATATATATCAAAGTTTTTCTCACTAGATCTTTACTGACACTGTGAAGTGGTAGCACACACAGAACCGGAGCTCTGATGCCAACTAAAGGTGAGAAAATACTTAGAAGGGGGGGGGGGGTTGAATAAGTATGAAGATAAAATATAGAAATAAAAACTCAAGTATTTTTATCCTGGTTCGTTGAACTCAACTACTGCAGTCCACCCTTCGTAGAGTGATTTGCATTTCTCAATCAAGGACTTAATCCACTATTTAATCAACTGATTACAATAGTAAGCACTAAGAACAACTGTTCAAAGTCTTCTCAAGAACTACCGATCCTAACTGGATCTTCTTAAGGTTTCTTACAAACAAATGTAATTACAAATACAAGTGTTTAAATTGCTTCTAATAAAGCTTTATCACAACTGTGATTTTTCACTTAATATTAAGAACAAAGAAATTAATTCTAGAAAGAATGTGAGTTTTATGAGAGCTTTGGATAATGATTTCTTTTCAGGTAAAACGTCCACTGAAGAAGATGGTTGGAGACTTGCTTTTATAGGCACATTGATCCAAGAGTATTTCATGTTGAGAAGAGTGTACCAAAAGGTCTGAGCCTTTTTGTCTTCACATCAAGTGACCTTTCCTAGAAGAAGAAAGCACAGAGAAATCCTTTTTGTCTGTGTTCTTGTGTCTAGCATAAATAAGGAAAGAGTCGTTTGGATATTCCAACGGACATAATCTTTGAATTCTTCTTCATTAATTTTCAGCAAGAATCATCAGAGTCTAATTTGATCAGAGCCTTCTGATGTTGATCAGAGTTTTGCTGAATCAGAGTCTTTGCAGCAGGTGTGCTTTTAGCGTGTATAAGTTCAGAGCATATTTGAGTCAGATCCTCAGTACTGGCAGCTTTAGTACTCTTAGAATCTTCTATAGTAACTATGCTTGAAAACTCTTCATACATAATTCTTCTTTGGTTCAGATGCTTCTGACTTGCTTCATATTCTTCTGGAGCTTCTGCTTCAGATCCTTCTGGAGGCTACACTCAGGATCTTCTGATGGCAACATTCAGAATCTTCTAATGAGTGCATCTGACGCTTCAGAGTCTAGTATATTTCTTATGTTCAAATCTGATTTGCTTCTGGAGTGATATTTAATTTAATATCTACAACAATCATTCTTGAGCAAATTTTAGAGTATATAATTCTTAATTACAAAATTTCATAATAGTTATCATCAAAACATAGAGATATTATTAAGAACCAATCTGTGTTCTAACAGAATAGATCTGAATTGTTTTACATTTTTAAACAATTTTATCGAGAAATAAGAACCCAATTTGGTTTGTCTATTTGTACTTTAAGAAGTGACAATGTACGTGAATATTTATCCCAACAATTTCAAACATTTATGTTATCCAATGGTATTTTGCACCAAACATGTTACCCTCATACACCCCAACAAAATGGGGTAGCCGAATGCAAAAATCGGCACCTCGTAGAAACCACTCGAACCCTACTTGTCCATGGTAATGTTCCTCTCCGGTTTTGGGGAGATGCAGTGCTCAAGGCATGTTACCTCATAAATCGCATGCCCTCATCTGTCCTTAATAATAAAATCCCTCATTCAATCTTGTTTCCAAACTCTCCACTCCACCCAATTCCTCCTCGAGTCTTTGGGTCAACGTGTTTTGTACATAATCTCTCCCCTGGTCTTGATAAACTATCAGATCGATCAATAAAGTGTGTCTTTATTAGCTATCATCGATCTCAAAAGGGTTATCGTTGGTACTCACATACTCTAAAACAATACCTCGTTTTGGCCGATGTTACCTTCTTCGAGTCTGTTCCATATTTCGAGTCCAGCCAAGTAACTACAAAACCTCTACAGGAAAGTATTCCTACACCTCTTCCGGAAGTCCCATTTGCCATTATCCCCCATCATTCTAGGGAACCTGACCCACTAGATACCCCTACGGTTGACCCCCCCCCCCCCCCCCCCCACTCCTCGCCCACTTCAAACATATCAACGTCATCACCCAATGTCTGTCGTACCTGTCCCTAAAGTCGTATTTGTCCCTGAAGTCATACCTGTCCCTGAGGTCACTACGGACTCTCCTCCGACGCTCTCGCCAACACCAGATCCGATCCTACAACCTGAGTCTGATCTTCCGATTGCCCTTCGAAAAGGTATACGTTAAACATGAAATCCTTCTCCACATTATATTGATTTATGTTATCATTGCATTTACCCTTTGCAGTATACTTGTTTGTCTTCTTTGTCTTCTGTTTCTATTCCTAAAACTCCAAGTGAAGCATTGTCTCACCCGAGTGGAGGCAAGCAATGATTGATGAAATGTGTGCTCTTCAAAGCAGTGGTACCTGGGAACTGGTTTCTCTACCTCATGGGAAATCTTTAGTAGGTTGTCGTTGGCTTTATACAGTGAACGTTGGTCCAAATGGTAAGATTGATCCATTTAAAGCTCGCTTGGTAGCCAAAGGATACACTCAGATTTTTGGGTTGGATTATAGTGATACATTTTTTCCTGTAGCCAAAATGACATCTATTAGACTTCTTCTAGCCATTGCAGCCATTCGAAATTGGTCTCTTCACCAACTTGACATCAAAAATGCATTCTTACATGGTGATCTTGAAGAAGAAATATATATGGAGCAACCACCTGGGTTTGTTGCTCAAGGGGAGTCATCAAATATGGTTTATAGGCTACACAGGTCTCTTTATGGTCTTAAGCAATCTCCGAGAGCGTGGTTTGGCATATTCAGCATTGTAGTACAATAATTTGGTATGACCCGTAGTGAAGCTGACCATTTTGTTTTTTATCATCATCCACCCCAATGGTGTATTTATCTTATTGTGTATGTAGATGACATTGTCATAACTGGTAGTGACCAGCATGGAATACTCCAGTTGAAACAACATCTCTCGAAACAATTTCAGACAAAAGATCTTGGTAAACTCCGTTATTTCTTGGGTATTGAAGTAGCTCAATCTAAAGATGGTTTAGTGATTTCTTAGCTGAAATATGCTATGGATATTTTGGAAGAAACAGGTATGTTAAATGCTAAACCAGCCGATACTTCTAAGGATCCAAGTGTTAAACTACTACCCAATCAGGGGGAGCCTCTATCTGACTCAGGAAGGTATAGGAGATTGGTTGGAAAGTTGAATTACCTCACATTCACTCGTTCAGACATTTCTTTTACAGTCAGTGTGGTAAGCCAGTTCTTAAATTCCCCTTGTCAGGAACACATGGATGCTGTTATCCAGATTCTGAGATACATCAAATGTGCTCCAGGAAAAGGTCTTGTGTATGAGGAAAAAGGACATAACCAGATAATTGGATACTCCGATGCTGATTGGGCAGGATCACCCATTGATAGACGGTCCACCTCTGGGTATTGTGTACTTGTTGGAGGAAACCTTATATCTTGGAAAAGTAAGAAACGAAATATAGTTGCAAGATCAAGCGCCGAGGCATAGTATAGGGTCATGGCAATGGCAACATGTGAACTTATTTGGTTAAAACAGTTGCTCAAGGAACTTCAACTTGAAGAAGCAAGACCAATGACACTTATTTGTGATAATCAAGCTGCATTGCACATTGCTTCAAATCTAGTCTTCCATGAGAGGACAAAACATATTGAGATAGAATGTCACTTTGTCAGAGAGAAGATCGAGTCAGGCGACATCGTCACAAGCTTTGTCAACTCTAATGATCAATTGGCAGATGTGTTTACAAAATCCCTACGAAGCCCCAGAACTAATTATATATGTAACAAGCTTGGTGCATTTGACTTATATGCTCAAGCTTGAGGGGGAGTGTTGATATTTGTAAATATATATAGTGTTAAGAATATTTGTATATAGAATAGTCCCACATCGACTATATCATGTAATTAGTTATAATCTATCTATATATAATAATGTCTCCGTAGTGCTTTTCAAAACACACAGTTTATTCAAATGTCTCTTAGTCTCTTGTATTTTAACAGGTATAATATGATAACTTGATTCCCCTAACTTATCTGGCTCTTCACAGAAATCCTAAATGACCAAAGCTAGGTTTAACCATGTGAATCTCGCTCGATACCTAGCACACACTTAACTTGACTTCTTGAACTCAAACCTGCATAACATTTTTTTTAATAACTAGTGGGTGGATGTACTAAATGAAAGCTACACACAGGTAGGACAAATTTGGGGTATGACAGCAAGACATAATCGGGAAAATTGAATCTGCTTAGTGAAGGGTTGTAGAACTGTAGTGAAGTATGAATAACCCATTGCTCATAATTTGTGACTTTGCGGACAAGACTTAGGATCTTCCCATAATCTTTTTTGAAATATTCTAGGACGCTAGGATCAGCCATAGAAATTAGACAAAATACATGCCCCAACTCTAGTAATGGAAATTTGTATTTGATGGTGTTCTTCATTTCATCTTCCATCTCAATTGCCAATCAGATCACTAGAATCAAAAGGAAGACAAGAACCTAAGAACACACATACATGCAATGTTAATATGCAGGATGATTATACAAATGCAGACAAAGGGATCAAGGTATCCATTGTTGTTGTGCTATTAACTGAGTATAACCAGAGCTCCGCTCAAATAAGAAAACTAAGAAATCTAATGAGTCTGACCGAAATCCCTAGCATCTAGGGTTAAAGGTCCACTCTGACAAGAAAACCAGAAAACTGGGTTGGTTAGAGGTCAAAGTTTCCTGCAAAACCCATCCCCCTCACATGTAGGTTTTAGTCTTGAAAGGTACATCATCCTATGCAGGTCGTCAGTATCACGGACTCTCAGGTCAAGAAATTATGATATGTTCACCATTTATAGTTTGACATCATGGTCAATCAAGGAGGTCTCAACTGACTTCCTAATGAACGGTCTCCAGAGTTGTTAGCTTTCAGATCCAACATCCACTCAACTGTCCAAGATGCACAAGATAGGATGTCTTCAAAGAAAACCTCATCTGGACGCGGATTTCTTGGAGACTCTTGCGCATCAATATGCCACACAAGTCCACACTACTCTCCACAATAATCCTAGATGTATTCTCAAGCCTGGGTATTGGGCTTATCTCTCATGGAACAAACCACCCAACAACATAACAAAAATAGCATAATAGGATAACAATTATAAAATGCAAAAAGTAAAATGCAAATGCAATAATATTTAACACTAATGTATAATATAATAACATACATATGCATAAAAATAAGCACTCAAAGATATAAAATATACAAGCACTAGGATTGACTCGCATAGGGAACCAGGGTCCCCAGTAGAGTCGCCAGCTCGCAACTACGAAAAGAACCGGCAAAACAAATAGAAGAATTTCCACCGAACGTCATTTATCCCAAAGGAGGAAAAGGAAACGATCAAAGAAAACCTAAAAGAAACAGGATAAGACAAGGCCATCGTAACCAAGTCTTGGGTTCGGGAGTCAGTTACGCAAGGGGAAGGTATTAGCACCCCTCACGTCCATTGTACTCAACGGGATCCATGTTTGTTGTCTAATGAAAATGTGTGTTATCTAAAAGCTACTGCTAAACAGGGGATGGAAAATAAAAAGGAGACTCGAAAGGACATCGCCGCCCTATGCCTACGTATTCCCTCATGCAATGGGAAAGTCAAAGTCAACGTAGTTTGAAAAACTACGGCGAAAGGGGGAAGGTTGCTCGCCATGACATCACCATCTTATGCCTACGCATCCTCATCTGGTATAAGAAATCAGAGCAAACATAGTTCGGTTAAACTAGACCACTGGTTGGTTAAGTGTTTTTTATGAGCAATGTTAAGTTCTCATTCCAGAAGTTAGGGACGATGCATGTTTGTGATAGAACGGAAAAGTAACATACTCTTTTCTGAAAATGATTTTAAGAACAATCTCGAAGGATAAAAAGGTTTGAATTTGTTTTTTAAAAGTTTTTAGAGAAGTGAGTTGAATTTGTTTGAGCTTCACGTTGCACTAAAGACTATGACATAGGAGCGAATGTGTCGCATATCGCCTAAAGGACATACACTAAAAACTCTAGACAAGTGAGGAGAAACTATCACTCATCACTTCCCATATACTTAAGGCTCATAGCGCACAACATTCTTCATTCTTTATTGAGTATCTTAAAATTGTTTGAGATGAGAAAAGAAGATACAAAAGGAAACACTAAAGGGAAACTAAAAACTCTAATGTTATCATACAAAATGGTCCTAAAGTTAGGATGAAAAGAAAGTTTATCTAGTGCTATCATACAAATGATGGACCTAGAGTTAAGATGAAAAGAAAGTCTACCTAGTGTTATCATACAAAGGATCGAAATCCTAATGTCTCTCCTACTCTCACCTTAATCAGAAATTAAATGAGGCTAGGAATCCTAAGGGATCATGTGAGAAAACACAAGTAAACACCATACTTATAAATAACAAATGAAAACAAGTTCAAGACTTAAACAAGTCCAAAGGCAAGAGAGAGAAGAAAGAAGAATGAGAGATGAAGAAAAAGATGCAACAACATGTACACAAACAAGAAGTTCACTCTATAAGACATAATCATCACATAAGTGCAAGCATTAGATTCAAACACACAAAGTAAACACTAACATCATGTAAAAGTAAACCAAAATGCATACATACCAAACCACACTCAAAGATTGGAGGGTAGAACAAAATGACAAGACAAAGTGTTAAAAAACACACAAATGACTTAAGATCAATCAAGAAGAATTTTCAATCATCAAGCAAAGTGAAAGTCAAATGAGATGATAAATAAGGTAGGGCTGTAGCAAAGTAAAAATATATTTAACTCATGTCAATGGTCAAAGTATGATCAAAAAGATTCAAGTCATGCATCAATATCCAAACACAATCAATTATGACACAAATAATCATGTAAAGACACACCTCAAAGAGGCAAACATGTAAACTCAAAGCATGAACCCAAATGGGAAGAAACATCAACATTTTTATCAATTTGATAATTCATCCATGAACATACAAGAGAAGCAACAAAGATTGAATCCAAAACATGCATCAAGAAGCAAGTTCATACACTAAAGTCATTCTAAAAAAGAAATGAGATATTCAACAAGGACATAAATGATCAAGTATCAAATCATCAAGGTCAGAAACAAGTTCATATGACAAAATCCTATTAAAATACAAATCAACAATCAAACTCAAGAAGAGACAAACTCAAGTTGAATCACAAAAAGCTAGGCAAACATCTCTCAAGTTACTCATAAGAGAAACAAATGATCATGTGAAGAAAATGAGTCAAAGTGAGCATACAATGAAACTTTAAACATGGATATTAGAACTTCAACATTTTAACCAAAGCATATAAGAGTCATCAAACATCCATTGGATCAACCAAGAAACAACTTCAAGAAACTAGGTCAAGACATACACAAAATCATGGTCAAAGCAACAACAACTTGATGCACCATCCAAAAATAGAAAAAAGACCAAATAAATTCCAATTAGGTACTTGAAACAAATTCATATCTATTAAGAACCATTGTGCAAAGGATCACAAAAATAAATTCATGAATGAACCATCAATTGCACCAAACAAACTCAAGTATGCAAGTAGTCGAGCACATCTCGAGGGCTAAACAAAACTAGTTAAGAATCATCCAAGAAATGATCATCAAGGCACAAAAACAACATTTAAACACTCATCAATGTTGTGCCAAAACATGTTAAAAGATATGGTTAAAAGTCACAAGGAAAGGTCACGAAACAAGACCATGTTCCAACACTAGGTTAAATAAAACACCTCACAAAGTTAAATCAAAATCAAAATATTAAAAATAAATAAAAATAAAAATAGTCAAAAATTAAATAACATATCAAATATTAACAAACCTATTTTTGTGGAATTTTTGGATACTTAAAACAATTTAAATAAAATCAAAACATGAAAATAAAATAAAAATGGATTAAAAGAACATAGGAAGGAAAAGGGGGGGTGAAAGAGTAAACTGAAAATGAACTGGTATGAAGTTAAATCCGTATTGGGCTTAAAAATGTAGGGGTGTGAATAGCGAAATTCCTAAGCTCAAAACCCAATTCAACAAGATTCATAAAAGAAAGAGCTTTTGTGGCAAGTTCACTTATCCAGATCATCACTACGTCATGGCCACATGTGCAAGTCAAAGGTTCAATGCATACACCTCAGTCAGACCACATCATACGCTAGAGCTAGGGATCCAGTCATATTCTTCGGCAAGGCCACCGAAGCTTGCTGAAAATCACACCAAAACTCACAAAATTCAGCACCTTTCCACTCAGATTTTCACGTAGAGCAAGATTATGACCTCAAAACTTTATTTAAACACCTCTAATATCATTAAAATTGAGCATGAAAACTTGATACACGAAACTGAAACTTGACCAAACAACACAACAACAACATGGATGTGTTCCTCATGTTTCCAAACTAGCAAAAACAACCATTACAAACCAAATAAAGCACTGAACAGTGAGAACGAGAAAGAAGAAAAGTTACATACAGTGAGCTTGGTATGCTTCTACTTCACGTGTAAACAAGCCTTTAAGCCCTTCCACTAACCTCTAGAAGAACTCATAAGATTGTTTGAGGCAAGGAAATTGAGTGAGAAGTTTTGAATAATTAGATTCGAAGAAGGAATTTTTTTTTGAAAATGAGAGAGAGGGCTTTAGGGTTTGGCTGCTGAAGGAATGATCTCTTCTCTCTCTAGGGTTCCATTTTTCTTAAATATGATGGTTTGGAGAGGTTAAAAGCTTGTTACTATGGTTAGAGATCATGGTTAAGACTTTTGTGAAATTTTGAAAATGGATGGTGTGATAGATGAGTGGCACAGATGCAGCTTATGGTTCATGGAAAATAGGCGGCTCGTGTTGTCCTTTTGGTGGCTGTAGACAAACAGGATGGAGGGTAATGGAATAGCCTACATGTTTTTGTCATTTTCCAAATATGGAAAAACTTGCTTATGAAGAGTGCAAGTAGTACATGGCTTGTTGGTTCCTTTGAGGCAAAGTTTGGAGTGGAATTTTGGAGGCTTATACGTGTGAAAGTGAGGCCCAAAGCTTTCTGCAAGAATGGCTCATTTTGGTGTATAAAAACATGACAAGATGAGCACACCATGTAGCTCACTTTGATCAACCATAATTCAATGGATTTTGGTTTAAACGGTGAGTTCTTGAGACCAAACGAAAGTTTGATGATCAAGGAACATTTATCATGTTAATGGAATGATGAAAAGATCCTTGTATGACTATGAAAAAATGGCTCAAAGATCATGCCTTGAAAGCTGTCCAATGTGACTTAGAAAAATTCTAAGTCATGAACCTTTTACATTCTTGAAATTTCAACTTTGAAGCTACATAACTTGAAGAATTTTGATCCAATGAAATATTATTGGTAATGGATAGAAAGCTTGAAGAATTACATTCAACTTTCATGTTCAAGGGAAAGTTATTTGAGGTCAAGAACTTGGTAAAAAAGGCCTTGGAAAGTTGCCCCAAAAATCTGTCTAAAAGTTGTCCCATTTGACATTCTTGAAACCCTATTTTGGAGACATCATAACTTGAGTTCTACACTTCTAATGGATGATTTCTAGTACTCAAAATAAATATTGTAGGATGCTTTACAACTTTAATGTTGTAGGAAAAATAATTTGAAGCTTGTATCACCATGAAAGATAGGCTTGAAAGTTGGTACTTCAAGCTAAATTTCTAAGTGTTGAAATAACAAAACCTCCATTTTCTCAACTTTAGCTCATCATATCTCCCAAAGTATGGATCTTTCGAACATGATTCCCTCCAAAAAAAATTATTTCATTATGTCCTCTTTAATTTGATAACAAGTTTGCTTCCATTAAATCAAGGATGAGAAAGTTATGGAAGTTGCAAAAATGGCTAGAATTGGGGGTTTCTACACTTAGAAAAAATTCCAACCAAACTCCTGATTTCATGTTTTCTCTTAACTTTTCTTGTTCCAAACACATGACATCACTTGAAAAAACTTAGCATATCCTTGGTTGACCTTGAGATCCAAGATTTTGACCCCATTGAATCACAGTTGACTTTTGTTGGCCAGATAAAACCTTAGGACCATTTCCAATGATTGAGGCTCTTGTGATGGCTTGTGATGACACATAATCAATGTAGAGGACCCTTAAGGTATGTTTTGAGCTTTAGAATCATGTCTTGCTCAAAGGACCAACCATATGCCTTTTGAACCAAAACCCTAATCCAGTTGCCCACAAGATAGGAGGAGGAAGATTAATGCTTGTGTTCTTGATTCAAGTGGTTGAGTAACATCTCTTATTGATGATGAAGATCTTATGGCTTGAGAACACTATAAATTTGAGCATGAACTCTTGGTTGAGCTTTAAAGATGAAGCTCTCCTCTTGATTATTGGATAAGATACCTTGATCCCCTATCTAGGATCAATGCTATGTACAAATTTTAATGCAAAAATGATATGAAACATAAGCCAAGATATAAGAGATAGGGTGGGAAAATTTTTGGGTGCTACACCATGGCTTACGTGGTGTAGTGAAGACCAACACATGGTCTTAACCCTAGATCAACTATCTGATGATCTTCAGAAGGTGGTCTGACCAACTCTTTTGGAAGTAGGCATTTACCTGATGATGTGTTCCCACGTGGGGGGGGGGGACATGGAGTCCGTGGGGGAAGCGCGTGAGCTTCCCCGACAAGGTAATGCTCTATCCAATGAAGGTGTCTTGTTGAGGCGCGTTCCAGATAGAGGAGGATTAGTCCTTGTTAGGCCTCCCCAATGTAGTACTGTGTTGGACTTGTACGTCTATGGGGAAGGTCTAGGCCCAGTCCAAAACATGAACCCCTCAAGCCGTTGCTCCTAAGCATAGGAGTAGCGAGTTAGGGCATAGAGGACCAGTCCAGGGGATTTTGGTCTGCCCGATATACAGAGTTGAGGATTATAAGCGCGGCCAGAAGTGACAGATGATCGACGAGGCAGCATGTTGGGGAGCTGGAAAAACAAATACACGAGGAGAAGCTGGAGGGATGCTCGTGGTGTCCCCTAGTGCCACATGTCGCATGCATTTAAACCCTAGGGGCGGCTAAGCGTAGGGCACTTGAGTTCCTAGTGTTGCCTCGCTTCCCGTGTCAGGCTTATAAATAAGGGGAAGCCCCTCTCACTTGCACATTTGCTCCTCAAACCTACAGGAATCCTCTCCAAGCTTTTATCAGCGTCGTCACCGTTTCTGCTGCCGTCACCAATCTTAGTTGTCCAGATCTTCCTCTCACAAGTAATTTTCCTCCTCCTCTGTGTAGTTTTATGAGTTTTCCGGTGAAGCTATGAATTTTCGGTGTGTCTCATGAAGTTTCCGGCGAGGACGCCAGGAACTTCATGAGGATTCTGAGAAATTCATGAAAATGTCGATGAATGTCCCAGGAACCTGCGATAAAGGTCCCGGAGAGCTAGAATGGATGCCTCAATGAGCTTAGCTCCTCACAAGCGTGTGGCTGTCGCAGGGAGGTTCAATAAAGGTTTCCCCGTGTGTGTTGGGGTCACCTTGATTTGGGAGCCTCGCATATTCGGGGAGGGGACATATGGTGCACGGGTTGTCGTCAGTTTTCTTGTAGGAGGAGCCTTCATCAGGGAGGGGGCCCATGGTCCCAGGATTTCCCCATCTCTCTCTTTGCATTTTCACTTGATTTGTGGTGGAAGGGTGGATTTGATCTTGGAGTTGAATTCACCGTTTTCCTTTGCTTTTCAGATAAAATGGTTGTAAGGATTGAAGGCGTTATCCATGTTGATGATGAGTTTGAGCCCGAAACTCTCGTCTAGGTCGAAAGGGTTTCACCCGTTCGAATGCCCGTGGACTGGGCCGGGCACGAACCTCTAACTATAGACTCGCACTTCGTCATTGATGATATGAACACCTTCGCGACTGTCGAGGACCGTCTAAAAGGATCTTCCGCGAGCTGGATGGTATATAAACCCAAATAAAGACACCACATCTTCTCGAGTTTCTGGGAGATGAGGTTTTGCAGCTTCACCCAAATGTCATAGTGTTCGTGCGAGCATTTGAGCTTGTCTGTGAGTTTCTTCGTATTGGGGCCACCCTTCCCCTGTTCTTCCATACCTTTCACCTTCAGCATTAATCCTCTGAGGGCAGGAACAGTTGGGTATCCTTGAAGCATTAGAGGAAGCTATTATGGGCATACCAAGACTCTCTTCGCTCGTTCAAGGATAGGTTCTATATCGTGAAGCTTGTGTCGCATGCGGTTGTCGATTCATTATACGATCTTATAGTCATAGAAGAGAATGGGAAGCCCGAGGAGACCTTAGTGTCGAAATTTCCCCTGGAGTGGGTCGAGGACCACTTCTTCCTAGGTACAAACAACTATATCGTGAGGCATGTCGACCTGGATGCTGATGACCGGCTGGCTTACCAAAAAATAGTCGACTTTGTATCTGGCATCACCCCCGCTAAGTGCGTTACGAAGGACGGGAATTTCATCCTTGACGAGCGCGGGGAGATTTGTCGTGAGGGTCGACTAATCAATAATAAGGCTCTCCTTGAGTGCGGATCCTGCGAGGAGGCCTTGAGGTTTTTAGGTAACAAAATTTTCTTTTAGGCAGGGTGTCTGCCCCTTTAATTTTGTTACTGACTTTTGTTTCTTCTTTCATTCCAGGCTAGATGTCGAACGCGTAAAAACACATTTTAAAGCTCACAGGGACAAAGGCTGGGAAGAAAAGCAAGAGCATAGTTTCCTAAGTCTAGCAGATGGAGAAGCCCGACCAGGGAGCCGACGGTTCTTCCTCTCCTCAATGCATCCAGTCCCCCCTGTGCTAGCCGACCTCGAGGGGAGTGTGCCCACTGAGAAGTATGTGCTACCTCCTTGCCAAACTCAGCGGAACTTCTTCTCCAAGGGCCATTCTCCGATGGTGGTCGAGGCAGAGACCAAGGTGGTTATGGGAGTCGATTGGGCGGCCCGGAGAAATACTATCACCGATGACATGGCCGTCATGATGGGGATCTTTTTGACGGCCTTGGTCTTGAATGATAAGACAAGCCCTACCTCTAATTTGAAGAAGCTATGCAATGAGAATGTTATCCTTAAAGCAGAGAAAAATAAAGCGGATAGCGACTTGCAGGAGGCCCAGACGAGGTACGAGAATCACGTGCGCCTCCTCCACGAGATGAACAAGATGACTAAAGAACTCAAGTGAAAGAGGAACATGATCAACGGAAGGCAAGGTGGCCGAGCTAGAGACCGAAGTCAAGCCTGCTAAGGATGAGTCTACCAAGGAGAGGCTTCTAGCGTCTCATGATGATCTGGTGTTGAGGATCCAGAAGCTCGAGCAGGATTATGTAAGGGCTCTCGAGGTGGGGTTTGACTGCACCATGGAGCATCTCCGGATCATGAAGCCAGATGTCCAGTTCGTGACCGAAGGGACATGGCCTTTCCATCAGATTGTTAAGGGTCGCATGGTCGCTCAAGTAACCTAGGAAGAAGATGGTGTCCAAGCTGAGGTAGATGGTGGCCATGAGGAAAATGAAGTTGCTTAGTGTTTGTTGTAGTATTTCTGTTTTTCTGGCCTGTGTGCCCTATTGATGTGTTTGTTTCTGGCTTGCGTGCCACTTTTGATGTGTTTATTTCTGGTCTGTATGCCATTTTGTACTCTTGAACAATTGGATCTACCCGCCTTTTTGGGAACGTAATATTTTTACCTTTATTCCGAGTGTGTTGTTTTTCTTGTTTTTCATGCATGGAATACCGTTTGTGTGTTTGTCATCGGAAATTTTGCTCGACCTATATTGTGACCGATCGTGCAGGGAACTGGCCAAGTGATCAAATTGATATTCGATCAATGACGAAGCCAAGACCTTGGTTGAGGTCCTTGCCCAAGACGTGAACTTCCCACCACAAGCGGGGTGTTCTGCCTTACTAGTACGACAACGGTCGAGCTCGGTTGAGGGGTCTCCGTTAGATCAAGGGTCTGCCCCCACACGCAAAGGGAAGACTCTTGTCTTTTAGTTTTAAATTTAGGAGTTGAGCATTTACCATATCACGCCCCTGTGGTCGTGACGCTAGTGGGGTCACGGGCAGTGTCTAAGTGTAGTATTACTTGAGCTTTTCTGCGTTTCATGGTCAAGAAAGTTCTCCCCCGTGTAGGTTTTCGAGGTAATAGGCCTCATTGCCCATTTTATCTCAGACACGATAGGGGCCTTCCCAGTTTGCAACAAGTTTTCCCTCGCGCGAATCCTTCTTATTCCTTCGTAGGATCAGGCTGCCCACCTGGAACTCGCGTTTGATGACTTTGCTGTCATGTCACAAGGTTATCCTTTGTTTTAGCGAGGCTTCCCGTAGGGATGCCCCCGACCTGATTTCCTCGAATAGGTCAAGTTCCTCCTTTAATGCCTCACTGTTTGCCTCCTCGTGGAAAGGGGACTCGGTTTTCCTAGAAGGTTCTCTTATTTCCACCAGAATTACTGCCTCAAATCCATAGGTAATTCAAAATGGGGTCTCCCCGATTGTCGAGTGCGGGGTAGCCCTGTAGGCCCAGAGTATGATGTTTAGCTCCTCTACCCACCTATTTTTGGCATCTCCCATCCTTCGTTTCAAGCCGTGCAGAATCACTCTATTTGCGACTTCGGCCTGCCCGTTCGTCTGTGGGTGTTCGACCAAGGTGAAGTGTTTCTTCGTACCCAGTCTGGTGATGAAGTCCTGGAAGTTCTTGTCGGTGAACTGTGTTCCGTTGCCGGTGAAGTATATTCCATTTATAGAAATGGAGTATGTTTTAGACCGTGATTTTGGCTAAGGCTTCCTCCTCTATCCATTTAGTGAACTAGTCGCCACCGACTATCAAATATTTATTTTGGTATGACCCTATAGTGAAGGGCCCAAGGATGTCCATCCTGTAACACCCCACTTCCCGTATTAAATAAAATATAAATATTATAATAATAATCAGAATTTTCACCAAAAAGTGGGATATCACATCTCCAAATTTTATAAAAATACTTTATTCATTCTTTTCAAAATAATACAGCGGAATTTGTTTCATAAAGTAAAATACATCAAAACATGATACGTCACAAGATTTCAACACGTTTGACATAAAACAATTACAACACCCATATCCCGTGTTACGTATCAGAGCATCCTAGACTCGACGGTCACACCAATATCCAAGCTAGCTAAACACCTGGATTATCTGTACTTCCGAAGAAGCACAGACCACAACAACAACAAAGGGGTGAGAAATAATTATCAGAATATAATGGTAATGTAATACATGTAAACAAGGTAGTAAAACACACCAACACACCAATATTCACCCCAACAACTCCATATAACGAACCTACTGTTCAAATTACAATATAACATATTACAATGCAAAATGCAACTCAACACCATGCATGCGGTACCGACTCATTGGTTCATTCAATCGAACCCACCATTCTCCACAAAGGAGTACGGGTGAATCACTTACGCTCCATCCGAGACATGATTCGACCCCACCATTCTCCACAAAGGAGTACGGGTGAATCACTTACGCTCCATCCGAGACATGATTCAACCCCACCATTCTCCACAAAGGAGTACGGACAGATCACTTACGCTCCATCCGAGACATGATCCATCCCACCAAGACACCATGATATGCACACACCAATGCATAACTATTATGTTCAGGCACACTAAGTGCACACGATCCACCTGATCGTATCATTATACATCACATATATATGCACAGATATAACATGCACCAACACCATATAAATCAATTAGTTAGTAAGCAAGTTCATCTTCTATCACCAAGATACAAACACATCCCACTACTCGGGGATACACGATCCTACTGATCACTACATACATATACATCAACTAATTGTCCACCAGTCATTATTACGGGAAACATGCACTATCACCAAGTACACAAGTTAGTTCCCACACTCATCATTCTTACAGTGCATCAAGGCCAAACTGTACCTATCATCTCAACTCAGATCCTCAGTCTATTCTAGTACCAATCTTGCACATTACCGTAACCAATAGGCTTCTAATTCCTATTCCCAAAATCATCACCTACACACTCTATCGATACCTCAAAAGCCATACAGAATTTTCCCTAAAAACTGTAAAACACCCTATATGCCCTATATGCCAAATCATCCCAAAACACCAATTCATTAACATTGACTTATACTCCATCACTATCAATTACTAGTTATCATCAAACACAAACACACCAATAAACATTATACTTACCAATTATCCTATACTTCCTACTCTAGAACCAACATTACGGTACATTACCGACACTCCAGAGTCACTCTGAATCTCACCAAGGTCCTAAGCATAGTCATTAACGACACTATAGGGAAACAACACATAATTTTCCCCAAAGCTATAATCATGGTCATTACCCATACCATAGTAACAACACAGAATCTCACCAAAACTCTATTTATATTTACTATCAACACTGCAGTAACAACATATAATTTTCCCCAAAGCTATAATCATGGTCATTACCCACACTACAGTAACAACACAGAATCTCACCAAAACTCTATTTATAGTTACTATCAACACTGCAGTAACAACATATAATTTTCCCCAAAGCTACAATCATGGTCATTACCCACACTACAGTAACAACACAGAATCTCACCAAAACTCTATTTATAGTTACTATCAACACTGCAGTAACAACATATAATTTTCCCCAAAGCTACAATCATGGTCATTACCCACACTACAGTAACAACACAGAATCTCACCAAAACTCTATTTATAGTTACTATCAACACTGCAGTAACAACATATAATCTCACTAACATCACCATAATATATATACACCAAATTCACCAATACCAATCAACAATTCATCAATGTCAAGCATCAATTTATCATCAGCAACAATAATAACAAGGATGCCAATATAAAACTTCATAGATCGGAATTTTCCTACGGGGTTAAGGAATCCCCTCTACCCTATACATGTATATACCATCCCAAATCAAGTTTCTCCCCCTTACCTTGTTAATCGGTTGATCGATGAAAGAACCCTCCAAGGTTTGGCCAATTCTGATTTTCCCCTGTATCCTTCGTTCTTTGCTCCCTTTTCCGTTCCCTTTTCCGTTCTCTCCTTTCTATCGTTCTTTTTCCACTTTCTCTAACTTCTCACAATGTATCGTAAAACTACTAATCCCTCACGTTTCTATTTTAATTCTCTAATCCCAATAATAATAATAACTTAATAATAATAACTTAATAATAATAATAATAATAAAAATAATAATAATAATAATAATAATAATAATAGTAATAATAATCCTATTATTATCTCACCAAAATAATAATAATGTTAATAACTTAATAAAATAATAATAATAATAATAGTAATAATAATCCTATTATTATCTCACGAAAATAATAATAATGTTAATAACTTAATAAAATAATAATAATAATAATAGTAATAATAATCCTATTATTATCTCACCAAAATAATAATAATGTTAATAACTTTAATAAAGTAATAATAATAATAATAATAGTAATAATAATCCTATTATTATCTCACCAAAATAATAATAATGTTAATAACAATAGTAACTATAATAAATATAATAATAATAATAATATTCCCACCAATATCAATATTATACACTATATTATTATATTCACCAAAACACCACCAATAATCCTCCCATATCAGGGACACCCACCAATAATAATATTCATACCGATGATAATAATAATAATAATAATAATGATAATAATAATAATAATAATAATAATAATAATAATAATAATAATACCACCAATATTACTATTAACTATTATATTATTATCTCCACACCACCAATGATCCTTATATATCAAGGATACTCACCAATCACATACCAACACACCCCACCTAAGGGCACACCAACATAAAATAATTAAATTAACACCAAAATGACTAAATAAATAAAATGGGTGTTACACATCCCCCACTAGGAAAATGGCCATGATGACGAGAGTGTTTTTAGCTTGTTTAGCGAGGCCAGGTGCATGTCCCCGTGCCGTTGGCATTTGTCGCACCTCTTGACGTGCTCTTTCGCGTCTTGTTGCATGGTGGGCCAATAGTATCCTGCTCGTAGGGGCTTGTGAGCAAGTGATATTCCACCAAGGTGTTGGGTATTAATTCCTTTGTGGATCTCTTAGAATATGTATGGTACCTTAGATTCGTCCACACACTTGAGGAGGGGATGGAGAATCCCCGTCAGTATAGTTTATCCTTAATTAAGACGTACGAGCACACGTTCACTTTTTTGAAATCGTCGGGCAGTCGCCCCGTGCTGAGGTAGGTGTAAACAGGGGTCATCTAGTAGTTATTGTCACCAATAGTGTTTACCTCGACAGTTGTTGTGTCCTTCTCGATGTTGGGGCGAGAGAGGACCTCCTAGATTATAGATTTGTTCCCGCCCTGTTTTCTTCATGCTCGCCAGTTTCGACAAGATGTCTGCCCATGTGTTATGTTCACGTGGAACGTATCATACCTCTGTAGAATCGAAGCCTTTCATTATTTCTCTTACCAAGGAGAGGTACTCGGTGAGATTGTCGTTCTTGGCTTGGTACTCTCCCCGTACCTGGGAGGCTACGAGTTAGGAGTCGATAAAGATCTTTACCTCTTTCGCACCAAGGTCTTCGGTCAGATGAAGTTCTACGAGGAATGCCTCGTACTAATTTTGGTTATTCAACATTCGGAACGCCAAGGCGAGAGAGGCTTCTATCAGGATACCCTCTCTTTTTTCTAATATAATGCCCGCTCGGCTTTCTGTCGAGCTAGAGGCGCCGTCGACGAAGATGGTCCATTTGTGTGCCTCTGGGGTCGGGGACTCTGTGGAAGTCATCTCCATGATGAAGTCGGCCAGGACTTGAGCCTTGAGGTCTTTTCTTCTCTCGTATTAGACATCAAATTCGGAGAGCTCGGGCGACCATTTGAGCATTCTTCCCAACATGTTTGGCCGCCCGAGTAGCTATTTGACGGGCTGGTCGGTTCTGACCATGATCGTATGGGCCAGGATGTAATTATGTAATCTTCTGGACACATTGATGAGGGTTAGAGTGACCTTCTCGATCTGCTGGTATCTGAGCTCGGGACCTTGGAGGGCTTTTCTCATGAAGTATATCGGCTTCTGCCCTTCGGGGGTCTCGCAGATCAGCGTAGTGCTGACGGCCTCCGTGGTGACAGCGAGATATGGGTATAGGGTTTCCCCGAACTCGGGCCTCAACAACACTGGTGGTTATGAGAGGAATTGTTTGAGGTGGAGAAGGGCCTGCTCGCACTCCTCGATCTATTTGAATGCGGCCTCCTTGCACAGAAGCTTGAAGAAGGGGAGGGCGTGTTGAGCGGACTTGGCGGCGAAATATGACAATGATGCGAGCATCCCGTTTAATGATTGGATGGACTTCTTTATGTTCAGCATGGCGAACTCAGAGAAAGCCTTGCACTTGTCCGGATTTGCTTCTATTCCTTGTTCCGTTAGGTAGAATCCGAGGAATTTTCCTACTCGTACGCTGAAGGTGCACTTCTCAAGGTTGAACCTCATTCTGCACTTCCTCTTCGTCCCGAAGACCTTCTTGAGATGGGTGGTGTGGTCAACCTCTTCTCGTGACTTCACGATCATGTTCTCCATGTAAACTTCGAGCATGTCCATAATTTATCCCCAGAATACCTTGTTCATCATCCATTGATAGGTCACGTCGGTGTTCTTCAAACCGAAGGGTATTACGTTGTAGTAATAATTTCCCGACTCGATCATGAAGGTTTTTTATTGCCTGTCAACCTTCTCCATGAGGATTTGATTATACCCCGAGTACGCGTCCATAAATGGAAATAGTGTAAAACCTGAATAGTTGTCGACGGGTTTGTCGATGTTAGGTAATGGGTAAGCATCTTTGGGGAATGCCCGGTTGAGATTAGTATAATCAACACACATCCTCCATTTTCCATTATGTTTCTTAACTAGTACAACGTTGGATAGCCAGGTTATGTACTGGGCTTCTAATATAAAATTTGCCTCTATAAGGTATTTTACAGCTTTTTCAGCAGCCTCTGCTTTCTCGGGAGAATGCCTATGCCTACGTTGAACTATGGCCCTAGCGGTCGGATCTATGGTGAGGTGGTGGAATGCTACGTCGGGGCCAAGGTCGGGAATCTCTGTAGCACTCCAATCGAACAGGTTGGTGTTCTCCTGGAGGCAGGATTTAAGCTGCTCCTTGCCAGGTCGGGGAGTCTCGTGCCAATCTTCACGCTTCTTCCTGGGTCGTATTCGAACGTGATGAGCTCGAAGTCTCCATCTGGAATGGGGAGCATTGGGTGGGACAGCTACCCGTTGTCTGCTGGAGGTGTGTCTTCAGATTCTGCGCTTTGCTCTTGCTTGCTGGGGAAGCGGCTGTTGAGGTCGACAGAGTTGATGTAAGGAAGTGGCTTCTGCTCCTCAGCCTGGGCTGGTCTGCTGGTCAACTTAGGAGGGAAGTTTATCGAGTTGAGTCTTTTGAACGCCGCCTCAAAGCATCTTCTGGACGCATCAATATCCTCGTGGAGGGTGACGACCTGACCTTTGGTCGTGTAGTACTTCATCTTTGGGTGGACTGTCGATGGTACTGCGGTTAGTTCAGCTAAGGTCGGCCTTCCCAGGATGCACTGGTACAGGGAGGGACACTCAATTACCAAGAAGCATACCTTCACCTGTCTGGTCGTCTCCTCGGTCCCGAATGTGACGAGTAGTTCCACGTATCCCTAAGGCTTGGTGGTGGTACCGTTGAATCCCTGGAGCTCAGAGCCGACATACAGGGTCAAGTGGTTCTCGTCGAGTTGGAGGGCTGTAAACAGATGGGTGTACATTATGTTCATTGAACTCCCTTGGTTAACTAGGATTTGGTGCACGTCAAAGTTCGCCATCGGAGCCCTTATCAGGTGGGGAATGCTGGAGTTTGGTGCACCCCCGGGAAGCTCCTCAAGGTAAAAGGTAATCAGGTGCGATTGACCTTTAAGCTTATCGAGGGTAGCATTCGTCTTCGAGATCTTGTCGATAAGTTCCTCAAACTTCCTCTTGACTGACCCGGTCGATAGCTTGTTGGGCCCCTACAGGATATGACCAAGGTGGCGGGAGAATCCTCCCGTGGACTGTGGGTAGATAAAGGTCTGGAGGGCTCGCTAAAAATGAGGAAATTCTCTGGTCGGGAGACACACAGGGTGACCTGTAGTCCAGCTTCTTCGGAGGGAGGTGAAACTTCCTTGACCTTCTTGGCTTCGCGGGTCTCAGGTCAGGGAGCCTCACCTCATCGGGTGTACTGTTTCAGGTGCCCTTCTTTAATTAAGATTTCGATTGCATCCTTGAGGTGGATGCAATCTTCTGTGACGTGTCCATGACTCCGATGGAATCGGTAGTATTTGGATTTGTCCACGTTGGCCTTCGGGGGCGTCGGTTTCGGGAAATAGACACTGCCCCTCTGAAATTCCAAATTGATACATTTGGACAGGATGTGCTCACAGGGGAGCTGTGAGCAGCGTGTACTTAGTGAACTGGCCCGCTGGTCCCCTCTGCTCGCGGGGTCGGTCTTCTCTTCTTCTTTTCCCGCTTCGTCGAGGATGAGCGACCTCCTCCTTCCTGGTGCTCCTAAAGCCTTCTTGGTTCTGCGTGTCATGGGTCGTGTTGGCGGCCTCTATCTCCTCATACTGGATGTTTGATTGGGCTTTATGGAGAAGGGCATTTAAGGTGTGGGGGCGTTCGATCCCGACGGCTTTGGCGAAGTCGGAGTGAGGTCGTATGCCTCTTTGGATTAGGAATTTATTCATATCGTCCGTTATGGACACCTAGGTGGCTTCTCGATTGAATTTCTCTATGTAATCTCGAAGAGGTTCGTTATTCCCTAAGATAATGGCTTATAGGGCTTCCTCTATCGTCGGATGGCGTCGGGAAGCTGTGAAGTGCCTGGAGAACTGCCTCTTCAGTTCGTCCCATGAGGTGATGGATTCGAGTTTGAGGCGTTTTTACCACGCCATGGTACCCTTCCTCAGGGTAGTGGGTAAAAGCCTGCACTTGATGGCTCCTCGCACATTTTCATAATCGAGCATCACGTTGATGCTTTCTATGTGGTCGTCTAGGTCGGTCGTGCCATCGTATGTTGCCAAGGACGGGGGTTTCTCAATCCTGAAGGGTAATAGGGCCTCCCTGATGGCCCTACATAGTGGCGAGCGTTGGACGTCTTCGTCACTCCTAACGGACGACAGTGGGTGAGAGACTGATCTCTGGTTATTTTTGTTCCATCGGGGAAGACTCTTTGGTCGGGATCTTAGCTTGGAAGAACCTCCTTCGACTTTGTTCTTCTTCTAAGCTGGGGAGCATCGTTCCTTTCGGGAAGGTGATCGGTCCCACTTCTGCGAAGCCAATTGTTGTGGTCGCTCCAAACGAGGGTGACGCTCAGTCAGTCGGGGAGATGGCCTCCAATAATCATCGACGTGTCGTGTTCTCCGCAGGGGAGGAGATGAGATGCTGGAAGCTGGGCGACGATGTCTCCGCGGGGGAAGGCGTGATGGTCGCTCCCTCTCGAGCATCCATATTTACTCGTTCTATCGAAAGATCATCAGGTTGGTCTGGTTGATCCCCGCGAACAGAGCCACCATGGTAGGGTCGGCGCCTGCTGGCACCGGGATGGGTTGGTAGACATTCGGGTTGTGGAAGCGCTGGTCGACATTGAAGGACGAGTCTTCCGAGGAGGGAGAGGCGGTGCGTCATCCCAGTATTTGCCTTCATTGTTGCGAACGGTCGCGTTGGGGTCGTGGTCATCCCCGTTGGCGAAGGGGACGAAGGCAGTTTCTAGAGCATTGTCATCGCGCGGGCTGTCCATGATCAGAATGGAAGTTGAAAGTTTCTTTGGTTCTTGAGCTTCTATGCTTGGATAAGAGAAAGAAATGGGAAGCAAAGGGTTCCAACAAACAGCGCCACTGATCTCACCTGATCAGAAAAGAATCAGTAGCATGTCACGCATCGTGAGTTGTTGTGTTCACTGATGTTGTAAAGGAGGAAGGGGTGTACCTGCAAGGTACTCTGATGCTTAAGTGAGTAATGAAGGTTTAAAGAAAGCAAGTACAGAGAGAATAAGATAACTGACCCTCTAGTGAAAGAGGGTATTTATAATGTGACCCCAATGTGGGGCCAACGGTTACCTTGCATTGGGTCGGATTACCAAGCCCAACACAAGTAACTGTCAGGACTTACATGGCGTAGTGAAGACCAGCACGTGGTCTTCTCCCTGGATCAACTGTGCTGTGATCTTCGGAAGGAGGACTGACCAAGTGTTTCGGAAGTGGATAGTTTCCTGATGACGTGTCCCCGCGTAGGGGGCACATGGAGTCACGCGCTTCCCCGACAAGGTAATGCTCTTCCCGACGAAGGTGCCTTGTTGAGGCGCGTGCCCGACAGAGGAGGATTGGGCCTTGCTTGGCCTCCCCAACGTAGTATTGGGTTGGGCCTGCCCGTCTGTGGGGAAGGTCTAGACCCAGTCCAGAACACTTCCCTTGATGATTATTGGTACACACCTCGAGCTTGGTACTTTGTCCTGAACTTGTTCTGTGTGTGATTTTCCTTTGTGATTGAGTTGCTTCGTGTTTACTTATTGGCTATTTCGTATTCACATGCTCCCTTAGGGATTCCTAGTCTAATTTAGTTTTTGATTAAGTTTGGAGTAGGATAGACATTAGGCTCTCAATCCAAGCATGCTAACGTTAGGGTAGACTCCCTTTCGCATCCTAACCTTAGGGCCACTGTGTATGATAACATCGAGGACTTAGTCTCCCCTAGACCTTTTGTGCGCCTCTCTTCTTTCTCAAAGCAAAATCAAAACACGTAATAAATACGATGAGTATTGTGTGTCACGAGCCTTAAGTATATGGGAAATGACGAGTGAGGGGTCTCTCCTTACTTTTCTAGAGTGTTTAGCATACGTCCCGTTTGGGGGCGACCATGCGACACATTCTCTCTTATGTCATAGACTCTAGTGCAATACGAATCTCAAACAAATTCAACTCACTTCTGTTAGAACTCACAAACAAATGCAAGTCATTCTTTCCTTCGGGATTCTCCTTCAAACCTTTTCAGAAAGAGTACGTTATTTCTTTTCTATCGCAAACAGGCATCGGCCTTAACTGCTGGAACGTAAATTTAACGTCGCTCATGAAAAGCACCTTAACCAATTGATAGTCGTAACCACGAAATACGGACTCTCTGACTTCCTTATTCTCGTCTGAATAAGGATACGTCGGTACAATACGACGAAGTCTTGGTGAGCAACCTTCCCCCATTCACCCGTAGCCCTCCAAACTACGTTGACTCTGACTTTCCCATTGCACGAGGGAATACGTAGGTCTAGGAAGGCGAAGTCCTATTGAGTCTCCTTTTGTCTTTTTCTCTTTCTGCTCCCGTTTAGCAGTAGGCTTTAGATAACACACCATTTGATTAGAATAACAAGCGTGGATCCCTTTGAGTACAACGAACGCGAGGGGATGTTAATACCTTCCTCTCGCGTAATCGACTCCTGAACTCAGAATTTGGTTGCGATGACCATATCTTCTCCCTTATTTGAGGTTTTCTTCGATCATTTCCTTTCTCTTGTTGGGATAAATAACGTTCGGTGGCAACTCTTCTATTTTTTCTGTCAGGTATTTTTCGCAGTTGCGAGCATGGGCACCGAACTCGATTACGGCAACGCCGGCTACGGCACCCCCAGCTATGGGGGAGAAATGATTGAAAATTTGTTAGATATGTAAGAACCCTCGCACCAACTACCTTTACCTCATGAGAATACTAGGAGACCCCAAACACCTTAGGAAAATCGTGGGAGACCTCGAAGGCAAGCGAATGCACCTGGATGTGAAACTGTGGGGTGTTACGATTGAGCAAGTCATTGATTTTCTATTCAATCGTTGTATAATTCAATTTTATGAAATAATATCATAAATTATTTTTTTTGTATTTTATTTTAAATTATTTTATTGTTACAATAAATAAATTAAGAAAAAACCTAAACAATATCGTAGCCACTGCCTGTGACACATGCTCCTAGAGGGTGCATGAATGTGCCACATGTAATGGCATGTACTATAAGCATTTGTCAGCATGCATGGCATCTGTGTACAGCAAATGCATGCATGCGTCATTCAAAATGGATACTCCTCTTGTTAGTTAATTTTTTTTTTATAAAAAAAAACATGATTAGTTTTTTTTTTTTTTTAATTTTATGATTATTTTAGAAAATTAATTTTTAAAAATGGTTATTTAAAAAAAATGAGGTAGGGTGTCGTTCTTAATGTCTCCTTGTCCTCTTTTTCAATGTCTAACTTTAGCTTATATAATTAAATATTTTAGGATTTTATATTTAATAAAATCCAATTCTACCTTAAGCTACTATGCGTGATAAAGAAAGTTTAAAATGAATGAAATAAAAAAAATCACAAAAATATTTAATAAAAACAATAAAAATCAAACTAAATAGTTTATTAATTCTAATTTTTATTTTTATATTTTGAAGAAAAAAATATAAGAAATACAAATTAGATGTAAAACTGTGCAAAAAATAAAAATGAACACGAAACAGAAAGAAAGTTTCGGAAACCAAACAAATAAAAATCAAATTATGTATTAAAAAATAATAATCAGTTGAAAACATTCTAGTTTATCAAAATGAGAACGTAAACGGGATCGAAAAAATTAATCGAGCACATCAGATTAAATTAGACGAACCGTAAATCAATAAATCTGACAATTTCAAGTCCGATCACAAAATTTTCCACCCGCTAATTTTACCTATCTATAAAACCGAAGTCTTATTTCTGGTATATTTTTTTAGGCGTTAATGCAAAAAAAATGCTTGTTATATGGATGTTGCAAACGTCTTGTAAATGAATCGATTTATTAATTCAGAAACAAAACTTGAGAAATGACATCCCAGAAGTTTAATTTCACAATTTTAATCATTTAATATTTAAAAACTTAATAAAAATAATGAATCATTAATAAATTTTGTAAAATAATAATAAATAATAAATTGTCCTACTCTTTAATATCATGTCATTAAAAATATATTTTTCTTAATCATTAATGACACGTATACAAAATTGAAGAAAGACCAACATAATATTAAGTGATGTAAAGTTGAAGATTAAAAAATTAATATTTAAAATTAAAAGACTAAAAGTTAGAAAATATTAAATTAGAGACTAGATGTAATGTTTTAAAAATCAGATCGTAGATCGAACCGTTAAAACTTCTAATTTAAAGTTTAATTGGTTAAATAAGTTAAAATATTTATTAAATAAACTAATAATATGAAATTAAATTTCATAGATATGTTATACATAATTATATGTTCACAACTTAATAAAATAAATATTTCAAAATTATACAACAATATTGATAATACATAACGTGACATAGTTCTACACTTCATTTCAACTCTCATTTAACAATATTTTGATCAAACAAAAGAATTATAATAAAATAAATTAAACTAATTCAAACTAAAATAAAAATAAATAGTATAATAACTAAAATAAAGTTCAAATAATTAAAAATATCTATTAAATAACATAGAATACCAAAGCATAAATAATACAACATATTTCATTAAACAACAAAATATCGAATTTGAATTGAACTACGACAAATAAGAATTAATTGACAACAAACAATATTAATTTGAAAGACAATTAATATTGAATTAAACATCGTGATTATATTTAAAAGTGACGATATAATGATGATGGTGGTGTGTGGTTGAAAGTAAAACTATAATTGAGTGACAAAACATAAAAAATTATATGATTGTAAAAAATACGCAGAATTTTTTTATGATTGAAAAATATATATTAAGTTTTGATATTAACATATTAAAATTTAAAAAAAAAAATTAAAAACATCAATTTGATGCATTTTTTATGAACCAGGCGGTTTTATAAAATCAACTTTAATTCTTTGATTCAAATAGTTTTAGACGGTTCAACTTAGTTTTTCTAATTTAATTTCGGTTTTGATTTAATAGAATATAAGAATATAATACGATATCAAATCTTAGATAACTATAGCAGCTTGTTTGAATTCTTTAATACCAATTTGTGATTACTCGTTGATTATGAAAGAAATTAAAATCTTATAAAAAATTGCTTAGCAAAAATCTTAAAAGATTTTTAGGGTAAGCAAGATTTTATCAAGATTTTAATTTCATCCAAAATCAACACGTAATCACAAATTAGTTGGTATTAAAGAATTCAAACAAATTGATATAGTTATCTAAGATTTAATATCATCCGGATATTATATTCTTATATTCTATTAGACACAAGATTATTTAATTTGAAAAGGTTGGGAAATCTGCATTAATTTTACAGTAGTAATGAAAAATATGAAAAACTATATACGTTTCAATCACATTAAAATCTCATTGAGATTAACATGATTATTCTCATTATTTAGACCTGCTCTACGAGTAAGGCACTATCAACGTTATCTTATGTTAGGTAGATGATTCAAATGCCTTGTAAATACAAATTTTATTAATTATGGACCGCACTCGTGTTTGTGCAAATAGTTTGGAGCACTAAGAGGTGGCAGCATCCCTGCATGCAATACAAAAAAAGTTAATTAAGCGTGAACTAAACCCATAGTAAATAATATACACAAGTTCAGAAAATGTAGCAATCAACTTAATTACGATTGAAACACTATGTGACAGCCTACTTTTTTTACCAAATCATGTCTTTGAAATGAGTGAATACAATCTCACGACTACAATCCCCTAACAATTTTTAGCAAATAAATCGAAGATCCAACCACACAAGAGTTTAAATTCATAGTTATATTAATTTTTACTAATATATGTTTAATATGTTTAAAAGTACTCATAGCTAGTAAATTATTTATTCAATGTTAGTGGCTCCTTGTTGAAGTTACTCAAGACTAATGAATTTAATCAGATATCTTCTTAGAAGGTTTTTTCGGTGAGTGAAAAGAAATTCAGATATTTTCTGTTTTCTCTTTGAGTTGAAAGAAATTTTTTTACTCTGAAATTTTAGAACTACTTGGCAGGATGGAATTCACTGGAGGCAACGGTAGTGCAAATTATAGTAATCTTACACGGACGGTTGAGTATGAAGCCACCCTTGAGGCGGCTAAGACTGTTTATAAAAAAAAACAGATGAGACTTGCATATGTCTTTAGAACCTACGTTTCTTGCCTTTAGAAGTTACGTTGTTATTTCTGATTATGCACCATTTATTGATATGAGCCTAACATAATCAGAAATAACAACGTAACTTCTAAAGGCATAGGTAAGAAACGTAGGTTCTAAAGACATATGCAAGTCTCATCTGTCCTGTTTTTTTTTATAAACAGTCTTAACCGCCTCAAAGGTGGCTTCATAAGACTACTATAATTAGCACTGGCGTTGCCTCCAGTGAATTCCATTCTGCCAAGTAGTTCTAAAATTTCAGGGAGTAAAAAAATTTCTTTCAACAAGGAGCCACTCGCTTTGAATAAATAATTTACTAGCGATTAGTACCTTTAAACATATTAAGCATATATTAGTAAAAATTAATATAACTATGAATTTAAACTCTTGTGTGGTTGGATCTTCAATTTATTTGCTGAGAATTGTTAGGGGATTGTAGCCGTGAGATTGTCAAAGATTCAATCATTTCAAAGACATGATTTGGAAAAAAAGTAAAACTAAATACTGAGAAGCATTAAATTTCAATAATAGTTACCTGGATATCACTAACACTTTTCGCAAGCTCTGATATGAGTGGGTCAACACCTTCATCAATAACCAAAACTATTGTTTCAGAAACCTTTTTAGCAAAAATTTGAACCTCCCAGAATTTCAATAATCAACCAAGCTTTATTAAAAATAATTAATACTCTTCTGCTTTCTATTGGCTCAAAAGTTCGTGAATCAGACATACAAATTGCAAATAGGATGTATAAAGTTGTATTATCTTCAAATTATGTGTATTTTCTACCTGCTCAACATTACTCATTGCTGATAGCAAAAGAGGAAGCACAGTACCAAGATGAGAGTCAAGACCAGGCCCAGCAACCTCTGCTAAAGCCCAAGAGCATGTGCATTGAAGACCCTGGCCATGTTACCAGCAAATTTTTAATTAAGATGCAAATGATAAAGCATCCAGAACAAATGAATCCAAACATAGAGACACATATGACAATGGAGGATAAAGCAGTTTGGGTAGAATGTGAGGTAAGACTGCACTTGTTCTTACACTAAAAATGAAAATATAATAGATTAGTCAATTTATAAGTCGGTAGAAACAATAAATCCACTATTCATGGCCGCTAATGCAAGAGAGATGCAAAATATCCAACAAAACTGGCATAATTTCCCAGTGTCTTTGGAGTATTTGCCACAATAATTCGCAAATGGTAATTAACCTTGTCAAGAAAAAGAAAAAGGTAGTTGATAAATTGTACACATTTGCTTGAACCATATACAATACAGCAAGTACTTCATTGCGTTTATCATGCCCTAGAACCTTCATCATCACTTCCCCCTCACTTGTGAGGCTTTCCCAGAAGTCCCAGCAACCTGGAAGGAATAAATAGGTTCATAAACCAAATCAGTTTGGAGATTGAGTTGTTGTTATAGGACTACTACATACTTTGAATAATAGATCACTCAATAGCTCCACATAGCTTTGTCGAATATGCCAGGTAGAGAGACCTGTGATAGTTTAAAAGAAAAAATTAATGGAAGACATCCTAGCCAGTGGCATCCATCGTGAATATATTCCGAGAAATAGAAAAAAGAGCAATAGTTCTGACCTGAATTATTCAATAAGAATCATAGATTAAGTGATGCATAAAAACAAAGATAACATGCGATGTTGCATAATGTTCAACCAAGACATGGGCAGCCCCTAGTGCGGCCTGGCGGACAGATTCATTCTCATCAGCAAGACCTACAAATATTTTAAAAATAAAAGATCCAGTAAATGTAAGGATAACAGATCATAAACATAAATGAAAAATAGAAAGTAATCGAAAATAGAAAGTAATATACCATCTAAGATAGAAGGCAGCACCTGGGGAAGATAGTTTTGAAACTGGAATCTTAATGACCTCGGTCAAATAATAAAATATTTTGAAAAATGTTTAACAAACTTCAGAAAAAAAAATCTTCAAAAGTTATAAAAAATGACAAAAATCCACTTCAATTGTTTTTTACCTAAACCCCTGGATTATGTAAATGAAATTGTATTCAAAAAATGTAAGTTTCAACTTACATGTTATCTAAGGATAAAGCCTAAATAGAGCTTATGAAGCTTAGCCATACCTCACCTTGCAAACTGGTTTGGAGAGATTTAGCAACCGCAAACCTAAGATGACATTAACATCTATTTGTTGAAGAGCTACCCATATTATCCCCACGTCCTATTTAGCCATAAAACCTTTTGGTATTTTCTCTATACTCCAATTCGTCCATGATATAGAAACAATATCAAGCAATTGTTTTTTATCTATACCCGTGGAGTATGTAAATGAAATGTAAGTTCTCACTTCCATGTTATCTAAAGATAAAGCTTAAATAGAGATCTTATGAAGCTTAAACATATCTAAGGGCGTGCATGGATTATAAACTAAACCAAACTAAATATATGGTTTGTTTTGGATCTTAAAACCGTTTATATCTGTTTATTTTTATAAAACCAATTTATAAGTGGATTGGTTCCGTTTTAAACCGGTTTTTAAAAAAAACAGTTTTTTTAAAAACGGGTTTCTCTCAAAACCAATTTTATTTTTAAAAAAAAAAAATCAGTTTTAAAACAAATTTTATAAAAATTAAAATTGAGTAATAATTATGAAAAAAAATGCTAAGGAACCGTAAAAAAAAATAAAAATAATTTTCAATCTGAAAAATAAAAATGGAGTAATTACAAAATACTCAATCTCCCTCACATACAGATAATTTTCTCTCATTTATATAAAAATATCTTCTTTTTTTTCACTTTTTTAAGAAAATGTTCTCTATATACTATTTTACACTTATCATTTTCTGACTCCACCCGTCATCACTTTAGTGGACTAACCATGATTTTAAAAAGTAGACACCGATTTTTAATGGTTTTAATAAAATCAATTTGAATTAGTTTTTAAACCAAATAACAACTTTTGAAATCTGTGCACCATATTTTTAAATTTGGTTATTGTTAACCAGTTTTTGTGTACACCCTAATTTTTAGATAATATATGATAGGAGGTTGAAGGGGTGGTTTTTGGGTTAGAATATATCATATGAAACATAGGTTGAGATGAATATATGAGATGGATATTATATTTGTTAGGTGTTAGCCCACACACTTAACACATCCATCACATTTTTGCTATCATATTGAAGAGGTTAGGTCACACACGCTTAACACACCAATCACACTTATGCTATCGTACAAAATTGATATCTTAAGTGGAAGAAATAACAAAAAAAAAAAAAAGAGAGAATTGGGGAGGTTAGGTCCACACACTAAACACACCCTTTCATTATGGTGTCATATAAATTTGATATTTTGAGTGGAAGAAATCACAAAATGAAAAAAAAGTAAGAGAAGTTGGGCAGATATGTCTCTAATCGGATAAAAGAGAAATAAAATAAATCGTGAGACAGAAAATTAATTCTTTTTATAGTTTTAATACATACCGTAAACCTACCTAGATCATATAATATATTGCTAAGAATACATCTTATAATATGGAGATAAATCAAACAAAACAAGTACAATCAAAGATAGTTCTTAGAGATAAATCAAACTCTAAGAATTGCACCTTTATAAAATAGTTTTTTATATAAACAATTTAAATAATTTTTTTTTGGGTTTTTTTAAGGTGTAAAATCATTTATTAAATTATCATAAATGATTTTTGAAAAATTTCTTTTTCAATAGATAATAAAGACAACTCATTTAATTTGAATTAATTTTTAAACCAAATAATATGGACTTTTAAAATCTGTGCACCATATTTTTAAATTTGGTTATTGTTAACCAGTTTTTGTGTACACCCTAATTCTTAGATAATATATGATAGGAGGTTGAAGAGGTGGTTTTTGGGTTAGAATATATCATATGAAACATAGGTCGAGATGAATATATGAGATGGATATTATATTTGTTAGGTGTTAGCCCACACACTTAACACATCCATCACATTTTTGCTATCATATTGAAGAGGTTAGGTCACACACACTTAACACACCAATCACACTTATGCTATCGTACAAAATTGATATCTTAAGTGGAAGAAATAACAAAAAAAAAAGAGAGAGAATTGAGGAGGTTAGGTCCACACACTAAACACACCCTTCCATTATGGTGTCATATAAATTTGATATTTTGAGTGGAAGAAATGACAAAATGAAAAAAAGTAAGAGAAGTTGGGCAGATATGTCTCTAATCGGATAAAAGAGAAATAAAATAAATCGTGAGACAGAAAATTAATTCTTTTTATAGTTTTAATACATACCGTAAACATACCTAGATCATATAATATATTGATAAGAATACATCTTATAATATGGAGATAAATCAAACAAAACAAGTACAATCAAAGATAGTTCTTAGAGATAAATCAAACTCTAAGAATTGCACCTTTATAAAATAGTTTTTTATATAAACAATTTAAATAATTTTTTTTGGGTTTTTTTAAGTGGGTTTTTTTAAGGTGTAAAATCATTTATTAAATTATCATAAATGATTTTTGAAAAATTTCTTTTTCAATAGATAATAAAGACAACTCATTTAATTTTTGTTGATACATTGTTGATTTTAGATTTATTATTCATAATTTTGAAAAATTATATTCTGCATAAGCAACACTTACCGAAATTGTAAACATTATTCTCTAAGCAATATATGTTAGTGGTGAGCATGGTTCTAAAACCAAACTAAATTGAACCAAATATATAGATCGGTTTGGTTTTTAAAACCACTTTTATAAAATTGGTCTATTTTTTCAAAACCAGTTTATATTTGGATCGGTTTGGTTAATAAATGATTTGCACTAAAAAACTAGTTTTTGTTTGGACTAGTTTTAAAACCAAATTTTTCTCAAACTTATTTCAACTAAAATTTAATTCTTAATCCAACAACTTATTCTTAATTTCATCCAACCATTTTTGAAATTAATAACCATTCATGGATAATAAATTAAATTGAATGGAAATAATTAGTAATAATTATTAAAAAAAATGTAAAGGAACAATAAAAAAAAAAAAAAAATTTCAATCAGAAAAATCAATCAAAAATGAGTTATTACAAAATACTCAATCTCTCTCACATACATATAATTTTCTCTCATTTATATAAAAATCTTTTTTTCACCTTTTCAAGAAAATGCTCTCTATATACTATTTTACACTTATCATTTTTCTGACTCCACTCGTCATCACTTTAGTGGAAAAGATTTCTAAGAAAAAATATATTAGTTTAATAATTGAATTAACTCAAGTGAAAGACTAAATGGATCATTATGAGACTATATATATATATATATATATATATATATATATATATATATATATATATATATATATATATATATATATATATATATATATATATATATATATATATATATATATATATATATATATATATATATATATATATATATATATATATATATATATATATATATATATATATATATATATATATATATATATATATATATATATATATATATATATATATATATATATATATATATATATATATATATATATATATATATATATATATATATATATATATATATATATATATATATATATATATATATATATATATATATATATATATATATATATATATATATATATATATATATATATATATATATATATATATATATATATATATATATATATATATATATATATATATATATATATATATATATATATATATATATATATATATATATATATATATATATATATATATATATATGGCATATCAAGTGAGAGAGATTTTAAAATGAGAGATGAGAGGAACAAACAACCATTAGATCATGATTAAACTTATTTATTAATGTGACTATTAATTTCTCTCTCTTATTAACTTGAATTTCATCTCTTTTATTAATTTGATCTAATGGTTGTTGTTTGTTACTCTCATCTCTCATTTAGAATCACTCTCATTTGATATGCTCCCTATATATATATATATATATATATATATATATATATATATATATATATATATATATATATATATATATATATATATATATATATATATATATATATATATATATATATATATATATATATATATATATATATATATATATATATATATATATATATATATATATATATATATATATATATATATATATATATATATATATATATATATATATATATATATATATATATATATATATATATATATATATATATATATATATATATATATATATATATATATATATATATATATATATATAAAAGTTTTATTTATTACATAAATATTACCTTAATTATCATTTATGACCATGAAACAAAAACAAGACAACGAGGTTGAAAAGTGTATTAACCATGGTTTTAAAAAGTGGACACCGATTTTTAATGGTTTTAGTAAAATGACTTTGGACAAATTTTTAAACCAAATAATATGAACTTTTGAAATCGGTGCACCATATTTTTAAATTTGATTCTTGTGAACCAATTTTTTTGCACACCTCTAGCCATACCTCACCTTGCAAGCTGGTTTGGAGAGATTTAGCAACCGCAAACCCTAAGATGGCATTAACATCTATTTGTTGAAGAGCTGCCCATATTATCCACACATCAAGTCCTATAGTGTTCGGCGTGAGAGGTATACATGAACAGGATTTTCCATGTTCTGACCAAATACTTTCGCCCATAGTCAATTTTAACTTCTTCTATCTCCGATCACAACGGCTTCCGGTCATAGTAAATTGCAACTTCTTTTGTCTCCTATCGCAGCGGGTTATATCTGCTACAACTTTTCTGGATCTGCGATTATATATCGCAATGATTTATCTTCCGGTCATAGTAGATCGCAACAGATTTGTTGATCTCCTACAACTTTTGTACATCTAGTTTATGGCGGAGGGAACATGAGCGGATGGAAGATTTGCTTTTGTAGATTTGGATTAGAGCGGATAGAAGATGAGCTTTTCTAGATCTGGAAAATAACGGAGGAAGAAGCTGTGTAGAGAAACTAGGTGTTCAATGTTTTTAAGGATTTTGGCTTCCACTATATAATAATTAGGGTAATCAAACTTTAAGATTTAAAAATATATAGTATGTATTTTATATTGTAATAATAATTTTAAGTAATTAATAATTATCTCCTCTGAATTTCATTTTTTTTAAATCAGAAATTACTCGTTAAATATTAAAAGTAAATAAGAATTATCTTCTAAGTAAATAGGCAATACATGCAAAATATCAAAAATAATCTCATTTAAAAAGTTGAAAGGTGTATTATAATTTTTAGGCCTAATGCATCGTTTGGTCTCTTAACTTAATTTGTATTTTCAGTTTAGTCCCTTATGTAATAAACGTTAGTGTCAGATTCTTTAATTGTGATTCTGTTAACCAATGTGATCCTTTCTATTAAAATGTGTGTATTTCTGTTAGTTGTTGCTTGAGTGGCATTCCAACTGGCTTTCTTAAGGTGACATGATTTATGGTTTGACATTTTGATTAAAAAAACATTAGAATTTTCAAAGTTTCATTTTATCACTTTTCAACGTTTCACTCATCTGGAAACCCTAACGAAGCAGCAACCATTAGCATCCATCTTCTTCGTGTGGCTATCAGTCAGCTTTGTTTCCGTTCGTCAAGGTATGGTTATTATACATTTTCGTTCGTTCATCATTCTTCGCTCTCATTTTTGTTCTTCTTCATTTTAGAGTTTATGTATTATTTTGATTCTGAGAGAAAGAGGAACAAGGTTCATCATCTGTTTTGAGGTACTAATGATGCAAACTTTATATTATTCCCCTTCATTTATTTTAGTTCTTATTTAGGGTTTTATCTAGTTGTTGTATTTAGGTCATGGAGAGTCATTTTAAATGCGTTGTTCATCATGGGGGTGAAGTTGTTGAGTTAACGAAACTAGGTTATGATGGGTTAGAGGAAACGTGAGATGTTGAGCCTTATTTTTGGAGTTACTTCGAAGTGTTAGGTGGGTTAAAGGATTTAGGTTATCCAACTATATAGAGTCTTTGGTATTATGATCAAATGGAGTGTAATAGCATTGTGGAGTTGAAATATGACAATGGGACTAGGAGGATGCATACAATTGTTGTTTTGACTGAGAAAGTTCATTTATATATGATACATCCTATCATATAACCTGAGGTAATTAAGGAACCAATTCTATCACTTGAATGGAAGGAGGAGAACATCGATGAGGGAGACAACACTGAAAAGTTAAAAACTGACTTTGAGAGTGTTATGGATGTGGAAGGAGGAGAAACAAATGAAAAGGGGACCATAGATGTTATACATGATGTGGAAGTTGATGAGGGAGACAACACTATAGTTGAGAATGTAGGAGACAAGACTGAAAAGTTAGAAACTGACTTTGAGAGTGTTATGGATGTGGAAGTTGATGTGGAAGGAGGAGAAATAAATGAGAAGGGAACCACAGATGTTGTATATGATGTAGAAGGAGGAGAAATAAATGAGAAGGGGACCACAAATGTTGTATATGATGTGGAAGTTGGAGACAAGAGGACCACAAATGTTTTACCTTATGTGGAAGTTGGATACAATAGGACCACAAATGTTTTACCTGATGTGGAAGTTGGAGACAAGGGGACCATTGAAAGTGAACATGGTGAGGGGGCCACTGAAGTTGAGCATGATAAAGAGACCACTGTAGTTGATCAAGGTGAGGGAGATGAAGGACTGAAATGTAACAATGATGGAGAAGAAGGACTGAATTGTAAAAATAATGGATATGAGGGACTGAACTGTAACAATGGTGGAGAGTGTAAAGTAGTAGAGAATGAGATCTATAACATAGAGGGAATAGAGGTAGAAGATAGTGGCAGCGATGACAGTGCATTGGAGATCAATTTTGAAGATTTTGATGATAATGTGGTTATGAATGAGGTGATGCCACAAATTGAACATGAAGTGTCTGAAGATGTGGTGGTTGATGAAAATAGGAAGGGTAAAGGAAAGGGTAAAGGTAAAGGTAAAGGGAAGGGGAAAGGAAAGGGGAAAGTAATGGGGAAAGGAAAGGGTAAACCAAAGAGGAAAGGAAAGGTTGGAAGGCCATATAAGAAGGTTAATGTGTGTGAAGCATCTGGTGAAAGAAGTCTTTTAGATGAAAGTGAGGCAGAGGAAGAATAACCAACTTTAAATTTGAAGGGTTTGAGTGACATAGAGGATAATAATAGTGAGGATGGCTTGGAAGAGTACATTGGTGAGGATGAATGTGTTGGAAAGGCAGATTGGCAGACACTCAAACTTCCTAAAAAGATGGATGACTATAAGTAGGAATTGGGGACATACTTTGCTTCTAAACAAGATTTCAAGGATGGTATTAGGACATATGCCATATGTCGCTACCGCAAAAATAAGGTGCCGACAAAACAGAAGAGTCGCCACCTTTCGTTATTTATCCCACAAAAAGGGAAAGGAAACGATCGGAAAAAACCTGACGAAAAGGTATAAGACAAGGTCATCGCAACCATTTTCTGGGTTCGGGAGTCGGTTACGCAAGGGGAAGGTATTAACACCCCTCACGTACATCGTATTCGATGGGATCCACGCTTGTTGGTTTGTCTACGGGTGAAAAACAGTCTATCTACGGCTGCTAAAGCTAAACGGAAGGAACTGACTCGATAGAGCATCGCGCTCTATGCCTACGTATTCCCTCGTGCAATGGGAAAGTCAAAGTCAATGTAGTTCGGCTAACTACGGGTTACGGGGGAAGGTTTCTCTCCGAGATATCGCATCTCGTTCCTACGTACTTTCACACGGCGTGAAAGATCAGAGCAAACGTAGTTCGGGCTAACTACGGGTAGACAGCGTGTTCTCGATCACACGGGGGCGAGAGAAAGGATTGACGATACTAGCGTACGCATTATAGCAGTTAGGTGTATGCTGCTCGACCATTGGAGACTTAGGCTATACCTGTTTGAGGTAGAACGGACGTAGTATGTCATTGGTTTAAAGGTATGGGAACCTACGGATTCTAGAACTACGGTCTGGCCTCAATTGCGCTAGGGCAAGAGAAAGGGAAGATTAGTCGTTAGCGGGAAAGTCTCGATCGCACGACAGCGAGAGAACAGAGAAGTTAGTTGTTAGTGTGCTCGCTAGGATATCACATCCTATGCCTACATATTCTCGTCTGGTACGGGAAATCAGAGCAGTTGTAGTTCAGCCAACTACAGCAAAAGGGGAAAAGGGAGATCGCTAGGATCATCGCAATCCTATGCCTACGTACTCTCATCTGATACGAGAGATCAGAGCAAACGTAGTTCGGCGCACTACGGAAAACGAGTCTCGATTGCACAGGGGCAAGAGAAGGGATCTCAATTGCCTGAACGCGAGAGAAAAGGGTTTCGATCGCACGGGGGCGAGAACAAAGAGGAAGCAAGCCTAACACACCTAAACGGGAAGGAACTCGGGACACATACGCAAGAACCTAAGTCATAGGAGCGAGTGTGTCGTATGTCACCCAAGGGGTGCCACACTAAACACTCTAGACGATTGAGAGGAAACCCCTCAATTGTCATTTCCCACGTATCTAACGCTACAACTCACAACACTCGACGGTTGCACGAAGACTTGGATAAGAAGGATGATATCGAACGAAGCGACTCTGTTGGCCCTTGGTAGTGGTTTATAGGGATCAGGAATTTGTAAGCTAGTTAGTGAGGGGACTTCAGATTCATCAGAATCAGATGATTCAGTTGAATGACATGAAGTTGAAGAGAGGACATACATGGTTGCAAGTGGTGATACATCCAGAATGTCTTCAGATGGTTGTTGGACAGATGGTTCAGGATTTTTGATGGTTGGTTCTTCTGGTGGTTGAGTAGAAGAGAGTGGTTCAGATTGTTTTTATTGTTCTGATTGTGTTTGTTGTTCAGAGGATTGTTGTTTTTGTGATTCAGATGATGGTTGTTGTTGTGGTTCAGATTGTTTTTGTTGAGAGGGTTGATGTTCAGATGATTTCTGTTGAGGGGGTTCATATGGTAGTTGAACAGAAGATGGTTGAAAATGTGTATGAGATAAAATGGGTTCAGATGAATGAGGTTTAGATGGTTTAGGAGGAGATGGTGGAGGTGAAGGTGAGGGTGAAGGTACAGATGGTTTGGGATCAGATGTTAATACCTGGTGAATTGTTTCTCTGATTTCTTCCACAGTAGCTTCTGGAGGATTTTCCTTTTGCCTCTTGTCCTTCTCAGGCTTGTCACCAGCATCAGAGGCTTTCCTCTTGGGCTGTGCAACAGATCCTTCCTCAGCCTTTCTCTTCCTGCACCTTTCTCTCAAAAGATTTGGCAATACTTCTCCTTCCTTCTGTACTATGTTAGCAGGCAGAGGAATACCATCTCTTAAACATTCAGCAATGTAAGTCAGAATGATGTGCCTAGGTTCATCAGCACTGAACATAGGAAAATCTGCTAAAGGAATTCTTCTTCTGCTGATGTCTTCAGAGTGAAATTTCTTGGGTTTTCCAGCAAGCTCTGAAATAACCTTCATTCTCTTCAGAGTGTTCCCATTTATGACAGATCCTATAGCATAGGACAAATCCTCTGTCACCCCAGCATCAAACAGATGTTTCACAAGACCATTCTCTGTTAGAATGTCTGATATCAGTCTTCCCATAGGGATCCAAGTTTTGATTTTTCCAGCTTTAACCCTTACTTCTTCTCTTGTTTCTTTGATATGGTTCAGAAGATGACTGAATAGAAGATAAGGTAAATCCACCTTCTTTCCTTTACTCATACAGAACATGAAGTACATTTGTTCTGAATTTACATAATCTGGTGAGTTAGAAGATTTCCTATGAAAGATTGAACTCATGAAGATCTTAGCCCAGATTCTATAAATAGGCTTCAGATCTCTGACCTTATTGGATGGTTCTCCAGAAACACAAACTTCTTGAAAAATGTCAGCCAAATCCACACGATCGGTAGCCATACTTGTAATTCCCTCAGTTTCCTTATACTCAAGTAGTTATCTGATTAATTTTTCAATGATGATAATTTCGTTCCCAAGAACAGACGAATGAATGAACTTAGGGCAAACTTGAGCGTGTATCCAGAATTCTTTTACCAAAGTTGGATAAACAGGACCCATCATCCTGTCAAAATACTTTTCCCAGTTCTGAGTTTTGATGGTTGAAAGGAGATCAAAACCATTTTCTTTGATGGATTCAAAATCCACAAAGTTCTCACACAGAACTTCAAGTTCTTTGATTGGAGTGAGAAGAGTTCTCACAGGTGCTTTGTACACAACAATAATTTGGGATGAACCAGCAGCATTAGGAGAAGATGCAACAACAGTTAAAGTTTGCATCTGAGCAGATGTTGATGATGGTGAAGCCATTGAAGTTCTTGAGATGCGTCTGGGTTTACGAGAGTTTTTGGGTTTTAAAATGAGATGGAAACAATAGAGAAGGCAGAAATGCATATGAGAGATGAAGAGAGTGTAAAGTGTGATTTGTGAAGTGTTGTGAGAATTTATAAAAAAAATTTAGGGCATGCAAAAAGACACACAATCTCAAGCATGCACAAGCATTGAATAAAGTGAAACATAATCATATCAAGCAATTAATGCAAGGAATAAAATCATATCAAGCATTTAAGATTCTGACAGAAGGGGGGGAAATCAAGAGATTTTGGATTTTCAAAGCAATACCTCAAATGTCACTTCAGTATGGTACCCTCTACCTTTCCAGATTCTGAGCTACACGTGTTTGCTTGCATGTGCCTCTGAAACTCTTTGAGAAATGAAACGTTAGGCAACGTTCAGATCCTCTGAGCCTTATTAGTTCAAATTTACACACAAAGAAATAAACACAGAATTCAACAGAAGAAATACTTCAGAGTTTAGACATTTATCATCTGGAAAAAAAATTCATCTGATTGAATATTTTATTCTGGACAGAAGTCCATACTAATATTTTTCAGAATAAATTTAAATCTATCTTCAGCAAGGGATTTTGTAAAGATATCAGCCCACTGATGATCTGTATCTACAAAGTTTAAATTGATAATTCCCTTCTGAACATAGTCTCTGATGAAATGATGTTTAATCTCTATATGCTTAGCTTTAGAGTGTAAAATGGGGTTTTTAGATAAGCATATAGCAGAATTATTATCACAAAAGATAGAAATGTTACTCTCAAAGATCTGATAATCTTCCAGTTGACTTTTCATCCAGAGCATCTGGGTGCTACAACTAGCAGCAGCAATATATTCTGCTTCTGTTGTTGAAAGTGCAATTGTAGGTTGCTTCTTGGTGAACCAGGAGATCAGATGACTTCCAAGAAATTGACAGCTTCCAGAAGTACTTTTACGTTCTACTCTGTCTCCAGCATAGTCAGCATCACATAATCCAACTAATTTATACTCATCAGATCTTCTGTAACACAGACCCACATTAGTAGTACCTTTCAGATACCTTAGAATCCTCTTAACAACTGTTAAGTGAGATTCTCTAGGATCTGATTAGAATCTAGCACACAGACACACACTGAATAAAATATCAGGTCTTGAAGCAGTCAAATATAAGAGAGATCCAATCATACCTCTGTAAAGTTTTTGATCAACTTTCTTACTTACCTCTTCCTTACCAAGTGTGCTTGTAGGATGCATTGGAGTCTTTGCCAATTCGCTTTCATTCAGATTGAATTTCTTCAGAAGCTCTTTTACATATTTAGTCTGGTGAATATATGTGCATTCTGGAGTCTGATTTACTTGGATTCCGAGAAAGAATCTAAGTTCTCCCATCATGCTCATTTCAAATTCAGCCTGCATAGACAAAGCAAACTCATTTCCCCAGCATAATATTGGTAGATCCAAAAATAATATCATCTACATAAATTTGACAAACTAGTAAATCTTTCTTAAATGTTTTACAGAAAAGAGTTGTGTCCACTTTGCCTCTGATAAAGTTCTTTTCCAGAAGAAAATTACTTAATCTTTCATCCCAAGCTCTGGGAGCTTGTTTCAAACCATAAAGAGATTTTTTGAGTTTGAAAACATGATTTGGAAATTTATCACTTTCAAAACCAGGAGGTTGATGGACATAAACTTCTTCTTCTATAATACAATTTAAGAAGGCACTCTTAACATCCATCTGATATAGAATGATGTTATGTTGTGCAGCAAATGAAATAAGAAGGCGTATAGATTATAACCTTGCCACTGGAGCATAAGTTTTAGTGTAATCAATACCTTCTTGTTGACTGTACCCTTGAGCTACCAGCCTTGCCTTGTTCCTAACAACTTCTCCTTGCTCATTTAATTTATTTCTGAATACCCACTTTGTTCCAATAATGTTGAAACCTTTTGGTCTAGGAAACAGATCCCACACATAATTTCTTGTAAATTGATTTAGCTCATCTTGCATTGCAAGTATCCAATCATTGTCACTCAGAGCCTCATCCACAGATGTTGGTTCAATAATAGACACCAACCCAAGAAGTGATGTTCCAGATGATCTGATAAACGACCTTGTTCTTATAGGGTCATCTTTCTTCCCAATAATCATTTCTTCTGGATGAGAAGCCTTGATTCTGGATGATCCTTTAACTGTTGGTTCTTCAGAAATATTCATGTTATTCATCTGAGAAGCTAATGGAGTTGCATCTGGTGTAGCTTCTTCTTGAGCTTTCTCTACCTCTGGTTTCTCAGATTCTATGAGAATAACTTCTCCATCTGCAGAGTTTTCAATCTGCTTTGGCTTTTGATTGCCAAGCTTATCATCAAATCTAACATGTATAGATTCCTCCACAATCTGTGTCTCAGTATTGTATACTCTGTGTCGCTACCGCGAAAATAAGGTGTCGGCAAAACAGAAGAGTCGCCACCTTTCGTTATTTATCCCTCAGAGCGGGAAAGGAAACGATCGGAAAAACCTGACGAAAAGGTATAAGACAAGGTCATCGCAACCATTGTCTGGGTTCGGGAGTCGGTTACGCAAGGGGAAGGTATTAGCACCCCTCACGTCCATCGTACTCGATGGGATCCACGCCTGTTGTGTTTATCTGACGGGTTGGTTTACTATCTACCTATCAAGGCTGGTTTGAAAAGAAAATAAAATGACTCAGCAAAGCGTCGCGCTTTGTGCCTACGTATTCTCATCAGAGAATGAGAAATCAGAGTCAACGTAGTTGCCTAACTACGGGTTATGGGGAAGGTGGCTCGCCAATACGTCAGTATTGTGCCTACGTACTCTCAACAGGTATGAGAGATCAGAGCTTACGTAGTTCGGAATAATACGGATTACGGGGATTCAGATTCATCTGTTTTTTCGAGTAGGGTTAACAAACAGTTCCAGCAGTTGGATGTACGCAGCTCGACCCTTGGAGGCTTAAGCGTTATCGTTTGCGGTAGAACTGGGAGTTAACGACACTCTTTTCTTCAGAAAAGCTTCCTTTGAATTATGGGCCCACGGGGCAAAAAGGTTTGAAGTTTGTTTTCTGTCTTTTACGAAAGAACTGTTTTTTATGGATGTTTGCAACTAATATCGCACTAGAGACTATGACCTGAGAGTGAATGCGTCGCATGTCACCCAAAGGGTACCATACTAAACATCCAAGCTGTCGAAAAGAAACTCTCCGACAACTCTTTCTCAGATAGCTTAAGGCTCGTAACGTACGACGTCAGTTAAACTTTATTACTGTATTTTCATTTGTTTTGAGATGAGAAGAGAGAACGAACAGGTTCAACTAAGGGGAGACTATCAAGTCCTAACAGTTGTCATGCCAAGGATTCATCCTATGGTTGAAGTTTGAAACAGGGAACTCCTAGAAGTTATCATGCATAGGTTTCAACCTAAAGTTCTAATCATCACTTCCTTATCAAAGGAAGTGAGAGTCCTTGGGGATCATGTCAATGATAAACAGAAACAGATAAAGCATCAGCTTAAAGAGTAAACAGATATACAGTAAACGACTGTAAAATGCATGCAATGCAAGTGAGGGAGGAAATGTGTGTGGGGCATCAGCCTCCACAAGCTCGTCTCAACCTCAAGCCAGATATGAATAACTGCAATCATACAGGAAAATAGAATAAAGATAAAATGCCATCAGGCAAATCACAAACCACATAAGCAAGGGAGCTAGGCTCTACCGAATACCCGCAAGCAAAGCCATACAGTAAAAATACAAGCAGAGGGAGCAACTCAACCCCTAGTGCAATCATGCTCCTAGCTTAAAATCAGTCTAGATATGAACTTATTCTAATGCATCAAGCAAGTCAAACAAGTCACATCAATACAGTTGCACATAAAGCAAACAGACAAGAAAGAAAGCAGATCAACTACTCCCACAGCTTCACAGCAAAGCAATCTTCTGACATCAGCTCAGTCCTCAGACCTCAACAGCTCTTCAGGGCTTTCACCTTCAATAGCAAGCATCAACTTGCTTCTCTAAGCTTCCAATACATCCAACATAAGTATCAACTTATCTTTCTTCTTCAAGCTTCAGCTCCAAAGTAGACTCCACCTTCAGGCTTCAATCCCAATAGCAAGTATCAACTTGGCTCCTTCAGGCTCTCAATGCATCTAAATAAGTATCAACTTATCTTTTATTCCTCAAGCCTCAGCTCTTCACTCAATCTCAATTTGATCCTCTTTACAACTGTCAACTTGGTCTTCAAGCTTCAGCTCTCTTTGCTTTGCCAGTATCCACTTGGTCCTCTTCATCTATAAACTTCAGCTTCAAAAGGTAATCTCCAAACACAAAGAAGCATCAACTCCATCCTTCAATCTCTTCAAGCAAGGAACTCCATCCTCTAACAAGGAAGAAATATTCAACTATCAAGAGTAAAGTTTGGATAATTGGTAGCAGAGTGAAGACCAAAGGTCACCACTAAGCATCCTATCATCAGAGAAAGGGACCCTCAAAGGTTCTACCAACTTGTAGAGAGCCACACATCCTACCAAAGGAGGGATGAGGCATTTACAAGGGGACCTTACATCATAGGGAAGAATGGAAGTGATCAACATCATCCATGTTTATGAAGGAAGAGAATCTGTCTAGAAGCTCTGCCTACAAAAACCCTAATCTTAATACCTAATCAACACTACACCAAAAGAAGGGAAGACCTCCACATCCCAGCCTCTTCAAGCAATCCAAGGCATCTTCAACTTGTCTTCATCATCATCCAAGAACAAGCAAAGCAAAACCCTAATCTAAGGGAGCTAAGTATGTTAATCTAGTTGAGTTAGTGCCTTAGAATCATCTAAAACTAGCACTTAAACTAAAATCAAGCAAAAATAGTAAACTACCTTGAAAATTCCTACAAAAATTCCTAAGGGACCCTAATTCAATCATGAATCTATCCTACAAAAATCAGAGGTTGAATCATCCACCTAGTTGTACAAATAAAATCTAAACTACAAGGTATCAACCATAAACCCTAAAAATGGAGCTTCTAAAGGTTTTAACCTAAACTACCACCTATGTTCATTACAAAAATGTGAGAAAAATATATGGGGAGCATGCATATCTATGCTAACTACTCACAAAAAATCAAGATCAAAATCATCATCACATGACCAAACCAAATTCACCAATATCAAGCATCAAACATGACTATTTTAATATCAATTAAAATGTAAGAATTCCCATAAAATCAGAAAATGCATGAAATAATAATATTTTTTATCTAAAAAAAATACTAGATCCTATCATGAATCCAATGCAAAAAGAATGGGATCAATTGAATTATTTTTCCATATTTTATGATGTTATCAAGAACCATGAATAAAAATGAAAAAAAAATAAAGAAAATCAAAATAAAATGAACAAGCACACGGTGCAGATAGTAAGCAAAAGCAGTTCATTCTATGGATTAGGCCATAAGGGGGGTGCAGATATCAACTAATGCATTAAGCCCAAATCAGCAAATAAATGAAACGCGTCGTTTCATTAAAGTTCAGACTCTTCACAAACTGAGGAGCACGCGTGGCCGTTGGATGAGGTTCCCAGTCCAAGTCAAACCATGATCCAAGGGCTCAGGGATCATCTTCCCCAATTCAAACTTCTGCAACTCAGGCCACCTGCGCACCCAAAACCACAGTCGGTGACTTTCTCCGGTCATCTTCTCACAACCCTAGTTTGCCATAGAGTCCACCATTGGCCACGATCCCTTAATGAAACATGTCCCAAATCTCACAAGGAACTCACTCATACCATTAATTCACTCTGAAACCTCAAGATTCGCAAGAACCAACTCTCAACCGAAAATGGTAACATCCCTAATTAGTCACTAATTCTCAAATTAATGATCTGAAATCCTTCCTACACCATTCTACAATGCATCTAACATCCTAATTCCTCTTAATTCTAACTAAAACAAGCCAGAGATTGAAGGTTACCAACCTGAAAATTTCGCGTGCACAGAAGTAGCAAGACCTCAAATCAAGTCCTCAAATGCTCCAGACTCCTTTAGTGAATCACTTCCAAGCTTCTGTATGCAATAGAATTGATTGAAATGGCTTCAATTCTTGGATTCGAATATGAGTTGCAGGTGGAAAAATCTGAGCTCTAGAACACCAATCAGCCACGAATTTCCCTTGATTATGATCTGGAATCAATCCCTAGCATCCATGGAAGAGATTGCAATCAAGAAAATGGATGGAAAGTGAGTGAAATGATGTAACCGAATTCAGTTGCAAGCAAGAATTTTCCAAACTCAATCTCTGCTCTCTCCTTCAATCATCACCAACCTTGGCCTTGGATCACCTCTACTCAATATATAGAACATGTATGGGTGATCTAGAAGGCTCTAGATCCTTCTAATGAGAAGTTCAATCTGTCATGTCATGAGAATTTCAATCACATGCCATGGTATGCATAGTTCTGCTAACAGCTTGAAATCACTCTCAATTCCTTCCAATTTCTCCCCTCATGACATTTTGGAAGTGTTTGGCTTGCAAGGTGCCTTGATTATGCCTTGAATTTAGGTTTTGCAAATGTTACTTATGATGTAAGTAACTACTTTTCAAAGCAAGTCCATAAATTAAACTTCAATTCAAAAATGTGGCTAAACAAATGTTCTTAAAATGTTTTTTAGAATCAAAATGATATATTACATGCCTTGGTTTGGACATGTAGATCAAAAACATCAATTTCCAACTTTGGTTCATTTAACTTATACCCTTATTTTAGGTCATTTTTGCAACTTTGAGATACAAGAAATTCCAACCTCTCATGACCTCTTTACTAGCCTTAAAATATCATTTTGAACAAGTTTTATGTTGAACATTTTTCCATTTGAAGCTTGGAAATAGGAGTTATGGCCTTATGGTTGAAATGACCTATAATCCCCAAATGACCAAAATGCCTTTGACTTGTCAAAGCCATAACTTGAGTTCTACAAATCCTATCAAATACTTCTAGTACTCTGTAGAAAGATAAGAGGATAAGGAACAACATTCATGTTGACCAAAAGTTCATAGAAATCATCCTTCTAGAGTAAAAGTTTCATGCAAGTTGGACAACTTTCAAGCCCCCAAATTCACATACCTCAGATGACCTGTAACTTGTCAAAGTCATAACTTGAGTTCTACAAATCCTATCAAGGACTTATAGCACTCAAATTAAAGCTAAGATCATGCTCTACAACATTCATGTTGGGGGTAAGATGAGATGACAATCACATCTTGAGTTAAATTGCCTTGAAGATAAGGGTCAAACTAGGGGATTTTACACTGTCAAGCCTTAGAAACCCTAGCTTGAAACTTCTCAAGCTCTTCAATCATGATGAGTTGACCTTGGAATCATCCTTATAGCATCTCAATGCCTCAATACCTGATCACATGGCTCTTGAATTAGGTCTCAACCTTGTTCAAATCATCACTTGACTTAGGGTTGACCCAGTCAAACCCTAGCTGCACCAATCATGGCTGAGCCTTCTTACTCTTGCCCAATGACCTATCTAGGCCCCAAAGTGATCTTCAACACTTCTCATGAGCTCTCTTAAGACCTCAAGTCCATCTTCATGGCTTCAGAATCATTTGAGGACTTCCCTGATCAGTGCATATTTATGCACATTCTCCTATATTTTTACTTAGGCATTTCTTTACTTTATTTTGATTATTTTTATGTTTTATTATGTTTTTACATTTTATTTTATTTTTGGTTTAATTTGATTTTTGCACTTTATTTTTCAGCTTTAGCAGTCTGCAAGGAAACAATCATAACTGGAGCTTCGGAAATCCGTTTAAGGCGTTCAAAAAATCGCCGGAAAGCTAAGAGAGAGAGCTACGACTTTCGTGTTGGAGCCGAAATCAGATTCGGAGCTCAAAATTCCAGAATTTCGTTTCAAGTTACAACATTAGGAATTTGTTTTAGTTTTGGGTCTGGGTTATATTTTCGACCCAGTTGGGTTATGACCCGAATTCTGGTTTTTTTTCCTCTTTAGTCTAGGTCTGGCCGGACAGCCAAAAATGCTATTCACTATTCACAAAAAAAAATATTTGGAAGCTTGTACTATTCGAATGGAGGACTAATCCCAAAGAGTCAATATGCTGTAATCGCGTCCCAACGCTTTGAGGTTTATACTTTATCAATTTAATTCTTTCTCTTTCAATATTATTCTATGAATTGCATTTGCTTAATATGTTAGTTTATAGAATTGTTTTGATTAAATTCGTATGATTGCATCCTTAACTTTTATTCGCCGTTATGTCGCTTTGTCGTTAATTCGCGTTTGTAATTCGTGTTTGCTTAATTCACGAAAACTTAATTTGTTTGCTTAATTCGGAATATAGGATTGTCAATCTAGTTTATGTCTTTTGCGCTTGTCAATTGACATAGGAATCGAATAGAGATCGAAGCCGCTTAGGAAATTGGTAAGGTAGAAACCCGTGATAAGCCGGAACCGATTGACTTATTTTAATAATCATTTTTTTTATAATCACTTATTTTCAGTATTTTTTCTCTTAATCAAAATTCAAACCCCCATAAATTATTACTTTATTGGTCAATCACTACAAGAATCCTTTTGAGAACGATATTTCGAGTCACTGTCGTTGTACTACATTTTCCTAAAATTACTCGTTTTTTATCCGCGCGCGACAGCGGATCAAATTGGCGCTGTTGTCGGGGACTCTTGTTGATTTAGCCAATAATCTAGTTTTAGGTTTTGTTTGTTTTAATTTTCTGCATTTTTGTGTATTTTCTTGCGTTTTCGCGTCCGGCCGTCCTGTTTCTCGTCAGACCAAAAAAAAACATATTTTGAGCAAATCGCCTTCTTTTTTAGATCTGTTTCGTGAACTTGAAGCAGAAAAATCGTACGATCAAAAGTCCTTAACTCTAGAAGAGTTATAGGAGTTGACCCCTCGAATTGCCAATTCATCTTTTTTCTATTTTTAATTAATTTTTTACTGTTTTCACTATCTCAAAAAAATCCAAAAAAATTTCCAAAATTCTGATTTGATCTAATTAGGTTAAATTTTGTGTTTTTAGATTTTTTCGATTTTATTTTAACCATCTTTCTTCTTTGAGTTTGATTCTGACCTATAGGGACATTGTGGGAATTATTGGATTTGTTGCTGCATTTGCAATCCTGGCCATAATCTTTGATGCAATGAGACATCCCATGGAAGAACATTCAGTGTTTCAGATTGAGTTACTTTCTGACTTAGTAGACGATACACTTCCCGAGTTTTTATCTGATTTCCCGTCTTTACTAGACTATGATGATATTTTCTCCTGTGATGTATGCACTAACACTAATGTTTGCTATACTTGTGCCGAGATAAATGCTGCATTGCGAACTGATATTTTGCAGGTGGATAAGGTTATCGATGAAGTGGTTTGTGCGGTTGAGGCTCTGGACGTTCCTGCTGCCCCGACCATCCCATCTCTGATTTTTCAGTCATTACCGGAGCTACTTCCTTGACCTTAACAGCTTCGAACGCCTGACATAGGGTTTCGTGGATTTCTCCATCCATCTCAACATACTTGAAGGACGACAAGTGGATCACCATTATATCTACCTCGCCACAAACGGTTACGATGCTGCCTCCCACAGCATACTTGAGCTTCTGGTGCAACGTGGAGGTCACGGCGCCAGCAGAATGGATCCATGGGCGGCCTAAGAGACAACTGTAGGCAGGCATGATGTCCATAATGTAGAAGACTGCGTCGAAAGTTTCCGGCCCAACTTGGATTAGCAGAGTTACTTCTCCAAAGACATGACGCTTGGTTCCATCAAAAGCCTTCACAACCAGATCACTAGGTGTGCAAATCAATCCTCGAGTATCTAACTTCATCAATGCTTTCTTCGGAAGAACATTGAGTGACGACCCCGTGTCCACCAACACATGAGACATAATCGTTCCCCTACATTCTATCGAGATGTACAGGGTGCTGTTGTGGTTTCTTCCCTTCGGCGTCAGCTCCAGGTCAGTGAACCCTAACCCGTTTCCAGCATTCACGTGGGCTACGACCCCTTCTAACTGGTTGACCGATATTTCCTGCGGTACATACGTGGCATTCAAAACCTTTAACAGCGCGTTGCAATGTGACTCCGAACACAGCAACAAATTCAGGATGGAAATTTTCGAGGGTGTTTAATGGAGGTGATCCACGATCTTATAATCACTCTTCTTGATCAACCTCATGAACTCTTCAGCGTCCTTTACAAGTAAGTCCTTCTCTACCCCACGAGGGGTTTCCTCAACGACTTTATCCTTTCCTTTATCGGTTTTCTCAGCTTTATCTGCTTTGTCTATCACAATCTCAGGTGGAGCAAATACTCTTCCGCTGCGCGTGATTCCGCCAGTGCCCACTAGGTTATCCACAGACCGCCCAGATTGGTTCCAACTCCAACTTCTGTCCGTTACAGTAGACGTCTGCCCCATAGTGCCATGGGACAACATTGGTGCTTTCAAATGGCATCGGCCCAGCCTTTGTGATGGTGATCATGGGCGGTCTGGGTGCAGAAATAGTGATCGTCCAGCGAGGGATGGTGATGGTGGCAACCTCATCATCCTGCCTTAGCATCACCTCTCCAGATCCACATTCGGCCCTTCGGCTAAACTGCAAGATTCCTTCGGTCATCAGACTCTGAATCCCCATTATTAACTGTTCACATCCATCAGGACGAGTCGCACAGCCCATACACAATTCTCCATAGCCCGGAAAGAAGCCTTTCTTTATCAGCTTAGCTTTAACGAAGCCAAGCAGTGTCTTCAAATCCTTGACATCAGTCAACAAATCTAAGTTCTCGTCCTCGATAATGGCATTCACCCCACCTCCCCTATGATTCGGCATAGGGTTCTTTGTGACATTCGGTACATTATCTGAGAAATTGATGATCTTGGCATCCACCATATCTTGCACTTTGTGCTTGAAGGCTTTGCAGTTTTCTATTGTGTGGCTGGGTGCCCCCGAGTGAAACTCACAAGTTGTGTTCGCATCATAACCCGGCGGAGGTGCCCCTGTCAAGGGAGCCAAGGTTCTCTTCTGGACTAGCTGTAACTGAAGCAGAGTTTGTAACAGCTGAGCATAAGACATGGGCGGTGTCTCAAGGTGACGACTTGATAGAGGTGCCCTGCTTTGATACTTTCTGTACCCTTGCTGGCTCGGCTGCTGCTGCTGCGGTTGCTGCTGTGGCTGGGGTTGTTGGACAGCAGGGATGGTTATGCTAGCCACCTGCTGGTGCTGGCCCTTGCCTTTCCTTCGAGCGTTAAACACAGCGCTCGTCTCTCCTTCACGCCTTTTGTTACCATACGGTTTCTTTCCCCCTCCAGCTGAGGATAGATCACCACCTTGAATTTTCCCCAGTTTGATCCCATTTTCCACGTGCTCGCCCGTGATAATGAGATCTGAGAAGCTTCCAAACATACCACTGACTAGTTTCTCGTAATAGACCCCCGGGAGAGTGGCTACAAACATCTCAACAAGCTCTCGTTGAACCATCGGCGGCTGAACCCTGGCTACCAATTCACGCCACCTCTGGGCGTATTCCTTGAACCCTTCGTTGTTCCTCTGCGACAAGTTCTGCAGTTGAACCCGGTCCGGAGCCAAGTCACTGTTATACTGATAATGATGCATAAAAGCCTCAGCAAGTTCCTTCCACGTGCGCACACTGGTGGGTTCCAGACTCATGTACCATTCCAAGGACGGCCCGGACAAGCTATCCTGAAAGAAGTGCATCAGCAACTTCTCGTCTTCAGAGTGAGCGGACATCTTTCGGTAGTATGACCTTAAGTGAACACGAGGGCAAGTGGTGCCCTTGTACTTCTCAAAGTCAGGTACCTTGAATTTAGGAGGCACCTTGAAATCAGAAATCAATCCCAATTTAGACATGTTGACACCCATAGTGTTCAGGTTCTCGAAATTCCTCATTTTGTCCTCGAGTGCCTTAAACCTCAGACGTGCTTCAGCAGTCAGTTCTCCTTCAGCACTTCTCTGTGAGAACAAATCTTCTTGACGATCTTCTAGCCATGGATGAGGCCCATACAGGTTTCCAGCACCTGTGTTGCCGTTGCCCAGTCCAGCATTGCCATTAGCTTCAAAGTTTCCATTGCCGACGCCAGTCGTATTACCATTGAGCCCGACGTTAGTGATCACATGGTCGTTACCACTTCCATTCCTCCCGGTCACGGGGATGCCATTCTGAGGAGTTTCAATAGGTGGAGGGGTTGGAATGCTCCCACCATGAAGTACACTGTTGTTGTCAACCCTAGCGATCAGTGGCTGGACCAAGGTTCTGAGCTGGTTTTGGCCGTTGGCAACCACTTGCATGAGTTCCATGAAGCGGTCCATCCTTTCTCGGAGTTCCTGGACGTCAGTCTGCACTTGTTCCATTGCTCTAGCTTGATTTGCTTGGGTAGGATAGCGGTGGATCGGTCTTCGATCAATCCTGGAACAACCTGCATACACAAAGGGTTAGAAAAAACGACAAAGTGCTCGTCATGCAAATGCAAACGTGTGTCCGTGCGCTAGAGAGATTTCCCCCCGATCCTAGTGCCTGAGTGCCAGTGCTGATAATAAGAAGTCTGAGTCTAGTCATGGAAATAACATCTCATATATATAAATAAAGCCCATCAAGGCGGTACACAACGTCACTGAGTACAAGCAAAAACAACAGCATGACCTCGACCAACAAGTCTGGTGATGGTCAGCATACAACAATGATCAAAACAAAAGGGTTACAAATATAGTCAAATACGGCCACGGGCGTGAAACTCTTCTAACAAACCCCTCGTTTCTGGATGATCAGGCCGAGTGAGCAACCCTTCGACGAGTAACTCCCTCTGCGTAATAGTGTATTGAAGACCCTCAACTGAGTCTTCCCATGCTCCTTCACCGGAACAATCTTCTAACTTCCGTTTCTTGGATCCAAACGTCAGTTTGTGCTCCTTCAGGTTAGCAAGAGCCTTGTTGAGCAGGCCTTCAGCGGCATATCTGCGAGCGGTTTCTTCATCAAACCTCTTCTCACTAGCCTTCACCTGGGCTTTCAGCTTGGAGATCTGATGCTTCAGCTTATCCTCCCGTCCCTTGCCGTTGGCTAGGGTGGCCTTCTAATGATGATTAAACTTGGATATTCTCCGGTACACTTCATCCAAGTGCTGCTTCTTAGTGGCCAGTACGTCATTGACAGCTTTGAAGTCCCGACCCAAACGCTCACGCTCAGCCATCTGCTTAGTCAAGTCCGCACCTAACTGATTCACCAGCTCAGTCCGCTTCTTGAAGGAGTGGACGGCTTCGTTTCGCTCGCTTATGAGTTGAGCCAATTCTTTCTCCAGTTCTTCATTGGCCTTCTTCATCTCATCTCTCTCAGCTAACACCTGATTATGCTGCTGAATAGGCACGGTGGTAGGCTCTTCAATCACTAGATGGCTTTCTGGCTGGGCAGGTGGAAACGGCATCCCTATAATATCTGCTCTGGCTCTGATCCAGGTCACATACGGAGCGTAGGCTTGGCTATTACTTTTCCCCAGCAACGGTTTTCCCCACTTACAGATACCATTCCAAGTGTGCTGAAGCTTAGATTCATCTATTTTATCGAGTAGGGTTAACAAATAGTTCCAGCAGTTTGGCGTACGCAGCTCGACCCTTGGAGGCTTAAGTGTTGCCGTTTGCGGTAGAAATGGGAGTTAACGACACTCTTTTCTTCAGAACAGCTTCCTTTGAATTACGGGCCCACGGGGTAAAAAGGTTTGAAGTTTATTTTCTGTCTTTTACGGAAGAACTGTTTTTTATGGATGTTTGCAACCAATATCGCACTAGAGACTATGACCTGAGAGTGAATGCGTCGCATGTCACCCAAAGGGTGCCATACTAAACATCCAGACTGTTGAAAAAAGACTCTCCAACAATCCTTTCTCAGATAGCTTAAGGCTCGTAATGTACGACGTCAGTTAACCTTTATTATTGTATTTTAATTTGTTTTGAGATGAGAAGAAAGAACGAACAGGTTCAACTAATGGGAGACTATCAAGTCCTAATGTTGTCATGCCAAGGATTCATCCTATGGTTGAAGTTTGAAACAGGGAACTCCTAGAAGTTATGATGCATAGGTTTCAACCTAAAGTTCTAATCATCACTTCCTTATCAAAGGAAATGAGAGTCCTAGGGGATCATGTCAATGATAAACAGGAACAGATAAAGCATCAGCTTAAACAGTAAATAGTAAACGACTGTAAAATGCATGCAATGCAAGAGAGGGAGGAAATGTGTGTGGGGCATCAGCCTCCACAAGCTCGTCTCGACCTCAAGTCAGATATGAATAACTGCAATCATACAGAAGGACTGAAACAAAATAAAATGCCATCAAGCAATATCACAAACCACATAGGCAAGGGAGCTGGGCTCTACCAAATACCCGCAAGCAAAGCCATACAGTAACAATACAAGCAGAGGGAGCAACTCAACCTCTTGTGTAATCATGCTCCTAGCTTAAATCAATCTAAATATGAACTTATTCTAATGCATCAAGCAAATCAAACAAGTCACATCAATACAGTTGCACAGCAAGCAAACAGACAAGAAAAGAAAGCACATCAACAGCTTCCACAGCTTCACAGCAAAGCTCCTCTAACATCAGTTCAGTCCTTAGTCTTCAATTGTTCTTCAAGGCTTTCACCTTTAATAGCAAGCATCAACTTGCTTCTTCAAGCTTTCAATACATCCAACATAAGTATCAACTTATCCTTCTTCTTCAAGCTTCAGATCCAAAGTAGACTCCACCTTCAGGCTTCAATCCCAATAGCAAGTATCAACTTGCTCCTTCAGGCTCTCAATGCATCAAACATAAGTACCAACTTGTTTCATCTTCTTCAAGCTTCAGCTCTCAATGCATCAAACTCAATTTGGTCCCCTTCACAAGTATCAACCTGTTCTTCCTGATCTTCAAGCCTCAGCTTCAATGGCAATCTTCAAACAAAGGGGAAGTGCAACCTCTAGCATCTTCAATATTCTAACAAGGAACTCCATCCTCTAGCAAGGGAGAAAGATTCATCTAACAAGAGCAAGGTTTGGATAATAGACAGCAGAGTGAAGACCAAAGGTCACCACTGAGCACTCCATCATCAGAGAAAGGAACCCTCAAAGGTTCTACCAACTTGTGAAGAGCCACACATCCTACCAAAGGAGGGATGAGGCCCTTACAAGGGGACCTTACATCATAGGGAAGAGTGGAAGAGATCAACACCTTCCATGTTTCATGAAAGAAGAGAATCTATCTAGAAGCTCTACCTATAAACCCTAATCCTAACACCTAAACAAACTCAAGCCAAAAGAAGGGAAATCTCCACATCCAAGCTTCTTCAAGCATTCCATAGTAGCCCAAGCTTGTCCTCAACATAATCCAAGAGCAAGAGAGGCAAAACCCTAATCTAAGGGGACTAAAGAAATCAATCTAGTTGAATTAGAAAATTAGGATCACCTAAAACTTAGTACTAAAGTTAGTCCTAACTAAAATACTAAAACCAATTGTAAAATCCTACAAAAATAACTATGGGAACTTAATTCAATCATGAATCTACCATATAAAATCCAGGGGTTGAATCATCCACCAAGTCCTAGAAATAAATCCTAAATCACAAGGTACTAAGCTTAAGCCCTAAAACTAGAGCACCTAAGGTTTCAACTTAAAACTAGCCCTAAACTTCATCACAAAAATGTGATAAAAATATAAGGGGAACATGCATATCTATTCTAGCTACACACAAAAGATCAAGGCAAGAATCATCACCAAATGCTCAAACAAAATTCAGCAAGACAAGGTATCAACCATGGCCATTTTAATATCAATTAATATTCAAAAAATGCAAATAAAATCACAAATGCATGAATTCCTAATATTTTTAATCTACAAAATTCTAGATTCAATCATGAATCAGGGGAAAAAAGTTTGGAATTAATTGAATTAATTTCCTATTTTTTATGAATTAATCTCTAAGTCACATGAAATAATGAAAAATAAAAGAAATTGGTAAACATGCGTGGCAGATAGCAATCCAATTTAGTTCAATTCTCAAAATTGGGCCAAAGGGGGGTGCAGGTATCACTCTGAGTCCTAAGCCCAAAACACCAATTAAATGAAACGGTGTGTTTCATCTTAATGACTCTCTTCAGAGCTGAGATGCAATCGTGGTCTTCCATTGCTCGCCTGAGTCCAAGGTCAAACCCTAATCTAAGGGTTGCAGTGCATCGTCCCCATTTTGAATCAGTTGGAGGGAGATAACCAGACGGTGGCCTGAATAGTGGCGCCACTGTCTTCTCCGGTGATCCAACCTCTACAGTTCATCAAAACTCACAAAATAAATCATCATTTCACTCCAAATTTGATGCTGATCAAGAATCCAACCTTAGAATTATCTAATTCCCTCTCTAACTCAAAACATGATAACATTTTCAGAATTCATCCAAATCTTGAATCTCACCATTCTCCAAATTAAAGGTCTCAATTCAATCCTCACTCTTCACTGATCAATTTCCACTATCCCATCGTGATTATTCCTTCAAGAATCTTGAGATATCCGCCTCAACAGAAAATGATCACACACCTATTTTGTCTCTAATTCACCAATTTCTGATCCTAAATCCAACTACATCAATAGGGGAACCTAACCACATATGAATTTCTAAGCATCTCCCTATAGTTTAAGCATAAATTCAAAGTATACCAACCTGAGTTCAGAGAGGTAACAGAGATGGTTTTTGATCACTTCAACTTCCAAGATGATGCAGACACACTCCAAATTCACTCCTAAAGCCTTTGCACACCTTGATTTGGCTTGATTCTTCCTTGAACTCAAAACCCGATTCTCACTTGCACCTCCAAAAATTCAATGGCTCTTTCTGCAACCAGCTTCAATTCCTTCCAAAAAATGAACTGCATTCACTTAATGACTTATATAGAAGTGATTGGGACTGTCTAGAACTTTCTGGAATCATCCAAATGAGATTTTGGATTTTCAAAATCTCATCCATGGCAGTCACCATTCTGGATCCCTTTGGGCATTGCTATGCTTGTAATCAAATTCTCATGAGATATTGAATGAGTTTGATGTGTTATTTTCCTTGTTTGCAAGCCAAAGGTGGGAGTTTGGTTATGTTGCTTCATCATGAAGAAATGAAATGGAATGGTATGGAAATGACCTCAAATCAAAATTCTAACATTGCCATTGTTTCTAAAATCATTTTTCCAATCAATTTGACCTATTATTTTGCTTCATTTGGTCACAAAATGAATTATTTGAATTTTTGGTCATTTAATCCTTTTAATTCTTCTTTTTTCAAATTTCTTGAACAAAGTCTCTCCTTGAGACATTTCAATGCCTCCTTGATGCATGGTCAAGGTTAAAACCCCATTTTGAGCAACTTTATAGTTGAAAAAAATTTCATTTGAGACCTCTAAGTTGGTGAAAATGGCCTATGATCACAAATGACCTATAATCACCAAAAGTCCAAAATGCCCTTGACTTGTCCAAGCCATAAGTTGAGTTCTACAAATACTATCAAGGACTTCTAGTACTCTCTAGAAAGCTAAGAGAATAAGGAACAACATTAATGTTGACAAAAAGTTCATAGGAATCATCCTTCTTGGGCCAAAAGTTTCATGCAAGTTGGGTAACTTTCAAGCTCCAAATTCACATGCCTCAGATGACCTGTAACTTGCCAAAACCATAACTTGAGTTCTACAAATCCTATAAAATACTTCTAGCACTAAAATTAAAGCTAAGATCATGCTCTACAACAATCATGTTGGGGGCAAGATGAGGTAACAATTACATCTTGAGCTACATTGCCTTGAAGATAAGGGTCAAACTAGGGGATTTTACACTGTCAAACCTTAGAAACCCTAGCCTGAAATTTCTCAAACTCCTCAATCATGATGAGTTGACCTTGGAATCATCCTTATAACATATCAATGCATCAATCCATAATCACATGGAATTTGGATTAGGTCTCAACCTTCTTCCAATCATCAGTTGACTTAGGGTTGACCTAGTCAAACCCTAGCTGCACCAATCATGGCTGAGGCTTCTTAATCTTGCACAATGACCTGTCTAGGCCTCAAAGTGATCTTCAAAACTCCTCATGAGCTCTCTCAAGACCTCAAGTCCAGCTTCATGGCCTCAGAATCATCTGATGGCTTTCCCCATAACTCTCAAGCTAGGAGACCCACATACTTGGTTTCAACCACTCTCTCTGAGGATCTTTTAACTTCTCTGACAAGGATATCAACCCTTAAACATCTGAATAACCTTCTTAGCTAGCCTCACAGTCTTGTGTAGCTCTTAATTGGTAATCATACCTCTTGATCTCCTGCATACATATCAATGAAATGCAAATGATAATGCTAATGTGAATGAAATGAAACACAAGCTAGGTAAAGAAATGTTGGGCAAATTTTGGGGTGCAACAATATGCTTGAAGACAACTTCTAATCAATGGTATCTTGATAGCGGTTGTTAAAAGCATATGACGGGAGACATAAACAAATTTTCAAGTCTATAATTAAAGGCCAAAGGATACGTTACTTACGGTGATGATAATAAAGGAAAAATTCTTGGAGTTGGAACCATTGGTGCACCTCCATGTACAATCATCAAAGACGTTCTTTATGTGGAAGGCCTTAAACACAACCTACTTAGCATAAGTCAATTATGTGACAAAGAGTTCCGAGTCAACTTCACAAAGGATGAATGTTTGATAGAAAATGAAGTCACCCATGACATCTTGCTAAAAGGTAAAAGATTTAATAATATTTTTATGATCTCTTTTGATGACTCTTCCTTGAAGGTAAAATGTCTAATGGCAAACAACAACGAGGCATGGCTTTGGCATAAAAGATTTGCTCACATTCACATGGAGCATTTAAACAAGTTGATAAAGCATGATCTAGTTGTTGGTCTTCCGAAGATAAAATTCATCAAGGATAAGTTATGCGACGCATGTCAAAAAGGGAAACAGACCAAGACAAATTTCAAATCCAAGCAAGTGGTTTCTACATCAAGACCACTTCAATTGCTGCATATGGATCTTTTTGTTCCATCGAGAATGAAAAGCTTCAGAGGTAGTATTTATGCTTTAGTTATTGTTGATGATTTCTCTCGATACACATGGACATTGTTTTTAGTACAGAAAAATGATGCTTTCAAAGCATTCAAGAAGTATGCGAAGCAAATTCAAAACGAGAAGTCACTCACCATAGCCTCCATAAGAAGCGACCATGGTGGAGAATTCCAAAATTCAGACTTTGAAGATTTTTGCGAAGAGCATGGAATTTCTCACAATTTTTCCGCACCAAGGACTCCTCAACAAAATGGTGTCGTAGAACGGAAGAATAGGTCACTGGTGGAGCTTGCAAGGATAATGCTTAGCGACTCGAATCTTCCTAAATATTTCTGGGCAGAGGCGGTTAGCATGGCGTGTTTCGTAAGCAACCATGTCAATATTCGACCAATTCTCAAGAAGACTCCGTATGAGCTGTTCAAGGGTAGGAAATCAAACATAGCATTTTTCCACATATTCGGATGCAAATGTTTTATTCTCAACAACAATAAGGACAATCTCGGTAAGTTTGATGAGAAGTCCGACGAAGGTATATTTCTTGGTTACTCTCTTTCTAGTAGAGCTTTTAGAATTTTTAATAAAAGAACTCTTACTATTGAAGAATCCATTCATGTTTCTTTTGATGAGACTAACCCCTCGAAAGAGGATAATATTATTGTGGATGATGATGATATAGTAGGTTCTTCATAACAACAAGAAGAGGCTTCAAAGAATCAAGCAATACCACAAGAAGATGTCACTCAACTCATTGAAGAACATCAAGATCTTCTGAAGGAATGGAGAATGCATAGAAATCACCTGATAGATAAAGTTATTGGTGATATTAGCCAAGGCGTTGCAACTCGACTAAATCTTAAGGATGCTTGTCTCAACATGGCTTTTGTGTCTCAAATTGAACCAACCAAGATTGATGAAGCCTTAGGCGATGACCAATGGATTGTAGCAATGCAAGAAGAACTCAACCAATTCGAAAGGAATCAAGTTTGGAGTCTCGTAGCAAGACCGAACAACAAGCACATCATAGGAACGAGATGGGTGTTTAAGAACAAACTTGACGAGAATGGGATCATAGTTCGTAACAAAGCAAGATTGGTCACACAAGGATACAACCAAGAGGAAGGAATTGATTTTGATGAAACGTTCGCTCCGGTAGCAAGGTTAGAAGCAATTAGATTATTACTTGCTTACGCTTGTTCTATGAATTTTCAGTTGTTCCAGATGGATGTCAAAAGTGCTTTCCTGAATGGATACATCAATGAAGAAGTCTACGTCAAACAACCTCCGGGTTTTGAAGACTAGGCACTCTACGGACTGAAACAAGCACCAAGAGCATGGTATGACCACCTTAGCAATTTCTTATGTGAAAAGGGATTTACAAAAGGAAAGGTTGACAAGACGCTGTTCATAAAGAAGATAAAGGGTAACACCTTACTAGTTCAAGTCTATGTCGACGACATCATCTTCGAATCAACAAACAAAGAGCTTTGCGAAGAATTCAAGATGTCCATGATGGGAAAATTGAACTACTTTCTTGGACTACAAATCAAGAAAACAAAGGATGGCATATTCCTCAACCAATCCAAGTACTGCGAGGAATTGTTGAAGAAATTCGATATGGATAGTTGCAAGGTGATGTCCACTCCTATGGGATCCAGAACGTACGTTGATCAGGATGAATCTGGTACTCCAATTGATATTACAAAATATCGAGGTATGATCGATTCATTATTATATTTGACGGTAAGTCGTCCTGACATTATGTTTAGCGTTTGTTTGTATGCACGCTTTCAAGCAAGTCCGAAGGAATCACATCTCATTTCCGTGAAAAGAATTATAAAGTATCTCAAAGGGACAACGAACGTCGGATTATGGTATCTAAAAGGTAGTACTTGTTCTTTAATTGGTTTTTCTGACGCTGATTATGCAGGATGTAAGACCAATAGAAAAAGCACGAGTAGTACGTGTCACATTCTCGGGAATGCACTAGTGTTATGGACCTGCAAGAAGCAAGCGTGTGTGGCACTCAGTACAGCCGAAGCGGAATATATTGCAGCAGGAAGTTGCTGTGGACAAATTATGTGGCTCAAGCAACAACTCCTCGATTACGGTGTAGATCTCGGCTACATTCCTCTTCGATGTGATAATACAAGTGCCATCAATATTACAAAGAACCCGGTCATGCATTCAAGGACAAAGCATATAGATATTCGGCATCACTTCTTTCGAGATCACGTACTTAATGGAGATGTAGATGTTACTTTCGCCGATACACACAATCAACTCGCCGACATCTTTAACAAACCATTGGCGAAAGAACCGTTCTTCAAAATTCGACGAGAACTTGGGATTCTCGATGAAGGTGATATCTGATCTTTTCTTTGGTTTATGTATGCATAATGTATGTTTTCTAATGTTTGTGCATTCTGTTTTAAGCATTTTTCCAAAATTCGTGTGTGTTAACCGATTAACCTATAGGGTTAATCGATTAACACTGTTAATTTTTCAATTCTGACTTAAATCTTTAAATAAGTTATGGTTAGATAAATAAATTATGATGCTACTAGAATGGTGATGAAGATCTAGGGGTCAAAATTTAGGGTACAACACAATCCAGACACCAGTTGTGAGTTTCATGATGGAGTAGTGGGGCATTCGATTGAGGAGTGCAAAGTTTTCCAAGAAAGAGTTCAAGAAATGATAAATGATGAAGTAATGACCTTCAAAGGAGGAAGCCCATTCATGAATCAAACATCGTTATACTAATGAATGTGAAGATTTAAGAAAATCCTTTCAAGCCGTTGAAATCCAGATAGGGGCTCATCAAACTGTTTATTTTGTTTTCTTATATGTATTATATTTCTTTGATTATAAAAGCATAATCGACATGTAAGAACTTGTTATTTTGAATAATTAGTGCAATAAATTTGTTTGTCTTGAAGAAATCCATTTGTATTCACTCATAAAATGCTTTTTCATGATTTATAACGCCAACTTTACCCAATTTTCTCACTGTGGTGAAGAATTGTAGGGAGGATGACGAAGTCAAACACAAGGTCTCTTGTTGTATGCTTTGAATAAAACTCTGATGATGATATGAGGCATTGTTTCAAATCGCCAAACACTAATATAAAGTAGTTAATCCATCTTTAACCCCTTTAAGCCTTGATAAAGGATCTGTTTTTCTCCTAAATCAAAAAACTTCATCTTTAACCTGGGGCAGGGCAATTTTCAGATAGAGCTCTCAAAAGGAGTGAGCATCACGAAGAATGGGTGGGTAAAAATAAACTTTGACCCTTATACCCTTTGTTTCGTAAACCGTAAACCAAGCCACGATACAACCCTTAAAAGACCTAATTGAAGTAGAGTTTATTCTAAAAGCATACTCGATGAGATGACATTTTCTGACTCCTTTGAGCAGTGCTCAAAATTTATGTTGGCTTTATAAAATTAATTCATATCCTAACTAGTGATTTTATCACAGGTTATTGTGATATCTTTTCAAAAACTTCAAGACAAACACATGTGTTGCATTGACAAATTCAGAATTAACATTTTATACATATTAATTTTGCTTGATGTCATAGAAACTTGCATATAAACATCAACGATGAACTCAATCTATAGAGACTTGAAACTCCAATGAGGTAAGTGGTGAATCATTTCAAAGGTGATCATATTCAGGGGAAAATTGTTTCCACGTTGTAGCTTTCATAATATGACTTTACTTAAGGAGCAAGTGTGAAGACTCAACTGTAGAAGAACACTTCAATCTCAAGGTTTTGATGATGTCAACAAAGACCTAAGCTCATTCCATGATATCAAAAAGTCAAAGCTTTCAAAATTGATCAAGATCAAGACTATGGAATGTTGTCAAGCAGATCAAGCATCATGTGCAAATGTTTCTACAACTTTCAAGATTTGGACTCAAGCTTCGGTATATCAATATTCACTTCTTTAATTGATATACAAGTGTTCAAATAATTTATCATATCAACATTTTGCATTTGCATGTTTTAAAAATCATTTGGAATTGGTATAACACTTTTAACTCAAGTATTTTTCTGAGTTTTAACAGTGTTAACCGATTAATCATATGGGTTAATCGGTTAACGACCTCAAATTTTGAATTCTCAGGGCTAACGTTCAAGTGTTAACCGATTAACCTATATGGTTAACCGATTAAAACTGAATGGATTTTGAAAAATTGTTTCTTTTTAAATTCAAATCTTGTTTGAATGTTATACCTTTTCATTATTTGATTCATACTCATTTATACCTTTTTGAAATGGTGTTTGATTCATATAAATTCTGAATATTTCAAACTGAAAAACAACCTCCAATAATTTTCAAAATATTCATTGAATCAAATTCACTACTTTTCAAATATTTTCAAAAAGTGTTCATACTGTTCATACCATTTCATATCCAGAATTTTTGAGCACTAGTATTGATATTGAAAAGTGAATTCTGATCAAAAGGAGAAGATCAATCTTTGTATTGATATTACTATTGTATCACTCTCAAATTACAAAATTACAAGAATTATTTCTTTGTGACTTGTGATTCAGGATTGTTGAACACAAGGGTTAGTGCTTGCAAGAGGATTGTTCTTGCTCACTAAGTTGTTGAAATAGTTGTTAGATAGTAGGCCTCACCGGTTGATGGTGTGATAGGTTGTACATTCTAAAACTATAGTGAAAACTGTCTTTTATGTGAAAAGGGGAGTGGAGTACCTTCGAATTATGAAGGGAACCACTATAAATCTCGGTGTTCATTTTTCATTCTGCTTTTACTGCTTTCATCACCAAGAACTTAAAGATGAAAAATTCAAGAATATCGAAAAACCGGAAAAAGTTTCTAAAGCCTAATTCACCCCCCCCCTCTTAGGCATACTCTGAACTTACATCAACTGTATAATACAATTAATTTGGGGTAGTTACGTCGATATTCGATGAATCTCTACGAGAGTTTGAAAATAGTGGAGCAATTGGACGCCAAGTTTTTTGTAAAATCCTCTTCGAATGACTTTTTCTCATGAACCATGTGATCAGGGGCATGTGAGAGTCAATGGCTATTTTATCCATTTAAGATGACTATTGTCCTAAATGGCTACTATCATGTAGTTCAGGAACACATAACTATTTTATTCTCACAACATTCTTCACTCGTGACCCTAACAAGTCTCTACTTCAGGTGATCATGATAATTCCCCGATGAATCTTTACTTCCAGCAGTTATGATCGGTGCAAGAATTCTCCAGCTGGTGACCTAAGAATTCCTAGTGATTTTCTTAACTTCACCTCCCCAGTGAAGTGGATGATATTTTAATCCTCAGCGAATCTTCTTGACTTCACCTTCCCAGTGAAGTGGATGATATTTTAATCCTTAGTGAATCTTCTTGACTTCACCTTCCCAGTGAAGTGGATGTTATTTTACTCCTCAGTGGATCTCTTATAACGCCAATCTTCCCCAGCAAAGTGGATGTTTTCATCCCCATTGAAGTTTCAACTTTGATACATTCAACAACTACATTGACCTAGCCTTCCCTCATTGAAGTGGATATTTATTTTATCCCCCATAATGTCTCTCTAATCATGAGTTCGAATCGTTCCTACTAGATTATTCTCATTCCCAACAGAGTAACCAGATTCATCTTGACAATCCTTCAAGTGAGGTCAAGAAGTTATATCCCAGAGTGGAGTTTTCTAACTCCCTAGAGAAGTTTCTGAAGCCTTGAAGCAAGACTGTGATCCTATATTCAGTTTTCCATCGATCCCTAGTAGCGCTTCTATCTTTGAATATTGGTCGGATGTCTGTGTCGAGATGTATATTTCATCTCTGGTTGCCTTCCTCTTTTCGATTGTTTTGTCAGCATAAGCATACGCATAGCATATAGATAGATGCATGGCATGTGCATTTTGCCTTTCTGTGTTTTATTTCATTTGTTCACTTTGGTTGTGTTTTTTTCCCCAAGCGATTGGTTTTGTCTTCTCCCTCCAAGTAGAGTCGTCAGCCCTAGGTAGAAATAGTACAACATTTCTAGGTTCCCCACTGAGTTCGACCCTTGTGGAAGATGATTGCTTTAGTCTTCTTTCCCATTTGAGGTCATTCCTCAATGGATGGAGTCTTGCTTGACCGTTTCTTTTCAGTTATTTCTTGAATCGAACTTTGGTCTCTGACAATCATAATTTCGGATATCTCTAGGCTTTTGAACCTGGATTAAGAGTGCATTTATTTTGCACTCAAACTCCCCATGAAGACTCTGTTTGAAGATCACCATCAAAGACAAATATCTCTCCAACAATATTACAACATTCTCTCAGTAATTTATACCCAGACAACCAGTGATAGCTCTTTATTTGAGCAGTTTTGTTTCATAATCTGATTTTCTATTTGAATGACAAATGGCAGTCCCCTCAAGACAATTTATCTATCCCCAATGAGTTCATCAAGATTATTAACTTATCCTCCATCAAATGACATCTCTAGAAATTTGCCAGAGAAGTTTGTTGAAGACTTTACAAATGTTTCTCTTTATTTGAGAATTCCTGATACAAGGACTCCATTTACTTCAATGCAACTTCAAATTACAACAATACTGCTCCTCAGTTATGTTCTTCCCAGTGAGTCCACTATTCAATTTATTTCCATCAAATGGCATCTGTAATACCCCAAATTTTGCCCTAATATTTGTCGTTTCATTTTACATTCATTACATTCAACCGGTTGCTAACAAGTTTGTGTAATTGGTTGATTTTTGCAAGAAAATATTGTGTGACGCACACTTTAGTTCATGAAGGGTAAAATGGTCAGTTGTTTGCAGCCGGCTGTCAGCTTACGGATCTTGAGCTGTGATCAGGAAATTTGGGTTGTTTGGTTGGGTTGATGTAAGTCAGGGCCGAGGTAGTTGGAATCATTTGATTGTGGAAAATTTGAGCTGTTCAAAATAAAATCGATTCGAGTTATGAGATTGTAACTAGCGGGAGAATGTGATCAGTTGAGTTTAATCAGACGGTTGGATTTATCCAGATAAAGTTGCTCCTTTGAATTGCAGGAAGACTTAAGCGGAAATCATGTCGGAGACGGGATTAGTCGAACGAATTGGGATGAATCAGGAATTAATAAAATTTGGCACTTTCATGGTCTTTGTCTCATTTTAAGGATCAAAAGGAGCAAAAATATTTTCATTTCAGTTAAGTTTCATTTTATATTTTAAATTAGTCAATCATATTTCATTTTTAAAAAAATGCATGTCATTGTTAAATTAATTATATTTCAGGTTTGAATTCATTTCATTTTTAAAACAAAAAACCATCATGTTTTCATTTTTAGATTAATTTTATCTTTAAATCAATTATTATTTAATTTTGTCAAAAAATCATTTTTCATCCCTATTACATCTTTAATTTTTATTCTCTCTTCATTTTAAATAATTTTAGTTCATTGTTAATTGTTATTTTTTATTTTTTTGATGAATTTGATTCCATTTTTACTCTAGTTTTATTTTATATTTTAACAAGGGCATTATGTTTTATAATAGTTTCATTCTCATTTTGCATATCCAAAAATGAATAATAAACAAATAAATTAATGAATTTTATTAACTAAAATTACAAAAAATCATAAATATTTAAAATCACAAAAAAAGAATATATATATATATATATATATATATATATATATATATATATATATATATATATATATATATATATATATATATATATATATATATATATATATATATATATATATATATATATATATATATAGATAGATAGATAGATAGATAAAATTACAAAAAAATTATTTAATTACATTTTACATAAAATAGTAAAATAAAATAAAAACAAAATCCTAAAGCTTTCTGATTTTTCCGACTTTTCCCGAGCTTCTGATTCCTTTGAACTTGCAAAATAAGGAAACAACAGTGTAATCGTTTAGTGTTGTCCGACACCCTCAGAACAATGTCATCATCGGGCGTGTCGGGAGAGCAACAGATCACTCTGAAGCTGGCTCCCGACTCCTTTTCGACACTTCGGTAAATTCAATAACATTTTGTTCTTATTCCGAGGCAACCGAGAGAGAGAGAGATAAAGAAGTGCTTTTTGAAAAAAGCTGGTTTGTAAAAAGTGCTTATTGAAAAAGCACTTATTTGAAAAGTGTTTTTCTCAGAAAATTGGTGTGTCAAACGGGCCTTAACGACAATTTTCCAGAAAAAGCATAATCCAACGGATCAAAACCACTTTCCGGAAAGTTACCCAACAAGCTCAACAGCCACATTCAAACAAAGGGGTAACAAATCAACTGTGAAATCCAACGAATAAACCCAATCACTATAATCAAATAAAACACTCAGTCGATTAGCCAACAAAATCAAAAAGCGAAATTCGCAAGTCATCACAGTTTTTCGCGGATCCAAAAAATCAGAGAAGCCCACAAATCAGATGAAAGTCAATCATATAAATCATAAGAAGAAATTCGTAGAAGGGGAGAGGTAAAAAACGGCGGAAAGGGATTCAGAGAAAACCCTTAGGGTTCTTTATCATCATCTCGTTAAGAATAAAAACGGCGACAACAAGTGAACGAGTTTGAGAGAGCCATAAAAAGCTTCATCATCCTCAAATCGAGAAGACGAAGGGACGACGGTTCATAAGAGCCGTTGAATTCTTCATCATCATCGCCGAGGTTCAAAGAACCCTTTGATTCTTCATTATCACCATTAAAGAAAAAAGAAGAGGAGGAAGTTCGAAAACCCAGACGCTGCGAAAACCATCTGGAAACTGTAAATCCAAATCCGTCCACCATCAAGACGTAAAACAGAAGGTCGACATCCGTCAAAACGTCATCGTTAGCCCTCACCGTCGACGGACCGTCTCACCATCATCATCACGAAGCCTCAGCTTGCATCATCGGTTTCCATCATCGGCCAAGTGAAGGGGGAAGAACGAACGTGCCACCATCAGAAGGAGATACGAGATTGATTCAAACGGAACACAATCGGGCTCAGACGGACGTTCCACCGTCATCATCGCCCTCTGAAACGACCAACGGATCTGCCGCTTCCAACCTTCCTAAGAAGGTGAGCAACTATCTGACTTTTGTTTTTTTTTTGTTTCGCAGGTGTCAAAGAAAAGGGACAGAAGTGCCATGAAAAGAGAATAGAAAGTTTCAGCTAGCCATCCATGGGGAGAAGACGGCGCCGCCGATGGTACTGGAAGGAAGAAGAAGGAGACATGCGCGGCAGTATGGTGTTGCACCCCAAAATTTGACCAACCTTTTCTTAACTTGGTTTATGTTTCACTTCATTTTCTTCTAGCATTTGCATTGCATAGCATTGTTCATTTGACAGGGGATCGAGGTTTTCCTGTGGCTCGGAATTCACTCTCAGTGCAAGCAATCAAAACGGCGAGTATCAGGCGACATTTATTTTGCCCAGAGGTCGAGCGACCGATTTTATTTTGCTTTGCAGGTTATTTTCAGCCAAGAAAGTGGCATTCAGGCTATCGTGATCAGTCTCATGGTTACAACATTCAAGAACACATTCCAGAAGTTTAACAGGGTTCGAAACAGTAACAAACGGGCAGATTTCTCTCCAAAATGCGCCAATTTCAAATTTTTGAAGGTGTTAATCGGTTAACCTATATGGTTAATCGATTAACCAATGGAAAATCATCCCAGGTTCAAAATTTTAAAGGGGTTAATTGATTAACCTATATGGTTAACCGATTAACCAATGTGATTTTTGCCTCTGTACGTGATTTTTCAATGCAGAACCATTTGGGGTCTATTTTTTATCATTTGAAAATGCATTTTTACACTTGAGAAAGATTTAGAACCATTTTTGAAATTTGGATTAGTTTTCAAATTAATTCAACTCCCTCCAAAATCCCACTCCTAATTCCATTCCAAATTTTCCAATCCATACTCCAAACCTTGCTTTGGATCCAAACCAAGAGAGTACTTAAGTGATTTACTGCAATCCAAAGCATTCTAACTCATAATTTCCATTTTTAAATTTAGAATTCTCTCTCAATTTCATCATTTCCAAAACCCCCACCAAAGCTCTCCATCCATTCAATTAATTGATTCTTCATTGGAATCCATTAATTCTTGAGCTTAAACCTTCATATATCATCTCCATTGGATCAGTTTCTTCATTCAATTTTCGTGCAAATTCAGATCTGAAATTTGGAGTGAAGCTAGAAGTGATTATTTGAAGCAATTTGGCTTAATCTTGAAGGATCTCCATCTCTACTACAAGGATTAGCTTGGATCTTGAAGTATTCCGGGTTTCTTGCTTCAATCTACTCATTTCCAGCAAATCAATATCAACCGAAGCAAATCTCTGCTTCGTAGGTTGGAAATTCTTGATCCGAATTCTGTTTTAGCTTAATTGCATGTTCATCATGATGATTTTCATTTTTGATTAATTTGCTGCAATTTGATTCATATGATTTGTTTTGATGTTGTTTGGATCTGTGTACATGTTGTTTGAATCATGATTTGCTGGTTTAACTTCATGATTAAATGATTATGTGATCATTGGCATGTTTGGAGAAGTGATTCTGCTTTGCTATTTTCTGCTGTCAACACAGTGTTAATCAGTTAACGTATATGGTTAACCGTTAACCAATTCAAATTTTCAGATTTTTCAAAGTTTTTACAGTGTTAATCGGTTAACGCATATGGTTAACCGATTAACCAATTCAAATTTTCAGATTTTTCAAAGTTTTTACAGTGTTAATCGGTTAACGCATATGGTTAACCGATTAACCAGTTCAAATTTTCAAAATTTTCAAACGTTAACAGTGTGTTAACCGATTAACCCTGGGGGTGAACCGATTAACACTGTGCTGGCAGGCCTGTTTTGCTACTTTGTTTGATTGTTCGCATACCGTTTCATTTCAAATCTTCATAAATTGATATGATGCATTAGGAATGAAATGTTCTTGGTGTTTGCCCCTATTTGTGTTTGGTTGATCATGAATTTGTTAACACTTGTGCTTATTTTCCACTTGGATGCATACTTATGTATGTGGTCCAAAGTAACGACTCTTTGCATGTTCGTTTATTTATATCCTTGGCTTTCCTTTTCATGTTTGCATCATTCTTGCATTGTTGTTGAGGTCGAGACGAGCTTGTGGCGGCTGCTTTCCCACATATTTTTCCTCCCTCCCACCATTCTAAGTGTTGCATTTTCATGTATGCCTCTCTTACTTGTGATTGAATTTACTTGGTGCTTTCTTGTGCTTTTTTTGCCATGATCCCCATAAGGTTCCTAGTCCCTCCGTTTAGGATGGGAGTAAGAGAGACATTAAGTGTTCAATCCAAGCATGCTAACATTAGATAGTTCCCTTTTGTATCCCAACTGTAAGTCCACTTTGTATGACAACTTTTAGGATCGATTTAGTCTCCCTTTAGTAGATCATCTCTCTCCTCGTCTTCAAACACATAATAAAGAATAACAAATGTTGTACGCTACAAGCCTTAAGATACTTGGAGAATGGTGATTGAGTGGCTTCCTCTCAATTGCCTAGAGTGTTTAGTATACACCCTTTGGATGATATGCGACGCATTCGCTCCTAGGTCATAGTCTCTAGTGCGACATGAGTTACAAATCATATTCAAAACACTTCTTCTCTAAAAAACACAAAAATACTTCAAATTTTTTTCATCCTTTGGGATCTTAATCAAGGAAAACCTTTTCAGATAAAAAAGTGTTGTTAACTTTTAGTTCTACCGCAAACAGTAACGCCTAAGTCTCCAATGGTCGAGCTGCATACACCAACTGCTAGAACTACTTGTTAACCCTACTCGGGACTAAAAAACTTTTGAACCAACCTGTGGTCTTTTTAGCCCGAACTACGTTTGCTCTGATCTTTCATACCAGATGAAAGTACGTAGGCATAAGACGGCGATGTCTTCGCGAGCAACCTTTCCCCCTTTCACCCGTAGTTAGCTGAACTACGTTGACTATGACTTTCCCATTGCACGAGGGAATACGTAGGCACAGAGCGGAGATGCTCTACCGAGTCTCCTTTCTTTTCCTTTTGTCCTTTGACCTTTAGCTAGATAGATGATCACCCTTTTAGATAAACAACAAAGCGTGGATCCTGTCGAGTACGACGGACGTGAGGGGTGTTAATACCTTCCCCTTGCGTAACCGACTCCCGAATTCAGACTTGGTTGCGATGACCTTGTATTTCCCTTTTCGTTAGGTTTTTTCGATTGTTTCTTTTCCCTCTCTTTGGGATAAATAACGAAAGGTGGCGACTCTTCTGTTTTCCGCCGGGTGTTTTTCGCAATTGCGACATATGGGAAAGAAGAAAAGATTAGGGTTGAACCCTAATGAGGCCATGAGCTACATATATTCCCCCTGTGTCTTTATTCTTTATTTATTTTTTTTATTTTATTTTTTCTATTTTTATAGTTTAGATTATAGTTTATTTATTTTATTAGTTTGATTTAGAAATAATAATCATTATTAGGATTTTCTTGTTTTAATTAGTCAATTGTTTTTTCAATAAATCTAAAACAAAAAAAAACTTAACTTTTAATAAAACCTAACTTTAAACCCATTCTAAAAATTAAAACATTTCTTAACTTCAAGAATTAAAACTTTTTTTTAACATTAAATTTTTTTTTTACAACAAAAGTAAAACAAACTGTTTTCATCAAAAATCTTTAAAAAATTAAAACATTTTTCTTTAATTAAATTAAAGCAATTTTTTTAATTAAAAACATAAAATAAAACAATTTCTCTTTTTAAAATGCAAAAATTAACTTTTCTGTTAAATAAAATCTTGATTTAGGCGTCTCGATTTCCGTCTAACTCTCATCATTATCTCGTTCGCTTCAGCTTATTTATCTGTCATTGGTTTGTGTTGTCGCTTTTCAGTTGTAATCATACGAGTAATCATCGCATTTAGTTATTCTTGTTTTTTTGGGATTTTTAATTTACGCGAGTGATCGTCGCAATGCTTTTACTTTCCTGTTTTCTTTACTTTCGTACTTTAATGCTTGCCATGTAATAATCCATCATCTGCATTTTTTTTACTGTTAATGTCCTTCCGAAGGATTAGGTCTAAACAGTTTGACCGCCGAGTCAATAGTCTTCTCCTTTGACCCCTTTCAAAACCCTAATAGCCTAGGTGTCCCGCCGTGGACGAAAATATCCTTTATCCTAGAATTAGGTCAAAAAGTCTATGTACTCTGTTTTAGGGTTTTCCATCATGGAATATTTAGTCAACTCTAATTTCAATCGACAAATTCAACGTAGAAGTAGGAGTTTTAGGACTCCACGTAAGAGTGTCCTTGATATACGTTTACTCCCCATTGAAACCTTGACCACAGTCAAGAAGTTTCTAACTTCCCTTTCGAGGGGAACTATGATTACTCTGATTCCATTTCCTATCCAGGATACGTAGGCACAAGATGCGAATCTTGCCGAGTAAACTTAGGACTAACCTTTAGGTCTCTTTAGGTCACTCTATCCCCTAGATCATTATATATACCTCAAGCAAATAATCAAGCAAAAATAGCAAAAATAAATAAAAGGTTCCTGTAGAGTACTACAAAAGTTTAGGGTGCTAGTACCTTCCCTAAACTTAACCAACCCCTTACCTAGGTCTCTCCCCGCATTGTGTTTACGATGCAAAAATAGGTTTTCCTTCTTTTGACCTTTTCCTTCGGATAAATCAAAGTCGGTTGTGAATCAAAATTGTGATTCAAACTAGTTAATAGTTTGATATCCTATTTCCACTACAACAGTATCTCTTTGAGAAATTCAGTGAAGATTCTCACAATCGATCTTTCTATTTATTTGATAATACATGTTTTACAAATCAACCAGCATGCATCTCTTCTGAAGATCCCCGATAATATTTCCTAATCTCCAGTAAGTTATAGATTCTCGCTGAAGTCTTCAATCTCCAGTGAAATTCTGATCCCCTGTGAAGATACTCTCCCATAAGGATTCATTATTCTAGGAAGAAACTGAGACCCGTTCATGGCATACAACCTTGAGGCGAGGGGAAGTTTATTTGACATTTTATTCAAGTGAAATACTTGATTAAAGAAGAAATTGAGACCCGTTCATGGCATACAACTGTGAAGTGTGGAGAAGCTTGTTTTACCTTTTTTTTCAAGTGAATTACTTGATTAAAAAAAGAAATTGAGACTTGTTCTTGGCATACAACCTTGAAGCGTGGGGAGGTTTATTTTACCCTTTTCCAATAAAAGAAGAAACTGAAACCCGTTCTTGGCATACAACCTTGAAGCGTGGGGAGGTTTATTATCCTTTGGAATAAGTTATTTAATTATTTGAAGACTGTTTATATTTCAGATTCCTTGGTTAATCTCGGCAGTAGATTCTCCATTGGAGATTAAAATGGAATTCTCAAAGAGGACTTCGACAAAAGGTATCTTTTTCCCGGCGAGTCTCGGCAGAGGATTTCCAGAAGACCTCGGCAGAAGGTATTTCTTTTCATTTCCTGGAGAATCTCGGCAGAAGATTTCCAGAAGGCTTCGAAAAAAGTATATCTCCAACAAACTTCAACATAGGTTGTTTCTCTATTTCTAGAAGCTCGACAGTAGTTTTTATATCTCGACCGAAAATCGCTCTTTTGTGAAATCTCGGCAGCAGATTCCCTAGAAATTTTGGCAATGGACACCTTTTAAAAATGTATTTTTAAATGAGTTTATAAGTCGCGACAGTAGACTCCTCCAACTGATATCTCTTGAATCACTACAATTGACATCGATAGTAGGTTCTTCAAGTGACTTTTGTCACAAGTTCCTCACGATATATTTGAAGATACCTTGCGATTGCTAATTAGTAATCTTTTCCCCAGTGGAGTTGAATCTTTTTCCTGTGGATTCCTATTTTTCTAGAGCGTATTCGTCAGGTCCCCCTTTTCCTTGGTTGTGTCTCAACATCTCCTATGTGCAGTTATCCTCCTGTGGCATCGTTCCCCACAAGACTTTTGTTTTGCATTTCTTATCATCTTTGCGTATCATATGCATCAGGTGGCATCTTAGGGCCAAAAATTATGTGCATGTTTGTATTTAAGTCTTTCCTATCTCGTCGAGACGTATATTTCAATCTCCATATCTCCGGATAGAAGAAACTTAAATACAGGCATATGTCACACCCTTATTTTTTACCTTAAGACCCCACCTCTTTGTGCATTTTTTTACATGTTGTCTGTAGACTTGTGGTGTATGTGTTTATTATGACTAACCAAATTATGCAGGAATAACTATTTCAAATGATAACGTAACTCTTCCTCTCAATCAAGTACTCAACAGTTTTTCAATTCAAAAACCCTGAGGCTCTCTACTAGTTTGAATCTTGTGAAGTTGGTTCAACGATTTCTCGAGTTTAAGCTTCTTTTCTTTTACCAAAGATCCAAGACGTTCCTCTTTAAGGTGCCTCAGGATCAAGAAACTAGGGCATACGATTAATGAGAATACTTGGAATTAGATTCTGATTCCTCTCACATTATTGCTTCATTAAAAGAGTTTTATTAACATAAGAGATTCGTACAAGTCACAGTGGAACAACAGGTTCATGTTAATTGAGGCCTTATTACTCTCCCACGCAAGATAGCTTGGATTTGGGGTCGAGGTTCATTCATATTGTCGCTACCGCGAAAGTAAGGTGTTGGCAAAACAGAAGAGTCACCACCTTTCATTATTTATCCCACAGAAAGGGAAAGGAAACGATCGGAAAAACCTGACGAAAAGGTATAAGACAAGGTCATCGCAACCATGTCTGGGTTCGGGAGTCGGTTACGCAAGGGGAAGGTATTAGCACCCCTCACGTCCATCGTACTCGATGGGATCCATGCTTGTTGTGTTTATTTGACGGGTTGGTTTATCTATCTATGCTAAAAGTCTGGTCCGAAAAGAAAAGAAAATGACTCGGCAGAACACAGCAGTTCTATGCCTACGTATTCCCGTCTGGAACGAGAAATCAGAGTCAACGTAGTTCGCCTAACTACGGGTGAACATGGGAAGGTTGCTCGTCGAGATATCTCATCTCGTGCCTACGTACTTTCATACGGCGTGAAAGAACAGAGCAAACGTAGTTCGGGCTAACAAAACCACAGGTTTGGTTCAAACTGTTTTACCCGAGTAGGGTTAACAGGCGGTTCCAGTAGTTGGTGTATGCAGCTCGTTTGTCAGAGACTTAGGCGTTTACCGTTTGCGGAAGAACCAAGAGTTAACAAAACTCTCCTTATGAAAATAGTTTCCAAGGATTAAAGGTCCCAGAGGACAAAAGAAGGTTTGATCTTTGTTTTCTGTCTTTTACGAAAGAAGTGCTTTTTTATGGATGTTTGTAACTAATATCGCACTAGAGACTATGACCTAGGAGTGAATGCGTCGCATGTCACCCAAAGGGTACCATACTAAACACCCAAGTTGTTGAAAAGAAACTCTCCAACAACTCTTTCCCAAGTAGCTTAAGGCTCGTAGCGTACGATATCAATTAACCTTTATTACTGTATTTTGATTTGTTTGAAGATGAGAAGAGAAAGGATACACTAAAGGGGACTAATCTAATCCTAAAGTTGTCATGAAAAGTTGATCCTATGATTGAGGTTAGGATGGAGCTACCTAATGTTATCATTCATGGTTAGAACCCTAATGTCTGTCATAACTTCTCTTGAACAAGAGAAGCTAGAGTTCCTAGGGGAACATAGCAAAGGAAAGCAACAGTAAAAGAAATAATCTGAAAGAATAAACTGTAAGTAAAAGCATGCAATGCAACAATACAAGCAGAAGGAGACAAACTCAACTTCTAGAGCAAACAAGAAAAAGCAACACAAAACACAGACAAGGGAGACATACTCAACCTTCAGCCAACAAGCAAAGCCAAACAGTAACAGGCAAGCAGAGGGAGACAGACTCAACCTCTAATGCAAACAAGCAAAGGGGAGCAAAGCTCAACCATTCAATGCACTTAGGCCTAAATTAACTATATGAAAGCCTATTCTAATGCAACACGCAATCACACAAATACAGTCAATCAACAAACACAGCAAACAAAACAGCAAACCAGCAGCTCAACAGCAGAGCAGTCTTCTAGCAGTAAAGTAGCCCAACAGTCTGTAGTTGTCTTCATGCCCAATTTATCTTCAAGAGAAGACTTCATCTTTAAGCTTCAAATGATCCACCCAGGGAGATGATAATCAACATCAAGATGATTGCATGATGATGGGAAGCATGATGGAAACCAATGGAATCCATCATGGCACTCAACCATACATCTAAGATAGGCATCCTCAAAGGTTCTACCTTTTGTGGTATGCCACACATCCTTCCAGATGAGGGATGAGGCTTCCACATAGGGACCTTGCATCATAGGATGGGAATGGAATTCACACAAAGCAAACCATGTTTGTGAAAGAAGAAAACAACTTCTAAGGCTCTACAAAACCCTAATCCTACAAGCTCAAAGAAAGCTACTAAAAGGAAACCAAAACACCAAATCAAGCATTACAATTAAGCATACAGAAGCTCTAACAAGTCTAAAACACTATCCAAAAGGAATGGGAAATTCACTTTATGCTATGGGTCACCATTGAGGTCATTCTAAAGGAAAGGTCATGTTAGAAGCATCATAAAACTAGTCCAATTGTTAATTCTAAGAAAAATATGAAATCAAGTCCTAAAATTCTAGGGAATTTTCTAAGGGATCCTAAGATGGTTAGGGACCTATGGTAGAAAAGTCAGGGACTGAATCTAAAGGGAGAATCACTAAAGAAATCCTAAATCACAAGGTGCCCAAAGGGAGGTCAAATGGGGAAGCTCCTAAAAGTCTAGTCCAAAACAGAACTTAGAGCTACCTAAAAATTACCCTAAAAATCAAGAAAGTACCTTAATATGTCTATAACAAACCAGTAAAGAATCAAGTCCAAATTCTATACCAAAAAGGAGTACCAAAATCAACAAATAACAAGCTCAAAATGCAAAATTAAAAGAAATCAATAAAATGGAAAAAATGCACATAAATTGGAAATTGCATCAAAATAAAATCTAAGAGTATCAAAAAATCAGAAATTAAATCAGGATCATGCTCATATTTTTCTCACATTTTTCTGATGATTATTCAATTTATTATGAATTAAAGAAAATAAAAGCAATTAAAGAAAATAAAAATGAAATAAAAGAAATTAAATGTTGAGAAAATATTAGGGGCGTTGGATCACATGACTGGTCTCCTAATCTAACGAACGCGCGCGTACCACCTAATAAATGAAACGGCTGCGTATTGAGGGTCAAAGGCCAAAGCTCAGAACAAATCTTGTGTGCACGATCTGCTTACAAAGTCATCAATTTCCACTCATCCAAGGGTCATACTTCATCGTCCTCATTTAAACCTGGTTAACTGAGAGGGAACATGGACGGTGGTTCTGGTGGCTGCGCCACCGTCTTCTCCGGTGAGGCAAGAGTTGCAGGTCATCAAATCATCACCAAAATGAACAAAACCTACACAGTTCTTCTTATTTTTTCCTCCTGATCATGAATCCGAGCCCAAATCTTACTAATTCTTCAGAGATCAACTTAAGCTATTCCAATCATGCTAACACCTCAAGATTAGGCAGTTTCGAAGCTCAACAGAAAGTTGATCATGACTTAGATTGTCTCTAAACTCCACAATTATGAACCTAAATCCATCTACATTCTTTCCTAAGTCCTAACCACAGTTCAATTCATGCTAGATCATCCTAAAACTAGAGCAATTGTGAAAGTTACCAACCTGATTTGTAGCTAGAAATTGAGGCAATTACACAGTGATTCTTGGCTCCAACTTGTGCAGATTCGTTCCTTGATGAATGATGAAGCTATTAAAAACCTTGATTTGCCTTGAATTGCTCTGGAATGGAAAACACGATTTGCACTTGAAGCTTGAAAACTCTAACTGCAATCTCTGGTTCTAGCTCCAAATAACCACCAAACTTGATCTGAACGTGCTTGTGAACTTAAATAGAATGGATTTGAGTGATTTGGAGGCCCAAATTGTGATATCCAAGTTTCCAATTTCTCTTCAAAACTCAATCATGGCATACACGGTTCTGGCTCACTTCCTTCTCCTAGAAGCTTCACATGTATTGTTTATGGCCTGTTGAGAATGAAGGGATCAGATTGCACCCTTGTTATCATCTTATGGCCAAGATTGAATGTGTTACTTATCCATGAAGTAACAATGTGAAAGTCCATGATGCAAGCCTCAAATTGAAATTCCATTAATTCCAAAGTGTTCCAAATGGTTTTTATAGTCAAAATGAGTACTCATATGCATTTTCTTGACCTCTTATGATTAAATTTGAATTTTCAACTTAAATACCTTTTAATTCCCCTTTTGTCAAGCTTCCATGAACCAAGTCTTTCCCTAAGCCAAATCAATGCCTCATGGATACATGGTTGACCTTAAAATCCCATTTTGAGCAAGTTTTGTGTTGGACAAAACTTCATTTGGAGTGTGCAAGATAGTGAAATTGACCTATGAAGCAAAATGACATATAATCTCACTTTCCCAAAATACCCCTGACTTGTAAACCTCATAACTTGAGTTCTACAAATCAGATGGAAGACTTCTAGTACAATTTGGAAAGCTAATACCAGGGATTACAACTTTCGTGTTGGCCAAAAGTTGAGGAGAAACATCCTTCTAGGTCAAACGTGCCTTGGAAGTTGGTGAACTTTCACAGATAAAATTCACATTCATCTGATGACCTGTAACTTGTCTGGATCATAACTTGAGTTCTATAAATCCAATCAAGGACTTCTAGTACTCAAATTAAAGCTAAGAACATGCTCTACAAGTTCCATGTTGGTAAAAAGTTGAGATGAAATTTTTATCTTGAGATAAGTGGTCTTGAAGTCAGACACTAAATAGGGGATTTTACCCTAAGAACCCTAATTGTACAATTGACTTAAGGTTACTCAGATGAAAACCCTAATTGTAACACCCTCAACTATGACTCTTCACTCTTAGCATAATGACTTGACTGAGCTCTACCATGACCCTCAAGGCACTCCATGAGCTCTATCCACATACCCTATCCATGATCAAGGCTTCACAACCCATTTATGGTCTTCAATTGGCCCCCCAAGTTAGGAGATGAACCACATACCAGCATCCAACCTTCTCAAGAATACAACCCACTCTCTGATGACTTTGGTGACCTCTCAAGCTTGAATAAGACCTCTAGATAGGCTCCTCTTGATGTAAACCACACTTGATCCCCTGCTAAATGAATAATTTTATGCTATGCAAATGCTAAACCACACTTGATCCCCTGCTAAATGAATAATTCTATGCTATGCAAATGCTAAACCAATGATATGCTAATGCAATGAAACAAAAGCCAAGTAAAAAAAAGGTTAAGCAAATTTTGGGGTGCAACACATATGTGCTTCGAATTCAGTATTTTTTGCAAAGTGACCAAGTGGCGTGATTTGATATGTAGATTCCTTATGATATCAATTTTGAGTTCCTGATGTTTTGAATTCAAATAGTTCAGTTTAACCAAGTTAAGAGCTAAGCACCTTAAGCTTAAAATTGAAGTTCATGGAGATTTTTCAGGAGGCAAGTGTGCAAGTTTCAGGATGTATCTCACATCATCCATGTGTCAAAATTCATGTTATAAAACTCTGATATCCATGACCATTTTCAAGATCCAAGGCATAAAGCTGGAAGATTTGGAAAGTTCAAACAAGTTCACTTTTCAAGTGTAAAGATCCATGTTACAACATCTAATTTACAAAAATTGCACGAAGTACAAATCTCAAATCCAAGAGGATGAAATGCCATGTTTAAATCAACCAAAGGTTATAAGTTAGAGAGTTTCATGTCCAAAGAATCTTAAGGCTATCCATACAAATCCATCAAAGTTCACATTACAAGGCATCATATAAAATTCCAAGTCCTTACACAAGAAAGCATATTCTAACTAAACATAATCCTAAATCTTATATTCCTCAAGGCACTTTGCTCCATGCTCCATGCTTCCTACGAGGCCGATTCATTTGATCATAGTCAGAAGTAAGAGAATAAACTTTGAAGAAAATAAATAAGAGAATAAAAGCTTCTTGAAGAATTGAACCAGCTTTTAATCTTCTCTATTGAATAGCTTTTGGGACACCCATAGATTTTTTTAAAACCTGTACGGAATGAGCTAGAGAAAGAGTTGTATTAAAATTGTTTTAATACAATTGCTTTCACGTTAATATCAGTAAAAACCTGCCATTATTTGTGGGTTGAAGTTTTCAACATACAAACGTTTCGGTGAAGTCGCCATCGAGGTTTCCAAAACACGGTAAATAGGAGATTAAGCAGGAAGTATAATCTTATTTCTATCCAAGACTTTCACCAAACACAATTAAGTAAAAGCTGTCGCTACCGTGAAAATAAGGTGCCGGCAAAACAGAAGAGTCGCCACCTTTCTTTATTTATCCCTCAGAACGGGAAAGGAAACGATCGGAAAAACCTGACGAAAAGGTATAAGACAAGGTCATCGCAACCGTTGTCTGGGTTCGGGAGTCGGTTACGCAAGGGGAAGGTATTAGCACCCCTCACGTCCATCGTACTCGATGGGATCCACGCTTGTTGTGTTTATCTGACGGGTTTATTTAACTATCTACCTATCAAGGCTGGTCTAAAAAGAAAAGAAAATGACTCGGCAAAGTATCGCGCTTTATGTCTACGTATTCTCATCAGAGAATGAGAAATCAGAGTCAACGTAGTTCGCCTACCTACAGGAAAGGAGGGGAAGGTTGCTCGCTAGGATATCGCATCCTATGCTTACGTACTTTCATACAGTATGAAAGATCAGAGCTTACGTAGTTCGGGATAAGACAGATTACGGGAATTCAGATTCATCTGTTTTTTTCGAGTAGGGTTAACAAACAGTTCCAGCAGTTTGGCATATGCAGCTCGACCCTTGGAGACTTAGGCGTTACCGTTTGCGGCAGAACTGGGAGTTAACGACACTCATTTCTTCAGAAAAGCTTCCTTTGAATTAGGGCCCACGGGGCAAAAGGGTTTGAAGTTTGTTTTCTATTTTTTATGGATGTTTGCAACCAATATCGCACTAGAGACTATGACCTGAGAGTGAATGCGTCGCATGTCACCCAAAGGGTGCCATACTAAACATCCAAGTTGTTGAAAAGAACTCTCCAACAACTCTTTCTCAGGTAGCTTAAGGCTCGTAACGTATGACGTCAGTTAACCTTTATTACTGTATTTTAATTTATTTTGAGATGAGAAGAGAGAACAGGCTTAACTAAGGGGAGACTATCAAGTCCTAAGGTTGTCATGCCAAGGATTCATCCTATGGTTGAAGTTTGAAACAGGGAACTCCTAGAAGTTATCATGCATGGTTTCAACCTAAAGTTATACCATCACTTCCTTATCAAAATAAGTGAGATTCCTAGGGGATCATGTCAATGATAAACAGAAACAGATAAAGCATCAGCTTAAACAGTAAACAGTAAACGACTGTAAAATGCATGCAATGCAAGTGAGGAAGGAAATGTGTGTGGGGCGTCAGCCTCCACAAGCTCATCTCAACCTCAAGCCAAGTATGAATAACTGCAATCATTAAAGGAAGAAAATAGAATGCCATCAAGCAAACCATAAACCACACAGGCAAGGGAGCAGAGCTTTACCGAATACCAGCAAGCAAAGCCACACAGTAAAAATACAAGCAGAGGAAGAAACTCAACCTCTAATGCAATACAAGCAAGGGGAGAAACTCAACCCTTAGGATGCTCTTAGGCTTATTCAACTACATTACCTAATCTAAATGCATCACACCAATCAATTCACATCAATACAGTTGCACAGAAAGAAAACAGACAGGAAAGAAAGCAAATCAACAGCTTCCACAGCTTCACAGCATAGCAACTCTCTGACAGCAATTCAGTCCACAGTCTGCAACTGTTCTTCAAGTCCTTCATCTTCAGGGAATGAAAGGTACTCCATCTTCAAGCTCCAATCTTCAATATGCTCCACCAAGAATACAGGGAATCAATAAGATGATTGTTTGATAATGGGAAGCAGACAGGAAACCAAAGGAATCCCATCTGACGCTCAACCAGTTATCAGAGAGAGGCATCCTCAAAAGTTCTACTCATTATAAATGTCACACATCCCTCCAAAGGAGACATGAGACTTTAATATGAGGACTTTGAATCATAGGATGAGAATTGAATGGTGAATAAAACCAACCATTATTTGAAGAAGTATCTATTTCTAAAGCTCTCTCCTAAAGCCCTAATTTCCTAAGCTACACAAAGCTAACAAAAAGAAAGGAAAACTCCAATCCAAGCTCCACCAGACACTTCACACAAGCCTCATCATGTCCATGACATCTTCCAATGAGATCCAGAAGCCCACTATGCAAGGAAGCCCAACTTTGAGTCCATTCCACATCAATCATCAACATTGAAACACCAAATGAACAACCAACTAGAATATTCTATCAAAAATACCAAAACACATTCTAAAAATCTGATTATTTTTCTATGGGAACATGCATTTTCTAATAACCTACAGTTAAAAAATAAGGACCTAATTCAATCTCTAAGTCCTCCAATAAAATCCTAAGTCTCAAGGTATCACAACTAAAGAGATCCACCAAAAATCACACCTAAACAACTATACTAAAAGCATATTTAAAATCATTTAAAAATCATGATAAAAATCACAAGGCAACCTCAATATGTATATAACAATAATCAAAAGGAATTAAAAGTTTATCCCATACTAAAAGTCATCAATGAAATCAATCAAAAGGAAAGACTATGTTATGAACATGTTAAGACTAGCCTAAGTATTAATTCAATCTAAAATACCAAAACTAATTCTAAAATCCTAGGAAAATTTTTAGGGGAACCTAAGCATGTTAGATATCTATAGTAGAAAAACCAGAGCCTAAAACTATGCTTAAAGGCACTAAAGAAATCACACACCAAAAATGGTCAAAAGGGAAATCAAGTAGGGAAGCCTCTAAAGATCTGGTTCAAAACAGAACCTAAAGCTACCTAAAAATTAACCTAAAAATTTCTGGGAGTTCCTTAATATGTCTATAACAAACCAGTAAAGAATTAAGTCCAAATTCTATACCAAACTCCAGAATAAAAATCGGCAAGAAACTATGCACTTTTTAATTTGTCGAAATGAAAACGAAAAGGTTCCAATAGGCCAGAACAACTTCAGAATACGCCCAAAAACAATTTCAGACATAATCAAAGCATTCTCCGACATGTTAAAAACATGCTGAAACAAGAATGGAAGGAGTTTTTATCACCATAAATCATTTTTCTAACAATGTTTTTTAAAAACAAATTCCAACGTGCCATTAATAGAGGATTTGAAGATATAAGGATCCTATTAGTACATGAAAGAGGGCGAAGGCTCTCATGAGAACCGGTACTTAGCACGTGTTTTGAAAAAAACTTCTCCACTGCTCATATCGCAAACGGATACACAAATTCGCATACGAACAGGGATCACGACAACACACATACCCCAACAAGAAAGTCAGAGTCAATCCTGAAATCGAAAGAGTATAAGAGTACGTACTCGGAAATTGTCGACGTAAAGTCGTGACATTGAAGCTGTCGAAGGTGACGCCATGCGATTTCGCCTTATCTTTTGAGACGTTGAAGATGAAGGCACGAATGCATCAAAGACGACATAGAGAGGATTGCAAGAAAGAGAATGTGCATCGTGAAGAAGAAGAGTTGCGAGAAAAAGGGTGACGACGTGAGAGAACAAGGACGTTCGATTAGGTTTCTGCATTGAAACCCCTTCTTTTTCCCATTACCATGTAGCTAAGGTTGGGCTCGGGTAGGAATCCGCCCCACTTCTTGTTTTTTTAAAACCTTTTTGCTTTTTTAATTTAAGCCCATACTATCTTCACACACCCCCACTTCATTCAAAACCCTCTTTGGTTTCTAACGTTGGTTTAAAAATCCAATTATAATTTTAAATTTGACTTAAAATTCAATTATAATTATTATAACTTTGATTTTAAAATTCAATTACAATTTTTGTGATATTGGATTGATAATTTCAATTAATTGTGGTGATTTGAATTGGTAATTTTAATTGAATCATGTTTTTTTGAATTATGGGCCTTAACTTCTGACATGATTAATCCGCGATCCGAATTGTTGTTCTAACTACGCTGCCAAATCATGATGTAAATCCTGTTCTATTTTTCTAGGGCAGTACTTAATTTTCAGAGTAGGCTTGTAATCGATTTTTCTCGTTTTTTTGAATTTTGGAAACATGATCATTTTTCTCATAAGTTTATGATTAGTTCTTGATACATCCTCGTATGATCCCGCATCTTCTTGATCATCTTGTTAGAATGTTACCGGTGGCTTTTCATGATTTTTTTTTTACGTCCAAGGGAAGAACCTGTATATGAATTCATAAGTCGTATACATTGCCTCATGTTTCCCCCCCGCTCGAATCTTGATTTCTCAAATTGATCAACTTAGATCCGTATACCTTAAGATAGGATAGACTTCCTTGGTATTTCTCTTTCAATCTAGACAAAACTATAATACAATTCAATCTTATTCTCCCCACAAGAGAATTAGATGTGATTCATCTTAATAGTCGAGTGTAATTCTCTTACCCCATAACGCAATCGAGAGATGTAGAATCTTTTCCGCTTGAGAGAGGTATGTGGCATACTCGTCGACAAATCCGAGTGTTGAGCCCTTCTCATAATGTAATGCAAAGATCATCTCCTACAGGTTGCGGTGGTTTAAGTCGACTATTCTCCATAAGATCACGACTCGTCTCTTTTCTTAGAACCAATCAACAAACCTTCTTCTCCCTTGGAACTTTGACCGCAGTCAATGGTTCCTCAATTCCTTTAGGGGAACTACGAATACTCTGATTCCACTCCCGTCAGGATACGTAGGCACAAGATGCAATTTCTTGGCGAGTATACCTAGAAATAAACCCCTAAGTCTTTCACCCTTAGCAACAACAATAACACAATAAAACAAGAGGTTCCTGTAGAGTACTATAGATTCTTAGGATATTAATACCTTCCCTAAGTTTAACCAACCTCCAAACCTTAGATTCTCTAGTTTTGCATTTGCATTACATACTCATGGGTCATTTCGATCTTTTTCCCTTCCCTTGGACAAATTAAAGACCGGTGGTGAATAATGAAACAAGATTCAAGTTAATCCAATAATTTGATATCTAATTCTCACCGTGACAGAAATGGCGACTTCACTGGGGATCCCAAGACTTTGAGGGTTCCCCCTAACTTGCTTTATTTTGTGTTTATTGTTATATCTATTTGCCTATCTATATGCTGGTTTATATTTATGTTTTGGGTTGATATCCTTGTGTGGTAAGAAATGTCCTACACCCAGACTTGAGTGTACTTATGATAGGAAGGTGATATATTTAGGAAGGCTTATAGGGAGTGATTCTCGACCAAGCTAACTCAAGAATCATCGCTCAGTTGAGACCCTCTTGAAAATAGTACTGTTGAACGAGTACTCGTGAAGACGATCACTATTTTCGACCTAGGAGCATGTGATACTAGGGACCTTTAGTTGCCTTTATCCCTACTTGGCCTTTCTTAAGACGTAGTGTGATAAATATAAGGGAGTATTCCAAAAATAGTTGATACACGATGCTACACTCAAAAGAGGTTCTCTTGAGAATATTATTAACTATCGAGTATGTGGAAAATTGATAATATTCGAAAGATGGACTAATGACTTTGGGAACTTTTTTAGAACCTTTGTTCTACTGGTACATTCAACCTTTAGTCCACACCCTTTGGGGATGGGTATACCCTTTACCTCTATTGCTTACAAACCTAGGTTTCCTGTGTATCTCTGTGCTTGCCTGTGTTTGTGCATCTTCGCATCCATAAAGCATCATATTGCATTGGTTTCATGGAATTCAAATTTTATTCATAAACATTGCAGGACCAATATGGATTATAGAGGAAAATACTTTGAAATATTCTTTTAAGAGTCTTAACTTGGATAACCTAAGGAAGTCGGAAGCTCAGATTGAAGATCGAGAAAAATTCAAAGACAATTACGAGAAATTTTTACCATTATTAAAGATCCACGTGAACAATGGATTTCTTCCTTATTTTCTAACAATAAAAGAAAGGAGCGGGAGGATTTATTTTCCTCTATCAGACTACTCCTTGAAAATTAATCGTCAACAAGCTTATCTTCGAGAAGGTTCAGCTGGAAGAACAGCTCAAGCGACACAACGCAGGACTTCCTTAGGACTTTATTAGCTTTTATTTAGCTATCATGTCGGGACTCTTTTAAGAATATTTACTTGTAATCCGTTATCAAAAAAATAATAAATGAGTTTTCTTTGATATTCTGCAACGTTTATAAATGCTTGAGTTCCATGAAACCTTTCATCTGCATTCTGCATAACATCTCTCATTTGGAATTTGCATGTGTCCTTCCCCTGCAGTAACTCATCTGACCTTATGTCTTTATATCCTGAAGCTAACTTCTTGACCATCTGACCAAGCTCGAAGTAATTACTGAAGAATAATAGAGAGAACGAAGGATATGGATCCCACGATCGGCTTTAGAATGGTGACTAATCCGATATTTGATTTTCCTCCTGATGACGATGTTCAACAAGTGGATGTTCTTACATAATCTCAACCTGTACAAGATAACCTGGTTGTTCAAGTCGATTCCCAGTTTCCACGGTGTATGCCAGATCGTCCGAATGTCCATACTGAGATGAAGGTGATCGATCCAAGAATTGCAAAAATTGAGAAAGGATTTCGTGACCTCGGGGAAAAATTGAAGATGATGAAAAGAGCTAATGCATTTGGCCTTAAGGCTCATGACCCGTGTCTAGTTCCAGATGTAGTTATTCCCCAAAAGTTTAAGATGCCTGTCTTCGAAGTATACAAGGGTGTTAGCTTTCTGAGGTACCATTTGACGATGTTTTGTCAAAAGATGACTGCTTATATTGACAATGATAAACTAATGATTCACTGCTTTCAAGAAAGTTTACGTGGGGCATCCTTGATGTGGTACATGAAGGTAGAAAGGAATCATATTCAGTCTTGGGAAGATTTGGCTGATGCTTTCGTGAAACAATACGATTACAACTTGGACATGGCTCTAGACAACGATTAACTAACGAGCATGAGTAAGAATGACAATAAATCCTTCAGAGAGTATGCACAACGATGGAAAGAATTGGCAGCCCAAGCTCATCCACCACTTCAAGAGAAAGAATTAACCAAGATGTTTATAGGAACACTGTCAGACTCTTACTATGATAGGATGATGGGTGTTGTGCTGTTAAAGTTCTGCAAAATTGTAGAAGTCAGAGTAAACATCGAGAGCGCACTCAAAAGTGGAAGAATTCGAGATGACTCGAATAACCAAGCTAGCAAAGTGAAATCTGTTAGTGATTCCCAAGAGGAAAGGAGTGTTGATGTTAACACAATTTGAGTTTCCTCTCAAATTCTGCCAGATCCAGTTCCAATACCTTATCCTTAACATCAGTATGCAGCACCTGTTCAGCACAAGCAGCGACTACCTCATAGAATGTCGTACCAACGATGAAGGTTGACTTCTCAAGATCAACATCAAAATTGACAGGTTCAAAATCAGTTTCAGAATCAGAAAACACCTCTGAGTATTCCAAAAGGAGAAACCCGCCAGTTTAATCCTATCCCAATGACTTACAGTCAACTATGGTCTTATTTCACCCGAAACTCAGTGATGACACATAGAAAGACTAGAACCATGAAGTCTCGCCCACCTTGGTTCAATCCAAACACCAGTTGTGAGTTTCACGATAGAGTAGTGGGGCATCCGACTGAGGAGTGCAAAGTTTTCAAAGAAAGAGTTCAAGAAATTATAAACGATGAAGTGATGACCTTCAAAGGAGGAAGCTCAGTCGTGAATGAAACACCGTTATACTAATGAATATGAAGATTTAAGAAAATCCTTTCAAGCCGTTGAAAGCTAGAGAGGGGCTCATCAAACTATTTATTTTGTTTGCTTATATGTATTCTATTTCTTTGATTATAAAAGCATAATCGACATGTAAGAACTTGTTATTTTGAATAATTAGTGCAATAAATTTGTTTGTCTTGAAGAGATCCATTTGTATTCACTCATAAAATGCTTTTTCATGATATATAACGTCAACTTTACCCATTTTTTCTCACTGTGATGAAGAATTGTAGGGAGGATGACGAAGTCAAACACAAGGTCTCCTGTTGTATGCTTTGAATAAAACCCTGATGATGATATGATGCATTATTTCAAATCGCCAAACACTGATATAAAGAAGTTAATCCATCTTTAACCCCTTTAAGCCTTAATAAAGGATCTGTTTTTCTCCTAAATTAAAAAACTTCATCTTTAACCTAGGGAAGGGCAGTTTTTAGATAGAGCTCTCAAAAGGAGTGAGCATCACGAAGAATGGGTGGGTGCAAATAAATTTTGACCCTTATACCCTTTGTTTCGTAAATCGTAAACCAAGCCACGATACAACCCTTAAAAGACCTAATTGAAGTAGGGTTTATTCTAAAAGCATACTCGATGAGATAACGTTTCCTGACTCCTTTGAGCAGTGCTCAAAATTTATGTTGGCTTTATAAAATTAATTCATATCATAACTAGTGATTCTGTCACAAGCTATTGTGATATCTTTTAAAAAACTTCAAGACAAACACATGTGTTGCATTGACAAATTCAGAATTAACATTTTATACATATTAATTTTTCTTGATGTCATAGAAACTTGCATATAAACATCAACGATGAACTCAATCTATAGAGACTTGAAACTCCAATGAGGTAAGTGGTGAATCATTTCAAAGGTGATCATATTCAGGGGAAAATTGTTTCCTCGTTGTAGCTTCCATAATATGACCTTACTTAAGGAGCAAGTTTGGAGACTCAACTGCATAATACAATTAATCTGGGGTAGTTACGTCGAGATTCAATGAATCTCTCTGAGAGTTTGAAAATAGTGGAGCAATTGGACGCCAAGTTTTCTGTAAAATCCTCTTCGAGTGACTTTTTCTCATGAACCATGTGATATGGGGCATGTGAAAGTCAATGGCTATTTTTTACATTTAAGATGACTATTGTCCTAAATGGATACTATCATGCAGTTCATCAACACATAATTATTTTGTTCTCACAACATTCTTCACCCATGACCCTAACAAGTCTCTACTTCAGGTGATCGTGATAATTCCCCGATGAATCTTTACTTCCAGTAGTTATGATCGGTGTAAGAATTCTCCAGCTGGTGACCTAATAATTCCTAGTGATTTTCATAACTTCACCTCCCCAATGAAGTAAATGATATTTTAATCCTCATCAAATCTTCTTGACTTCACCATCCCAGTGAAGTGGATGATATTTTAATCCCCAGCGAATCTTCTTGACTTCACCTTCCTAGTGAAGTGGATGATATTTTAATCCTCAACGAATCTTCTTGACTTCACCTTCCCAGTGAAGTGGATGTTATTTTACTCCTTAGTGGATCTCTTATAACCCCAATCTTTCCTAGCAAAGTGGATGTTTTCATCCCCATTGAAGTTCCGACTTTGATACATTCAACAACTACGTTGACATAGGCTTCCCCCATTGAAGTGGATATTTATTTTATCCCCCATAAAGTCTCTCTAATCATGAGTTTGAACTTTTCCTTCTAGATTATTCTCATCACCAACAGAGTAACCATATTCATCTTGACAATCCTTCAAGTGAGGTCAAGATGTTATATCCCAGAGTGGAGTTTTCTAACTCCCTAGAGAAGTTTTTGAAGCCTTGAAGCAAGACTGTGATCCCATATTCAGTTTTCCATCTATCCCCAATAGCGCTTCTATCTTTGAATATTGGTCAGATGCATGTATCGAGATGTTTATTTCATCTCTGGTTACCTTCCTCTTTTCGATTTTTTTGTCAGCATAAACATACGCATAACATATAGATAAATGCATGGCATGTGCATTTTGCCTTTCTGTGTTTTATTTCATTTGTTCACTTTGGTTGTGTTTTTTCCCCAAGTGACTGGGTTTGTCTTCTCCCTCCAAGTAGAGTCGTCAGCCCTAGGTAGAAATAGCGCAACATTCCTAGGTTCCCCACTGAGTTCGACCCTCGTGGAAGAAAGTTGCTCTAGTCTTCTTTCCTCAATGGATGGATTCTTGCTTGACCGTTTCTTTTCAGTTATTTCCTGAATCGAACTTTGGTCTCTGACAATCATAATTTCAAATATCTCTAGGCTTTTGAACCTGGATTGAAAGTGCATTTATTTTGCACTCCAACTCCCTAGGAAGACTCTGTTTGAAGATCACCATTAAAGACAAATATCTCTCCAACAATATTACAACATTCTTTCAGCAATTTATACCAAGACAACCAGTGGCAGCTATTTATTTGAGCAACTTTGTTTCATTATCTGATTTTCTATTTGAGTTACAAATGGCAGTCCCCTCAAGACAATTTGTCTATCCCCAATGAGTTCATCAAGATTATCAACTTATCCTCCATCAAATGGCATCTCTCTAGAAATCCATCAGAGAAGTTTGTTGAAGACTTTACAAATGATTCTCTTTATTTGAGACTTCCTGATACAAGGACTCCATTTACTTCAATGCAACTTCAAATTACAGCAATACTGCTCCTCAGTAATGTTTTCCCCAGTGAGTCCACTATTCAATTTGTTTCCATCAAATGGCATCTCTTCGAGAAATTGGTGAAGATTCTCACAATTGATCTTTCTCTTTATTTGGGAATACATGTTTTATAAATCAACCTGCATGCATCTCTTTTGAAGATCCCCGATAATATTTCCAAATCTCCAGTAAGTTATGGATTCTCGCTGAAGTCTTCAATCTCCAGTGAAATTTCGATCCCCTGTGAAGATACTTTCTCACAAGGATTCATCATTCCAGGAAGAAACTGAGATCCATTCAATGCGTACAACCTTGAGGTGAGGGGAAGTTTCTTTTACCTTTTTTTCAAGTGAAATACTTGATTAAAGAAGAAACTAAGACCCGTTCATGGCATACAACCTTGAAGCGTGAAGAAGTTTACTTTACCTTTTTTTCCAAGTGAATCACTTGATTAAAAGAAGAAATTGATACCCGTTCTTGACATACAACCTTGAAGTGTGGGGAGGTTTATTTTACCCTTTTCCAATAAAAGAAGAAACTGAGACCCGTTCTTGGCATACAACCTTGAAGCGTGGGGAGGTTTATCATCCTTTGGAACAAGTTACCTAATTATTTGAAGACTGTTTATATTTCAGATTCCTTGGTTAATCTCGATAGTAGATTCTCCGTTGGAGATTGAAATTCTAGTATCAGATGTTAGATGTCGAAGGAGATGTTCACGACACAAATATCTGTTTGTCAAAAACAAAGAACACATCTAAATAAATAACAATTAAAAGAGACACAACAATTGTTAACCCAGTTCGATGGAAGCATACCTACACCTAGGGGCTACCAAGCCAGGGAGGAAATTCACTAACAGTAGAATTAATTCAGAGCTAAACTCCCAGTTTACAACTCCTCACTTAATCTCTACCCATGCAATTTTTGCCTAGAACCCACTAGACAAGACACACCTCTCACTCACCCTCAATCACAACATTGATAACAGTCAATACAAAGAAAAGACTTTAGAAGACACTCTTCAAAGTCACAACTTGATCTTGCTTAAAAGCTTCAATCAAATACAATACAATCTTGCTTAAAAGCTTTGAGTGAACAATTAACAATTAAAAACCTAGTCCAATTCACAGATTAAATAATGAGTGAATGACTCACAAAACTAACACACACACAAAGCCTAAACTTTAAACAGATGCACACACTTTTTAATCCTTGCTTCTCTGATGTTCAAGCTAGGGTTTCAGCCTCCTTAAATAGTAATGTGGAATGGGCTTGGGCTGTGGCAAAAGTAACAGCAGGAAAAGAAGATTTCAATCTTCATAAATAGCAGCAATCATCCCGAATTGATTTGATCAATCAAATCCAATCAAATCAATATCCCATATGCATCTCTTCTGAAGATCCCCGATAATATTTCCTAATCTCCAGTAAGTTATGGATTCTCACTGAAGTTTTCAATCTCCAGTGAAATTCCGATCCCCTGTGAAGATACTCTCCCACAAGGATTCGTCATTCTAAGAAGAAACTGAGACCCGTTCAATGCATACAACCTTGAGGAAAGGGGAAGTTTATTTTATCTATTTTTCAAGTGAAATACTTGATTAAAGAAGAAACTTAGACTCGTTCATGGCATACAACCTTGAAGCGTGGAGAAGTTTACTTTACCTTTTTTCAAGTGAATTACTTGATTAAAAGAAGAAATTGAGACTCGTTCTTGGCATGCAACTTTGAAGCGTGGGGAGGTTTATTATCCTTTAGAACAAGTTATTTAATTATTTGAAGACTGTTTATATTTCAGATTCCTTGGTTAATCTCGACAGTATATTCTCCATTGGAGATTGAAATTCTGGTATCAGATATTAGATGTCGAAGGAGATGTTCACGACACAAATATCTGTTTGTCAAGAACAAAGAGCACAGCTAAACAAATAACAATTAAAAGAGACACAACAATTGTTAACCCAGTTCGATGGAAACACACTTATATCTATGGGCTACCAAGCCAGGGAGGAAATTCACTAACAGTAGAATTAATTCAGAGCTAAACTCCCAGTTTCCAACTCCTCACATAATCTCTACCAATGCAATGTCTACCTAGAACCCACTAAACAAGAGACACCTCTCACTTGCCCTCAATCACAGCAGTGATAACAGTCAATACAAAGAAAAGACTTTAGAAGACACTCTTCAAAGTTACAACTTGATCTTGCTTAAAAGCTTCAATCAAGTACAATACACTCTTGCTTAAAAGCTTTGAGTGAAAAATTAACAATTAACAACCTAGTCCAATTCACACATTAAACAATGAGTGAATGGCTCACAAAACTAACACACACACGAAGCCTAAACTTTAAACAGATACACACACTTTTTAATCCTTGCTTCTCTGATGTTCAAGCTAGGGTTTCAACCTCCTTAAATAGTAATGTGGAATGGGCTTGGGCTGTGGCAAAAGTAACAGTAGGAAAAGAAGATTTTAATCTTCATAAATAGCACCAATCATCTCGATTTGATTTGATAAATCAAATCCAATCAAATCAATATCCCATATGCATCTCTTCTGAAGATCCCAAATAATATTTCCTAATCTCCAGTAAGTTATGGATTCTCGCTGAAGTCTTCAATCTCCAGTGAAATTCCGATCCCCTGTGAAGATACTCTCCCACAAGGATTCATCATTCCAGGAAGAAACTGAGACCCATTCAATGCATACAACCTTGAGGAGAGTGGGAGTTTATTTTATCTTTTTTTCAAGTGAAATACTTGATTAAAGAAGAAACTGAGACCCGTTCATGGCATACAACCTTGAAGCGTGGAGAAGTTTACTTTACATTTCTTTTCAAGTGAATTACTTGATTAAAAGAAGAAATTGAGACCCGTTCTTGGCATATAACCTTGAAGCGTGGGGAGGTTTATTTTACCCTTTTCCAATAAAAGAAGAAATTGAGACTCATTCTTGGCATACAACCTTGAAGCGTGAAAAGGTTTATTATCCTTTGGAACACGTTATTTAATTATTTGAAGACTGTTTATATTTCAGATTCCCTGGTTAATCTCGATAGTAGATTCTCAATTGGAGATTGAAATTCTGGTATCAGATATTAGATGTCAAAGGAGATGTTCACGATACAAATATTTGTTTGTTAAGAACAAAGAACACAATTAAACAAATAACAATTAAAAGAGACACAACAATTGTTAACCCAGTTCAATGGAAACACACCTGCATCTGGGGGCTACCAAGCCAAGGAGGAAATTCACTAACAGTAGAATTAATTTAGAGCTAAACTCCCAGTTTACAATTCCTCACTTAATCTCTACCTATGCAATGTCTGCCTGGAACCCACTAGACAAGAGACACCTCTTACTCGCCCTTAATCACAACAGTGATAAGAGTCTATACAAAGAAAAAAATTTAGAAGACACTCTTCAAAGTCACAACTTAATCTTGCTTAAAAGCTTCAATCAAGTACAATACACTCTTGCTTAAAAGCTTTGAGTGAACAATTAACAATTAACAACCTAGTCCAATTCACACATTAAATAATGAGTGAATGGCTCACAAAACTAACACACACACGAAGCCTAAACTTTAAACAGATGCACACACTTTGTAATCCTTGCTTCTCTGATGTTCAAGCTAGGGTTTCAGCCTCCTTAAATAGTAATGTGGAATGGGCTTGGGCTGTGGCAAAAGTAACAGCAGGAAAAGAAGATTACAATCTTCATAAATAGCAGCAATCATCCCGATTTGATTTGATCAATCAGATTCAATCAAATCAATATCCCAATCTTAAAACATTCTTCAGAAAATAACTTCAAATCAAATCCGATCTGATTCATAATAAATGTATCATAAACGCCTGTCAAAGCCACTAGAAACACGCAGATTCTTCAATAGATAAGTGCAGCCAGCTTGCACAAAAGGATATGCTCACACACACATTCATACAAAATGTTTAGATCGTGAGTGTCAAGACATATTATTTGACATCATGAGAAAAAAACCTGTTACAGAGCACAAAGCAACTTGTTGTTCTTGACAGACAGATGTCACGATATCCTGTAGGACATCTTGTGATTACTTATAGTTTTACCAAAAATCCTGCCAATCAAGAACTAACAAACTCCCCCTTTGGCAAATTTTGGCTAAAAGAAATCACTAGAAAATAAACAGCAGTAAAGAGTACAACACAACAGAAAAACTACATATTAAGGAGATTAAAGCAAAATTCCCCCTCAACAGATGCAAACAACAAAACAATCAGCCCAAGGCAAACACCAAAGCAGCCCAAAGAAACTAATCAGTCTTCCGCAACCTGCAAAGCACAATCCCAAACACACAGGCATGCAATCAAGTAAGCTACTACAGCAATCAGCAACCTGATTTGTAGAATACAATAGTCCCAAGAGGAACAGACACACATCTAGCAGGATCAGCATCCTGTCAACCAAATCAGACATCTAGCAGGATCAGCATCCTGTCAATAAAAACAGAGCAACAATTACCATCTTCATACCTGTTACGCACACTAGCACAACCATCCAAAACAAAGTATACAACAAGGTATATAATCAGTCTAACCAATCTTCCAACTTCTAACCAGCTACACATGTTAGGGACATACACCAAGCTGTATATAGAATACAACCATTCTTCTCCCCCTTTTTAGCCACAAATTATAGATCATAAACTAATAGATAACATTGATCAAAACAGTTAGAAACAAACATATTAAGGGATTGGAGACCCCAAAAATATTACAGCCCAAAAGCACATGAAGTGCAACAAATTCAGACTATTCTGCCAAGGAAGACAACACAAAAAAAACCAAAAAGAAATCACAGCCCAGCAGCAAAGCACAAAAACTTAATCTTCATCTTCAGAAGCAGAACTAGAGCAAACATCTTCAACATCAGTTGGGACATCTTCATTACCATCTTCTGACTCTTCCCCAGACCCAACCTCACTAACATCATCAATATTTGCAGCATCATTTTCAAGACATTGAATTAAAGATTCCAACTTGATCTTTCTTGTCGTGGCAGTATTAATAGTTTCCCCTAATTCCCGACAAGTCTCTTTTAGCTCATCAATGATTCTTGCTTTTGAGGCCGTGGCTTTCTCAGCAGATGTCAGAACAATATTTGAACATGTCTTCCAGCAAAAAGTTTGTAGTGGAGGGACAATACAGACTCTCTCTTGCTAGCAACATCATTGGAGTTCAGAATTCCATGGTGTTGATTCAAGATAATCTCACAGATGAGGGAGGGGAAGGCAATAGGCAGCTTGATGGCACTTGAAGTAGAATGCTTAACAATTTGATCAAAAATGTATAATCCATAATCAAAATTAACCTTGGTACCTACAACATAAATGAACCTACCAAGCCTAACAACAATGGTGGAGGTGTGGTTGGTAGGCACCCAATTTTCAGCCTCAATCCTATGAAGGATGGCATAGCTTTCTTTGTATTTCCTTTTTGTTTTATGATATTTTCTTTGCATAAAAAAGATATACAAATGAAAAGCCCTAAGTGTAGTTAGTATGTTATTCTTTTCTTTTTGTTGTTGTGTCTTTCATTTATTTTTTTTTTCGTTTTATTGTCTTTCACAATTTCTGTCCTTTCTATATAGATGATGAATAATACTGTTGAAGGATAGAATTAACTGGATATTTGAATTATCCATATCCATATCCAAATCCGATTATTAAAAACCTGTTGATTATTAGTATGGTTTTAACAAAATCCATATTTTAGATTTTATTAATATGGTTTTAACCAAATCCATATATATATATATATATATATATATATATATATATATATATATATATATATATATATATATATATATATATATATATATATATATATATATATATATATATATATATATATATATATATATATATATATATATATATATATATATATATATATATATATATATATATATATATATATATATATATATATAATAAAAATCAAATTTGTCTTTTTAAAAAATATATTTAATAAAAAAAATATGTTTTATAGAGTGCATGCTTGTGTGTGCGCGTGTGCGTGTGTGTTTGCAAAAAAAATATTTTCTAAAAGAAATATATTTGTTAAAATTTTAGGAAAAAAAATCATTTTTTTTTAATTTTTGAAAAACATATTTTTCTTAAAAAGTATATTTTTTTGAATTTTTTTCTAAAATATCATTTTTGTTATTTTGATTAAAAAAATATGTTTTCTGAAAGTTAACGATTTTTTTGTTATTTTTGAAAATAATATATTTTTAAAAAAGTTAAAAAAACTATTTTTTCCAAAATCTAAACGCATTTTTTTTGTTAAAGAGAAAAAACTTAAAATAAAAAAGTTCGTGAAAAGAATTTATTTTAAAATTAATTTAAATCAAAACTAATTCTAAATCACATATGTATATTACCGGTTAATAATTAGTTAATAACTATTTCAAAAAAATGAAAACCGATTAAGACATTTGGTTTTGATAACCGATTTTAACATATGGATCATATATAGTTACGAATTGGTTATGAAAATTAATCGTCCATGAGCATCCTTAGTCTAGTGAATATGAGGCTTGAATATATAAGAGTAATTCTAGAATGTCTTTTTCAGAAGCCTTGACTCCAGAGTTGACTTTTAGTTAAGCACTTCTTCGTATTTTAACATTGATTCAGAATCTGATGGTGTCCTGAGTTGAGAGTCTGTTAAAGTCCAGAGTCTAGAGTCTTTCTATTCAGAGTCCAAAGTATGTCTTATTCAGAGTCTGTTTTGTCCAGCTTTGTTCAACACCTGGCTTGTTCGAAGTTTGCTTTATCCAGCATCTGACTTGTTTAAATTCAACTTTATCCAGCATCTAGCTTGTTCAGATTCAACTTTATTCAGTATCTGCCTTGTTCAGATTCTACACACTTAACAAGCTATTCGAGTACAAAATTATTCTTTATACTTTGTTATCATCAAAACTCAAAGATAATAGATGTAGAACCAAACTTGTTCCAACAAGATTTTCATGGGTTTATCTCTAGAACCAAACAAGAACCTTCAAGAGAATCACACTCTTGAAATAATCAAACAGGGAAATGACACTAGTAAAAAAAAATTCTCACAAGTATTCAATTGTGCTAAGACAACTTTTGGTGAAAGAAAAATATTAAAAAGAGAGGAGGAAAGGGATTCTTTATATAGGAGAAAATATGAATAAAAATGAAATAATTCATGGGCTGAATTAATGAGATAATTGATTATGCCAATTGATTATTACATGTGAATAATCAATTGTTCAAGTCATAAATAAAATATTTTGATATTGAGTTGTTTCCAATTATTAAGAGACTTATTCTAATCAATTTTGAGAGTTACAAAGCAAAATAATTGATTATAACAGTAAGACTAATCGATTATTTAGTTGCAAAACAACTCCCAATTGATCAGAAAATTCCCTAATTAGTTCATTAGCCCTTAACAAGGTTTTCAGGGGACTTTAACATATAAAGATAGTCTCCTCAAAGGTTTTAGGTGTGTGTATGAGTTTCCATAATAACTTAAGAGTTATTCTCCTACTTTCATAAAACTCTGATCACTTAGATAGACACGATCATACGAGTTTTCACATTTTCTTTCTTTCACAACTCTGAAGCTTCAAGTTCCTTTTCCGAATACATAGATCATATAAGTACTTTAATGAAATCTTGAATCTTCTACTCCATGAGGCTTGCTAGATCTTCAAGTCAATCACCATCATCAAAGAGTTAGAAAGATATCACTACCGATTTCAACAAGCATCAACATTCTTGTCATCAAAATACCAAGACAACCAACAACATCGTGATCATTAGTTTCATACATGCGAACACATAGACCTAGACTATTATGAGGCTTATACATAAAATCCATAATTACTTATTACATATTTTAATGTTATTGACAAATACCACAAGGTTCAAATTTTACCTCACTTGATCCAACATTACACATTATATATAAACAATAGATGAATTCACGTGACCCCATAAGCGATCCTCGTCCACTTGTTGACACGAATGTCTTCGACCCACCTTAAAGCATGTGCATTTAATGACAACCTTCAACACCATATGTCAACAATACCAGAACACATGATAACAATACCCACAATCTAACCTAATAACCTTCAACATCCAACAACAACCATCTTACACCACACACTATAAGTCATACTTATGCACATAATCTATCCTTCAAGAAAACAACAATTTTTAGACACCTTAACCACAACTCCCTTTTTACCCACAACAATAATTTTCTTGCGACAAGGCACCCCTCCTTCATGTGGGACCGCCAGATGCTTACAACGACCTGGTAAAAGTCGACGCTGATTTTTGTAATGTAATATAATTATTATTTTATTTGATATATTACTTTAATTATTAATTCATTATAACTTTTTTTTGTATTTTTAAAAATAAAATATTAAAATTTAATTTATATTTATTAAAAATGTTATGATTAAAAAATCAATTTTAATTTAAAAGTTAAATAAATTTGTTTTAAAGGCCCTCTAATACATGGCCATGTCTTTTAATTTTTTAGTCATCCTCCATAGTATAGCCGTCAAAATAGGCTAGCCCATATGGGTCAACCCGCCAGACCCAAAAAATCTTAGGGCTTGAGCTTTAAAATTAGAGTCTATATTTTTCAGGGCTTTTTTAACATAGCCCTAAAAAATCAGCTACCCATTAGGGCTAGCCCATATGGTTATGGGTATCTAGCCCCATTAGGCCCACATCGCTTTAAATTTTAAAAAATAATATTAATATTTATATTGTCTTACTCTAAAATAACACATTGATTTTTTTTCACCTCATTAAATTTTATCTCTATTCTATTTAATCTTTCTCTTTTAAATATTATACATTAATATAATCAACACTATTTTCTCTCATTCTATTAGTTTCTCTTATATTAAATATTTGAGTATTATTTTATATAATTTAGACATGTATTATATTTAAAAACACATTATAATATTTATAAAAGATGGTATATTACTTCAAAATATATTATGTTTAAAATAATATGATTTTTAATTTTATTTATAATAAATATTATGGTATTTTTTTATTTAGTATAATTAGTCCTCAGGTCCCATAAGTTAATTTTAAGTTCCGCTTTAGTCCCTTAATAAAAAACCGTTACAGTTTACTCCCATAATATTAGTTTCCGTTAGCAATGTTGGTCCTTTCCGTTAGTTTAACTGAGAAAACATTAGTTTTTACCCGCGTGGCATGCCAATCGTGTAATGACTCAACAAAATGATCAAATTGAAACCTTATAATTATTTAAGAGACCAAATCAGAAAAGTTAATCAAACTACAATTACATTGCATTTGTAACGATTTCATAGCATTTTGGATTAATAAAACTTTTGATATCAACATAATCTTAAATCTAATTACATTAGACCATAATCTATTCCTTCAAAGTTGCACATAATCTTAAATTTAATTACATTAATCTTATCATTTTCCTTCTCTCGTGCCTAATATCAATTTCAGCAGCCTTCGAGTATCTTTTCTTCTGCAGCAAAGCAAGCCTCCTCGCTTCCTTAAGTTGTTTCTCTATGGCTGCAAAATTTCCAATAAATTTCTTGTAAATTCTTCAACCCATTTTTACAAAATTTCTTCAACCCCTTTCAACTACAAATATGGTGATGCTGCTTCAATCTACTCCTTGACAAAGAAGGCTCGGTCACACTTAAAAATCTCAACTTGTCCAAAGCATCACTAACATTACTGAACTAAAGATAAAAACAATAAAACAAAATCAAATTGCGGCACTGCACCTACATGTTGAAGGTGAGATAATACTTAGAAGGGGGGTTGAATAAGTATGAAAGATTAAAACTTAGAAATAGAAACACAATTATTTTTATCCTGGTTCGTTGAATTCAACTACTCCAGTCCACCCTTCCTAGAGTGATTTGCCTTTCTCAACAAGGACTTAATCCACTATTTAATCAAACAGATTACAATAGTAACACCTAAGAACAACTGTTCTTAGTCTTCTCAAGAGCTACTGATTCTAACTGAATCCTCTTAAGGAAAACCTTTACAATCAATGTAAATTAAATACAAGAGTATGAATGCTTCTAAAAAGATTTTATCACAACAATGATTTTTCTCTTAAGTTTAAGTACAATAAATTCTTAGAAGAATATGAAAGAATGAGAGTTTTGAATAATATGATTTATTTTCAGCAAAATGTCTCACTGAAGAATTTGGTGGAGTCTTCCTTTTATAGGCAGCTGATCCAAGGAGAGCTGAGCGTTGAAAAGAGTGTCTCAAAAAGGTCTGAGCCTTTTTGTCTTTACATCAAGTGACCTTTCCTAGAAGTAGAAGGCACAGAGAAATCCTTTCTGTCTGTGTTCTTGTGTCTAGCACAAATGAGGAAAGAGACGTTTGACTAACTCCAACGGATATAATCTTTGAATAATTCTTCTTCAGTTTTCAGCAAGTTCATCAGAATCTGATTGAGTCAGAGTCTTCTAATGATGTTCAGAACTTTGCTGTATCAGAGTCTTTTGCAGCATGTGTGCTTTCAGCGTGTTGATCATCAGAGCATGTTTGACACAGAACTTCAGTACTGGCAGCTTTAGTACTTTCAGAAACTTCTGTAGAAACTATGCTTTGAGAGGCTCTTCATGCAATATTCTTCTTTGCTTCAGATGCATCTGCTTGCTTCAGATTCTTCTGGAGCTTCTGCTTCAGAGTCTTCTGGAGCTTCTTGCTTCAGATCCTTCTGGAGGCTACGCTCAAGAACTTCTGTAAGCAGCAGTCAGAATCTTCTAATGAGTGCATCTGGAGCTTCAGAGTTAAGATAACTTCTTGTATATAATTCAGATTTGCTTCTGGAGTGTTAATTTCATTACAATCTGCAGTAAAACTCTCAAGCAAATTTTAGAGTATATAATTCTTAAATACAAAATTTCCTAACAGTTATCATCAAAACAAAGAGATATTATTAAGAACCAATCTGTGTTCTAACACATGTAACTATAGTGAAACATTGATGCAAAAGTAATATAGGAAAGAACCAAGTAACAAGCAAGCACAAATGAAGTTCAACACAACAAAGTCAATAATAAACTTGTAACATTCTTCAAAATAGTGTAAACTAAGTATATTCTAAGTATACACTAAGTATACTTTATCCTAAATTAATGAAGAGAACGTGTGGAGAATCATGCACAAATATGTCTAAGTATAAAATAAGTATACTCTATTCTAAATTAGTGCATATTCCATATTTATAATACTTCCATTATTCTAGTGAATGAATGTCATCATTCCTAGTGCTTGCGAGATCTCGAAATCACATTGTAGTAAGTTCCTTTGTGAATACATTTGTCAATTGAAGTTTAAAAGGGATGTTGATTGTAGTTATATGGCCATTATATAATTTCTCCTTTGATGATATATTAATCAATGTATATATGTGCCGGGTTATTCTTCCATGTCACCAAAGTTTCATCCCAAAACCAAGCAGTAGGTTAGCCTTTTATACACGCTCAATCGTCAGGTAAATCTTATTATAACCCAATTTAGTTGCCTTTCTAAAAAGATCGAGTACTGTTGGGAATTCAAAATACCTTTTTTTGAGTAAACTACCTCTATGCAAAAAATTACTTCAACTTTTCCAAGTGCTCAATTTCAAAATGTAGTGCCAATTTCTTTCTCAACTGCCCAATAACTGTAAGCTCTAATATCATCTTGAATGATAAAAAATAGAAAGGTATATTATGAAACCGTGTGTTTGAACTACATAGCAAATTTGATGGCACTAATACCCTCTTCTTCAACACCTAGGTCAGTAACCTCTGGAACAACATCTGAAGAGAACATGCACATAATCAAAACAGTGACAAACCGATTTCATTCCTCTTCTTCTTTCGTTTCTGAATTTACAGTTTGTTTGGTTGTTAATTATTTGAATGTTTTTAAGAACAAGATACTTTGAAGAGGTTGAAAGTGATTTGTGGAAGGTAGACCAGAATTTGTTTATGTGTGCTTGAAATGTTGGCTTTGTATAGAGAAATATTGGATTCAAGATATGAAGAAAATGAGAAATTCGTGAGAGGTGAAGAGAGAAGAATGTGGCTTCTAGGGTTTTGGAAAAGGGAAGAGAGAAAAAGAGGAATTCCTAAGTTAATAGAGAAGGACAATAAAGCCACATAATTAATAGTTCTTAAAAATAAAATTCACGAAGATAAAAAAAATCCACCTAAATTGTCATGTAGGTAAAAGTTAATGTTTTTTTTTATGAAAATTCAAATAGCTTTATTTATAAAATATTTTTGAGTTTTAATTGACTAAGAAATATATTATGTCATAAGCTTAATCATTACTCTAGGTATCACTATTATTAACGAAAATGGATTTTTTTATTTATGAAAATACTAAATTGAAAAAAATTATAATAAATTTGATAAAAATAAATTAATAAAATTACATTTTAGTAAAAAAATAATGTCAGACCAATATAATAAGCTTTTTTTATTAAAAACAAAACAATAGAGTAAAAAGAGTGATATTGTAAACGAAAATAAAAAGTAGAACGAAGGAAGGCGGAGTCTTTTGTTGCGTTCCTCCGCCATCGTCAACGCAGCGGGAGTGATGAGTTCCGCCGGTATGACCTTGCGCTCTCTCTTTTCAATTCAACATTTTCCATCTTTCGTTCATCTCACGTTCTTTGTTGCAACGTATTTTATGATCTTATATAAGAGGATAATCGAGTTTACAATCCACTGAAACAGTAAAAAAGTTATTTTAGATTTATTTTTGTAATCTTTTATTCATGTTTTCTGTTAATCTCTTTCTCTAAACTACATTTGTTTTTCTAGGGTTTATTCATGTTTTTCTGTTAATTTCTCCGCCGCCACAACAGTGAGAAATTTGTCCTTTTTTTTTTCATATCTGAAATTTGTCCATTTTTTTGATTTTGATTTTGATTTTGATTTGTTTACTTTAGATGTGGTTGAATAGCTATTCTGGAACTTTAATACTGTTTCGATCGTTAGATTTTGATATAAAAATGTAAATGTGTATATATAGCGGTGATATGAGCTGATGCAATTTTCTTCTTCTTGTAAACAGGCTGAAATAGTTTGTTTAGCACCTCAACATTATAATTTTAAGATATCAATTGAACGCTTTTTGTTTTACTTCAACCTCTGAAACGCCCTCTTCTTTCCTTCAACTTGCAACAATGGGAAAATCCAATCCCAACAAGCCTCCACAAGACCTAGAAGACATCAACCTTCTCAAATCCGAAATAGCTTCTTTTGCCTCTTCTATCGGTTTAGCCTCTTCTGGATCCAATTCAGGTTTCAACGATGTCGATTTTCGGAAAGCCAAACCAAACAAACCACCAAAGAAACAACAAGAGAAAACACTTGAAAAATCCACACCCCAAAATAATCAGAAGCCGATAAACAAAACGTTTAGCAAAAAAAATGAACCCATCGACAAGTCCAAATCAAAATCTGAACCAAAACCGAAACCCGAAGTAAAACCTAAACCTCCGGTTCTGTCATTGAACGATGCTAGTAAGGAAAAAGGGTTTAACAAGTTCAAGAATCTTCCAAAGCTTCCTTTGATTAAAGCAAGTGCATTAGGTGTGTGGTTTGAGGATGCGGCTGAGCTTGAAGGTAAGGTGATTGGGGAAGGGAAGAAGGTGGAGATGAAGAATTTGGAAGAGTGGAAAGGGTTTGTGGAGAAAAAGAGGGAGATAGGTGAGAGGTTGATGGTACAATTAGCTCAGGATTATGAATCAACTAGAGGACGTAGTAGTGATATTAAGATGTTGATTTCTACTCAGAGGTCTGGTACTGCTGCTGATAAAGTTTCTGCATTTTCTGTGTTAATTGGGGATAATCCAGTTGCAAACTTGAGGTCTCTTGATGCTCTTTTGGGTAAATTCAATCCTCATGTTTTTTATTTTTGTTTTTGATTGGTTTTTTGTTGTTATTAGCTTGTTATGTATGTTTAGTTTGAGGTTTCATGCATGTATGTATTTACATTGGTTTTCTTTCTTGAAGTTGTTAATAGAAATGTGAACTCTCGTATATATTGAAGGATATGCATATCAAGAAAGGTGCTGAGAGAAGTTGTGTACATTTGAAGTTTTGATTAGTTGTTGTATTTGCACTGGTTTACTTTTTTGAACTTGTGAGTAGAAATGTAAATGTAAACTCTAAATATGTATTGAGATTGTGGATATTTCACTTTTTGTTTAGCTGTTTTTTCTTGGCAATGTGTTAACTCAATTATTTGCTCAAAAACTTTTTTTGGGAGAGCCTGTATGTTTGGTTGCCTGAGATTCTTTTAATTGCTGAATTCAAAGAGAGACTTACTTACATTGGACGAAATTCTGAATAGTTTTTATTTTGTCAGTGAGATTTATTATTTCCAAATGTCTGCAATTTTACCTCTCTAATTTTTCTGTTACGTTGAGATTGCCTATCTATTTATACTTCGGTTTTACATTAGGGGATGTATTATAATTTCCAGTTCCCTTACGTGCTCTGGACTTGAGCCTTTGATGGATTTTATTATTTATCCTAGGAATGGTGACATCCAAGGTTGGAAAGCGCCATGCCTTGTCAGGTTTTGAAGCACTTCAAGAATTATTTATTGCAAGGTCTCTTATCTGCTTACTTGGACTGTACAGGAAACATGTATAACTTTCCCTGCATTGAATCACCTACATCATCAATGCACTGATCTATTACTTTTTTTCCGATCTTGTTTATAGCTTATTGCCAGATCGTAAATTGAAGACCCTGATACAACGACCACTAAATCACCTTCCTGAAACTAAAGATGGCTACTCCCTTCTACTTTTCTGGTATTGGGAGGAATGTTTAAAGCAGAGGTATTTGTGACGAAAACTTTATTCACAATCACAATCATAAATCAAATTCTCTGATTTTTACTTGCTCAAGGGTTTCTTAAACACATTCTAAATGCCAGTACATCTTTTATTTCATTAACTTTGGATGATTCCTATACATGTAGTTCTTTAACCTCAATTACACCACCTCCGATAAGTTTCACCATTATAAGAATACCATTATAAGAATAATAAGAATAATTGGTTTTAGTCAGGACTTGCAATGATTTAACCTCCTACTACGAGTAAAGTATGGGAGAAACAGCTGGTTAATTCTTGTTGCCGATAGTCCAAAACTTCCTTAGGCTATACTTCACCTACATTTATCAATATTATGCTCAACTCAAGTAATCATATCATTGCCAATTTTCTAAAACAATGTTAATTTTTCTGTCCATCCAAGCCTTTCTTAGTGATTTATTTACTATCTTCTGCTGCCTCAGATACGAACGGTTTGTTGTTGCACTTGAAGAAGCATCTCGAGACATGCTACCTGCTCTGAAAAACAAGTCATTAAAGGTTAGTTTTTTCGTTCACAGTTTTATTAAAGTAGTAACTCTATATATTGTCTGAATTTTAATAACTTCAAGTTTTTGTACAAAATGAACCTTTAACTAACAGGAAAAATTATATTGTTCCCCTCTCCCCTCCCCTGCGTTATATGTTTTTTACTTTTGTAACTTTGGTCAGGTGTCAAGAACTGTTTAAAGATTTAGTGTAACATGTTATCAGATGTATTAACCAAATTTATGATTAAACTAATAAGTATAGGTCGTGTCATTTTTTGCTTGCAGACCATATATGTGCTACTGAGTAGGAAATCAGAGCAAGAGCGCAGACTACTTTCTGCACTTGTTAATAAAGTGAGTCAACACTAAGCCATATATTTGATCTTTCATTTGACGGTGTTATAGAATGTGGTTAGTGAACTTGCCAAAACTTCAACTTTACTAACTAAACACCTATTGCTTTCTCTCCAGCTTGGAGATCCAGATAACAAGGCAGCATCTAATGCCGACTATCACTTGACCAACCTTTTGTCTCAGCACCCAAATATGAAGGTATGTATGAATGTGTCATTTGGTTTGTTTTCTTTTGCTTTCCTTCTCTTTTAGAATGTTTCGACTGTTTTCTCGTGTTTAATGCTATTTGGTGATGATATACATACTTGACTAAACCTTCAGTTTCCTATTTCCCACACGTTTTGTTTTAGATTCTGACGTAATCTTTTTTAATTTATACACTATTTTTTCTTCTTCTCATGCAGGCTGTGGTTGTTAATGAGGTGGATACTTTTCTCTTTCGGCCTAAATTAGGACCACGTTCTCAGTACCACGCTGTAAGTCTTACTGTTCCTTTCTTACCGTGTGTTTTTTATGTCATTGAATGCAAAGTTGGTTGCACCATGCCTCTGTTAGATTTCTTCTTAGTGAGTGAAGAAATCTTAGTTGCAGGAGTGACCCTTTAAAACGTTATGACTTTTGAACTAAAACCTAGATCTATTCTAATCCACTTAGACATGGTTTGACTTGACTGGAGAATTTCATTCCCTTTTCTGTATTTTAAGGTTAACTTCTTGAGCCAAATTCGCCTCACCAATAAAGGAGATGGGCCAAAAGTGGCGAAACGTCTGATTGATGTATATTTTGGACTGTTTAAGGTAAATCAGTTTTCCCTAATATTCTTTCTCCTCTAAACTTATCTTTAACTAAAATGTCATGCTAATACTTGGATTCTCAAAATACGTAAGAAGACATGAAAAGCATTAACACTTAGAAATCTTCAGGTTTTGATCACTGGCCCAAGCAGCAATGAGAAAGTCGATAAAAGCAACAAGGAAAATCCTAAAGAGAAAAATTCAGAAGGGATGTCAGAATCACAAGTGGAAATGGATTCCAGGCTCCTATCAGCTCTCTTAACCGTAAGTATACAATAGTAATATTATAAATTTTCATGAATAGATATTAACTGATTATTGTGAAATTTTGAACATGTCAAAGTCAAATATAGTTGTCTGGATTTTCCACAACCTTTGTCTTGAATTACACCATCTTTTATATTTTTACAGGGAGTGAATAGAGCATTTCCTTTTGTCTCGAGTAATGAGGCCGATGACATCGTTGATGTTCAAACACCAGTACTTTTCCAATTGGTAATTACTAAATTGATAATGTAACTGATACCGAATCTGATTTTGATTATTAGACATCTTGACAATAACTGTAACCTTGCAGGTTCATTCAAAAAATTTCAATGTAGGAGTTCAAGCACTAATGCTTCTTGATAAAATTTCATCCAAGAATCAGATAGCCAGTGATCGATTTTACCGTGCTTTATACTCCAAACTATTGCTTCCAGCTGTCATGAATACATCCAAGGCAAGAAAATACTTTACATTTCTACCTTTGGGCCAAAAATGTTTGCTCTTTTACTATTCTTCACCATGTATATTTTTTTAACTAGTTTGTTCTCAGGCAGAAATGTTCATTGCACTTATTCTAAGAGCCATGAAAAGGGATGTTAACATAAAGCGGGTAGCTGCATTTTCTAAACGTTTACTGCAGGTGATTATTAAACATTTTCAATTTGTTCTATTCTTTTATGCAATAAAGATTAGATAATACAATGTTTTTTATTCATTCAGGTTGCACTTCAGCAGCCACCACAATATGCATGCGCATGCCTTTTCCTTCTTTCTGAACTCTTTAAAGCAAGACCACCTTTATGGTAAGTAAAGCTGTTTTCTTTTTGTGCTGTGTCATCGCCGGTATACTATACTTGTCTCTAGTAATTGGTGTGAAAAATTTGTATATTTTTATTCATGCGCTGATAAGTTCATTAAAGAGTTTACCGTCTACTCATTTGACCAGAAAAGATAATAATGCACTCATAATCTTCACCTGTCATATACAGGAACACTGCGTTGCAAAATGAGTCTTTTGATGATGATGAGCTTGAACACTTTGAAGATGTTATAGAAGAGACTGATAAAGAACCTGTAACTGTATCAGATAAAAAAATTGATGAACCTGTAACTATATCAGATAAAAAAAGTGATGAAATTGTACCGGTTCAGAATGGTGAGGTTGTCCATTCTGACTCAGATTCTTCTGGAAGTGATGATGATGATGATGATGATCAACCAGCATCTTCTGAAGAGGATGATGATTTTGATGATGCTCTAGAGGATGAAGATTTTTCTCTTGCAAAGAGTAAAAAGAATCATAACAAATCAAAGTCTGAATCTGATAACGAAGGTCAGAAATTGCAGGAACCTACCAAGAAGCCTTTGTTGCCTGGAGGCTATGATCCACGACACCGAGAGCCGTCTTATTGGTAATATACTTTGATTTGTTTTCATATTAGTTCTCATTTGAAATATCATAAAATAATTATATTTCTGCAACTGTTTGTTCAATGCATTAGGGGCTTATATAAACTGCAGAAGACACTCATGCTTTATCTACGTTTTAATGCTTATTTTCATAAACTCTCAATAACCTTTACAGAAACAATTTATATAGCGAGTTTATGTGAAGTTTACTTTTATTCTCTAATTGAATTAGTTAAATTGTTTATAGAACCTCTCTTGTATTCATTTTCTAATTACATTTCTATATCATGTATGACATAATTTATCCATCCAAATAGCAATGCAGACCGTGTAAGCTGGTGGGAGTTATTGGTTCTTGCTTCACATGCACATCCTTCAGTTGCAACCATGGCAAGAACTCTTCTTTCCGGAGCCAACATTGTCTATAATGGAAACCCGTTAAATGACCTTTCGTTGACAGCTTTCCTAGACAAATTCATGGAGAAAAAACCAAAACAAAGCACTTGGCATGGTGGTTCTCAGATTGAACCTGTCAAGCAGGTAAACAAAACTGTTCCATTTTCGCCAATGAACCATTGCCACTGTTTCTTTTTCAGCAACATGATTTGTGAGACTAATATAATGTGAAGAAAATATCAGTTTGTTCAAATTCTGCTATGCAACTAAGCAATAGTACTACAATATAGCGCTATAGCGTCGTTGCACTGCTATAGCCACTATTGAACAACATTGGTTACCTAGCCTTCTGATTCATTTGTTTTAACATTTTGCAGCTGGATGTCAACAACCTCCTAATTGGACCAGAAATTCTCTCACTAGCTGAAGCAGATGTACCCCCAGAGGATCTTGTCTTCCATAAATTCTATACAAATAAAAAAAGTTCATCTTCAAAACCAAAGAAAAAGAAGAAGAAAACAGCCGATGAAGAGGATGCGGAAGATTATTTTGATGTCGGTGACGATGACGTTGATGGTGGTGATGAGAGTGATAATGAAGAGATTGAAGATCTTTTGGATTCTGCTGATCCATCTTTAGGAGCAGATGGTGACTTTGATTATGATGATTTGGATAAAGTAGCCAATGAAGATGATGATGACTTAATTGGTGATGTTAGTGATGGAGAGATAGATATAGATATACCCTCAGACATGGAAGAGGATGACGCCGATGATGGAAGTGACGATAACAATGATCTTCAAATAGGTGATATTGATGATGATGGAGGAGGAAGTGATGACGGTAAAAATGATCTTGAAATAGGTGATATTGATGATGAAGAGGATGTTGTTGAAGATCAAGTTGACAAGAGAAAACGAAAACGTAAAGTTGGTGGTAAAAGTGGTGCCTCTCCATTTGCAAGCTACGAAGAGTTTGAGCATATACTGGAAGACGATTCTACTGAGGACAAAAAGAAATCCAAGAAGAGGAAAAAGAAGGAAGATGATGAATCTACTGAGAAAAAACCTTCCGAGGATAAAAGGAAATCCAAGAAAAGAAAAAAGAAGTTTGGTAAATGAAGAAGTATCTTCATGTAACTTGTATTATTTGAAGTTTTTTTTTTTTATTACAAATTTTGCATGTGCTGTTATGGCCATGCACATTTTTGGTAGGCAAATTTATGTTTATTTTTCAGAATGTTCTTTTAATGGTGCTGTGTATCAAATTTTACACATAACTTGGAATTTGTCTATTAGTTTTGATGGCCATCAATTATTAAACTGCTTGTTAAGATAATAGAAAGAGAGAGAAGAATCTGATTTGTATTTCATTCTTTGCAAAATAGAATACAATCATTAGCTATATATAGCTGGGATAGTTTGTTATCAGAGAAGGCACAACTCACTAACAAACTTACAGCTTTGTCCTAACAAACAGATAATACACAATAAGAGAATAAGACAAACAATAGAATAAGACAAAATAGTAGAATATTCTATTCTAATAGTCCCTCTTAGAATCAGAGCGTGTCTTCAGTAGCTTCCTTTTACTGAAAACTCTGAGCTTGTCTCTTAGAGGCAGAAATTTGATAGCAGAGAGAAGTTTGGTTAGTGCATCTGCCCATTGGTCTTGAGCAGGAACATGAATCACAGTTAAACTCTTGCTGATGACTTTTTCTCTAAGGAAGAAAATGTCTAATTTCATGTGTTTGGTTCTGTTATGAAGCACAAGGTTGTGAGCTAAAGTAACTGTGCTTAGGTTATCACATAGAATCTTGGGAATTTGAAAGGTGCAGTGTAATTCAGTGAGGAGAGATTGGACCCATAACATCTCAGAGGCAAGCTGAGCCATGCTCCTGTACTCTGCTTCAGCACTTGATCTAGCCACAAGTTGCTGCTTCTTGGACCACCAAGAGATCAAATTAGGCCCAAGAAAAACACAAGCACCCGAGGTTGATCTCCTGTCATTAGGATCTGCATCACAAAAACCCAAGAGAGAAAGAGGCTGCTGTTTAGGGGCAGGTTGAATGAGAAGACTATAGTGAAGTGTCCCACTGAGATATCTCAGTATTCTCTTGACAGCTTTCCAGTGATCCTCCAAAGTATTGGATAAGAATTGACACACCTTGTTAACAGAAAAAGAGAGTTCAGGCCTGGTCAATGTTGCATACTGCAATGCTCCAACAATAGATCTAAAAAGGGTGGAATTTGCAACAGTATCTGAACCAAATTTAGACAATTTACTGCTAGAAACCATAGGGGTAGGCATAGGATTAGCTGTGGCCATATTCACTCTAGTAAGCAGGTCACTCACATACTTAGATTGAGATAAGATGATAGAACCATTAGGCAGATGGGAGACTTCAATGCCTAGGAAATAATCCAACTTACCAAAATCTTTGAGGGAAAAATTAGAGTTAAGACTCTTAATAAGCTGAGCAATATAGGCAGTGGAATTTCCTGTGATGATGATATCATCAACATAGATTAGGACCATGATAATGAGGTTGCTGGTGTGAAGATAAAACAAACTGGGATCACATTTGCTAGGCTGCAGTCCATGAGTCAGAAGAGAACCCTTGAGTCTGTCAAACCAGTCTCTTGGAGCCTGCTTTAGACCATATAAAGCTTTGTTTAGCTTGCAAACCAAAGACTTATCAGTAGCCTCAAACCCATGAGGTTGTATCATATAAACATCCTCTTCAAGTAGCCCATTAAGGAAGGCATTATTGACATCAATTTGCTGCATCTACCAGTTATTTGTGACAGCAAGGGTTAGCACAAGTCTTATGGTGACAGGTTTTACTACAGGGGAAAAAGTTTCTGAGAAATCACTCCCAGCCTGTTGGTGAAAACCTTTGGCAACCAGCCTTGCCTTGTATTTAAGAATGGTACCATCAGGGTTCTCTTTCACACGAAAAACCCATTTGCAGTCTATGGGTTTCTTGGATGCAGGTGGAGGCACCAAAGACCAAGTCTGATTTTTCAAAAGGGTCTGATATTCATCTTGCATAGCCTGAAACCAGTGAGGAGTGGTCAAGGCCTGTTTGATTGAGGTAGGTTCCATGTGAGTTAAGAGCAAAATAGGATTGACTCTAGGCTGAACAATACCATTTTTAGCACGAGTTTGCATGGGATGAACATTGAGAGGGTGAATAGGAGGAATAGGAGCAGAATTAGAAGAAGAAGAAGGGACAGGAGATGAAGAGGAAGGAGATATAGTGCTGGCCTCAGCCATATCAGAAAAGTCAGAAGGAGAAAAGGGTGAATGATGCAGGGGAGAAGAGGGAGAGCCTGCATTAGAGACAATAGGAGACATATGCTGAACAGAGATAGGAGAATAAGAATGTTCTGTAGTGTGGGAAGCAACATTAGAAGGTGATGGCTGAGAAGAGACAGGGGGGAAACATGCTGCAATGGGGGATATGAAATGTAGGAATAGGTGGAGAGGCAGAAGGAAACCAAGAGGCAGAAGTAGTGGAAGTCACAAGAGTGGAGGAGCTAGGAAAGAGCTCAGGGTAGGGAAATATAGTTTCATGGAATATGACATCTTTAGATATATATGTGTCCATCAGCTGAAAGGCATTTGTAGCCTTTGTGAACAGAGGAATATCCTAGAAAGATACACTCTTGAGATCTAAATGAAAGTTTGTGGGAGGTATAGGGTCTAAGGAAGGGGAAACAGGCACAACCAAAAGCCCTAAGTGAGGAATAGTCTGGAGGTTTGTGCATTAAAATGGAGTAAGGAGATTTATTTTGAAGGGAAGCACTAGGTAACCTATTGATAAGGTAGGCTGCAGTGATAAAGGAATGATCCCAATACTTGAAAGGAAGTTTAGAATAAGTAAGAAGAGCAAGGCCTGTTTCAACTATATGGCGATGTTTCCTTTCCACTATGCCATTTTGATGGTGAGTGTAAGGGCAAGAGAACCTATGAGTAATTCCTAAGGGAGCAAGAAACTTAGTGAGAGGTTTGAACTCACCACCTCCATCACTTTGGATGCCTTTAATTTTACAATTGAACTGAAGTTCAACCATAGACTTAAAGTGTATAAATTGAGTGAGGGTGTCAGACTTTAGTTTTAAAGGGAAACCCAAATAAATCTTGAGAAAGCATCAACACAAGTTAAGAAATAAGAGAAACCTCCTGAGGAGACCATGGGTGCAGGGCCCCAAAGATCACACACAAGGAGTTCAAAGGGACAAGTGAAAATAGTAGTGGACAGTGTTGATGGCAGTCTGTGAGACTTGCCTAAACATCAAGCATAACATATGTCAGTGGGAGGCTTTTGAGGGATAGGAATTTGACAGAGTTTGAGAACCTCAAGAAGTGCATGATGGTGAGGGTGACCAAGCCTAGTATGCCATAGAGCATACTTGCTATTTGATATAGTGGCAGAGTTAGACATGGCAGAATTAGAGTAGGAATTAGGAGCAGAAGTTAAATGTACAGCAGGAGAATTGAAAGTAGAGTTAGATGCAATTTTATTATTGTGAAAATCATCATTACAATAAGAAAGATGGTTGCTAGTAGCAACAGGATTACAAGGATAACTAAATCTAGAATAGAATTTAGAACTAGGAGACTTAGAACTAGAACTAATAGACTTGGATAGAGAGGCAATGGGCTTGGCAAATCTGTAGAGTCCATCAGCTCCAACAGTGCCATGAAGAAGAATTTCAGAAGTATCCTGCGATTTTACAACACAAAATAGAGGATGGAATTCAAAATAGACACGATTATCCTGAGCAAATTTGTTGACACTGATGAGATTCTTAGTTATATGAGGAACAAGAAGAAGATTATGCAAGATTAATGATGAATTAGAGGGATTAGAGGAAGAAAAACTCATGGAACCTACAGAATCAATAAACAAACCTTGACCATTCCCCGTGAATACTTGTTCAGTTCCAGGCAGTGAAGAAGCATCAGACAAATTTGAAATCTCAGGCGTGACATGATGCGAAGCACCTGAATCTGGATACCACCATTGGTTGTTGAAGCTGGGATCAGAACCTGCTAAGAAAGCTTGAGGTTGAGGCTGCCTTGGTGGTGTAGGCCTTAGAGCACGAGCATAACCAAAAGCGGAAGGAGGATATGGTGAGTGTGGCATAATCATGAAAGGATTGAAGAGAGTTCTTGGTGAAGGGTAAGACGGAGCACCTGAAAATGAGTACCTATGATAACATATTGATGCATCATGACCAGGTTTGTGGCATATTTGACAAGAAACTTTACCAGATCTGCCACCTCCACGTCCAAATCTTCCACCACCACGACTAGACCTACCACCACGAAAGCCATAACCATGATTGTCAGCAGTGGCGTTAACATGGCTAGTACCAACCGAAAAGGTTGAGGCAGTATCTACACTAGAAGCATCAGTAGAGAAAGATTGAGAAGATGGTGGTGCTTGAGCAAGATTCACTGAAACAGGTTCAGTGACAATAACTTTACGACTCTTCTCTAGATGCGATTCATGAGCAAGGAGACTCGATTCAAGCTCTTTAATTGTACTGAGATCCTCTTTGTTGTTCATCGCAGTAACAATAGGATCATACTCTTCAGGAAGAGCATCGAGAACGATTTCAATGAGATTCCGCTGAGGAACAGGGTCGCCAATAGATACCAGAGATTCGCTGATGTCACGAACACGAATAATGACTTCTGTTATCGTGCGCGAACCTTTGGTGAGATTTTGGAGCTCCGATCGAAGTTGACGCGCCTTGGTAGTGAGCAAGGTGTTGAAGTAACGTTGAACTTCAAACCACACTTGCCATGAGTACGTGCAATCAACCAGTTTCGGAAGAATGGAGTCAGAGATAGTGGAGAGGAGCCAAGTACAGATAAGCGCATCTTGCTGTTCCCAGTCAAGATACAAGGGATTCACACCACCGGTGACCGGATCTGCGCCGGGAAGGAAGCGCGGAGGAACAAGCGGCGTCGTAACAAACCGTTGCAGTTTGTGGCCGCGAATCACACCCTCATTTTGCTGTTTCCATTGCTTGAAGTTTCTTTCATCAAGATTGACAGAGATGAGGTGAGAAAGGTTGATGTGAGAAGAGGGAAAAACACCCTCAGAATTGAAAGGAGAAGCCATGGGAGCACGGGAAAGAAAAAGGCTCAAGATACCATGTTAAGATAATAGAAAGAGAGAAGAATCTGATTTGTATTTCATTCTTTGCAAAATAGAATACAATCAGTAGCTATATATAGTTGGGATAGTTTGTTATCACAGATGGCACAACTCACTAACAAACTTACAGCTGTGCCCTAACAAACAGATAACACACACTAAGAGAATAAGACAAACAATAGAATAAGACAAAACAGTAGAATATTCTATTCTAATACTGCTTTCTATATAGCCACTTTCGTTTTATATATTATTTTCACATGTTTCTTGAGAAGATTGTTCTTGTATTTGTCTATTAAATTTGAAATTCCATTATAGGGAAACATAATCAGCACATAAAAACTAGGAACATTGATTAAACACTTCTATTTACACCTAAACATCCACAAAGTCAAAAGTTAAAAGCACTTTTGTAGACTAAGAATGAAAACTATGCAGGAGGTGCTCTTACGGTAAGTAGTCAAAAGTCAAACACAAAGGACACAACTCGTCAACAATTTCATGCTTCTCATAATGTTCAAGCATTTCCAATTTCTTCTTACAACTATTAAGCACTTGAATGGTAGAGAATGGTCATTTTCTCTAGTTTATGCTTGCCCTATGGATGAGGGTAGGAAAGAATTTTGAGAGAATCTTCCTATTGTGCCACAAAACATAAGAGGAGGATCGCGAGAGGCGACTTTAACGACATCCTAAGAGTGGAGGAGAAAAGAGGGGGAGCTAGTACACCAATTTGAAAATGCAAATTGTTCTACGACCGTATCAATAGCTGCAACCTGATATATATTTCAACTACTGGGCATAATTTTACCTGGAGAAGCTCCATTCCCCACAAGGGATTAAGAATCTATGAGAAGTTTGATAGGACGTTGTGTAATGACGATTGGCATTTTCAATTTCCAGATGCAAATGTGCATTTTCAATTTTCAGATACAGTATACAAGTTGCTGAGTAAATGCATTATGCATAGGCTGCAAAAAATGGTTCACAAAATGGTATCTCCGCATCAAACATGGTTCATAGATGGAAGAAGTATTCAAGATACCATCATTGTTGCTCAAGAAGTCCTCCATAGTATGAACCAGTTGAAAGGAAAACAAGGTTATTTTTTGATTAAAATCGACTTAGTGAATGCATACAACACGATGAGCTAGACTTTCATTCACAATGTGCTGCTTGAGATTGATCTCCTTAAGAAGATCATTCAAGTTATCATGGAGTCAATAAATTCTATTAAGATGACAGTCATGTTGAAGGGACAAAAGGATAGTTACTTTGACCTCCAAAAGGAGTTCGCCAAGGAGACCGATCTCTCCCTTCATATTCGTGCTATGTATGGAAAAATTAACCGACTTGATTCTGGATGAAGTAAAGAAAGATATTTGGGATTGTATAAAAGCGGGAAGGCGAGGACCAATAATCTCTCACCTTATGTTCGTCGATGACCTGCTTCTTTTTGGCAAAGCAACTAGCAAGCAAATCCAGATTGTTAAAGATATGTTGGATAAGTTATGTGGTCTCTATGGCCAAAATATTAACTATGCTAAATCTAACATCATTTTTTTTCCCAAGTAACACAAAGATCAGCAAGAGGAAATAGCTATCTCATGCAGCAAAGATTAAGGAGTCAAAGCAATTGAGCCTCTATTTGGGAATGCCAATAACGGGAAAGTGTTCAAAAACTAAGGACTGTTAACACATTCTCAATAGAATCAAGAGCAAGTTGACAATGTGGAGGGCGAAACATCTATCAATGGCATGACCTTAGCAAAATCCGCAATTGAAGTCACCCCAACGTATTCTATGATGTGCAACATAATATATAAAGGGAATGATTCTTTTATATATTATTCCAGCCATAAGTGTTGAGTATTTATAGATACAAATAATACTTGAGTGTATAATTAATTCCTATTCCTAAGGAAACCCTATTGGTGATTCCTAGTATTAAGCAATGAATAATTCAAACTATACCAACTCATATGCATAGTAATAGGAATGGTTGGTTACACTTAATTATTGGAACAACTTATTCTTATCTATTATTATGCCCCCTCAAAATTGGGTCACCATCAATGACACAAATTTTGTCTCTGAAAAATGAAAATCTGGTTCGACGCGTAGGCTTTATTAGAATATCTGCCGGTTGGTCCTTTGTAGAAATGTGAGATACTCGTATATTTACAAGTTGAACCATTTGTCGCACGAAATGATAATCTAGAGCAATGTGTTTCATTCGAGAGTGAAAAACTGGATTGGAGCATAAGTTGGTTGTGCCAATATTGTCACAAAAAAGAGTGGGTACTTGAGATGGTACTCCAAGTTCACTCAATAGATTGAGCAACCACATGATCTCAGCTGTAGTATTGGCAGCAGAACGATATTCGGCTTCTGTGGAAGATCTTGCAACTGTTCTCTGTCTTTTTGATAACCATGAAACATGATTTCCTCCAAAGTAAATTATGTAAGCTGAAGTAGATGTTTTGTCATCGTAGTTACCTCCCCAATCAGCATCGGTGAAGGCCTGCAGTTTGAGATGAAGTGGTTTTGCTAGCCGCAAAGCATGATTAATAGTATGTTTTAGATACCGTAATACTTGCTTGAGCTGCTGGAGATGCAGTTGTGTTGGTTGATGCATGAATTGTGACAATTTATTAATTGCAAAGGACAAACCTGGCCTTGTCAAAGTAATGTATTGCAATAAACCAATGATACTACGGAATAGCTTTGAGTCGGCAGCGGCTGATCCATCATTTAGTTTGAGAGGAGTAGTCATACATAATGGTGTGTTAACGGTCTTTGCTCCAGCCATATTGAACTTATCCAAGAGTTCTCGAATATAACCATGTTGAGATAATAACATACCCTCCTTGGTTGGGATCATTTCAATGCCAAGAAAATAATGAGGGAAACCAAGTTGTTTGAGCGAAAACTTGTTGGAAAGTTCTGTCATGAAGTGAGTTAAAAAGGTAGTATCACTGCCTGTCAAAAGTAAGTCATCAATATATACTAATAAGAAAGCTTGTACACCATGTTTATTGTAAATAAACAAGGATGAATCACTTAGGCTTGTTTGAAACCCAGTAGAAAGAACAAAGGCCTTGAGAGAATCATGCCATGCTCGAGGTGCTTGTCGTAAGCCATAGATAGCCTTCTTGAGTTTATATACATGTTGAGGAAATTCAGAATGAATAAACCCGGGTGGCTGTTGCATGTAGACATCTTCAGTCAATTTTCCCTACAAAAAGGCATTATTAACATCCATTTGGTGTAAGGACCACCCTTGAGAAAATGCTAAAGTGAGAACCACTTTAATAGTTTGAGGTTTCACAACCGGTGCGAATGTTTCCTTAAAATCAAGACCAGGTGTTTGAGTGAATCCTTTTGCAACCAACCTTGCTTTATATCGTGCCACACTCCCATCAGGATTTCTTTTGATGCGAAACAACCATTTACAGCCAACTAAATTAGTATGAGCCTGACGAGGAACCAAGGTCCAAGTACCATTATTCATGAGTGCATTAAATTCAGCCGAACAAACATCTCTCCAATGTGGTATTTTAAGTGCTTGAGTAATAGTAGATGGCTCAAGATTTTCCCGCAAGTCATGTTTAGAGACAATAAATAATTTCTTGGGTTTGAATATATTATTTTATGACCTTGTCACGATAGGAGCACGTTGAACCAAATTATTTGTCGTTGAAGTTGGAACCGGATCAGATGCAGTGTTGGTGATAGAGCTTGTTAAGTTATCACTAGTCACTGGTATCTCTGTTGTTACAGACGACTCGATAGGTTGCATTGACTCAGGGACTGGTGGAGGACTTGATACCGGATCTGTTGTGGGACTCGACACCGGGACTGATGGCTCAAGGGTGGATGACTCATGTGCTAGGGACTGGTTTGGTTCCTGAGCTGAATTTTGATCTTGGGTAACATGAATAATACTGTGTACCGAAGAGTCATGTGATGGAATTGGAGGACAAGTAGATGACGAATTAATTAGGGATTGATAGGGGAATGAGTTTTCCACAAAGTGGACATGTCTAGATACATATATTCTATTTGACACAGGTTCAAGACAAAAATATGCATACTGAGATGTTGAATAGCCTAGGAAGATGCAAGGTTTAGACCTGGGTTGGAGCTTATTTTGCATATATGGTTTCAGCCAAGGAAAGCATAAACAGCCAAATGAATGAAGTGTATGATAAGCTGGTTTGCTTTTAAACAATATTTCAAAGGGAGAGATCATATTAATGATTGGTTTAGGCATCCTGTTAATAAGATACACAGCAGTGGTGAAAGCAAATGACCATAGTTGGGAGGGTAAATTAGCATGATGGAAAAGAGCACGACCCGTTTCAACATGTCTGTGTCTCCTCTCTGCTGTGCCATTTACCTCAGGTGTGTGAGATGGTGAAGTGAAATGAGAAATGCCATTATTGGCAAGAAAAGATTTTAATTTGATAAATTCTCCACCGTTATCAGTGAAAAGAGAAAAAATCGGAAAATTAAAGGATTTTTCAACAATGGACTTGAATTGAACAAAAATAGATAAGGCATATGACTTATGTTTCATTGGGTACAACCAGACATATTTGGAAAAATGATCAACAATGATTAAATAATATAAAAAACATCTACTGATCTAACAGGAGCTGGGCCCCAAACATCAGAGTACAAAAGTTCCAAAGGTTTGTTGCTTATGAGATGATGATTTGAAAAAGGAAGCTTGTGGCTTTTTGCACAGCGACAAGAAGTACACTCATGTGAGGCTGGAAGCTTTATTGGTAGATGATGATTGTCAGTCAGATGCTTTATTATTTTGAAAGAAGGATGTCCTAATTTATGATGCCATGTAGATGTAGAATGAATGCTTGTATGCAATGGTTGCGGTGGACTGGATGAACGAAATGCATTGGATAAATGATAAAGATCATGTTTAAGTGGTCCTTGAAGCAGTGGTTGACCCGAGGTCAAGTCCTTGACAACAAAATGATTTGCAAAAAATTCAACAGAACAACTATTAGATTGACATAACTTGGAGACATACAAAAGGTTAGATTGAATTTTAGGAACACATAAGACTCGTTTAAGATGAAGAGGTTTGACAAAAGTATGAATAACAGAGTTACCAGTGTGAGTAATTTTCAAACCTGTTCCATCACCAACAATCACCCGATCTGCTCCAGGATAGGAATTTGTTAAGGTAAGCTGTTATAGGTCCTGAGCAATATGATGAGATGCTCTTGTATCCATGACCCAGTTACCATGTTGTGTTGCAGCCTGATTTTGAGCAAAGTTTGCTATTGGTTTAGGGCCGTTTCGTTTAGGAAATCCCTTAATCCTGTAGCAAACCTTTGCAGTGTGACCTGCCTTGTCGCAAAACTGAAAGACCACCTTATTTTCGCCATTCCGCAAAGTTGGTGAAGGGCTGCGTTTATTGTTGTTTTTATGGTGATAGTTTTTTGTTCTTGTGGCTGCATTGGCAGTGACAATCACATTGTCAACTGCAAATGGATCAGCTTGATGATGAATTGTTTCAAAATCCATCAGTTTTTCATGAAGTTCATCAAATGCAATAGGACTTTCTCTGCTTCTAAGTGCAGCGGAAATTTCACGATACTCAACACTCAAACCATTGAGAGTGTGAATAACAAGATCAGTTTCATTAAGGGGATGATCAATGATTGAGAGTTTGTCCGAAGTGGCCTCTATCCCTTGTAGATATGTAGCCATCGATTCATTTCCTTTTTTGAAATTGGAAATCCGTTGTTTGAGCGCAATAATCCACACTCTTGAGCGGCCCGCATACATGGTTTTAAGGATCTCCCATGCTTGATTGGAACTTTTGACAGTTCCTAAGTGTGTGACCACTGTTGCAGCCACCGAAGATACAATACCATGTAGAATGAGTTGATCTTGTCGAACCCAATTCGTGAAGGCTGGATTGACAGCGGCAGTATCGTTTGCGAGCTGTTTTGATGGACAAGGCTTAGTTCCATCATTATAACCTAGAAGATCATAACCTGTTAAAAGAGCCATGAATTGAATTCTCCAGGCAGGATAATTGTCTCCATCAAGTTTAATGGAGAGTTGAGAACTAGCATTCAAGACAATCAGTTTGTCGGCTGGTGATGACATAGTGGGCATCGGTTCAGGTTCAGAAGGCATAACACGGATCGGGAAAAAAATTGCTTTTAAGCTTTACGCTCTGAATACCATAAAGAGAATGATTCTTTTATATATTATTCCAGCCATAAGTGCTGAGTATTTATAGATACAAATAATACTTGAGTATATAACTAATTCCTATTTCTAAGGAAACCCTATTGGTGATTCCTAGTATTAAGCAATGAATAATTCAAACTATACCAACTCATATGCATAGTAATAGGAATGGTTGGTTACACTTAATTATTGGAACAACTTATTCTTATCTATTATTAATATATAGGGAATGTTTGAAAGTATTGAATGCAATATAGAGTTAAGCTAGTAGTATAACACAAAACTGATAAGTGTCAAGTTTTGCATAGATCTACCTGCTACTGCAGGTCATTATTTTCTGACTATATAAGTTAGTCGTAACTAACAAGTTGTAACTAACTTTCATAAATGAGAAAAACAGTTATGAGCAAATCAAAATCTCTTTGTTAGTTTTCTAAGGGCGATCCATGGCGAAACCCTCTCCACCACCATCGCCGTCACCGACAGCCTCCTCTATGAACGTCACAAAGACTTCGTCACCGACGACCGCGTCGCAATTTGACAATTAGTGCTATCTTCAGTTCTCTCTCAAGATCGCACACAAGCTGGATGAGAAAAACTTCCATCTATTGTGACAACAAGTTGAACCGTACATCAACGTGCACGATCTCACTGATCTTGTGGTATGTACTCGTATTCCTCCAAAATTTCTTGATGATGAAGCTCGCCGCAATGGCATCGTCAATCTGGTGTACTCCACCTGGATGCAGAAAGATCAGATGCTACTTTCGTGGCTCCAGTCCATGTTAACGAGTGAAATTCTGTCGGGTGTTTTTGGTTGCTCACACGCACATGAACTGTGGGATCATTTATTCTCCTATTTTCAGAAACAAACACGAGATTGTGCTCGTCATCTTCGTGTTGAACTTCGTTCTATCACTCTTGATTCACTCTCTGTTCAGGACTATCTCCAAAATTTGCACAATTGTTAATGCGTTGGCCTCTATTGGAGATCCTATTCCACCATCTCATCACATTGATGTGATTCTTGAAGGTCTCGTTACTGCTGATTATGCTCCTGTTGTTGAAAGCAAGTTTTGACTTATGGATCTAGATGAAGTGGAGGTTTTACTTCTTGTGCATGAACTCAGGCTTTGAAAATTTCATAAGAAGCCTCTTCCAGATCTTGTCTCTCTCAATCTCACACATGTTCCACCTCCATCTACTCCTGCTGATGATTTTCAATGCCAAGTTTGTTCCAAATTTGGTCATTCTGCCCTAAATTGTTGGCATAGGTTCAACTTTTAGTTTCAACCTGCTAGTGCTGGTCCTTATCTCAACCAAGGTTCTTGGTATGGAGTTCCAACCTTTCCCACTCAAGAAGCTCCCAATGTGCGGTCTAGAAAACCCAAACCTCCATCTATGATTTCCCCTCCACCAAGCACCTATGTTACCAACACTATACCTGCATCCTCCATTGCATCTGCTTGGTTCCCAGATTCAGGAGCATCCTTCCATGTTACAAGTGATCCTAATAACATTAAACAACCTACTCTTTTTGAAGGTCATGATCAAATCTTTGTAGGCAATGACCAATGTTTGCCAATTCTTTCAGCTGGTGTCAGTCATTTTACTACACCTTATCTCACACACACACACACACATACACACACACACACACACACACACCACTTACCAGAGCCGTCTCCGAGATTTTGAGTGCCCTGATGAAATTATGAATTTGGTGTCCTTTTTCTTAATTCATAATTTTTTTACCAGGTTTATAAGTTATATAATTATAAATATATAATTGTAAAAAAAGTTAAAAATTACATTAACATTGAAAAGTTTACACTAAATCAAAACTACAATAAATTATGACAAAAGTAGTTATAGTGTATCTATCAGTTCGAACATGTATCAATAGCTTTCCAAAGGTTTGGTGCCCCTAAGAAGCCGGTGCCCTGTGCCACTGCTTCTCCCGAACACCCTCCGGGATCCCCGCCACTTACTATTAATAATTTACTTCTTATACCTCAAATCACCAAAAACTTACTTAGTGTTAGTCAGTTTTCAAAGGATAACAATGTCTATTTCCTATTCTCTGCTGATAAATGCCTTGTTAAATCCCAGGTTTTTGATGCTGTTCTGCTTGAAGGGCATGTACCACAAGATGGCCTATATATGTTTCCCACTTTGGATGTGTCTAAATCTGCCACTTCCTCTAGTTTGTCTTGTTTGTCTTCTGCAAATAATAGTGTAATAATAGTGTACCTACTGCTAATTTTATTAATGTACATACTAGCTTGCCCTATGTTTGACACTTAAGGCTAGGTCATCCTCATTTACATACTTTCAAACTTGTGTTACAAACGTGTAATGTTCCCTTTTCAAATAAATACAATGAATTGTTTTGTGCTGCTTATTGTATGGGAAAGGCTCATAGGCTTCCCTCTCCCACTTCACACATAATTTACACAAAACCCTTACAACTAATCTATGCTGACCTGTGGGGCCTTCTCCAAGGGCTTCTGCTTCAGGATATCACTATTATATGTCCTTTTTTGATGCTTATAAATAATTCACTTGGCTCTATTTGTTAAAGTCCACGTCTGAGGCCCTTAATGCTTTCAAATAATTCAATACAATGGTTGAATTTCAACATGAATTCTCTATCAAAGTTGTTCAATCTGATTGGGGTGGGGAGTTCAGACCCTTTACCAAGTTTCTCAATAAACTTGGCATTATTCACAGGCTAATCTACCCTCACACATACCATCAGAGTGGGCTGGTTGAAAGGAAGCATATGCATATTATGGATCTAGGCCTTACACTTCTCAGTCAAGCCTCTCTTCCCTTGACTTATTAGGACTATGCTTTTTCCACTGCAATCTATCTCATTAATAGGCTGCTAACTTCATCTGCCAATTTTCAAGTTCCCTACACCTTACTTTTCAATCAACCACCTGATTACAAGATCCTTAAAGTTTTTGGTTGTGCTTGCTTCCCTTTGCTAAGACCCTACACCACTCACAAGCTTGATTTCAGGTCTCAAGAATGTCTTTTTATGGGTTATTCAACTTCTCAGAAAGGGTACAAGTTTTTAGCCCCAAATGGCAAACTTTACATCTTTGGAGATGTTCTTTTCAATGAAGAAAAATTCCCCTATCCTGAGTTATTTTCCAACTAGTCACTCACCTGTCAAGCACACCTCGTTTTCCCCACTCAGTTTTGGTCTTCCTATTCTCTCCTTGAATCCCTCTACAACAATATTATCTCCTTTACACAACAACCTCATCATTACTCCAATACCTGAAACTTCACCATCAACAGGTTCTCCCTCTACTTCCTCTACTGCAGAATCTTCCAATACTACTTCCTCTGCTGCACATCCTTCCATCCCTTCTAAGGTTGCTTCCTCTGCCTCAACTTCCAGTTCCAAAGATGCCTCTACCCCTGATTCTCAAGACTCTTCCAGTTTATCATTCTCTTCCAATTCAAGCCCTGCCACAAACATACCTCCTTTGGCTATCCATGTGCTGTCCAAACCAAAAAATGCCCATCATATGCAAACTCGGGCCAAATTTGGTTTTGCCCAAACCAGGCTGCAACCCAGACTTCTACTTACTCATATTGAACCTAAAACCCCTAAACAAGCTCTTAATGATCCTCAGTGGAAAGCTGCAATGCAAGCTGTGTTAGAAAATTGAGTATGATAATCCTGGATATCTTCGAGGAATCGTGTTCGTACACTTTCCGAATAAAGTATTTCGACCCTATTATTTGCCTGGATTCACGAAATCTTTGTGGGGATAATTCTTGAAGAATAATATGCTTCTGGCAATAGAGAACAGATCAGGAATGTAGAGAGAAAGTATGATTTTGGTTATTTTGTGTGTTAAAACTGAGGCCAAATGACTCCTTATATAGGAGATTAATAACAGAAACTGAAAAGACACAACTGTTCAAAAATTTCCAACGGATTCAACTGTTTAGAAAAATTTCGAACGGGTTCAACTGTTCAGAAAACTTTCAGAAAAATTCTGCCCCTTGGAACCCCACGGGGCGCTGCCCCGCACCCCGCCAGGGGCTTCGCCCCTTGGAACCCCTTTTCAATTATTCGCATTCAATTTCACGTTGGATCAACGAGCGTCCACTCTGCGCTATCCTAACTCGTTTCCAAGCTTAACGCATAATTGCATCGGCCTACAATAAATCACATTACTACTAAAATACATTGATGATACTAAAATTACCAACAACTCCCCCCCATTTTAGTGTAATCCTTGATTTACTCCATATATACAATAATATATACAAGGGTATAACACACAAGTATAACAATCAAACAAATGCATAGATGAAAATGTCTTACGATTGAATTTTCATCTTAGTACAAGTACACATTCCAAATACTCGAAAATCAGGGTGTCATAGCGTTTGAACCTGTCAATCCATTTGAATATCTGAAGATATAGTAAACATATGTTTCTTACAATACTCTACTATTCATACTTGACACTTTACAAGCCATGTGTCCTTATCCATTAATAAGCATATAGGAAGCCAAGTCCAAGCTTCTTGAAGCGGTAAAACTTCATGCTCACATAGGTGATCCTTTTAATCTTGCACCTGCATTTGCAATTTTCCAAAAGAACCATTAAGAAGATATACTTCAACCTAGCCATCACTTGCAGGTTTGAGCACATACCTTGGGAAGATAAACACAATTGCTCCAATATTTAACTATGATCTTTCCACATTGAGTTCTGCTTCTAACGTTGTATTAGAAGGGAATTGGGTATACCACAACTAATAAATTTAAGTGGACTTTAATCCCATTCCAATTACCGGCTTCTTCACTAAGTCTCTAGCTAACCCCTTCGTCAAGTGGTCAACTAAGTTTTGTTGCGACCGAACAAACTCAATAGATATCACCCCATTCATGATTAATTCCCTAATCATACTATGTCTAACACCCAAATGTCTAGACTTTCCATTGTATATTTGACTATAAGCTTTAGCCAATGTGGCAATACTATCACAACGGATAAAAATTGGTGATATCGGTTTAGGCCATATCAGAATCTCATATACCAAGCTCCTTAGCCATTCTGCTTCTTTACCAGCAGCAGCTAATGCTATAAACTCAGATTCCATTGTGGAACCAGTTATACATGTTTGCTTCTTAGAAGCCCACGAGATGGCACCTCCCCCAAGCAAGAACGCCCATCCACTTGTAGAGGATGAATCTTCAGCATTATTTATCCAACTAACATTCGAATAACCCTCTAACACCGAAGGAAATCCCATATATAACAATCCATAATTCATAGTACCCTTCAAGTACTTGAATACCCTAGTTATCGCATGCCAATGACGTCTACTAGGATTACTAGTAAATCTGCTCAAGTTTCCAACCGCATAAGCAATATCCAGTCTAGTGCTAATCATAACATACATCAAAGAGCCTATAGCTCTTGAATATTCGAGTTGATCCACAGATTTACCTGTATTTGGCATAAGCTTTTCTCCCGGATCCATGGGAGTACTTACTAGAGAACAACTTTCATAATTGAACTTCTTGAGTATTTTCTCAATGTAATGAGATTGCGTAATTACAATCCCCTTATTCTCCCGTTTAATCTTGACACCAAGAATAACGTCCGCTTCTCCCATATCCTTCATGGAGAACTTTGATGACAAGAAATTCTTCGTTTTATCAATTTGATTTTGGTCGGTGCCAAAGATCAACATGTCATCAACATATAGACAAATGAAAACTCCTTTACCGGGTGTATCAAATTTGCTATATACACATTTGTCAGCTTGGTTTAGAATGAAACCATTAGACAAAACAACCTCATCTAACTTTTGATGCCACTGTTTCGGAGCTTGTTTTAGCCCATACAACAACTTAACTAGCTTACACACTTTATGCTCATTACCAGGCATTACAAATCCTTCAGGTTGCTTCATATACACTTCTTCTTCCAAATCACCATTCAGAAATGCTGTTTTGACATCCATTTGATGAATCACTAGATTATGAATAGCCTCCAAGGCAATCAACAATCTAATAGTAGTGATACGGGCAACTGGAGCATATGTATCGAAATAATCAATCCCTTCCTTTTGTATGAAGCCTTGGATAACTAATCTAGCTTTAAACTTGTCAATTGTACCATCGACTTTCATCTTCTTTTTGAAGCTCCATTTACAACCCAATGGTTTGCAGCCTGGTGGTAAATCAGATAATACCCAAGTATTATTTTCCATGATAGAACCAATCTCTTCATCAATTGCTTCTTTCCAAAAAATAGAATCTCGAGATTTCACAGCTTCATCATACGTTCTTGGATCCTCCTCTATACTATAGCAATAATAATATTGAGCATCAATTTGATCCTTTGATCCCTCAACTAGATATAGTTGAAAATCAGATCCATAAGATCTAAATTTTCTGGCTCTTTTGCTCCTACGGGGTTCAACTGTCTCACTTGGCACATCATTTGAATGATCATCCCTTAGAGATTCATCTGAATTAGGTATAGAGTCCTTTGGTCTAGGTATAGAAGAGAAACAATTCTCATCAAATATGACATCTTTCGATTCTATAATCGTGTTAATAGAAATCGAGTCATTAGGTTCTATAACATAAAACCTATAGGTCTTGGAGTGCTCAGCATATCCAACAAAGATGCAAGCTACACCCTTTTCACCCAAAGTTTTCCTTTTTGGGTCCGGGAGTCTAACCACGGCCCTACAGCCCCAAACACGTAGAAATGTTAAGTTGGGTCGTTTCTTATACCAAAGTTTATATGGGGTAGTTTTGTTCCTTTTATTAGGAACCCTATTTAACAAATAGCAAGCCGTTAACATAGCTTCTCCCCAAAACCCTTCATTCAAACCAGAGTAAGATAACATGGCATTCACCATTTCTTTAAGAACTCTATTTTTCCTTTCAGCCACACCATTTTGTTGAGGTGTATAAGGTGCCGTAGTCTCATGAATGATTCCTACGGATTGGAAAAATACAGGATCATAATATTCACCACCTCTATCTGTACGTAATGTTTTAATCAACACATTCTGTTGCACTTCAACTTCAGTTTTATAAATTTTGAATTTATCTAAGGCTTCGTCCTTAGCGTGCAACAAATAAACATAGCAGAATCTAGATGCATCATCTATGAAAGTGACAAAATATTTTTTATGCCCTAATGATGGAGTAGCATGCAAATCACATAAATCACTATGTATTAACTCAAGAATGATAGATTTCCTTGTTATACTTTTAAAAGGTTGCCTAGTAATCTTTGTTAACATGCAAGTTATACACTTTTCTACATTTTCATCAAAAACAGGAATTAAATCATCTTTAGACATTTCATGCATTCTTTTATAATGTACATGTCCTAGACGAGCATGCCATAATGATGAATTGATAATATTCGAAGAGGACATAAATACAGAACCAAAATTATTAGGAACTCCATTCAAATTCATCATAAACATACCATTATTATAATATCCAAATCCTACAAACACACCAGACTTCGATAATACATATTTATCGGATTCACACACTTGCTTGTATCCAAGCTTATTTAATACAGGACCAGAAATTAAATTCTTACGTAGTTTAGGAACATACAAAACATTAAACAAAGTAATAGTCTTTCCAGAACTGAATTCTAGCACCACGTTTCCTTTGCCTTCAACGAGAGCGAAGTGATCATCTCCCATGTAGAGGACAAAACCATCTTCCATTGGAACAAAAGTATTGAACCAAAAACGATTCTTGCAAACATGTGTTGTGGCGCCAGAGTCAATCCACCATGCGATAGCATCATCCTGCACATAAAATGCTTCAGAATTTAGTGAAACCGAATGTTTAATCAAACTATTCAAATCATGAATTGATTTTTGACCTTGGTTTTCAGATTGGTTCTTAGACCCCTTTCCTGAACCACTTGCATTTGTTAGAACATAGATTGGTTCTTAATAATATCTCTATATTTTGATGATAACTATTATGAAATTTTGTATTTAAGAATTATATACTCTAAAATTTGCTTGAGAATTCTTACTGCAGAAAGTAAAGAAATTAACATTCCAGAAGCAAATCAGAATTGAACACAAGAAATTAGCTAGACTCTGAAGCGCCAGATGCACTCATTAGAAGATTCTGATTACTGTCAACAGAAGATTCTGAGCGCAACCTCCAGAAGAATCTGAAGCAGAAGCTCCAGAAGAATCTGAAGCAAGTCAGAAGCATCTGAAGCAAAGAAGAATTTTGTATGAAGAGTTTTTCAAAGCATAGTTTCTACAGAAGATTCTGAAAGTACTAAAGCTGCCAGTACTGAAGTTCTGTCTCAAATATGCTCTGATCTTAAACACGCTGAAAGCACACCTGCTACAGAAGACTCTGATTCAGCAAAGCTCTGATCATCATCAGAAGACTCTGATACAATTAGACTCTGATGAATTTGCTGAAAACTGAAGAAGAAATATTCAAAGATTATATCCGTTGGAGTAAATCAAACGTCTCTTTCCTTATTTATGCTAGACACAAGAACACAGACAAAAAGGATTTTTCTGTGCTTTCTTCTTCTAGGAAAGGTCACTTGATGTGAAGACAAAAAGGCTCAGACCTTTTGGACACTCTTCTCAACGTGCAGCTCACCTTGGATCAGCTGCCTATAAAAGCAAGACTCCACCAAATTCTTCAGTTGACGTTTCATTGAAAAGAAATTAATATTCAAGCTCTCATACTTTCATATTCTTCTAAGAATTTAGTTCATTGTACTTAAACTTAAGAGAAATATCACAGTTGTGATAATAGCTTTTTAGAAGCATTCTTACTCTTGTATTAGTTTTACATTGATTGTAAAAGATTTCCTTAAGAGGATCCAATTGGGGTCAGTAGCTCTTGAGAAGACTAAGGACAATTGTTCTTAGGTGTTACTATTGTAATCTGTTTGATTAAATAGTGGATTAAGTCCTTGATTGAGAGAGGCAAATCACTCTAGGAAGGGTGGACTGGAGTAGTTGAGTTCAACGAACCAGGATAAAAATACTTGTGTTTTAATTCTAAGTTTTAATCTTTCATACTTATTCGACCCCCCTTCTAAGTATTATCTCACCTTCAGTTGGCATCAGAGCTCCGGTTCTGTGTGTGCTACCACTTAACAGTGACAGTAAAGATCCAGAGAGAAATACTTTGATATATATTTGGTTGTTACTATGGCTGATAATACAACATCTAACATTAACAACAAATATGAAGAAAGGGACAGAATCAGCACCAAACCCCCTATGTTTGATGGGGAGAAATTTGATTATTGGAAAGACAGAATTGAAAGTTTTTTCCTTGGATATGATGCTGATTTATGGGATCTGGTCATAGATGGATATGTTCATCCCACAGATGGGAATGGCAAGAAGATAGACAGAAAATCTATGACAGATGCTCAGAAGAAAGATTTTAGAAATCATCACAAGGCCAGAACAATATTGTTGAATGCAATATCTCATACTGAGTATGAAAAAAATTACAAACAGGGAAACTGCATTTGACATGTTCGAATCCTTAAAGATGACTCATGAGGGAAACTCTCAAGTCAAGGAGACAAAGGCTCTGGCTTTGATCCAGAAGTATGAAGCCTTCAAGATGGAAGACTCTGAATCTGTTGAAGCTATGTTCTCCAGATTTCAGATCCTCACAGCTGGTCTAAAGGTTCTGGACAATGGATACTCCACATCAGATCATGTAAAGAAAATCATCAGAAGTCTACCTACCAGATGGAGACCAATGGTGAATGCCTTGAAGATGGCTAAAGATCTGAACAAGATCTCTTTAGAAGAACTCATCAGCTCACTAAGGAGCCATGAAATTGAGCTTGAGGAAGATGAACCTCAGAAGAAAGAGAAATGTAAATCTATTGCTTTAAAATCTAATAAGTCTGCTAAAGCTTTGCAGGTTATTGAAGAAAGCTCTGAAGGATCTTCTTCTGAAGAAGAAGATGAGTTATCCATGCTGCCCAGAAGGATCAACAGACTCTGGAAGCACAAGGGAAAGAAGTTCAACAACTTCATAAAATCTAATCATAGAAAGGAATCTTCTGGGCACAAAAGATCTGGCAAGAAAGAAGTTGTATGCTATGAGTGCAAAGAACCTGGGCATTACAAGAATGATTGCCCCAAACTTCAAGGAGAAAAACCCAAGAAGAAGTTTAACAAAAAGAAGAAGGTTCTGATGACAACATGGGATGACTCAGATGAATCTGAATCATCTTCTGAATCAGAAGAAGAATGTGCTAATGTTGCACTGATGGCCAGCACAGAAGATCAGGAAGAAGGAACTTCAGGATCTGAATTTGATTCTGAATCTGACGATGACGCTGAAGAGGTAATGGCTAAACTTACTAAAGAAGAACTTGTCAAAGTTTTATCAGAAGTTCTGAAAAGTTATAACAATATTAAGCTCAAATACAAGAAGCTGAAAAGCAGTCTTGAATATGAGATTAATCTTCTGAAGACAGAACTTGTTGAGCAAAAAGAAATTAGTCTAAAAATCAAAAATAACTTTGAAATAGCTCAACAAGAATCTGAATCTGAGACTAAGTCATGTGAAAACATTTTAGAAAAATATGACTCTAGCTTTCAGAGATTCCTTACTAAGAGCATAGACAGAAGCAAGATGGCTTCTATGATCTATGGTGTTAGTGGGAACAACAGAAGAGGTATTGGATATGAATCTTGCTCTGGAAGTAATCCAAAATCTGTTGACAAACTCTTCATCAAGAAGACACCTCTGTACTCTCAATTTAAGTTTGGTCACTTAAATGACATTAAACACACAAGCTCTGAGAAGAATACTTATGTGTTTAAACCCAAGGCAAGTCAGAATAAACATTATGTTGAAAAACAGAAGTTTAGACAAACCTCCAGAACCACTAACCCTAAAGGACCCAAGAAGATCTGGGTACCTAAAAGTAAAATAATCCCTGTTGCAGATGTTCTTAGCAGCAAGGTCAGGACACCAATCATGGTACCTGGACTCTGGATGCTCACGACACATGACAGGAGAAAAGTCTATGTTCCAAAGCCTGGAACTTAGATCTGGAGGTGATGTAAAGTTTGGAGGGAACCAGAAGGGCAAGATCATTGGATCTGGCACAATTGGAAATGGTAAACTTCCCTCTATTACTAATGTTTTACTTGTTGAAGGGTTAAAGCATAACTTATTGTCCATAAGTCAATTAAGTGACAATGGTTATGATATTACCTTTAATCAAAAATGTTGTAAAGCTATTAGTCAAAAGGATGACTCTATCCTGTTTAGTGGTAAGAGGAAAAACAACATTTATAAAATAAATCTTTCAGAACTTAAAGTTCAAAATGTTAAATGCCTCTTGTCTGTTAATGAAGAGCAATGGGTCTGGCACAGAAGATTGAGCCATATTAATATGAGACGTATATCTCAGATTAATAAACTTAATCTTGTCAGAGGACTCCCTAATCTGAAGTTCACTTCAGATGCTCTTTGTGAAGCATGCCAAAAAGGGATGTTTTCAAAATCATCTTTTAAATCAAAAAATGTTGTTTCTACTTCCAGACCACTAGAATTACTTCATATTGATCTGTTTGGACCAGTGAAAACTGCATCCATCAGAGGCAAGAAGTATGGATTAGTCATTGTTGATAACTATAGTAGATGGACATGGATAAAGTTCTTAAAACACAAGGATGAGTCACATTCTGTGTTCTTTGACTTCTACAAGCAAGTCCAGAATGAAAAAGATTTCAAAATTATAAAAGTCAGAAGTGATCATGGTGGTGAATTTGAAAATAAATATTTTGAAAAATATTTTAATGAAAATGGTATTGCTCATGATTTTTCCTGTCCTAGAACTCCACAACAAAATGGGGTTGTAGAGAGGAAAAACAGAACTCTGCAAGAAATGGCCAGAACCATGATCAATGAGACAAATCTGGAAAAACACTTTTGGACAGAAGCAATCAACACAGCCTGTTACATTCAGAACAGAGTGTCTGTAAGACCTCTTCTGGAGAAGACTCCATATGAACTGTGGAAGAACAGAAAGCCCAACATTTTATATTTTCATCCTTTTGGATGTATTTGTTATATGTTAAATACTAAAGAAAATTTGAACAAGTTTGATTCCAAAGCACAAAAGTGTTTCATGCTTGGATATTCTGAACGCTCCAAAGGCTACATAGTATACAACACTGAGGATCATCATCCAGAATTAAAGCTTCTCATCCAGAGAATGTCATTATTGGAAAGAAGGATGATCCCATCAGAACAAGATCCTTTCTAAGATCATCTGAAGCATCATTATTTGGACTGGTGTCAGAAATTAAACCATCTTCTGTAGATGAAGCTCTGCAAGACAATGATTGGATTATTGCCATGCAAGAAGAGCTAAATCAATTCACTAGAAATGATGTATGGGATCTAGTTCAAAGACCACAAGGATTCAATATAATTGGAACAAAATAGGTCTTCAGAAATAAGCTGAATGAGAAAGGAGAAGTTGAAAGAAATAAGGCAAGGCTTGTTGCTCAAGGGTACAATCAACAAGAAGGTATTGGTTACACTGAAACTTATGCTCCAGTGGCAAGGTTAGAATCTATACACCTTCTTATTTCATTTGCTGCACAAAATAACATCACTCTGTATCAGATGGATGTTAAAAGTGCCTTTCGTAATGGTATTATAGAAGAAGAAGTTTATATCCACCAACCTCCTGGTTTTGAAAATGAAAAATTTCCAGATCATGTTTTCAAACTAAAGAAATCTCTATATGGTTTAAAACAAGCTCCCAGAGCTTGGTATGAGAGATTGAGCAATTTTCTTCTGGAGAAAAATTTCATCAGAGGCAAAGTGGACACAACACTCTTTTGTAAATCAATTAAGAAAGATCTTCTAATTTTTCAAATTTATGTGGATGATATAATATTTGGATATACCAATACTATGCTGGGAAAGGAGTTTGCTAAATGTATGCAGGCAGAATTTGAAATGAGCATGATGGGAGAACTCAGATTCTTTCTAGGAATCCAAGTCAATCAAACTCCAAAGTGCACTTACATACATCAGACCAAATATGTTAAAGAGCTTCTGAATAAATTTAACATGACTGATAGTAAGCTGGCAAAGACTCCAATGCATCCAACTAGCTCACTTGGCAAGGAAGAGGTAAGTAAGAAAGTAGATCAGAAGCTCTACAGAGGTATGATAGGATCTCTTCTTTATTTAACTGCTTCTAGACCTGACATATTATTCAGTGTATGCTTGTGTGCTAGATTCCAATCAGATCCTAGAGAATCACACTTGACAGCTGTCAAGAGGATTCTAAGGTATCTGAAAGGTACTTCTAATGTGGGTTTGTGTTACAGAAAATCTGATGATTTCAAATTAGTTGGATTCTGTGATGCTGACTACGCTGGAGACAGAGTGGAAAGAAAAAGTACTTCTGGAAGTTGTCAATTTCTAGGAAGAAATCTCATATCTTGGTACAGTAAGAAGCAACCCACAATTGCACTTTCAACCACAGAGGCAGAATATATTGCTGCTGCTGGATGTAGCACGCAGATGCTCTGGATGAAAAGTCAGCTAGAAGATTATCAAATATTTGAAAGTAACATTTCTATCTTCTGTGATAATACTTCTGCTATATGTTTGTCAAAAAATCCCATTTTACATTCTAAGGCAAAACATATAGAAATTAAGCATCATTTCATCAGAGACTATGTTCAGAAGGGAATCATAAATTTGGCCTTTGTTGATACAGATCATCAATGGGCAGATATTTTTACAAAACCCCTTGTTGAAGATAGATTCAAATTTATTCTGAAAAATATTGGTATGGATTTTTGTCCAGAATGATATTTGTCAGAAGGAAATTTTTACAGATGCAAAAATGCCTAATGCTCTGAAGTATTTCTTCTGATTGCTTATTTATTTTATTAACTTGTTTTGTGAAACTCTGAACTAACAATCCCTAGAGGATCTGAACGTTGGTTAACGTTTCATTTCTCAAGAGAATTCAGAACACATGCAAGCAAACACGTGTCACTCCAATTTTGCAAAGGTGGCGTGTACACTACTGAAGAGACGTTTGAGGTGAAGTTTGAATAGTGAAAATCTTGATTTTCCCCCCAATTTGTCAGAAGCAATAAATGCTTGAAATGATTTTTATTCTTTTCATTTAATGCTTGATTCAAACATGCAAAATTCTGACTGTTTGTATGCCTACTTGTTTTAGTATAAATACATCTCCTCTCTTCACATTCACACTTTTCACATCTCAAAAATTTTATGCATTTTCATCTTCTCTTCTCTCTGCATAAAAACCCTAAGCGTGTGACAAAACAATCTTCAATGGCCACTTCATCATCAACTGCTGCATAATTTCAATCTTCAATGGCTGTAGTTACCTCTGCTAACATGGGCGTTACTCCTTACTCACCACCAAAAAGAACTTTGCTCACTCCTGTTGAAAAGCTGGAAGTTCTGTGTGAATCAATGGTGGAATTTGATTCACGTGCTGAAAATGGCTTTGAGTTTCGTTCCATCATAGGTGCTCAAGGATGAGTGAAATATTTTGATAGACTGTTTGGACCAGTTTACCCCCTTCTTGTGAAAGAGTTCTGGATCCATGCTTTAGTTTACCCTAAGTTTATCTTATCCTCTGTTCTGGGCAAAGAGATTATCATAACAAAAGATCTGATCAGAAAACTAATTGGCTATGAGGAAACAAATGGAGTTTCACACTTGCCAGCTGGGCGTGTGGATATGGATGAAGTGTATGAAGAAGTGATGACTGCTGGTCAAGCTTCTAACAAGTTCAAGGATCTGAAGCCTGACTACAAGATCTGGGCCAAGATCTTCATGGGTTGCATTCATCATAGGAAGTCAACAAACTCTCCAGACTATGTCAACAATGAACAACTTTATTTTATGTACTGCCTTAGTCAGAGCACCAAGGTAGATCTTCCATATATTCTCTTTATGCATCTTTGGAATCATATAAATGCCTCTAGAGAGTATGTGAAGGAAAAAGGACAGAAGATCAGAACCTGGATTCCTTTTGGAAGGTTAATCTCAGATCTTCTAACTGAGAATGGATTAGTTACTGCTCTGTACGCTGCTGGAGTTACAGAGGAATTGGAATTCATCTTGGGAAAGCCTCTAAATGCCAAAAGTCTTCAGACACTTCAAATAGTGGATGAACTCACAACAGCTCCCAAGAAGCTGAATATTTCTGAACTGAGTAAGAAGAGAACTCCTATAGATGATTACCCTCTGTTCTATGCTGAAGAACCTAGGGAAATTGTAGTGAGATACATTGATGATTGCAAGAAAGAAGGAAAGCATGTTCCTGCAAACATTATACAGCTAGCAAGACAACCTCTGCCTGTTGTAGAAGAAGAAGAAGAACAACCACAAAGAAAGAGGACTCAGCCAGAAGCAGACGCTGCACCTGTTCAGAAGAAGATCAAGATTGCTGAGAATCCTCAGAAGCTGTTAAAGAGGAAAGAATCTGGCACCACTCCCTCTGTACAAACCAAAAGAATAAAGATCAAAGGTACTAAAACTTCTGTATCTTCTGTAAAATCTATTGTTATAAATGATTCTAATATTAAGTCTATTCCAAAACCACCCTCTACACAAAATACATCTGTTACTGCTCCACCTCATGTTTCTACCCCATCACCACAAAAATCTGCTAATCCAATTACCATTTCACCTAAAAAATCATCTGTTCCAACACCAATAACAACAAAAACAACTCAAACTCCAAAAGTCTCTGTACCAAAATCAACTCAACCAAAAATTCAAATCAAACAATCTGTACCACAGAAACAACCATCAGAAAAACAACCCACAGAACAACAAAAAACAACAAAACCATCTGCTCAACAAAAACCCTCTGAACCATTTAAACAAAAGCCATATGAACCACAAAAGAACCCACAAGAAAAACAAACAGAAAAACACTCTGAACCTATACAAGAAAAGGACTCTGCATCTCAAAAATCATCTGATCCACAATCAGAAAAACCACAAAAATCATCTGAACCTCAGAAACAACGACCATCAGATAATCCATCATTCAAATCATCTGAACCCACTAAATCTATTCCAGCTTCATTTGAACCAATCAAAATTTCATCTGATACACCCTCATCAAAACCTTCTGAAATTCCTTCAGAATCAACCAATCCTTCTGAACCCAACATTCCTGAGACAGAAGTTCTTGATGTCACACCACTAAAAACTGTGTTTCAAGTGTCTTCTACCTCCTGCACACCAACCACCTCATCAAACTCTTCAGAATCTAACATTCACCCAAATTTCCTAATCTCTCAATCTCATAGATACTCTGAGGTAAACCAACCAGAACCCACTATACCTTCTAAAGCTTCAATTCCAGATCCTACTCCCACACCTAATCCAGCATCTAAAATCCTGATCCCAAATCCTAACCAAACATCTAACCCAAGATCATCTATCTCATGTGCACAAGTTTCATCCCTATTTCACAATCTGGCATATGGTTTCAAACTCAAAGATTTTTATGACAGATTTGAACCATCTGACCCTATCACCCCTCTGAAACCCAAACTCACAATAACCCTTCCATCTGTGCTTGTCACATATATTCAATCCATGTCAGATGCAGGATCATTAGCAACAATACCATATTCTGATAAATCTGCCAAAGCTGTTACTTCAGCTAAACCTGTATCATCTGATAAATCTGTTGCCTCTAAGAAACTTGAAAAATCTGCTTTCCAACCTTACACTGAACAACACTTTTATGTTGTTTCTAATAACCCATCTGCTAAACCTTGTTTAACAAATGCTCTAAAAAGGCCAAAACCAGAAAAATCATCTGAGATTCCATTTTCCCTTACTATCCTCCTCCTCTGATTTCCATTAATAAATCCATTTTTCCACCTACTCCCCAACCAAAACCAATAACACTAGAGACTCTGTTACATCCCAAACCCATACTTAATGTTAATCCTTTATTTCAATCTTTTTTGCAAGAAATACAGTTGTATTTAGGTACTGTACAGAAGAAGTGTTCAACCACAATGGATGCCCAAGAATTTGATGTCATCTGGAATGGATTCATCAGCAGATTCAACACTGTAGCATCAAATCTGAAGAACATATGTTCTGATGATGCGAAGCTCAGATTCGCTGAAGCTGCAAGAAATCTGTTCTGGACCGTCAAGAGATCTGAACCACTACTTCTTACAGATGCTCCTCCATCATCAGAAGCGAATACTGCATCTACATCTGCATCTGAAGACAATCCTATGGCCATGACTCTGATAGAACATCCTTCTGGCTCTACTGCTCCAAGCTCTGAGACTCCCATGGAAATTGACTCTGTTCAAGCTCCAGAACATAATCATCCCTCTTCATCTGAGTTAAAGAAAGAACATCCAGATTTTAAGGATAAAATTGCTGCTCTGGAAGCTGGTCAATCAGAGATTAAGTCTTGGATGGCAAAACAGGATAAGAAATCTGAAGACATGACAGAGTGGATGTCAAAGCAGGATCAGAAGAATGAGACTATGGCTAAGTGGATGTCCAAGCAAGAGCAGTCCTCCTCTGAGATCACAGATCTATTGAAGATGCTTTTGTCAAAACACTCTTAGATTTTCATTTTCTTTCATTCTAATGTTTTTGCATCTGATGTTTGCTTATGTATTTTTTTTTAATATCTTCTGATGCATGTACTCTTGATCTGAACTCTATAAATGAATCAGAGTTTTCTCCATTAAACTATCTCATTTACTGTTTCCTTTTAGTTGTCTTTTTAAAGTTTTTACTTTTTGCTTATGACAAAAAAAAGGGGAGAAAATATAGATCTGAACTGTGTAATTTAATTTCACCAGAATGAAACTTCAGACATATCTATTCTATCTAACATTTAATTTGAAGTATTTCAGAACATTTGATAAGTACACTCTATAAAAGATACTCTGAGTCTCTCAGATCATTTGACTATTATCAAACCCTGAATCTAATATGTGCAAGACATTCTGACTTTCAAATGTTAAAAGAACAATCAAGATCTAACTCTGAAAATTACTCAAGACAAAAGGGAAGTTTCTATTCTTTATCTGTATTTAACTCAGGGGGAGATTCATCATCTCAGGGGGAGTTATAATTTAATATTTTCAATTAAACAAAATTTCTGATGTTTTTGTCATCATCAAAAGGGGGGAGATTGTTAGAACACAGATTGGTTCTTAATAATATCTCTATGTTTTGATGATAACTATTATGAAATTTTGTATTTAAGAATTATATACTCTAAAATTTGCTTGAGAATTCTTACTGCAGAAAGTAAAGAAATTAACACTCCAGAAGCAAATCAGAATTGAACACAAGAAATTAGCTAGACTCTGAAGCGCCAGATGCACTCATTAGAAGATTCTGATTGCTGTCAACAGAAGATTCTGAGCGCAACCTCCAGAAGAATCTGAAGCAGAAGCTCCAGAAGAATCTGAAGCAAGTCAGAAGCATCTGAAGCAAATAAGAATTTTGTATGAAGAGTTTTTCAAAGCATAGTTTCTACAGAAGATTCTGAAAGTACTAAAGCTGCCAGTACTGAAGTTCTGTCTCAAATATGCTCTGATCTTAAACACGCTGAAAGCACACCTGCTGCAGAAGACTCTGATTCAGCAAAGCTCTGATCATCATCAGAAGACTCTGATACAATTAGACTCTGATGAATTTGCTGAAAACTGAAGAAGAAATATTCAAAGATTATATCCGTTGGAGTAAATCAAACGTCTCTTTCCTTATTTATGTTAGACACAAGAACACAGACAAAAAGGATTTTTCTGTGCTTTCTTCTTCTAGGAAAGGTCACTTGATGTGAAGACAAAAAGGCTCAGACCTTTTGGACACTCTTCTCAACGTGCAGCTCACCTTGGATCAGCTGCCTATAAAAGCAAGACTCCACCAAATTCTTCAGTTGACGGTTGCATTGAAAAGAAATTAATATTCTAGCTCTCATACTTTCATATTCTTCTAATAATTTAGTTCATTATACTTAAACTTAAGAGAAATATCACAGTTGTGATAATAGCTTTTTAGAAGCATTCTTACTCTTATATTAGTTTTACATTGATTGTAAAAGATTTCCTTAAGAGGATCCAGTTGGGATCAGTAGCTCTTGAGAAGACTAAGGACAGTTATTCTTAGGTGTTACTATTGTAATCTGTTTGATTAAATAGTTGATTAAGTCCTTGATTGAGAGAGGCAAATCACTCTAGGAAGGGTGGACTAGAGTAGTTGAGTTCAACGAACCAGGATAAAAATACTTGTGTTTTAATTCTAAGTTTTAATCTTTCATACTTATTCAACCCCCCTTCTAAGTATTATCTCACCTTCAGCATTCACGTTATCGTTCCTTTTTCCGGAACAACAATCCTTCTTGAAGTGGCCTGTTTTGCCACACTTCCAGCATTCTAGTTTCAATTTCTTGTTAGCACCGAAACTACCATTTTTGTTCTTGAAAGCACGCTTCTTTCCTTTGTTTTTGTTATTATTGTTCTTACCACCCTCTTCGACCATATTAACCGAGGGTCCAACAATTTCTTTGCCTTTTCCTTTGTCACCCTCCCGCGCTCTTAGAGATTCTTCTATGCGCAAGTGACTTCCAAGTTGGATCAAAGACAGTTCGTCTTTTCCATGCTTCAGATTGTGTTTGAAATCTTTTCACGAAGGAGGCAACTTGTCTATGATGTTTGAGACAGATATTGTTTCATCCATCTTCAATCCGTGTTGTGTGAACTGTCCAAGGATTCGGAAAAGTTCATTGAATTGTTCTATGACAGACCTCGATTCAACCATTTTGTAATTGTTGAAATTGGTTACCAGGAACTTTTTATTGGATTCGAGACAATCCCATAATTCCTTTGCAGATTCCATGTTTTGATAAATATCAAATAAAGGGATCAGACATACCGTTAAGAATGTGCCCTCTGCATATGTAGTTGTCATTCTCCCAGTTTGATATGCGTCTCAGATTTTCAATCGTGTCTTCCTCCTGAAGTTCTGGAGTCGGTGTAGACAGGACGTACGCTACCTTCAACGTTGTCAACATGAAATGCATCTTCTTCTGCCAACGCCTGAAGTCTTGTCCTTGAAACTTGTCCAATTTTCCAAAATTCATAGTCATCTCCTTGACGGTGCTTCCTCCAACCATGATTATCAGAAAATACTTTGTTCGTTTGTTAGAAAATTGAGTATGATAATCCTGGATATCTTCTAGGAATCGTGTTCGTACACTTTCTGAACAAAGTATTTCGACCCTATTATTTTCCTGGGTTCACGAAATCTTTGTGGGGATAATTCTTGAAGAACAATATGCTTCTGGCAATAGAGAACAGATCAGGAATGTAGAGAGAAAGTATGGTTTCATTATTTTGTGTGTTAAAACTGAGGCCAAATGAATCCTTATATAGGAGATTAATAACAGAAACTAAAAAGACACAACTGTTCAAAAATTTTTAACGGGTTCAACTGTTCAGAAAACTTTCAGAAAAATCTGCCCCTTGGAACCCCGCGGGGTGCTGCCCCGCACCCCGCCAGGGGCTTCTCCCCTTGGAACCCCAGCAGGGCGCTGCCCCGCACCTCGCCAGGGGCTTCGCCCCTTGGAACCCCTTTTCAATTATTCGCATTCAATTGCACGTTGGCTTGACGAGCGTGCACTCCGTACTACCCTAACTCGTTTCCAAGCTTAACACATAATTGCATCGGCCTACAATAAGTCACATTACTACTAAAATACATTGATGATACTAAAATCACCAACAAGCTGAGTATGCTGCCTTAATAAAAAATAAACATGGTCTCTTGTTCCCTTACCACCTAACAAGCAAGCCATTGGTTGTAAATGGGTCTTTAGGATCAAAGAGAATCCTGATGGTACTGTAAATAGGTTCAAGGCCAGATTAGTGGCAAAAGGGTTCCATCAAAGGCATGAATTTGACTTCAATGAGACATTTCCCCAGTTGTCAAATCTATTACCATCATAATTGTTCTTACCATAGCCATTACACATAACTGGCCAACTCAGCAACTTGATGTTAATAATGCTTTCTTGAATGGTCTCCTTGATGAAGAAGTGTTCATGGAACAACCTCAAGGGTTTGTTCACAATGATTCTTCTTTAGCGTATAAGTTCAACAAGGCATTGTATAGCCTCAAGCAGGCCCCTAGACAGTTGTTTGAAAAGCTTCAAACTACCTTGGTCAAACTAAATTTTCAGGCCAACAAATTTGACCTCTCACTATTCACTCTAGCCACTCAAGGTCACAATGTCTATCTCCTGGTCTATGTTGATGACATCATCATCACAGGTAGTTCTCCAACTCTGCTAAAAGACATCATAACCAAGCTCAACATTGCCTTTTCACTTAAGTTGCTTGGCACCCTTGACTATTTCCTTAGTATTGAGGTTAAAATTTTTGCTCTTGGGCCTATTTTACTTAATCCAAGTATCTAAGGGACCTGCTACAGAGAACTAATATGATTGAGGCTGCCCCTGTTACAACACCTATGCAGTCAACATGTAAGCTCACTAAGACTGGCTCTCCAGCCCTTTCTGATCCTTACACGTACATATCAGTGGTTGGGGCACTCCAATATGCCACCATCACTAGACCTGACATTACCTTTGCTGTCAACACAAAACTAACAAGTGTCAGTTTTGCATAGATCTACCTGTTACTGCAGGTTGTCATTTTCTGACTATATAAGTCACTTGTAACCAACTTTCATAAATGAGAAAAACATTTATGAGCAAATCAAAATCTCTCTCTTAGTTTTCTAATAGAAAGATATAGAAAGAGCACAACAACAATTTATCTAGGGTGATAAGAATGAGAAGAAAAGCCTTCACACCATCAGGTGGAGTCAACTGGCTAGAAACAAAAATGAAGACGGGGCTGAACTTGAGGAATCTTAAAAGCATGAATCAAGCTTGTCTAGAAAAACCTTACTGGACATACTATAGAAGAGCATATGTTATGGTGTACAATGATCAAAGGCAAGTATGGAAGAAATGATGCTGGAGAAGGAATAGGAGTAGCTAAAGCTTATGACTCAAGCCTATGGATAACTATGGCTACATGTTGGTCGGAAGTCAATAAAAATGTAGTCTAGAATGTGGGCAATAAAGAAAAAATCAATGTGTGGAGAGATTGTTGGGTCGATCATTTGTTTTAAATGATCATATTCAGAGCAATAAACTGGTTTTTATGGACCAAAGAGTGAAGGACCTCACAACGGTAAATGGTGAATGGGGCTGGAGGAATCTCCGGCCTCTGTAATAGAGTAGTTAGCATATTGTATTAGTTTGTTAGATCTTGCTGAGCTGTCATTCTGTTACAGCATTCAGTTAGTTTGTTAGATAGATTTTGTTGAGCTGTCATTCTGTTACAACATTAAGTTAGTTTGTTAGATCTAGTCTATTGCTTACGCTCTCTATAAATAGAGAGTCCCTTGTATTATTCAATGCATTCAATACAACATGAGATTTACAATCTACTCATTCTCTCTTCATTTTATCAAACTCTATCATGGTATCTAGAGCTTAATTTTTTTCCCGATCCATGGAGTCTTTGTTTCCGTCTTTGCGAGTGAAGCTCTCTCACTTGATCATTGTGAAGCTTGACGATAAAAACTTCAAGCAATGGAAGCAACAGATCAACGATGTTGTTCGCAGTAATCGCTTGCAGCGATTTGTTATAGTTCCGGTGATTCCACAACAGTCACCATTTGATTCCGATTTAGCATCTCACAGTGCGAATTCAGCGTACCTGGAATGGGAACAACAGGACGCACTCATTTGTACCTGGATGCTATCCACCATCTCCGATTCGCTTCTTCCGAAGCTTGTGGATTGCATGCAATCTTGGCAAGTTTGGACGGAGGTTCATCGGTACTTCAACACTCTTCTCTCTACCAAAGCGCGTCAGTTGCGCTCGGATCTTTGTCGTCTCATAAAAGGAGCACTCACGATTAACGAACTCATGGTTCGTGTGCGTGGAATTAGTGAATCATTGACGTTGATTGGGGATCCTGTTCCTCTTCGTAACCTAATCGAGATCGTTCTTAATTCTCTTCCTGAAGAGTACGATTCTATTGTTGCGGCTATTAACAGTAAAGAAGAGGTCAGTTCGTTAGAAGAATTAGAGTCGTCTTTGCTTGCACATGAGTTGCGAATGGAAAAGCAACACAAAGCTGTGATTACGGAGCCTGTGACAGCGAATCTCACTCAGGCAGTGTCACCGTCTGTGTCAGTTCCTATTGATCAAACCATCACTGATGCGTTTCCTCAAGGAACGAGTCATGTTACTGCGCATGCTGAACACCATGGCTATAGCTCACGTGGAGGTTGTTTTGGTCGTGGAGGTGGCCGTTATGGTCATGGTGGAGGACGCTTTGGCAAAACGCAATGTCAGATCTCTCATAAATCTGGACATGATGCCTCTGTCTGTTATTATCGTTACTCTAACGTTAGTGGAGCTGCATACACATCTCAAAGGGCTCCGTTCAATCCTTTTCTCATGCCACCTTGCTCCATGTGTTCATCTCAGTTTGGCTATCCTGCTCCCAAAGGTGCACCTCCTAGACCTTCAGCACCTCAAACCTTCTATGCAGGTACTGAAGCTAATTTCAGTAATCAATTGTGGTATCCGAATTCAGGTGCGTCTCATCATGCTACTTTTGAGGCCTCTAATTTGGCTGATTCTATTTCATTGTCTAGCACTGAGAAAGTCTTCATGGGAAATGGCCAAGGTTTGTCAATCAATTCTATTGGTTCCATGTCCTTTCCCTTACCAAACAATCCTACCCTATCCCTTACTCTTAGCAATCTTTTACTTGTTCCTCGTATTACTAAAAACTTGATGAGTGTGAGCAAGTTTGCTCAGGATAACAATGTTTTCTTTGAATTTCACCCAAAATTCTGTGTTGTAAAATCTCAGGCTTCATCTGAAGTATTACTGCGTAGGTCAGTTGGAAGTGATGGCCTCTACAAATTTCCAAATCCTGCCACTCAACTGTCAAAGTTCTCTTCAAGTTCTATTTCCAGTTCTACTCAATCTGTCTCCAAGACTAAGTGTAATGCTAACTGTAATGTCTCATGTTCTTCTGTAGCACCCACTAATCATGTTTCCAACTGTTTGTCCAATTGTGTCTCTCAATGTATTACTCCTTGTGATTTTGATCAATACAATAATAATACTATGAGCAGTTTTTCCAATTCTCCTTCCCTTAATTCTACTACATACAACACTGAGTTAACTTCTTCTCATTCTAATAGTTCATCATCTGTAGCCAATGATAAATATGTTTTATGGCACACTAGGTTAGGGCACCCGAATCACCATGCTTTTGTAGAGGTTTTTAAACTATGCAATCTCCCTATTCTTCCTAAACCATCTACCGAGTTGTGTCATGTTTGCTGTCTAGGAAAATCACATAGGTTACCCTCTAACTTATCTACCACTATGTATACTCATCCTTTTGAGCTTTTTGTTTGTGATCTTTGGGGTCCTGCTCCTATGAAGTCTACAGGAGGATACACATATTTTTTAACTTGTGTATATGCCTTTTCTAGGTTTGTTTGGGTCTTCCCTTTAAGGCTCAAGTCTGATACTTTAACTTAGTTCATTCAGTTTAAGAAAATGGTGGAACTGCGGTTTAATTGTCTCATCAAATGTGTTCAAAGTGATGGGGGTGGAGAATTCAGACCATTTACCAAGTATCTTACAGAATTGGGTATTGTTCATAGGTTTACTTATCCTCACACACATCATCAAAATGGTATAGTTGAACGCAAACATAGGCACATTGTTGAAACTTGCCTAACTCTTCTTGCTCAATCTACCATTCCTTTGAAATTTTGGGATCATGCCTTTGTCACAGCAGCCTACTTGATTAACAGACTTTCCAGTCCCGCACTTGATAATTGTTCACCTTATTCTAAACTTCTTAATATGCCTCCTGATTATTCTACTCTTAAAGTTTTTAGCTTCTCTTGTTATCCCTTTTTTTCGTTACAATTCACACAAGTTAGCTTATAGGTCCAAAGAATGTATCTTCCTTAGATACTATACATCTCATAAGGGGTACAAGTGCCTTACTGCAGATGAACATATTTACATCTCTAAAGATATTGTGTTCCATGAATCTCACTTCCCTTATTCAACTTTGTTTCCTGCTCAACCCTCCAATTCTGGCCCATCCCCTTCATCTCCCATTGCTTCCTCTTGGTCTGCCCCTTCTTTATCTCTTTCCTCTGCATCCAGCCCAGTGGACACTCCTTCCTCCTCTACTAATCCCAGTTTCAGTCAGGCAGCCAATCATATTTCAAGTGATGCTGATATGTCTTCTCCTTCTGTAGCGTCTCCTTCTTCCCTTACTGTTACTCCTAGTTTTGGTTCTGCTCCTATTTTATATGAGCAGTCTGCCCATGACCAACCTGTTACTCCATCTTCAACTTCTCAACCTCCTACTTCAGCCTCAACTTCACCTTCATGTTCTCCTGCCCTAATTCTATCTGATATTGCTGAAGCTAGCACCATTTCTCCTTCTTCCTCTCAAACAATTTCTCCCATCCATCCTCATCAGCCTTTTGTTAATCCTCACAATGTGCATTCCATGCAAACTAGAGTTAAAAGAGGTATCATTCAACCTAGACTTCATCCCACACTTCTCTTGACCCACATGGAACCAACATCGGTTGATCAAGCCTTGGCTGCTCTCCATTGGCATCAAGAAATGAAAGATGAATATCAGGCATTGATGAGAAATCAGACCTGGACATTAGTGAAAGCATCTAATTCTAGAAAGCCTATAGGTTGTAAGTGGGTTTTCAGGACCAAAGAAAATCCCGATGGATCCATAAATAAATACAAGGCCAGGTTATTTGCAAAAGGGTTCCATCAAAGGGATGGAAGTGATTTTCAGGAGACATTCTCCCTAATTATAAAGTCTGTCACAGTCAGAGTTGTGCTAACCATTGCTGTCACAAATAAGTGGGTAATTCAACAAATTGATGTGAATAATGCCTTTCTAAATGGTACTCTTGAGGAGGAGGTCTTTATGCAACAACCTTATGGTTTTGAATCAACTGAAAATCTCTTGTTTGCAAGTTAAACAAAACCATTTATGGCTTAAAACAAGCTCCTAGGGCCTGGTTTGAAAAACTCAAGAGTGCTTTAATTCAGCATGGGTTTTAGGCTAATAGATGTGATCCCAGCCTGTTTCTGCTGCATCAAGGAAAAATTCAAATCATGATTCTTGTGTATGTTGATGATATCATCATCACAGGGAATTCTGCCTCATTCATTAACTCCTTAATCAAGCAACTTAATGACAAGTTTTCACTCAAACAGTTGGGACAACTGGATTATTTTCTGGGTATTGAAGTGTCTCATTTTCCTAATGGACCATTGCTATTATCTTAAACCAAATATCTTACTTATATGCTCTCAAAGGTGAATATGCTAAATGCCAATGGTATGCCCACTCCAATGGTGTCTAGCAGCAAATTGTCAAAGGTTGGTCCTGACGTTGTTGATGATCCAAATCAGTTTAGATCAGTTGTTGGTGCCTTACAGTATGCCACACTGACCAGGCCTGAAATATAATTCTCTGTTAATAAAGTGTGCCAGTTTTTGTCCAATCCCTTAGAAGAACATTGGAAGGCAGTCAAGCGAATATTACGGTATTTGAGTGGCACTCTTCAGCATGGTTTACTTCTGCAACCTGCTGCTATTCAGCAACCTATGCAGTTGCTAGGCTTTTGTGATGCTGACTGGGCCACAGACCCAGATGACAGAAGGTCAACTTCAGGGGCATGTGTTTTTCTTGGTCCAAATGTTGTCTCATGGTGGTCCAAGAAGCAACAACTTGTAGCAAGATCAAGTGTTGAGGCATAGTAGCGGAGTATGGCTTAGTTAGCTGTTGAATTAATATGGATACAGTCCTTACTTAAGGAACTCCATTGTTCTTTCCAAGTGCCTAAGATCCTGTGTGACAACTTAAGCACTATTTCTCTTGCCCACAATCTTGTTCTCCACAATAGAATTAAACATATGGATCTTGACATCTTCTTTGTGCGTGAAAAAGTCCTCAGCAAAAGTTTGTCTGTGGTCCATGTCCCAACTCAAGACCAGTGGGCAAACATTCTAACACAAACTTTTTCTGCTGTAAAATTTGTTCCTCTCAGAGCAAAACTGAAGGTGTTCAACAAGACTGACTTGTTCAAATCACTATCAGCTACGGGGGACTAATAGAGTAGTTAGCATATTGTATCAGTTTGTTAGATCTTGTTGAGTTGTCATTCTGTTACAACATTTAGTTAGTTTGTTAGATAGATCTTGCTGAGCTGTCATTCTGTTACAACATTCAGTTAGTTTGTTAGATCTAGTCTATTGCTTACTCTCTCTATAAATAGAGATTCCCTTGTATTATTCAATTCATTCAATACAACATGAGATTTACAATATACTCATTCTCTCTTCACTTTATCAAACTCTATCACTCTATTTAAGCAAGACCTTTTGGATAAATTTGTTGCTATTATCCCCCTTGCCCCGAGGTTGGAGTGGATGATTGAAAATGGGGAGGAACTTCAACCAGAACTTTTACGATTGCTTTTAGCTATGTAAGTTGGACTGAAACTAAAAAATGATATAAACGAGTGAAAGATCATCTGGAGACTTCAGGTGCCAGAAAGAATTCGACTTTTCATTTGATGAAGCATGAAGGCTTAAAGACCAAAATGGCTCTTGCTAAAAGAAATCTCACAAATTCTAGCTGTTTAGCATGTGGGATCAACCAAGAAACCATGCTTCGCGCGCTTTGGGATTGCACTACTATCAGGTATATTTGGTTAGGAATGGTGGATAAGAAGTATTGGGACAAGTTTTTTGATGTCAATTGTCATAAACAGATTCATATCAATCTGCATCAAAGGATGAGCAAAACTAATTAGAAGGAGTTATAGGCAACAACGTGTCACATTATACGGTATTGTAGAAATAGAATGATGCACATTGAGGACTTCATTATGCTAGCTGATATTGTACAAAATAGCATTCACAGGTTTCAGAATTATCACGAAAGCATAAAGCTACTTCGAACAAGTTTGACTAGTCAAATAAAAAGGTGACATCCTTCCAAAGAGGACTGGAGCCAAGGTATTGTAATCAGGATAATATTGGCCTTCATTATTCAAGATGCCCATGAATTTGAAAAAACATGCAATAGGTGCCAAAAAGTAGGCATGGAAAACGGGCATGTTCGTTCTGTTTAGGTCCGCTTCGCAAAAGTCTTCACAAAAATGGGGTGGAGCGGTCATAGTTGAGAACGCGGGCCTAAAACCTAGGCCCGCCTCACAAAAAAGTGAGAGCAGGACGGGGAAAGCCCGTGGGCCCTACACCTTTTAAGTCTAAAAATGCAAAAGTTTATATTAATACTCGTACCCACAAAAGCCCGCGAAGAAAATTGGGTGGGGCGGCGTGGACACATTAGAGGGTGAGGGCCTAAACCCTTAGCCCTCCCCGCACTAATGTGTGGGAAACATGGGGATGCCCAATGGACTGAGTCCATTTTGCCACCCCTACCAAAGAGTGGAAAATATCTTTATGAAACAAGAAATGTCACTTACTAGTATTTTAGAATTAAATTGTTTAGTGTACGGGGCATAGATTTCATGGTACCATTTCTTCACTCATTTGACAATATTTAGATTTCTCTGGTTGTTGATCATGTGTGAAAATAGATAGAGTTTGTGGCATGACCAAAAAATATGCCAATGTGATAACAAAATTTTTAATCAAGAATATTTTTACAATATTTAGCACACCTAGAGCAATAAATCAATGTTGAGGGAACTCATTTCTATAACAAATTTGTTTGAAGATTTATTAGTCCATTATGGTGTGAAACACAAGGTTACCTTAACCTACCATCCATAATGTAGTGGTAAAGCCAATTTTTAAATAGGAAAATCAAGAGAATTCTAGAAAAAAATAGGGAATTCTTAAATAAGTATTGGTCCAAATACCTTGATGATGCTCCGTGAGCCTATAAGACTTCCTATAAAACACCGTTAGAAAAGTCTCCATTCATTCTATTTTATAGAATGCCTCCTCATTTTTCCATTGGGTTGCAATATAGATCCCTTTAGACCACTAAAAATATAAAATTCTAATTTTCAAACGGTTAGAATGACTTTTACAAATAAATGAATTATAGAACATAGAATATTCTCTTATAAAAGTGCTGAAATTCATAAAGGCAAGACAAAAATCTGACATGACAAGAAGTGTTAGAAAAGAGAGTTAATAGAGGTATATGACATCCTTCTATTTAATTATAAACTTAATTTGTTTCTAGGTAAACTTAAGTAAAGGGGACCAGACCTTTTTAAGCTTTTAAAGATAAATTTTTATGAAGCAATTAACCTTCTTGTTGAGAAGACATGACATGAGTTTAAAGTAAATGAGCAAATAGTTAATATTATATGCTGATTATTTATCAAGAAAGTATATCACCATAGGTCTTTATGAACATTGATGTTTTGTGTTAAGTCAGTATGAGGACTTAAAATTAAGTGTTACTGGGAGGCAATTCATAAATTTAATGTTTGCCTTAGTTTGTTTTGTGTTATGCATGTTGCGTTTCGAAGGTATTTGTTGAGAATGATTGAAAATATACATGTTGAAGAAGTTCCACATTACGTAGTTTTGTGAATGAAGAGAGAGTTCAAATATATATATATATATATATATATATATATATATATATATATATATATATATATATATATATATATATATATATATATATATATATATATATATATATATATATATATATATATATATATAATTCAAGTTCTTCATTCCAAGATGCATAAGTCAAAAGTTTGTATTTAATTGACTTTCTTTGTCCTCTTATGCTTTTGTATTAGAGTGTTGTAAAATGTAATTAAATATTTGTTTTAGAGGGTGTGAGTGTACTGAGGGCCTGAGTTAGTTGAGGGTATATTATGTATTTAACAATTTTCACATAATGTTACTCTCTGATTGTCTATTGACAACAACCGTGATATTTTCTCCAATTTTGGAGTTTCTACGTTATGTTCTTGTGTTGTGATTGTATTCCTCTTTTTCTCTATACTTTTTTTCTTAACAACGGGTAACAAGGGCCTAGTTTGGTGGGGTATAAATTTTTTTAGCATGATTGCAGTTTTGGTTGATCTTTCACATTAGAAAAGAAATTTTATACTCTGTGTTTGTTGAGAAAATTTTATTTCGTTGCAGAAAAGGATTTGGTTGAAATTCAAGTTTTTCAAGTGCAGTGAAGATTGACTTAGAGAAATTTGATGGAAGAATTAATTTTAGCTTGTGAAAAATTCAGCCATAGATGATTTGATACAATTGAACACTTTACCACTTTTGTTTTGCTTTGTTATTTTTCTCATTTAGGATTGCTATGTGGTTGTTGGGTCACATTTATGTCCCCCAATTTTTTTTGTATTTTCTTTTTGTTTTTTGATATTTTCTTTGAATAAAAAAGACATTCAAATGAAAAGTCATAAGTGTGGTTAGTATGTTATTCTTTTTTTTTTGTTGGTGTGTCTTTCATTGGTTTTGTTTTGTTTTGTTGTCTTTCGCAATTTCTTTGTCCTCTCTATATAGATGATGAGTACCGTTGAAGGATAGAATTGAAAACATCTTCAATTCTATAACTGTAATAGTGGTACGAGATTGAGCCGCGAAATGTGGAGTACCGTTGGTAGTACATTCCTTAATAATTCTAGCATATTTGTCCTTTAAGAAAACATTTGATTTTTCCGCTTTAATGTACGATTATCAGAAATATTCTTTCAATCATTGTTGTCTAAATCATTGACTTTGCATTTGAGATGATTTGATGCTTCATCAGAGTTTAGAGCCTTGAAAATAGACTTCAAAGTCTAGTGTAGGGGTACTCAAATTAACTGGTTATTTGAATTATCCATATCCATATCCAAATCCGATTATTAAAAACCAGTTGATTATTAGTATGGTTTTAACAAAATCCATATTTTAGATTTCATTAATATGGTTTTAACCAAATACATTTTTTTATATCTATATCAAAAATAAAAATCAAATTTATCATAAAAAAAAATATATTTAATAAAAACATGTGTGTGTGAATCTGAACCATTGGATTTTAATATATATATATATATATATATATATATATATATATATATATATATATATATATATATATATATATATATATATATATATATATATATATATATATATATATATATATATATATGATAATGTTTTTTTGAAAAAAATTCAAATAAAAAAAATATATTTTAAATTTTAGAAAAAAAAATCATTTTTTTAATTTTTGAAAAGCATATTTTTTAAAATATATCTAAATATATATATATATATATATATATATATTTCCTGAAATTTTTTTATTGAAAAAGTATATTTTTTCTAAAAAATCATTTTTGTTATTTTTGAAAAAAATTAATTTTTCAAAAAATTTAAAAAAACTATTTTTTCCAAAATCTAAATTCATTTTTTATATATATTTATTTGTCAAAGAAAAAAAAACTTAAAATAAAATTTTTTTGAAAAGAATTTATTTTTAAATTAATTTAAATCAAAACTAATTCTAAATCGGATATGGATATAACCGATTAATAACTAGTTAATAACCATTTAAAAAAAATGAAAACCGATTAAGACATTTGATTTTGATAATCGATTATAACATATGGATATATATATATATATATATATATATATATATATATATATATATATATATATATATATATATATATATATATATATATATATATATATATATATATATATATATATATATATATATATATATATATATATATATATATATATATATATATATATTTATGAATTGGTTATGAAAATTAACCGTCCATGAGTATCTTTAGTCTAGTGAATATGAGGCTTGAATATATAAGAGTAATTCTAGAATGTCTTTTTCAGAAGCCTTGACTGGGTTATCCAGAGTTGACTTTTAGTTAAGCACTTCTTCGTATTTTAACATTGGTTCAAAATCTGATGGTGTCCAGAGTTGAGAGTTTGTTGAACCCAGAGTCTAGAGTCTGATGGGGTCTAGAGTCTTTCTATTCAGAGTCTGTTTTGTCCTGCTTTGTTCAACACATGGCTTGTTTAAAGTCTGCTTTATCCAGCATCTGGCTTGTTTAGATTCAACTTTATCCAGCATCTGGCTTGTTCAGATTCAACTTTATTCAGTATCTGCCTTGTTCAGATTCTACACACTTAACAAGCTATTACAATACCAATTTTTTTTATACTTTGTTATCATCCAACCTCAAGGATAGTAGATGTAGAACCAAACTTGTTCCAACAAGATTTTCATGGGTTTATCTCTAGAATCAAAAAAGAACCTTCAAGAAAATCACACTCTTGAAATAATCAAACAAGGGAATAACACTAGTAAAAAAAATTTCTCACAAGTATTCAAAGGCACTAAGACAATTTTTGGTGAAAGAAAAATATTAAAGAGAGAGGAGGAAATGGATCCTTCATATAAGAGAAAATATGGCTAAAAAGAAAATAATTCATGGGCTGAACTAATGAGATAATTGATTATGCCAATCGATTTTTACATGTGAGTAATCAATTGTTCAAACCATAAATGAAATATTTTGATATTTAGTTGTTTTCAATCATTAAGAGACTTGTTCCAATCAATTTTGAGAGTTACAAAGCAAAATAATCGATTATAACACTAAGACTAATGGATTATTTAGTTGCAAAACAACTCCAAATTGATCAGAAAATTCCCTATTTAGTTAGTTAGCCCTTAACAAGGTTTTTAAGGGACTTTAACATATAAAGATAGGCTCCTCAAAGGTTTTAAGTGTGTGTATGAGTTTCCTTAATAGCTTAGGAGTTACTCTCCTACTTTCATAAAACTCTGATCACTCAGATAGACATGACCAGGCGAGCTTTCACGTTTTCTTTCTTTCACAATTCTGAAGCTTCAAGTTCCTTTTCTAGATACATAGATCATATAAGTACTTTAATGGAACCTTGAATCTTCTACTCGATAAGGCTTGCTATATCTTCAAGTCAATCACCATCATCAAAGAGTTAGAAAGATATCAATGCGGATTTCAACAAGCATCAACATTCTTGTCATCAAAATACCAAGACAACCAACAAGGTGATCATTAGTTCCATACATGCAAACACATAGTCCTAGACTATTGTGAGGCTTATACATAAAACCCATAATTACTTATTACATATTTTAACGTTATTGACAAATACCACAAGGTTCGACTTTTACCTCACCTGATCCGACATTACACGTCATATATAAACAACAAATGAATTCATGTGACCCCATAAACGACACTCGTCCACTTGTTGACACGAATGTTTTCGACCCACCTTAAAGCATGTGCATTTACTGACAACCTTCAACACCTCATCTCAATAATACCATAACACATGATAACAATACCCACAATCAAACCTAACAACCTTCAACATCCAACAACCACCATCTTACACCACACATTATAAGCCATATTTATGCACACAATCTATCCTTCGAGAAAACAACAAGTTTTAGACACCTTAACCACAACTCCCTTTTTACCCATAACAATAATTTTCTTGCGACAAGGCACCCCTCCTTCATGTGGAACCGACAGATGCTTACAACGACCTGGTCAAAGCCGACGCTAATTTTTTAATGTAATATAATTATTATTTAAATAATAAATTTTTTTTAATTATTTTTTTAATATATTACTTTAATTATTAATTCATTATTTTTTTTTTGTATTTTTAAAAATAAAATATTAAAATTTCCTTTATATTTATTAAAAATGTTATAATTAAAAAATCAATTTTAATTTAAAAATTAAATAAATTTGTTTTAAAGGCCCTCAAATACATTGGTCATATCTTCTAATTTAAAGCATCCTCTATATTATAGCTGCCAAAATAGGCTAGCCCATATGAGCTGGTTCGTCAGACCCAAAAAATCTTAGGACTTGAGTCTTAAAATTAGAGTCCATATTTTTTAGGAATTTTTTAGCCCAACCCTAAAAAGTCCGCTACCCATTAGGCCCACATTGCTATAAATTTTAAAAAATAATATTAATATTTATATTGTCTTACTCCAAAATAACACATTGATTTTTCTCATCTCACTAAATTTTATCTTTATTCTATTCAATCTTTCTCTTTTAAATATTATACATTAATATAATCAACATATTTTTTTTCATTCTATCCGTTTCTCTTATGTTAAATATTCGAGTATTATTTTATACAATTTAGGCATGTATTGTATTTAAAAACACATTATAATATTTATAAAGATAATATAGTACTTCAAAATGTATTATCTTTAAAATAATATAATTTTTAATCTTATTTATAATAAATATTATGGTATTTTTATTTTTATTTTTTATTTAGTATAATTAGTCCCCAGTTCCTATAAATTAATTTTAAGTGCTGCTTTAGTCACAAATAAAAAATCGTTACAGATTGGTCTCATAATATTAGTTTCGTTAGTAATGTTGGTCCTTTCCGTTAGTTTAACTGAGAAAACATTAGTTTTTGCCAGCGTGGCGTGCCAACCATGTAATGACTCAATAAAATGATCAAATTAAAACCTTATAATTATTTAAGGGGTCGTTAATCAAACTACAATCACATTGCATTTGTAACAACTTCATAGCATTTTGGATTAATAAAACCTTTGATATCAACATAATCTTAAATCTAATTACAATCTATTCTTTCAAAGTTGCTCATAATCTTAAATTTAACTACATTATTCCTATCATTTTCCTTCTCCTGTGCCTAATATCAATTCCAACAACCTTCAATTCTCTTTTCTTTTGCAGCGATGCAAGCCTCCTCGCTTCCTCAAGTTGTTTCTCCCTGACTGCAAAATTTCCTATAAATTTCTTGTAAATTTCTTCAACCCATTTTTACAAAATTTCTTCAACCCCTTTCAACTACAAATATGATGATGCTTCTTCAACCTACTCCTTGGCAAAGAAGGCTTTGTCACACTTAAAAACCTTAACTTGTCCAAAGCATCACTAACATTACTGAACTAAAATAAAAAACAATAAAACAAAATTAAATTGCTGCACTGCACCCACATGTAACTATAGTGAAACATTGAGGCCAAAGTAATATAGGAAAGAACCAAATAATAAGCAAGCACAAATGAAGTTCAACACAACAAAATTAATAATAAACTTGTAACATTCTTCAAAACAATGTAAACTAAGTATACTCTAAGTATAAACTAAGTATACTTTATCCTAAATTAGTGAAGAGAACATGCGGAGAATCATGCATAAATATGTATAAGTATAAAATAAGTATACTTTATCCTAAATTAGTGCATATTCCATATTTATAATACTTCTGTTATTCTAGTGAATGAATGTCATCATTCCTAGTGCTTGCGAGATCTTGGAATCACATTGTAGTAAGTTCCTTTGTGAATACATTTGCCAATTGAAGTTCAAAAGGGGTGCTGATTGTAGTTATACGGCCACTATCTAATTTATCCTTTGATGATGTGTCGATCAATCTATATAGGTTGATGCACTCTTCAGTTACGTGCCCGCGGCTCTTGTAAAACCGCAATATTTGGTCTTGTCCGTGTTGGGCTTGATAAGTGTTTGTTTGGGAAAATGGATTCTAGCCTTGCGGAATTCTGTGTTGGCGTACTCGGACATAATGCGGTCCCGAGACGCGTTCAACAACGTGTACTTGGCAAAGCGGCTAACGAGTGCTTTGAACTCTCGTGCGTTGCGGGGTTTGTCCTCCATCTTTTTTTCTCTTCCACGGCGGGGTGCCATGTCGTCATGCCTCAAAACCCTAGAGTTTTCTTAGTGTCTTGAATCTCGAGCATTGTGATTGCCTCTTTCTCCTCGTACTGGATGTAAGTCCAGGCCTTGAGAAGGAAGGCATTAGTGATGCGAGTGTTTCAATGCCAACAATTTTGACAAAGTCACTTCGGGGGCACAACCCTCTCTTGAGAATGTATTTCTTCATTTCGTCGATCGTGGAGACCTGGACAACTTCTTAGTTGAATCTCTCAATGTAGGCTTGAAGAGATTCATCCTTCCCCTGCATGATCGCCTCGAACGTCGCCTTGAATTTTGGATGGCGATGGGAGGCAGTGAAGTGCCTCAAGAATTGCCTTCTTAGGTTCTTCCAGGAATTGATGGACTCATCAGCAAGGCTTTTGTACGATGTCATGGCACCTTTCCTCAAGATGGTGGGGGAATAGCCTGCACTTTATGGAGCCTCTGACGCAACGGTAGTCGAGCAGCACATCGATGTTCTTGATGTGCTCGTCGGGGTCTGTCGTCCCGTCGTACATTCCTAGGTTCGGGGGTTTCTCCAGCCCGACGGGACCAAGTTGGTACGCATATGGGCAGACTTGGGATGACTTTTTCCATTTTTGTGATTTCTGTCCAGATTTTGCTTGGAACGCAATTCCGTTTAATCGGTAGGATTAGTATGACTAAAAAGTGAACCTAAGGAAGGTTAGTAATGAATTTAATTAGGGAGAAAATGGGAATTTATGTGTTTTCCCTTTGGGGTGTGATATATATGTGTGGGCCAGGACCGTCCAGTGTGGACGATCTGGCGTGAAGATGGTAATTCCCGAGAGGATTACGGTGAGCGGATGGCTCGTGTGGATCATTGATGATCGTGAATTATACTTGAAATTATTATTATTATTGTATAATGGTGTTGTCATGCATTTCATGTCATGTGTCTTGTGGAGATGACTAGGTGGGAATCCATGATGGGTGCCTAGTTCATCCGGACTTCATGTGGAAGTCGTTGTAGAGATAAGTTGTAGTTCAGAGGAACGTATATGACTTATCCGGATTCCTAAGAGAATTGAGTTCTAGGATGAACCATGTGTATTTGTGTTGGTACCACATGCATTGTGTCGAGTCAGTGAGTCACATTGCATATTTGTATTTAATTATGGGCTATTAATGCCGAGTAATTAAGATGGCACGTGTATGTGCATTGTATGTGTATGATTATATGCGTGGTATGTAACTACTCCTTAGCATGTGTATTTCACCGCTTATATATTGAATGTAGTTCTCACCCCTTTTTTGTTTGTTGCGTCTGTGCTCCTTGGGGAGTGCAGATGACCAGGTACTTGAGTAGTGCTTGGAGTGTGTTTCTATTTGATTGAATCCTAAGAGTCGCTCTGATACGTAACACGGGATGATGGGATTTTAGTTGTATTTTCCTTTTTCTTAATTATTTGTTACGTATCTTTTATTTGTTTGATTAAGGATGTATGATCACCTCGTGGTGGAGGTTATGTTTAAACAATTGACTTTATTCTGCTGTTTAATTGAAAGCTAGATAACATTGGTTTATTTATGAAAAATGAAGTGACTTAGTGTGACATCCTACTTGTTTTGAGAACTCTGATGTACTTTTATGTAATATTTCCGTATATGTTTTATAATACGCGTACGGGGTAGAGTGGGGTGTTACAAGCAGCACGTCGATGTTCTCGATGTGCTCGTCGGGGTCTGTCGTCCCGTCGTACATTCCCAGGTTTGGGGGTTTCTCCAGCCTGAAGGGAAATGAAGCGTCCATGATCGCTCGAGATAGTGGACCACGGCGGTCATTATCATCGCTATTGAGCAATGAGTGCGGCAGAGAGTAATTATACTTCTCTCGCCGGGGGTTGTCATCACGATGCAACGACAGATATTTTGGTTGGATTTTTAGTTTTTGCGAGGGTGACCGACGGTTGTGTGGTCGTCTTCTGACCTTGTTCTTTTTGGCAATTAGGGAGAGGCGGTTATCACGGGGAGGAGTACGGTTGCGCTTCAAGGGTTGTGGCCTCTCCAACTATGGTCAGCGTCTTGGTCGTTATGGTGACGGGCTGCGAGACTCGTTCTGTTGGTGTCTCCGTGGTAGAGAGCATGGACGACGGTCTCTTTCCAACGCCCTGATCCTTTCATTCTGCTGATATATCAGCATATTGGTTTGATTGATGGCCACGACCATGGCTTCCATAGTCGGGCCGACATTGGGATTGGTTGAAACTTCTCCGGCGTCTTCTCCAGAGCCTTTTGGACTTTCCAGGTCTTAACCTACTGGACATCATCTTCAGCCGCCTCTTCAGAGAAGGGAGAAGCAGTTTGTCCGTCTCTCTTTGTGAGAATTATATCTTCTAGAATCGACATACTGTTACTATTGTCAGCGTCTTAGAGGGGAGTGAAGGCGGTTTCGTGACCGCTGTTGTACTGTTGATCGGCCATGATTAGTTTTTGGAGTTTTTATGCTTTGATCTTCCGGTTTCAGGGAAAGGAAATATGGGGAGGAAAGTTTTCATAGATGACACCACTGATCTAACCTGGCGAATTAGAACATGGCCGATAACACTTATACATCAGTAACAATAAGCAAATGTAGATGGAGAAGGGGGTACCTGTAGACACTCCAATGCTCAAGTAATTTCGGGTGAAGTGATAGCAAGTAAAGTAAGGAATAAAATTGAATACCTAGAATTTCTTTAGAGGAAGGTATTTATAGAGAGCCTTCAGCGATGGGCCAACAGTCTCCATTATGGGCTGAGTGATCAGGCCCATAATGGATGACTGCCAGGATTCCTATCTGGAGGTAGGGATGAGCAACTCATACTCATCATCTTGGGTCAACTCCTCCACATTCTCTGAAAAGTGGAAGACTTGCCTGTTATGAAGAGCAGAACGTCTTTGCGAGATACGCGGGATCAGTTGGCCACGTGTACTCAGGTGAGGAACACGCGGGTAATGTGCTCTCTACCAGCTATAATGGATTGGACCTTTGTGTTGGGCCTTCTTCGATGTGGAGCTGGACTTGGCTGTGCCTGACAGTGGGCAAGTCCCAGGCCCAGTCCAGAACAGTTTTTTTTTTCAAATTCTATACCATAATCACTTATAATTTTCAAAATACCTGATCCTCTCTCATTTTGAATTTCTTTGTAGAACACTGCAAATATAGAGTAATACTCATTATTTCTTCACAAGAATTTTACCCGAGTCCATCGACAAAAGTCATATACTATGAATGATCCTTTGTTCTTATCATTGAAGAATGCATTACCAATGTGTCTAAACAATATAGTGCAAAGAAGTTCTAGAAGTAAAGATGATGAAATAATGTCCTTTGGTTTAAAAGAGGTTTTTCCCCATTTTTCCTAATTTGACTAACTTAATAAAGAGATTTTGATTTATATTTCAAATCAGGTAGGCATCCAACTAGTTTTAACTTACCGAGTTTAGATATTAACCTCCAACTATAATGTCCCAACCATCTATGCCAAATCCATTTCTCCTTATTCATAGACAAAATGCATTTCACCTTTTGTACTTGTAATTCATTAACGTTGATTTTATAAACATTGTTTTTCTTTTCCCCATGGAACAAAATTGAGTCATCTTTCTAATGACTAATGACCTTACAAGACTTTAGATTGAAGACGATATCATAACCATTTTTTATTAATTGACTTATGTTCGGTAGGTTGTGCCTTAGTCCTTGAACAAATAACACATTATGAATATAAGAGAAAAAAAGTTATCAATTATATCGGGCCAATGCTATTCCCCTTTTGATTTCTTTCATATCCCATAGTTCCTTGCTACTTTAGTGTTCGGTCTTAAAACATATGTCTTTCACCTGTCATATTTTTGGATCATCCATTTTCCACATACCTTAACCGGTACATTAATCTAACCGTACAACATATTTGTAACATAAATGACTTGATTCTTAGGTTCCCATATCTTTTTGGGTATTTTAGGGTTTGTCCTAGAGGGTTTCTTTTTTTCAATGTTTTAAACTTGTTAGTTTTAAATATTTAACAATATGGTTTATCATGCCCCTCTTTAAGCCTTTCGAACAAACCATAAATGTTCATGCTTTTGGGGTATGAATTTGACAGTCATGTTCATCCTCTGTGCATCTTATTCCTTTTTTTGCTTATATCTTAAATCATCGATGCCATCTTGCTTCTCCATATTCCATAAGCTAAGAACTCTTGAAGAAAATTTTCATGTTCATAAGAGTCAGAGCTATTTGGTAGAAATTGAGGTTTTTTTTTTATTTAAAAAGTTTATTTTCATTTCTAAACTCCCCAATCTCATGATTCTAAGAATCTTCTTTTTGAATAAAAAATGTATAATATTTTTTCAAGATTTTAAACTTTTTCTTTCTTTTCTTTGAGTGTGCTTAACAAGATATTTCAAATTAGATATTAATTATGATCTAGAAATATTATAGAAATTTTAGAGAATGACTTATGCTAAATATTAAATTAGATGTGACCTTGTTCAAATCTTTGGCCTCCTGAGTAGCTATAATTTTTGGTCTCCATTTGATAAGCAAACACCTAAGAATGTTTTTTAAATTATATGTTGCAGTGTAACTCTTTTCTAGGACCTAGAGTCCATAAATTAGGGCTTGAAACCTAACAAACATGGTTTTAATATCACCACCATGCTTCATCTTAAACAACTCACATTGTTTACTCAAAATCTAAACTTTTGTTTATTTGATTTGTTGATTTATTTCGTATGTAGATGGATCATGAATTTTTGTAAACTCCTTGAAAAATATGGTATTTACTATGATGGTTCTCACCCGGTGATGAAGTTTATACTTTTTCTTTTCCTCGGGAGATAATTCATCTATGTTTGTAGTAGCTCATTGCTTATTGACCATTATACTTATCTATCCTTGGAATTGTATTATCTTTATGGAATTCTTATCTATTCATTTCTTGTACTAATCTTTATCCTATTATTCCTTGTACCAACACAACTGTCATGATGTGATAGTTGAAAGATGATTCTTTTCACTACGCCAGAAATGAGTTTTAGCAGCGCATTAAAAGACAGCGCTTTCTGAAAAAGCGCTGCTAAAGAGTCATGAAAAAAAATAGCATACCTAAGACAACACTTGTTAAAAAAGCGCTGCTAAAGGGGGGAAAGGTCTAAGAAAGCGCTTTCTAAAAGAGCTGCTAAAGGGGGGTCCTAAGGCAGACCTATAGCAGCGCTTTCTAAAAGCGCTGCTAAATGCCATGCAAAAGCGCTGCTATAGGTTTAAGTAGCATAAATTTAAAATATCCCAGTATTTTCGCAGAATCAGAACAGTCTCCTTTTTTCTTCTTTCCACTCGCGAACGTTGCCCTATTCACCGTCGACGCATTCCGCCCGTGCCTCCGTCCGACAGCCTCCGTTCGTCGCCTTTCCTCCGGTCATTCCTTCGTCACCTCATTCCGCCGCCGTCCGTCCATTTTTTACGGTCATCTCCGTCCTCCACCAGCGCATTTCCACCATTTTAAGGTATTTGAAGTTTTTCATTTTCCATTTTTATTGTTCTCATAGTTGAATTCATTATTGGAGTTTGAAACTTTTAGTTGCTTTAGGTTGACCTCAAATGTAAATATGTTGTAGTTGAACTGATAATATTTAAACTGATATCATATTCTATTTTTAACATTCTCCATAACCATTCCATAACTATCTCACATTCTGTTTTTATACTGATAATATTTGAACTGATATCATATTCGAACAATTATAGAATTTTATAATGAAATTTCTAATACATCTTCTTCTTGAAATCATTCTCCATAACCATTCCTAAAACCTTCATTTCAACCGTCATCAAACCATCACCATGTAAACCTCTGCGATTTCGTGTTTTCAGTGTATATGTTGTTGATATTAAATCTCCGTTTTGCAGTGTGTATATTTAAATCTTGAGAGATGAAGTGAATATGATTTGTATTTTTGTTTTGGTGTATATGCTTGTTAGCTTTTTATATGTTTAGTTAGGATTTCTCAATGTTTATTTTTTGGTGAATATGATATGTTATTATGGTTTTATATGTTGATGGCTTGAGAGATGAAGTGAACATGATTTGTATTTTTGTTTTGGTGTATATGCTTGGCAAGGTTGAGGGTGGATAGTCACAAATAGAGTTATTGGCTAGCACATCATACCAAAAAAGAAGATATTAAAACACCATAAAGAATTGAATTTAATCAATAAAGACATTAAGAATTTAAGTGGATTATCTAGTAGTAAGGGTGTCATTTTAAGTTTAAGGATATAATTCAATTTTTATTGTTTTTTTTTATTATTATTTATATTTATTTTTAAATTCTGTAATTAAAAATCGGTTAATTATTAATATGATTTTAATAAAATTTATATCTTTGGTTTTTCTGAATTACAGGTATTATGGCCACCAACGAGGAAACATCACATGATTGAAACGAAACAACAAAAGACATGGAAGGCGATATCAAAAGAGGAATAACGATTATGAAAAAAACCATCCGTGCGAGAGATAAGGGTGTAAAGTATGATATGCATTGGAATGAAATAGATCAATTAGTTGAGCCTAACGGTGCGATGCTGACAAGTTACATTGGAGCACTTGTACGTTCGCAAATTCCGATTACTTGCGATAATTGGAGAATTCCTTGGCTACAACCTGCTAAAGACAAAATTTGGAGCGAGATACAGGTATGATATTTGATTATTTTTAATTATGTTGACGGTTACATCTTTAAATTAATTATATTAACATGTTATATGTATGTTTATTTGTTTGCAGAGATCATTTAATATTGATGATTGCAGGAGAAAATATTGTCTTCAATTGGCCGGAAAACGACTGAGGGGATTTAGAGCATTTTTAACGAACAAGTTTCTTAAAGATTTTGATGGAAACTTTGTCGACTCGGAGCGTCCAAAGAAGTATGCTGATTTGATTTCAGATGAAGAGTGAGAGACATTTGTTGTCAAGCGAAGAACCAAAGAATTTTGCGTAAGTACAACTTATCATGAACAATGTATAGTATATATACTTCTTCCACAAGAGTTCTGATATGACTTAAACTTGTTTTTCAGGTTGTGAATGGCATAAATCGACAACGGGCATCAAAACCCGTGTATCCATACAAAAAAGGGCGTTTGGGATATGCACGCTTAGAACAAAAAATAGTAAGTATTTATAAATGCTTTAATATGCTATAGTTACAAAAAATAGTAAGTATACATAATAGGATATGAATGCTTTATTATCCTTCTTAATGCGTAGTTATAAGAGGAGAAAAGTGATGTGACATCTCTTCCGGACCATGTTGTGTGGAAGGCTGCCCGTGTGGAAAGAGATGGAGTAGTTCAGGAAGAAGTTCAACAAGTATTTGAACAATGTGTAAGTACAACATTAGTAATTTGTCAGTAACTCAAAATTGTATAATATATTTATATATGCTTTTATCTATATTTCAGAAGACTCTATCCCAGACTATAACTCCAGCTGAGGATGATGATTGCAGGAGCTTACTGAGTCGGGTGTTAAATATTCCTGAGTATTTTGGGCGTGTGAGGGGTAAGGGATTTGGTGTCACTCCATCAAAACTGTATAAGCAACCAAAGAAAAAAATCCTAGCAATAAAGAAGTGATGGATACGTTGGAGGAATTGAAAGCTCAGATTCGTGAATTACAGAAGGACAAAGAGAGATACATGTCGGAAAGGCGCGGTCCAGAGGGTAAAGATACTAGAGACAAAGATAGTATCAATTGTCCGCAGAAGCTTCCAGAGGTAATTGTATATATTACATTGAAATTAATTTAGCACAATTTTCTTAATTGACACATTAATCGGCATCATTATTTGTTTAGGGCATTTCACCTTGTCGACTATATTTATCGTCACCGACTTATCGCATGGTTGGTAAGGGAAAGGTGCATAACATTGTGGGAGACTTACTTCACCATAAACCGCTCCCTGCTGGATTTTTGAAAGTATCGGTTGATATTGCGTTAGAGGGGGTGCGTTGTTGCCTATACCAGATGATGTTTCAGACGCAACAGTGGTAGGAGACGCAATATGAGCGTATGTTGCATGGCCGACAAATCTCATTTTCATAGATAATGAGGTAGGTTGAACACCATTATGAACCTTGTAATATTCAAATGTTTTATGACCCATACATGAAAGTTATTCTTACATTTACATTTTCTTATTTACATGATGATCTTAGACTCCTACAAAATCCAAATCAAAAGATAAGGGAACTATTATGCGGGAAATCGATTCAGCTGCATCAAAGAAACAGGTACTACTACAGTTACATGATTATCTTATTATACATTAATACCGAACTTATATGACTTTTAGGTTCATGATCAACAGTTGCAACAAGCCAGCAAGGGTAAGATGCCTGAATCTTGCAAGGTGCCCAACAAAAAAAGGCCGAGTCAAGAAAAGCATTTGTTCCTTGATTTAGGTTGTGCCTTGAAACATATGTAGGAACAACAGATGTGGCTAAGGGTGGCATCTGACAAATACCTATGGAAGGTATTTTTGGTTTTGAATATTCCGAAACAATTGCTAAAGAGGACTTGGACAAGATTTTCCAACATTCTAAATTGGGCATCGGTGTTATGCATTCCTACATCAGGAACTCCGATCCATTTTAATTAAATAATTGAACATTTTAAAATTTGCTCATTTAACTGAATATTCTAATGTTGATTATGTTTTTCTTTTAGGCTCTTGTATGACAAGTTGTTGGTCCCGCATGATTTGACTTCAATATTCACATTCTTATCTGCTAGTTGTATCAACTCACGGTCAATAGATCACGCACCAGATATAGTCAAAGATTACATAGTCCAAAGATTTATGGCCGCGACTACAGAGAAGTTGTTCTTGTTGCCATATAATACTGGTCATGGGTTAGATTTCATTCTAAATTCATTTATTATAGTTATTCGATTTTTGCCATTCTATAATAATATTTTCGTTTAAACTGTTGTCTTATTTTATAGTGGACACTGGTTGTTGGTCGCGATTAATCCGATGAAAGAAATAGTGTATTATCTGGATTCATTGGATGGCGATCAAACAAAATATCCTGATATGAAGAATATGGTTGATACGTAAGTTATGAGATATACTGTTCTGAATAAATATATATCTTTATTTATTATGCGAGATTGTTCTAAATATGCGTTTATATTATGTTAGAGCTATACAAATATTCAGAGCATAAAGAGAAGCAACAGTGCCAAAAAGCAAGGCTAACAACATTAGCTGGATTAGAGTGCAAGTATATTTTCCCATTTTTGACTGTTATAGTGGTTCTACTTGATAAAACTATTTAAACTATATATCCTGATAAATGTTCGTTTGTTTTTTCCATTTACAGTGTCCACATCAGCGCAATGGGATTGACTGCGAATATTCTGTATTGCGCTTTATGAAGGAAATTATTCATTCTGATCAAATAGAGATTTCAATCATGGTATGGATCAATTCATAAGTTATATGATTCATTTTGATAATTAACCGATATTTCATCTGAGTAATTAGTTTTAAAACTAAACCGTGCATGTTCTGTTATATTATGTAGTACTTTGATGAACTCAAGTGCGGTACTTACTCTAAAGCAGGATTGGAAGAAATTAAGGAGGAATGGTGTCAATTTATTCTTGAGTTGAGAATTGTATAAGGTATATGTATCATCCAATATTGATGCGGGATAATAATATTTCTGGAAGTCGTATCTATTTGTAAAGTTATCGGATTTGTAATTATATATAAATTGACTGTATTTGTGATGTTGTTCTGAGGATCGGATTGTGTTGTAATATATTTAAGCAGGTTTATGTGTATTAAAATGATTATGGACAAAGTGATGAATTATAATTTATACTTAAGACCAAAGTGTTGAATTACAATGTATATATAAGGCCAAAGTGTTGAATTAAATGCCTGAATTATAAGTAGGGAATGTAATTGTTATAAGCAGGTTTATCGAAAAATATATAAAAAATGTGATTATTTTTTTTTAAAAAAAATTTAAAATCGTGAAGAATAGACAGCGCTTTTAGAAAAAAGCGCTGCTATAGGTGGGGAAGGGGGGGGGGGGGGTCTAAGAAAGTGCTTTCAAAAAACGCTGCTAAAGGGGGAGCATAAGAAAGCGCTTTCTAAAAGCGCTGCTATAGGTGGGGAAAGGGGGGGGGGGTCTAAGAAAGCGCTTTCTAAAAGCACTGCTAAAGGGGGGGGGGGGGGGGGGGGGGGGAGGGGAGGGGGAATAGTCAGCGCTTCCAAAAGCGCTACTAAAGGGGGCAAAAAGCTCTGCTAAAAGTGCTGGTAAAGGGGGCCTATAACAACGCTTTTTCCATAAAAAAAGCGCTGTCTTTACCTTTAGCAGCGCCACTTTAGGTAGCGCTTTTAAGCGCTGCTAAAGGTCAAAAAAAGCGCTGCTAAACTTTTTTGACATAGTGTTTGCGTGACATAACACATCTAATTTTCGCCTTTGAGATGCATAAGACCAATTCTTGGTATAGGCATAGATAATCACTTGTGTTGAGTACATATGATCACGTATGTTTGAGTACACATGATCATTCTTGCCTTGGGGTGTAGATGGTCATATTAGCCTTGGAATATATAGTCAACTTTGTTTACTTGAGCAAAAATGATCATTCTCTTTCTCCGGGGGAAGATGATTGGGTAGTTTTAGTTGAGTGCAAATGATCATTTGGTTAATTTTGTTTACTCTTATGCATATGATCATTTTTTTTCATCTGAGTGCAGATGATCATTTAAACTTGAGATCTAAGTAGTCAAACTTATTACCTCTAATACAAATGATTATTTTCTTCTATAAAAGATCATGTCTTTATTTTCCATATATAATTATAAATTGTTCTACATAAAAACAAACACTATAGAATATCAATTATTTTTAATTATATTATGGTCATTAAAACTATAAATAAAAATTATTGTCCATCAAATATTTCAAATTAGTGTCATTGTGCTTTAACTTTCTATTATTTTTATTTGTAAACACCACCACCATCACAATCCTTCAAAATAAGTTATTATTTTTTATTATAATCAAAATAAGACCTCTCGAATGACACCTAACTCAACAACTTCCTCACAAAAATGGTTTAATATGATGTGGGATGTATTTTAGTCTCTAAAAAAAGTATATATATATATATATATATATATATATATATATATATATATATATATATATATATATATATATATATATATATATATATATATATATATATATATATATATATATATATATATATATATATATATATATATATATATATATATATATTATGCATGACGTCACTTTTCAAGGACCCCTGCATACACACTCTATCACACTCTACGATCCTACCAAACAATTACGTGGAACACAAATGATCACAAAATGCAAACTTTTTCAATCAAAATATCATCTTAATTAGTACATTAATTAAGCTAAGTATAGCCTTAATTACTTTTTAAAATATAAATTTGCTACTAGTACTTTCCTAAATATCAATTATCATATCATACATTAATAACAAACAAACAAGCATTTTTATTTTTTATGAAACAAACAAAAGCATTATGTTAAACTTGTTATTTTTCTCTCTCTTTGATTAGATTCAAAACTATCAAATAAATAATTAATAGAAAAGGGTACTTTAGTTAGATGTATATGACAAGTCGTTATCAGTTTAATAGCTAATTAAGTCTTTCAACCAAATTGGCTCAATTAATTATAGATCACAAATCACGCCACAAAATATGAAAATATTCTCTCTTTTTTTCTAAAAATAAAAGAAAAAGAATAATTTTCTTTTGCATAAAATAATTACGAATAATTTGTGTGTCCCCAATAAATCGATCTAATATGAACTTTTAAAAATTAGTTTAAAAGTAGACTTTTTTTTAGTAAAATAAATTTTATAATATTAAAAATTTGAAAATAATTATAATATTTTCTAAAAATAGTTAATCATATCTATAATTCTTACATGTAAAAATTCACTATTTAAAAGAAATATCCTTTAATCATCGTATCTATAATTCATACATCTAAAAATTCACTATTTCAAAAAAAAAAAATAATTATTATTTTATATATCTTCATTTAACTAAATTACATATCAATTCAATTAATTATCACCGCGTTCCAAAAAATTAAGAAAATTAAAAATATTTTTAGACAATTATAATAGATATTTGAATTTGCGTTTTTCTGCTGTCAAAATCAACCTTAATCACACATTTAAGTATCGATAATTCTTCGATTAAGATCGGATAATTTTAATTTAGAATGATTTAAAAATTATAAACTAAAAATATTTCTATTTTTTTAACCGTTGGATACGATTTAAATATTTTAACTAGATGATTGCAGAAAAAAATCAAATGCAATGGAATCATTTTCAGAAATTTGGAGATAGAGAAACCCTAGTTAATTACCTAGAAACATTAAAGGAAGAGAGTGTAAAAGTAGGAAGAAAAATAAAATAAAAAAGAAACATCAAAATTAAGTCTTAGCTGAAATTTCATTCTCATAAAAAAGCCAACTTTATTTCTTCTCCATAATTCCACCTTCTCTCTCTCTCTCTTTCCATGGCTAATGAAAATCATGATCTTTTCTATCATGATGATGATGAACTCAATCACTCCAACTTTTCATTCTCAGAAAACTTCCAAGGATTTGATCCTTCTTCTACTCATACTACATCTTTCACTGACTACTTACATGGCTCCATGGACTATAGCACTCTCTCAAAAGCCTTTGACTTGTCTTGTTCATCATCTGAAGTAGTTTCCTCCATTAACACAAAGAAATCTAGTGCAGGAGATTCTGAATCATCTTCATCTAATGAAGCTGAAGCTGTTATACAACGTGACTCAACCAAAAGTGATAACAAAGATAAGCATCCAAAATTAGGGTCTGAAGATGGAGATGAAAATTCTAAAAAAGAGTAGGTTTTCTTTTATCTCTTTCTCTTCCTTTAAATTCTGAATTCTCATCATGGTTTTAAATTCTTAATTCTGATGCAAGCCTTTCTATTATTATTACGCGAAATGAGAAAAAAAAATGCAATTATGGATTTAAATTAAGGATTAGAGATCTAAATTAAGATCATGAATCTGAGTATTTTTTTATTTTTATATTTGGAGTTTTCTTTGAACCATCAATAATGCAATAATGTATATTTTCCACAGGTAATTAGGACTTTTTTTTCAGTGTCTTTCATGAAATGAATTTGGTCACTTTTGTTTATATTCTATCTCTTGAAATTATTATTACAAGTACAGTAGTGTGAATGCAATATTTATAGGTTTTGTTACTTTTGTGTAATGTGTGACTAAAATGGTAGAAAAGGAAGTTATCTAACCCTAATAATATATTTTCCTTATGTTTTATTGTATGTTAGATTTTTATGTATCTTTTGTTTTGTTATGAATTTGACTTATGGTTTGGAGGATTTTAGGAACAAGGTTAAAAAGAAAGAGAAAAAACCAAAAGAACCAAGGTTTGCATTCTTGACTAAAAGTGAGATTGATCATCTTGAAGATGGTTATAGATGGAGAAAATATGGACAAAAAGCAGTCAAGAATAGTCCTTACCCAAGGTTCATTATTTCCATGTTTCCTTTTTACTTAACCTTTCAAAATAAAATGATTACCAATATTAACCTACACAATTATTTTAATTATTTTTTTTTATCATGATTCGTATAATCGAGTAATTAACAACCGCCGCTGCAGATGATTCAAATCTCCAATTTTTGTTATTATTATTATTAAACAAAATTATAGGTCAAGGAAAACAAAAATGAACAATCCATACATATATTGTATTATATGATAAAATCTAAGAGTACTAATGTTGCTTATGTGTGTAATGTAGGAGCTATTATAGATGCACAAGTCAAAAGTGTATAGTGAAGAAAAGAGTGGAAAGATCATACCAAGATCCATCAATTGTGATGACAACATATGAAGGACAACACAACCATCATTGTCCAGCCACACTTAGAGGCAATGCAGCTTCCAACATCTTTGGTTCCAACTCAATTGGATTGGAGCAAAGAATACACCAAGATTTCCTTGCTCAGTTTCTTCCAAGTTATAGTCAAAGTAGTAATCATCAAATGTTCCACCAAAATGTTTCTCTACCGGCTCATCAGCAGCAGTTTCAGCTCCATTGCGACAATGGTTTGTTGCAAGATTTACTACCATCATCATTTCCTGGAAAACAAGAGCAATAATGAAGCTTATATACTAAAGTAATTAGTTAACATTATACTCCATAAAGTCTCTATGTACTATGTAGTATAAGTAGTACTAGTAGCTTCCCTTAACTTGTTCTATATATGTACCTAGCTAGATTTGTATGCAGATCAATACATTATTCAAGAAATATTAATTACTTGGATCTTGAATCTCTAATATTCTTTTTGAAAGACAAGTATGAATATATAAAATTTAGTGAAAAATGTCAATGTTAGTGGGTTTAGAGATTTATCTCACATATGGAATGGTGGACCTTGAACTAACCTATCCATATTAAGATAAAGTGTTAAAGAAGATATATGTAGATGAAAGGTTGGTTGGATATTTTTGTTTTGAAGGAAAACAATGTAATTGGCGCTTTAAGTTTCTAGCATGTGTCTACGTGTGTAACAACAATACAGACTTCTGGTTGGATTTGTGGATGCATATATACCTAACTTTTCAGGCTTGATGTGATCTCAATTTCAACCAATAATTTGTTAAAAAAAGTTAAACATGTTAGAGCTTATAACCATAAGATTAATGAATAATGGAAAAAACGGAAGGTAGAGAGAAGAAGAAATTGAGGGTGGAAATTATCATTATTGTTGAAAATAATACCTCCAAAGTATTTGAATTAGATACAAGTGGAATGAGACACAAGTTACAACATCAAATAATTGAAAAAAATTAAATTTTTTGACTTGTAATCAGTTACACAACCTGTAACCAATTACATCGGCTAAAAACCAGAAATATCATAATAGTGATAATTGGTTATTGTGAATGCGTAATCAGTTACACTGTAAAATCACTTTTTCTGCGTCTTATTTAATGTTTTGGCATGCCGGTAACCAGTTACATCCCATTAGTAATCCATTACAGCACTTGAATTAAATTTTTTTTTTAATACACCACCTTAATTCAAATGTTTCAAATCTTTCATGCCCATATTCATCTTTAACCTCTTGAACACTTCAATTGTGACCCCCTGGATCAACAAATCAGCAACTTATTCTTCACTTTGACAATATCTTAATTTCAACATCTCTTCACTAACAAGTTCCCTCAAATAATGAAACCGCATCTCAATGCGTTTACTCCTCCCATGTGTAATTTGGTTCTTAATAAGATTAATCGCGCAAACGTTATCAACTAGGACTATAACAACATCACCTTCATTGCTGCTTAGCTTCTTCAATAGATTCATTAGCCACATGGCTTGACACGCACTTAACGCAACGATAATGTACATAGCCTCACAAGACGAGAGTGCAACTACCAGTTCCTTATTTTAACACCATAAGATTGGTGTTCTTCCAAACATAAAGATGTATCCATTTGTAGACTTTCCATCATCCTTATCTCTGCATCATTTGTAATTGATTATTTTACCTTAAGATTTGCCTTCACTTCGAACACCTATCTCGCAACAATTAGCTTCTTCGCGTTCGGTAGATCAACTAATTCCCAAGTATTTTTCTTCTCGATAGATTCCAAATTCTCCTTCATAGCACAAATCCATTTTAAATCACTTAAAGCCTCTTTCGTTTTAACGGGTTCGGAATTGGCCATAAGTGTAAAATGGACGAAATCACCATCATCATTGACTTCGTTGTCTCAGAACAACTCATAATCTTGGATTCTTTAAGGCAAACCATTTTTCCTTGTTGAACTTCTCACATTCTCTTCAATTCAGGCTTCGGCAAAGGGCGTTTCTGCATTTCCCAATTCCTTGCTGATCTTCTCACACACGTGTTGTAGTGTTAACAACTTTACCCCAAAAATAATTTGAGCAAACCTCTTTACCTTACTATATATCTAGTCATGTCCAAGATATTTATGTTTCTTCTTTCTATTAAGCCATCATGTTATGGTGTTTAAAAATATGTGACTTCATGTTGTATATCTTGATCAACACAAAATGACTTAAAGACCTTTGATTTGTATTCATCGCCGTAACCTTAATTCTTCTGCTGATTTGGTTTTCAATCAGAGCCTTGAACATCTTGAATATGTGAAATATTTCATCCTTAGATTGAATCAAATAGATCAATATCTTCCCATTATGCTCATCAAAAAATAAGATGAATTATATATTCCCTCTTATATACTTATCCTTAAAAGGTCCACAGACATCTGAGTGGAAAACTTCTAGCACATTGTTTGACATCATTGGTAAGCTGGCCTTAAATGATTTCCTAGGTTTCTTACCAACTAAGTAACCACCATACATCATGTCGGACATTTTGAAACTTGGAAAACCTAGAACAACACCTTAATTGACTAATTAATTGAGGAACCTAAAGTTAAGGTGAACAAACCTTAAATGTCATAGCCAACTTTTCTTGTCCTCTGCCACAGCTTTCATGCACTCTACCTATGTGGTATTCAACAATGTCTTCAAGGTCCTATTATGTGCGAGTGGTAACCTAAAGACAAGGATGTTGGTAGATTCATATAATTCAAATACATCATTTTATATAATTACAGAGAAGTATTTATGTATAAGTTGGTCAATAATTAGTAGATTGCACTTTATTTCTAATAGAAATAACACATCCTCAATGAGTTCAGATATGCCATCATTCCTTCTGATAATCATGTTCCTAATCTTTAAGCCTATAGGGTTTTATTATCTCATAATATCAACTTACTCTTTATTCTGCTATCAAATTTTACCAACCAGATATTGTGGCATGTCATATGATTTCAGCAACTTGTATCTAGAACCCATGATCTTGCTTTATGTTGATCTTCGGGCAGTGCAACCATTAACATTGTAGTGTCATCGTCTGAATCATCTTGGACTATTTTAGCTTCATTATCACCATTTTCATAATGACCTCATTTTTCACATATATAACATTGAATGTGGTTCTTGTTCTTGCTTAAAGTCTTTTGTTAGTTGAAGTTTGATGTCCCTTTGCCTTTCTTGAAGGATTCAAGATTACTGTCATGTTTGGTCTTCTAGGACCTTGAAATTGTATACTCGTTGAATTTATCTTGAATTCTATTGCCTTTGTGCCTCTCAAAACCACCATTCTTCTTGCAAGTTCAAGCTTGTAGAGCTTAAACTGACTCGTGCACTCCCTTTCTTTCTAAAATTACCAGCTCGTGTATTTCTAAAGACCTTATATGATCTTCCATATTCATAGTTTCTAAGGCGTCAGATTCTTATATAATCACATGGTCAAAATGAGGAGTGAATATCTTCATAACCTTTCGAATTATCATTTTTTCAATCATCGCTTCACCATAGCTTTTCATTGTGTGAACCAAGCCTTGCATGTTTTATACATAGGCTGCAACAACTTCATTCTTCTCCATTTGCAGTCATTCATATTGTCTTCTCAAAACTCTCAACTTAACACCCTTCACATTTTAATATCTTTAATAGTATTTGATCAAGATATCACATGCCTCCTTTGCATTCTCAACGTGAGAAATCTTGTCAAATTTTGCAGCATCTTATGCTGCTTGTAATTACTAAGTAGTCTTGTAATATTTCTTAATATCTTTTTTATGAATATTATTTTGTGCTTTAGTTACATATTTTGCGAGTTCTTGAACACCTTACACCATTTTCAACTACTTTTAGTCTGTCTTAATAGTCAAATAAAGCCTTCATTTTTTGTGTGTCCTCTCCCAACTTTTTCCATCAAGGATTGAAAGTTTTGGAAGGTCGTTACCGCCATTTATCTTTACTTGATTGAATATTGCAAGATAATTCTCGAATTTGTGTATTCTACATAATCAAGATTTAAGCTCAAGATACCAAATCTATTAGAACAAAAGTTTTCTTGCTCTACAAGAAATAAGGGGAAGAGAAAATATATAGAAAATTGAGAGGTATCAAAGTGATTATTGTATTCGATTACGCTTGGTAAGTGATGCATAGTGTACATCGTTTATATAGAATCATATTATTAACTAACTAATTTATAGTAATAACCACCTAGTCACTTAATAATAACCACATATATAATTAATAGTAACCAGGTATGGAGTTAGTTAAAAATGTCTAACTACTCTGTTAACTAACTTCTAAACAACCAAAGATTGATTAACTAACAAAAATGTTTAGGACATCATATTTTTCTCTAAGAAATAAGATGACAATTTTCCTTCAAATAGAAAACTCATACAAAGTTGTGATGGTTCCAAGATTTTAAATAAAGGTTGTTTATTGCCCTATAGGTTGAGACAAAATGTTATCAACAATAGTTGATATCATTTTTCTTTATTACAGCATAATAAAAAATAATCACACCGAAACAACATTAAAAACAGATTGGTTAGTTAGAATTTTCACTTAATGTTTTTTGGATTTCGTATAATAATCTCGTGATTTATTTTGTTCTTTTAATTTTAAAAAATATTATATCAGATTAGTTAATAGAGTAGTCTTTAAAATGTATCATATCAATTGTTTTAATTTAATTAACAATAAAAAAAATATAAAACAAATTATTAAAATCGTCCCTAATTATAAAAAGAATAATAATAAATTAATGGATCAAAGTAATCCTCGAAGTTAAGGAAAAAATATTAAATCTAAAATTTATTATAAAAAAGTTTAACTTTGTACTCCAAACTCATATAAGAATTCTCTTACTTGAACATGTGGAGGCTAATAAAATATAGTAGTAAGTTAGAATTTTTATAAATTTGTCAATTTATTAATGAATTTGTATAAATTTGTCGATTTATTAATGCCTTTTCAAGATTTATATATAAAGTATTTCATGTAAAAATATTTTATCTTTTTAATAATGTAAGATTTTTTTCTTCTTTGTAATATAGTTCTTTTTAAAGATTTTCTCTCATTTTAAACTATCAAACTTTTAAAATTAATTTCTATCACGATTCTATAAATCTTAACAATAACAATTTGTCACCTAGTATCTCTAACTTTTGAGATTACAATAGTCTTAATTAATATTTTAAAAATCAGATCGAATTGGTTAGTTCAATTTATTGGATTAAGAATCAGAGCTGAGTTTGATGTGATTAACCTTTTAAATTTGTTAGTGGGTCAAAATTAAAGTAAAATCGAAAAAATTAAATTTAATTGTTTAAAACCTTTCGAACAAAAGAATCGGAGTCGATTTTGTAAAACCGTCTGATTCAAAAAATGCATCAAATCAGTCTTTTTTTTAAAACTTTAATATGTCAATATCAAAATTAAAGCATTTCTCAATTACAAAAAAATAAAAATTTGTTTGTCGTCGTCCAACTCGAATTTGCTTATTGTTGTTCAATTAAGCATCTTGTATTGTTTATTTTTGTAATTTTATCTTATTTAATTTTGATATTCTTAATTATTTAAATTTTATTTTATTTATTATGTTTTATTTTAATTTTGGTTTGAATTAGTTTAATTTATTTTATTTTAATTATTTAATTTGTTCAAATTATTCTTAAATAAAGTTTGAAATTAAGTGTACAACTATGTTGTGTTATTATATTTATTATTGATATTGTTGTATTGAGTTTGTAATAGATTTTTGAAATATTTACTTTATTAAGCTGTGAACATATGATTGTGTGTGACATATCTATGAAATTTAGTTTCATATTATTAGTTTATTTAATAAACGGTTCGACGACAGGTTTAACCAGTTGAACCAATTGAACTTTAACTCAAATGTTTCACCAATTCAATCTCCAGTTAGGTTTTTAAAATATTGGTCTTAACGTGACTACGACGCTGCAACGACTATTTAAAACTAGGTGGAAAGTTATGTCTGTCTATTATGCATTGTCAGTGTAAAAAATTTTACATTGTCAAGTCATCACCATTATCTATTTCTATTATTTTACAAATGGTTAAAATAAATGTCAAACTACTCCCAACATCCAACATCTATGATTAACTGACTGTGTAAAATCCTTTTACACTGCCAGTGTATGTCAATTAAATTCTCCTACCAATAAACAAGAGGTTTTTTGTTTTCCAAATAGATAACTTCATCATCTTATCTCTTATTCAAAAGAAACAAAATATTTCTTAAAATTTTATAGAGATGCTCTTTTCACCCTTAGGGGTGCATTTCACACCTCTGGAAATTTTAAAATGTCTTTCATACGTTTGGAGATGCATTTTCGTATGCATCTTAACTTAACTTTTATGAAGTTCACCCGATTTTGAATAAAATATGGTCCGAAGATGCATCTCTGTATATTATTTGGGTGTGTCTAAAGATGTATCTCTGAAATGTTTCTTAAAATCCTTTAAAAGTTTTGGAAGCGTGTTAATTATGTTAATTGTAAGGGAGAATGTTTCGGAGATACATCTCCAAAAACTTTCCTGAATCATTTCATACTAGCACCATTATCCCAACAATGTAATTTTTTACATCAAAGTTATGTTAAAGTAAACTCAAGTTATGTTAAATTGAAATTAAAGTAAAAATTCATACAATAACTAAAGTAAATTCAAAAAAGTCAAGACCATACATAACATTTGTCCGAAAATATAAAAGAAAATACATCTAAACTTAAACTATTAGATATGTCTAACCCCCTGTCTTCTCCTCCGTTTGTATTGCACGATATTCCATAACTCGGTAATCACGATCTCCACAAGGGCCAACTGGGGACTCTCATCTTTAAAGAGTCATGCTTATATGTCTGCTCAACCCTTCTCCACAACATGTCGACAGACCGCCGACATGTCTTCGATGTGGTCATTTCTAGCCTTAAGTACCTCCTAATTAGCTTGCCTAAGTGATCTTCCAGGAGCGTCTATTATCATAATAGTGTGTGACATCCTATATAACCATGTCATGTAGCCGTCTGCATAGGCTCATTGTACAGGAGCTAGCATCCTACGATACTCCTCTAGTACCAGATGACTCTTGAAATCATCAAGGATCACATCGAGATCTCTGCGATGGACGGTGGGAGGAAGGGGCTCATAGGGGGTCTTGGAATTATCTGCAAATAGACAAATTGGCACTTCACTCCTTCAGGCAGATAAGGATACATAAGAGATTACCCATATGTCAATCATCTAGAGTCTAAAAAAATGAGGTACAACGGACACATCTCGCAGTGACCCTCGTATGGGCAAAAGGAAAATCCATCTGGTATATAACGGTCAAGATACACTATGAATGGCTCAACCATATTATTCCCTTTATACCGAGGAAATGCAGCAAGACATGGTCAATCCTCATTGTAGGCATGCATTGCTTCCCACCTAGTGATGCAAGAGAAGTGGGAGATGATCTATCCCTGAAAATGGTTCAGATACAATATTAATAACAAGTGTAACAAATGAATTATGAAAATATTTATAATAGTAAATTACCATAAACATTATCCATCTCTTTGTCATCTACTTTGTCATCCAAAAATAACCCTCGCCCAGCTTCGAATATAGGTAAACCAAACAGGAAGTCCCTCAATTGTACTTGTGAATCACAGTCAGGTCGATGAAGTGCTGAAGGTAGACCACATCGATGTAGGTTGCACATTTGTCTACAAACATGGACATGTTAACCAAGAACAAAAGGTAACACCTCAATACGCAAGTCTGATGGTAGTCAACCTACAAATCATTACCATTGACATTCGCAACCCATTGCAGATGGTCTTTATAAAGCTCTTTAAAAAAACTAAATCTTACATGAGCACCTTTTGTATCAGTTGCCTCCCTTAAGGCCTTAGTCGGGTCAGTACCCAAATGGGTGACCATCATCTTGACAGCTTCCTCTCGATCGATTCTTCTATGGCTCAATAATTTTATGCTTATGGAAAGATGCAGGAGGCATGAGACGTCATTCAAGGTGATGATAATCTCACCTACAGGAAGATGGAAAGATGACGTCTTTGAACGCCACCTCTCTGCAAAAGTCGCATGCACTGAGAAATTCCATCAAATTTCACAAAATCAACCAAATTTCAGCTGAGTCAAATCCGGAGATGCATCTTTGAAAATAGTACTGAGAAAATCCAAAGATGCATCTGCGAACTATGTTGTGATTCTCAGCCACGATAGAAACGCCATTGCTACCTTAACCCTTGAAAAATATGTCAATGCATGTTTTTATAGGCTATCAATTTCGTTTACACTATTATCTAATGTATCTAAAACAACTAATGTAGCTTAAACAACTTACTATAAATTAAAACATAAAAAGAGATAGATTTTAGCAAAATTTACCAAATCAAATCGATGATAAGTATAAGCTTGAATGTTTGAGATTCTAGAAAAGAGGAGAAAGATCTCTAGTGGTAGAAGCTTGAATGAATGGGTGAGAAGCTCGAATGTTGTAGAGTTCAAATGTTTTGTTTTGAGAAGTTTTTAGAAAATGAAAAGGGAGTATGACGGAAGGTTATGCGCGAGGATATCAAAGATGTATCTACAGACCACCCACTAACTTTTTAATAAATGGTGTTAACGGAGAATCATATTCAGACGTACCTTTTACGTATATCGAGATGCATCTCCAGATTAAATTTTAGCATAATAAAGTGCCTCTTCAATTTGATATGAGGAATTATTTAAAAAGGTGCATCTAAAAATGCATCTCTAAACGTGAGGGAGATGCATCTCTAAACATGAGAGAAAGTTGTGACTTTTCACGATGGTGGGAGCACATATAAGAGTGGAAAGAGCATTTTTCAAATTTTATTGGTAAGCACATATTGTTATTGGTAAGCACATATTGTTATTGGTAATGTGCTTAATATCCAACTCTTAGTTTAAAGTAGCTTACTTAGTATCATTCGTGTGTGATTAACACTTTCGATTTACAATTACTATTAAGAAAAACAAGTATTTAAATGAATGAATAACTCAATTAATATTTGATAGTTAAGTTAATTTACAATTACTATTAAGAAAAACAAATATTTAAATGAATGAATAACTCAATTTATATTTAATAGTTAAATTAAATGAGTGCGAGTTGTTTGATTCAGAATTCAATACTTATATTTATAAATTAATAAACATAACAATCTAAAATTGTCTTAATATTACAAAATTAAATATTTAAATAGTTTTGAAGCAACCACATCAATAGAAAGAAATGTGTTAGTCTGATTTGGCAAACAGAACAATTGAGAGCTCAATGCACATAAATGTTTTCCATCCTAAGAATTAGAACTCCAATTAATCTGTGCGGGTGGAGGCTGCTTGAGACTGCTGCAAGAGGGTAGAAGGTGAGGCTATTGTCTGCCCTGGTTGATAGATACCAGGAAATGCCCCGGGAGCAGCCTGTGTCTGGGGGAAGGTGAGATGTTGTCTCTGATGGGCAAAAGGTTATGTAGAGAATTTTCATTTCCGGAGGAGCTCATTGTCACACTAGGAGCATATCCAACAGGTAGAGTCATAAATGATCCAGAAGGTATTCCATTATGAGCCATATTTCCTGTGTTTCCTCCAGCCTTAAATTGTGGCATCTGGAAGGAATTCAAACCATATTTTTGAGCATTTTGAACAGTTAGAATCGGATGGCTCCCGGGAGTTGACAATACCTCCTGCTTTGGCTGCTCAATCTTTGAATCATAACCAGTTATATTAAATGCATAATCAAGATAACCTGACATGGTAGGATTTAAATTCAAACCATATCTTCAAGGATCATGAATATTCAGAGTCTGACAGGCCCTGGAAGCTAACAATACCTTCCAAATGTCAGACTGCCTTTCAATCCCTCTAGCACATGGAAATGTTTTGGATAAGTAACATGTTGCCTCGCCTCAGTTGATTGCACATGAGCTTCTGAAGCCGAGACTTCTGTGACATTAGCTGTTTTAGAAACATCTGCAAACACACCGAAAGGCATTATTGTTATTACAATTAGAGATACAACAAAAAGAATTGTGCAGAAAAAAACTTTTTATAACAGAATTTTTTGTGACTCTTGATTTTATCAGTATGATTCCTTAAAATGCGGGACTATTTCAGCAAATTAAATCTGAGAGTTAACTCATAGGAGAAAAATCCAAACCCAGGTGACAGATAATGTTTAAATTATCATATAGGTACAATCAGGCTGATTATCCCTTAAAATATCTTCAGAAAAGGTTTCAAAGGATTCTCCCCCTTCTTTTTTCTAAACCATGTGGGTTTTACTTCAGTTCAGTTAATTGCTTGAGGGTTAATACTTTCTTCCAATACTAGGGAAAACCATGACGGTATCAATTTAGTAAAATTGTTTGGATAAAAAATTCAATGTTACAACCTATAGGAGAAAGTGTGTAAATGGAAACAGGATATAAACAATCTTGTTATAAGATTTAACAAATATAGAATAAGAATTTTACCTTGAGGTGGCCTGAAAGAGCTATTCAATGATAAAGAGGATGAGAGTCGCTCAGATAAAAAGTTACTTTCAACTTCATTTAACTTTAATATGGCATTTGGGTTGCTTGTTGAATTCGTTGACCTGGACTTTTCATTCTTGGATGCTGATAAACCAATCCCTTCTTCAAGTTTGTTTCCTTCAACATGATTTGGCGGACATTGATCAGAACTTGATAGATATTTTCCTTGGTCAGTACTTGTAATTGAGCCGACGGCTTCGTTAGGGGAAGTGGTTGCTGCAACAGCAACAACAGCTTGAGGCTGGATATTTTCTTGATTGACAGTGTCATTAGCAGCTAAACTGGTTTTAGGGACGCTCAGTACACTACCTATGAGAGATCGGCTAGAAGAACCATGACCAGATTTTCCATTGGATAGATTTGCAGCACTATGGGGTGCAACAGCTGAACCTCTGTAACTGAAGAATCAGGAGATATTATCAATTTACTCATGCAATTTCAAATAAACTCAGTAAATTAAAAATCAAGTACGGAATTTTTTCAATATTGTAGTTATTACGCATTAACTTATGAAACAATAGAGAGTGATAATGTTAAGCTTTGTAAAAGGTTTACCCAATACAAAGCTTTTTACCAAAATCAATACAAGATTTGGTTAAAATTTTAGATGCAAACAAACAAAATATAATAGGGATATCAATTATCGCCTTACTTTTTTTCTTTAGTTTCTTTAGTTCGGTTACTTCTTTCCGTGTAATGCCTTTTTTTAGCAATAAACAAGAAACTATAAACCTTTTTCTTTCCGCTATTACATTTTCTTATAATCAAAGATAAAACAGTAAGAAAAACAAGTTAAGAAAATATATAAAAATTACAACCTTGAGGCGGTGTATTAGTTATTTTCTGTAAATCTGACTGAGTAGAGGAACCATTAGTTCTCTCTGCAATATGGACTCCATTTTCCCTTTGAATAGCAAGCTTCCTCCTACCACCACCATCTAACAAGAGATTTTGCAAGAAAATGTAACAGAAAATGAGCTAATTTTATGATGCATAAGACAGATATCTGTGCTATGCAAAAGATAATTGCAATAGCACAAAATGAAAAAAGTGGGGACAGAGTGCGACTCTATTTCAGCCTGATTGATTAAAAAAGGGTATAATAATAGAGCTGATGCAAAACGAAACAGAAGTATAATTTCCAGGGCTTAGGTGAAATATCTCAAAATTATTTTAGAAGGAAAGAACCTACTATCAAGCCTCTAAACAAATCCTACTATCAAGCCTCTAAAAAGCATGAAAATAGTACCAAAAACGTTTGAGGAAAAGCCCCCTGAAGCACGTCTTGCCCCTCTCCTCTGTCCATGTTGCTTTGATCTAGACTCCTCAGAAACCCTGCTGCTCAATACCTACAACGGTCAAGTTACAAACAAATGAATCGACCTAATAAATGATAAAGAAAACTACGGTAACAACTAATAACTAGACTTGTGCAATCACAAAAAACACACATGAAATGTTAAATAAATATCCCATATATAACCAACTGCAAAACACAAAACAGGTCTCTTTTACAGTTTGCAAGTGATAATGCACGATTACATAGTGCACCCTACGTATTCAGCAATCTAACTTTCAAATGCAATTACGAATTTACACACCAACTCCATAATCTTGCACAGCAAGCAACAGTAAAACAGAAGTAAACTAAACACAAAGGTTCCTCTTCTTGCGTCTCCTTCTTACTTCATGAAAAGTATCTGCAAACAAAAAATCCATAACTCAACAAACCCATCAAGATAACAATAACAAAGAAAAAGAAGCTCAAAACATCTGAGTTTCACACTCAGCTATGATAACAATGAAGTAAAGTTTCAAACTTGCAACAAATATATGTTCAATTAGTGAATAACAAAAGCAGATACTGAAAGATAAGATGAAAAATGGCATAGTAACCTAAATAAAGAAGCTTCTGAGCGGTTTCTTTGGGATCCATGGAACATTCTTTAAGGGCGGCGTAGATTTCATCGGAACTGTGGTGCTTTCCGGTGATCTCTCTGACTTCATTGATGGTGGGGATCGGAACCCTAGAGCCGCCACCAGCGCCGCTCATTCTGATGATTTACAAATTTACCGCTACCGCCAGTAAAAAAAATAAATTAACTTTTCACGTAATTTACAAATATTTTCTTGTAGTCAAACTCAATCGTAAGAATAAATTTATATAGTTTTTCTTTTCTTTGTGAACCCTCCTCCAATACCTTTTAAAATTATATAGATATAGATACTTTCAATCAATCAAATAATAATAATAATAAAATACATTTTAACTATAGTTTATTTCAATTAATTTTCTTCTTTATTTATATTTATATTTTTATTATTTTATATTTAATAAGATATAATAATTAATTTATATTTTAAATTTAATATTTTTTATTTAATTATTAAATATTTATTGCATAATACTAGTACGTTTGAAATATATAAAATTTGGAGATTTTAAAACAGTACGAAAACTATAATACTCTTATATTTTTTTAGGCAAAATACCATTTTTTGTCCCTTAACTTTATCTTGGGGTTCATGTTGATCCCTTATCTTTAAAAAGTGGCAAGTTGGTCCTTTAACTTTTAAAATGGTGTCATTTTAGTCCGCACAGTCAGTTGCCCCCAAACGTCTATTTGTTTTGTATATCTGGCAAATAACATGGCAATCTTGTTCATGACATGGCAACAACACTAAAATTATGAGACCCACAGTTTACCTAACCAATTGAAGGCGCATCCTTCCTAGACCAGAAGCATCTACGCACCATCTGCAATTTTTAACATAAAATCACTCAATACATTTTTTGTATAAGGTGAGAAAGCAGACATCATTTCAATAATTGAGAAGCAAATCACCCAAACCACAAATTGACTCTTCCAAAGAGGAGTTCATATTAGACAGAAAAGTGAAGCATCTCAGTAATTAATGAGAAAACCTCCTCAAACAGAGTGAACATGCCACCACAAGTGTGTTAAAAATTTGATAATTTAACTAATCTAATACATTCATGTTTGTTCAAAAAAGTGTGTTAAAAATTGCAAATCATTTAATCAATAATCATCATTCAAAGATAGTTAAAAATTGCAATAGTCATCATCGGTCTATATTAGCTTTGAAGTCGTCATAATTTTCTTCATTAATTGAAAATACAATGCATGTTCTTTTCTTACACATAAACAATACATATTTATTCATTCTTCAATTATGTTTCGTGACTATCTAGTGCATAGACATCAACTGGACATGGATTTTTTGGACTATCTAGTGCATCATCATCAAGTAGAAATGAATTTCATGGACCAACTGGTGCATCAACATCAAGTAGAAATGGATTTCATGAGCTATCTGGTGCAGCAACTATGGTGCCTGTAAAATATGTTGAGGACAGTTATGAACATGCATTTGTGGTATCAAATTCAAATCAATATTACATTACATTATGAAAAAGATGGAATCTACTCTGTGAAGACAATATATAACCTCCTACGACATATTAACTCATTTAAGGCTCCTGACCCTTCTTCTCTGCACTCCAAGCAAGTGTGAAAGATGATATGGAATCTTTTAGTGCCCCCAAAAGTTAGGAACTTCCTCTGGCAGCTGGCGAAGGACATCCTCACCCCCACAAAGCAAATCTACGTAGCAAAGGTATTGTGCTTGATCCTATATGCTCCTTCTGTAACTCTGTTTCTGAAACTTACAAGCATTTGTTTATGCAATGTGAGTTTGCAAAGGTTGTGTTCTTTTCCTCTCCGTTGGGATATCGTATTCCTCTTGAGTCAGATTTTCTTGATTGGTTGCTCGCCAAGTCCAAAGACAAGCTTAATAAGCAATTGTTTACCTTTTCTCTTTGGAACACTTGGATTGCTAGGAATGACCTGCAATTTAACAATAAAAAAAATGGAGCCTTTTGTTGTTGCGGAGTGAGCTTGGCAGGGAGTTATGAAGTATTGTCAGGAAACTGGATTGGACAAAGTGTCTAGGAGCCAAGACAATAACCCGCTGGAGGAACCTATTCCTAAAGGTGTATGTACTATGCAGGTAGATGTTGGACTTATCGAAGAGGAAGGGATCACGTTTGGGTGCATTGTGAAAGATCAGGCCCAGAAAGTTACTGTTGATGCATGTGCGGTCGAGAGAGTCAGGGTAGATCCTTGTCTGGCCAAAATTTTGGCTATTAGATGAAGCATTAACCTGGTGAAAGTTTTGGGTTTTGACAAAATTCATCTTCTTTCGGATTCCTCATCTGCAATAGATTGTATTAACTTTGTTTTAAGTCTTGCAAATATTTATCAAATTGCCTTAAATTTTAAGGAGTTGTTACGTAGTTTTTCTGTTTCGTCAGTTACCTTTTTGAATAGGTTGTATAATGTGGATGCTCATTTCATGACAAATGTGGCCAAAACAATGGGCTCTAGAATTTGGTATGGATGTATTCCCGTTGTTGCCTTTGAGGCTTAATAAAAAATTTCAGTTGACAAAAAAAATATTATAATAATCTTAATAAAAATTAAAATCTCAACATAAATTAGTGACAGTAACAATGGAAAAAGTGGGCTCAAAAACCCATTATCAAAATGGAAAACTAATTAAAAATAAAAAATAAAATAAAATAATCATTAAAATAAAATTTAAAAAAAAAAATAACACCTAAAGAAAAAAAAAGTAGAAAGAATAAAAATAACAATAAATAAAAACTATTAAAAAAACAAATAACTTCTAAATTTAAAGAATAAAAATAAATTGACTTTTTCAAACCCTTCAAAACCAAAATTCATTTTCTTCCAAAATATTATCTCTTTCTCAATCTCAAATCAAACTTAACAAAGTCCCACAAATCCACAAACAACACACAAACTCATCATGAATCAAAAGTAGGCAGCCGCGTGGAGGTGGCGACGGCGCGACGTGGCTAGTTGCTTGCAGCGGCTGGGAGTAGCTTCAACGATGGCGTTTTGCGGCAGCGGATTCAGTTTCAAAGTTCCTTCTCTTTTGTTTTCTTTGTCGTTTTTGTGGTGTTGTTAGTATTAATTTGATTTTTGTGTTGTTGTGATTATGATATTGAAGGCTTGCTTCAATTTTGTGTTTGGTTCTATTTCGGATCCTTTTGTTGTCAAGTTGTATGATTCTGTGATGTTGGTTAGATGTTGTGATGAAGGCGATTTTATTGTAAGGAAGGTTTATGAAAGTGATTGTAAGGTTGATGGTGAAGAATGATTATTGAGAGATGATGAGAAAAATGGTGAAGTGGTGAAGGTGAATGTTACTCATGTATTTTCTCCCACAGAATAATTCTCCATTTTTATTTCATCGTAAAATAACAATAAAATAAAAATAAACCAATTTAAAATATATAATTTTTGTAATTTTGTATAACATAAAATAAAAAGTGTAGCAAATATATATATAAAGAAAATTAAAATAAATAATTATTAAATAAAATATCCCTAAGACAATCATTTTCTTTAAAAAAAAGTTTATAATAATAATAATGAAAAATACAATAAAAATCATACAAATATTTATCTAAAAAATTCGAACAAAATTGAGGAATGACAATACACAAATTATCATTTAGTTCATCTAGTCTACTCTAAGCTTCTAATAGATAATCAAGTTGTTATCCTCCTAGAATTTGTTCCTCTAACAACCTTCAATAAATCATAGTATTTGAAAGAATAACTTGGTTGTATTTTCCCCCTCAACGTTGATATTTTATAGAACTAAGTACTCTATACAAGGTACAACAATGGTATAAGCTATATGAGACAAAAGATACAACATTGTATGGATAAGACGTGCTATGTGAATAAAGGGTGTGAAACTTCTTAATGCAATAGTACAAAGATCTCAATGACTCCTTTATCAAAAGTTCAAGATCATACAACAATCATGAACAAAGAAGATATTTAAATACTGAATTTCTCACTATTATATTCATCGAACATCTCAAAAGCTCAACAAACAACATTGAGAATAAAATTTTGAGAATAAAATATGTATGATTGTATTTTTTAAATGATTAAGTATTAGCCAGGTAGTGCCATTTTAGTGGTTTATGAGAGGTTATTTGACGCATCACAAAAGCTCAACAAACAACATTGATAATAAAATGAGAGGTTATTTGACGCTTTTCTGACACACTTTTTGGGGCTTTAAAAGAAAAAAAGTGGAGAACATAATGGGGGTTCGATTTCCTAGATAAGTATTAATGGATTTGGGAAATTTTGGAGTTTGTGGACGCTATTGGAGAGCTTATTCTTCAGTGAATCTTCATGATCTTCGAGTTTACACTTATGGCATTGATTAATTTTAATATGTGTGGCTATATTTTTCTTAGGTTAGGTCTTATTTGATGATGAACCTATTTGTACTTGATTGTGACATATGATCGGATAACGTTAATGTAATTGTCTTGAATCTCTGTTATTATTCAGTTGAAGATTTTGCTTATTGACTATTATTTGTTACGACATTCGATTTTATTTTGATAAGTAGTGACTACTGACCTTAGGGATATTTATCTGAACTACTTTAACTGTTGACTTCGCTAATTGACTAGGGATAGGATAATTAGGAATTGTGACTTAGGGACTAACGCACTATGTTGCCTAGTCTGACGGTACATTTGGCCTAAAGGATAGGGGAATTGACACCTAGACTAGTGAGTTGCACGCCAAGGGATTAGGTGTAGTGGTAAAGTTAGTCTATCGTGTAACTCTGTAGTCATTGCATGTCAGTTAACGTGAGTTTCATCAATTAAATATAAATAGGGGATTTTGATAATAAGACATGTTTGCCTTTATCATCATCGTTATAAAAACTAATTTGTGTTTTCGACCAAACAATTCTGAAACCCCCCCCCCCTCACGTTTATTATTTTTACTTACATCGCAAAATATTCCTTGTTCTAAATTCGCAATCCATGTGGAGACGAATTTATTTTATTATTTTGATTACCTCGCTAGTACACTTGCTAATAAATTGTCATCAACAAATAATACAGGGAGATTTAATGTGATTTATGGATACATAATCATGACATGTGTCTCAAGTTAATCGGTCATATAATTGCATGTTACCTCAAGGATGAAGAGAAAAACATTGTTTATGACATGACATTAAACGTGGTGCATCCCAACAACATACTTGCAACTTTGAAAAGGAAAAGACCTCAAAATATCTCAAATATCAAGCAAGCATACAATGTCTGTGTCCAAAACAACAAGACAATATAAGGGTATAGAAATGAAATGCAATAATCGTTGAAGCTTTTAGATGATAACCATTATGTATTTAGGTACAAAGTGTGCGAGGATGAAGAAATCAGTCGAGATATATTTTGGAGTCATCATAATTCCATAAAGTTGTTCAACACATTTCTCACTGTACTCATTATTAATTCAACATATAAGACCAACAAGTACAGGCTTCCATTATTGGAAATTGTTGGTGTTACTTCTATGGAAAAGTCTTTTTGGTTGAGTTTGCGTTTTTGGAAAGTGAAAAGAGGACAATGTTACTTGGAGTTTAGAAGTGTGTCAAACAATGTTGAAAGACTAAGAAAACACGCAAAAGGTCATTATCAATGATCGTGATACCACACTGATGAATTCAGTTGCAAAGGTGTTTCTTACATCATATGTATTACGTAACAAAGAATGTGAGGAGTAGACTTAAGTCTGCGGTAGGGACCAAACAAATAGAGGATGAAGTTGGAAAAATGGTCAAAGCATGTGTGATATTAGAAAGTATAATGAATGTCTACAATGTTATAATAAATTATTCTACTAAAGAGCTATATGCATATTTTGTAATACATTTTAGGAAAGTGTGTGAGAAATATCTGAATTTCTTGAAATATGTTAACAGTGCAATTCTAGACCAGTTGAAGGATAAGATGTTTGTGCTTAGACTGATCAAGTTAGACACCTCAAAAATACAAAAATTAGCATAGTTGAATCTGCTCATGCTACTTTGAAGATTTGGTTGGGAATAGTAAAAGTGATTTATGTAGAGATTGGGAAAAGATCCAAAATCACCATAACGAGATACGACATCATTTGGTCGCAACATCATAACATTAGAACACAAATTTAGAAATAACAGTCTTTATTCACATTTTATGGACAATATATCTCAAGAAGGATTGAATTTTATATATCATGAAGTATGATTGTACAATAAGGAAGATGTACGGTGTTCCTATGTTTGTGGGTTGTCCAACACGAATGGATGAGGTTTACACCCACTGAAAAAGGCTATGAGGTCAAACTAACACAGAGTGACAATTCAACGATGCAATAGCCGTCCTATTTCGAACATGTTAACAAACTTTTTCAGATTCTTCAATCCAAAATCTTAAAAAAAATAAAAAAATTCAAAATGCTCGCATTAGGAAACCATATTCTTCACCACCTTTACAAAAAAAGATACACATTAAAGAGATGACAGTTTTTATGCACAAATACATTGAACGAGTTATAGATGTTAAGGGTAACAGTAACTCATATACTTGCCCACTAACAACTTATCAAATTGTTGAAGGTACATAAAGAATCATATACAACGTTGTACGAAAAAAAAACATTTTGATGCAATTCATGAATCTCTTATTCTTTGTCTTAGCAATCCGGTACTGGAGAAAAAAAAAAGGGTGTGCTTCTCTAAAATGGGTCATCTTATAGAAAATACATATAGTAGAGTATATATTGATTAGACAAGATATAGCTTCTCTGAAACACTGTTTTTCCACTTTAGAATCCCCCACCTCAAAATTCATTCGGACGCATTATTTTTATTAAGTGATTTTTATAATCATTACATTTTGTTCAAGTTTATTTGAAATCGGGATGTCCTATACCACATATATCATCAGAGTGGACATCTCATTCCACAAAGGAAGTTGAAACTTGGTCGAATTATTTTTTGGATAACATGCAAGAATTCACCTAGTTAAGCGAGATTGAAAAAGAATCAAATAAGAACAAAGTCAAAGGTAGAACCACTTGTTAATATAGTTTTAGGTGGTGACACACATTTTGATTCATTTTAGTTTTTATTTTTAGTTTTTATCTACAATGTATTTAGGTGGCAACGCATGTTTTATAGGTAATATTGGATTGATATTAACAATGTAAAATGTATATATTTTCATACATTGAAATTTATATTTCAATTTTCTAAATTTTTGTATCTTTGTATTTTAAAACATGTTATATTTATATACTAGATTTTGTATGAACAATGCTGAAAAAAATCCATAAATGTATTTTTGGACACATCCCCTTATATATATATATATATATATATATATATATATATATATATATATATATATATATATATATATATATATATATATATATATATATATATATATATATATATATATATATATATATATATATATAAAGGTGTATCCACATAATTAGATTTCTAAGGTCCATATTAATCTACTACTTGTGTATATATGAGTGCTCATCATCTTGTTATTAGCACAAATACGAACACAAATGTCTCAATATTCATATCTCGTTTATGTTCACAGAGATCACTCGTCTTGTCAATCTAAAATCCATACTAGAGAATTTGTACCCACATCGGTCGGTGTTGGAGCACCCTCTAAGTAGTTGGTAGAATTAAAAGGATTTTTTGGGATTGGTTTCAAGCTTTTTTCGAGAGTAGATGGGGAATTGTATTCGGATAATTATAAGGAAAATATCATTTGACAGCCTTGTGGAATGGTATGGACCCATTCAAAAGAAAATATTCAGTAGTACCTCATATGTGGTCCCACTTTCTCTTAAGTTTCCTTGTCTTTTGACTGAGTAAGAATCTTTTGACACATAGCAATCTCATTTCCATTATTGTAACCATCACGAGTCCTTTGACCAACTAACAAAACAACACAATAAATTCAAAACCAATGCATGTAACAAACACAAATTATCATGTGATTAAATGCTTTTAGAACCTTAAAATAATCAATTATGTAAGCAGAAGATAGGCTCAGCAGAGAAATCTGTACAACACTATCACTAATCTGGCCACTTCAAATATAAAAAAATGATTCATTGTCCATACGAGTTTTCTGGTTTGATTCTCTTTTCAGATGCAGGTTTTATGGTTTTCAATCGGGCGCTTTTTCAGCATCAGTTGGACCGGAAATATCATCGACTGTTTCAATTTCCAAGCTAGTGGTAGTCGCGCTCTTTCTATTTCTACGATCCTGAAAGTGATTAGTTATCTTGCTTATGTTTTACTAATGTTTTACCAGATAATACGTCAAGAGGTATTGAAGCGAAGCAAACCTCTCGAAATGGATATTCGTCGGCTTCAAGCATCCTAACAACATGACTCATCTTGGGCCTTTTTTCTGCGTCGGGATCAATACATCTAAGAGCGACCAGAAGCGAACGCTTTAAAGCACGCGCAGATGGTTTAACTTTGAGTCTCGGGTCCACAACTTCCTCGGCTCTCCTTGCCCCCACCATCATCTTGAGCCATTCAACAAGACTTACCTGCCGAAACAAAATCTCATCAGACATGTGAAGGATGAACAAGATGACAAGGTTCTAAAGGATTACGGTTACGCACCTCATCAGAAGGACGCGAATAATTTACAGGGTCCCTTCCGGTAACGGCTTCAAGCAGGAGGACACCAAAGCTGTAAATGTCACTCTTCTCATTTAACAAACCGCTATTGGCATATTCTGGTGCTACATAGCTGAAATTCGCAATAGAAGTTTATTTCATAATTGAGTAAATCTTAAATAAAACTTATCGAAAGAGATACTGAAAATTACTTTATACCCGAACGTTCCCATTACTCGAGTAGTTATGTAACTTTCTCCTGATTCCAAAAGTTTGGCCAAACCGAAATCAGAAACTTTCGCATTGAACTCCTTGTCGATCAATATATTGCTGGACTTTATATCTCGGTGAATAACTTTCGGTTCTATTGCTTCATGTAAGTAAGCAAGCCTGCAACCAACCACGGTAAAATATATTATAACGTCAATGACATAATATTATCAAGATGATACATATTACTAATTTGCATGCGGATCTTACGCTTTGGCTGTGCCGAGAATAACTTTCATGCGGGCCTCCCAGGTAAGTGTTCCAAGTTTTTCTTCGTGTAACCACTGTTCTAAGTTACCGTTGTTCACATATTCATACACCAGCAGCCTGAATAATACTCAGAAAGTACATGCATTATAACATAGATAGAAGCAAAACAAGGAGAAAAGAATCGTTGTTTACGAATTATTGGGAACGAACGAACTTGTGAGAGTACTATACGTATGTAACATAAAATGGTGAAATGAATACCTGTGAACTCCTTCTACGCAATATCCAAGTAGGCGCACGAGATGTTTATGTCTAACATGGCCTATAGCTTCCACTTCAACCCGGAATTCTCTCTCTGCTTGTCCCCTATGAACTCAATGTGGAACACAATTATATAACAAAAGATAAAAAAAAAAGAAGTCATTGTTTATGAATAGTGTCAATCTATGCATCACTGACACTTGTATAAAAGGTGTATTTGATACTGATACGACACTGACACTTGTAGTTAGATTCAACTATTATACTTTCTCAAACTATTGTCAGCGTCAACATGGTAGTGTCAGTGTCGTGTCAGGTGTAGAAAAATTATTGACAAAAACATTAAAAGGGTACACTAATAATAATATGAAATATCCTTACAAGTTGTTAAGAAGTTTCTTCACGGCAACATCGGTCCCATTGATCAGCCTGCCCCTATAAACAACTCCATATCCGCCCTCGCCGACAATGTTATCCTTCGAAAAATAATGAGTTGCTTGTTCGAGATCTCTAAGTGTAAACCAGTGACCCCACCCGAGATGCGAAAATTCTGGCAAGCCAATCAAAGGAGAGGTGGTTGTTGGCCCTCCACCATACGACAATGTAGATCGCTTCTTGAAATTCCCGGAGCTTCCTTCTTCCCATGACAGCGAACTTAATCCTCTCTCGTGATGATAAACTGAGCTGCACTGACTAACACTATCAGGATCACTGAATTTTCCCATCTTCATACAAACCGACATCTTGTCCAAATTACTATCATTAGGAACAAACGCGTTTCCATATTGAACATGAGAGTTCTGCACCCCGACAATGTCAACATCGATATCTTTTGACACATTCGGTATTTGGGCCTTGTCCAGAGATCTCCTACTCCTAGACTTTCTCCGAAACATCACCCATACAGACAACATACAAAGAATCAGCACAATAAATGCTCCAACACCTATCCCAATCAAAACCCATCTTTTCAAACCCAAAACTGATGTCTTCTTCGATAACGCAACATTCAACGAATTATTGGATGACATAATCGGTTGCTAACATTGAATCAATCGCCTCCTCTAAAGTTCTTCACCAAAGTGAATCAAGGCATTGCCATCTGAGTACAAGAATCTAGCTAAGCACACCCCTTTGTCAAGGCTTTGAAACACACATGTTTGAACATTCTAATTCACATCTCGCAACAATCCCATTAACATAAAGGAAAAATCGGCAAGGAAAGCATTCACTTCTAAACTCCAAACTAAATTTGAAGATTGAATTTTTCTTTGGATAGGTAAATGCTAGTGGTGGTTACCTTAGTTGTCCCAACCCAAACCGTCGGGGGACAATTTTCAAGCTTGATTGTCAATGGCATAAAATAAAGAATCTAAGTTCCAACTATGAGCATTCATTTGTTCTTAAATAAAACTAAATGACATTAAAAAAAGGAACATATAGAAAATCAACAATTCATTGCAAAAGTAAATGTTGATCATCACATCACATTCACAACAATTCTGACAAAAAAGAAAAATAAATTGGCAAAGCATCACTTATAATCCAAGCAAAGTGAAACAATTAATTATCTACTATTATCCAAAAAGACAAAGCATATACCTTTGTGTGGATTCAAGGTAGCTAGCTATCTTCCTTGATCTTCTTCTACCTTGAGGAAGCAAAGAAGCAACAAGTTTCACACTTCTTTTTGAACCAACAAACTCAATGTGCATAGCAGGCACATCAACACACAAACCCTACCACAAAATCTAGAATTTCAGTACCATACCCCACTAGTAACAAACAGGTGAACCACATAAAAAATATATAAATAAAACAAATCACTATTAAAACCCAAAAATTTAAATAAAATGCCAGATAAATATCTGATTTTTATGATTAAAACCCAAAAATTAAAAGGAAATGCCAGAAAAAAAATCTGATTTTTATGATTAAAAACCAAAAATTCAAAGGAAATGCAAGATAAAAATCTGATTTTTATGAGAGAAAATTTGTAGGTTTGGGAAAAGAGAAAAGGACAAATTAGTAAAATGGTTGATGGATATTGTAGTTGTAGAAGAACAAGACAAGAGCAATGAAACCTGGTTTGTAACGAATGAAACCATAAGAGAGAAAAGGGAAAGTAAATATGAACAGTGTTGAAAAAAGCAATGTAATGTAATGAGAAAAAAAAAACAAGAGAGAGAAAGAGAAAGAGAGAGGATGAACCTAAATCCAACAGGAGAAGAGAAAGTGAATGTGTCGTCTGGAAGCCCCAAATCTAGCTGCCGCTTATGTCATGTCTGTTTACCAAACTGTCATATTTGTATGAAAAGGAACATTCACATGTAAATTTTCAATCTTTGTCTCTGTTTTTTCTTTACTTTTCATGTTGTTTTTTTAACGAAATTTAAGGGTTCTAGAAATTTTAGGAAGTTATTATCTACACTATATCTAATAGATAAATAAAAATATTTTTCATTAAATATTTTAATTAAACATCTGAACCGATCGGAAAACTCAATAACTATCTGCTTCAAAAATATATGTTTTCATATTGACAATAAAAGTTAATCTTATAATTTTTCTTTTTCTTTTGTTGGTAGTCAACTCTTTATTAATAGAATTATTTTTTATAATTATTTTTATATTTTAACATATTTAAGAAAAAATAAATAAATATTTTAGTTTTAAAATATGTGTTAAAATTGTAAATATGTTTATGAGCTTGTCTTTTGTTATTAATTTCAGAAAATAAATTGATTGGTTAAGATTTTAGATTCATAAAGCTACTATTATTTTAGAAAAATTGATGTTGACATTACTTATTATAAACAAATTTGTTTGAAAAGAATATTCTATAGCATAATTTATTAAAGGTGTTTAGAGAGTGTGCATTTCTGCTAACTGTAAGTTGTATTTTAGGATAAAAGTTGAATTAATTTTTCATTTTTCTTGATTTATAAATTTCATTTATTTTATGGATTCACTTTGTTATAATATCTATTTCTACTAAATAAAGAAAAAGTAATTAATTATAAAATGAATAATTAATAACTCTATTTGATGTTGATATTACTTTCCAAAAGAGTTGTTATATTTTGGTAAACATAGTAGATGTTTATTTAAAAAGTTATCTTATGTTATATATTGTGTCAAAGTTTTGTTTTTTCTGGAGCTACATCTACGAAATAATTTTAAATTGGTAAACGTTGGAAAATTTTTAAAATAATTCAGTTCAGGAAATTTTCGTAGATGCATCTCCGGAACGTCTAAGCGCCAGATTGTTCCGTAGATATCAGTGTTTTAAAAACCGGCCCGGTCATCGAACCAGTGAGGGTATTAGGTCACTAGTTTATCGGTCGAACCACTGGATCATTGGTCGAACCGCATGACTAAACCGGATTAAACCGGATAACTCGGTTGAATAGACCTGTCATTATATAGATATAAAATCGGTCGAATCAGATGATTCAGTTTCTAAAAAAATATAACTAGTACTTAAATTTTTTGAAAATATCATATCATAAATTCACAAGTTCATAATTTAAATTCAAATTTTAAACAAATGTATCACACATAATAAAATAATACAAAATTACAAAATCTAATTGCAACATAATATAATTGAATAATTTATAACAAAATAACTCCAATGTCTACTTAAGTTTAGTTACAAAGAGGTAAAATTATTTCAATATTGAGATCTCTTTGGTGGTGGTGTTTTCAAAACAATCAAAACAATTTTTTTTTTTAATTTTTATAACTTTTGCATTTAAATTTTAATTAAAAAATAAAAAATGCATTAGAACCGGTCCAACCCTAAACCCGGTTTTTCCCGGCCCAACCCGTTTTTTTCCGGTTTTTATCGGTTTGATGACACAGACGATCGAACTAGTAAATCAGGCCGGTTACTAGGCCGGTTCCCAGTCCGACCGGCCGGTCCAGTTTTTAAAACACTGGTAGATATAGTTCCGGAAGTTTTTGCTATATTTGAAACCTGCATGATCACTCCCCTATTGTTGTGTTTTCTTCTTCCACACTCACCTTCACCAACCTAAAAAATCCTACATTCTCAATATCATTTTTCACTCCAAAGCTCCAACTTTTTTGTGTAACAAATCAAAGAGAGCAAGAAAATATCAAATTTGAGGTAAAGATTGCACTTTATCCACTACATTGCTCACATTAATCATCAAACTTTTGGAGAAAAAAAAGTAACGTTGCTTCCAGAGTTGTACCTCCAAAACGTGTTAAAGATAAACACTTTCGGATGTACAAAGGGGTACCACCAACAGATTTAGCCGGCGACACTTGTTTTGATTCGTTTTGAATTTAGGAAAAGTTCTAGAGATACACCTCCGGAACCAATACTTATGGGGTCGTCTGTGGGAACGTTGTTTACAACAAGTTTGAGATCAAGAATCAAGACGATGTAAGGGTGATGTGGCGAACGTATTTCGGTTTCGAAGAGAAAATTCTGCTCGAGTTGGAGGCGACCGTCCGAAGAACAGTCGATGACATCTTAGAGATGTGCAAGCGTCCACCGGGGTATTAAAATAATATTTAAATTTCTGTCAAAATCATCAATGTAACGCCGATTTTATTTTATGAATGTTGATTTTATCATTGCAATGTTGATTTTCTGATATTCTGTTTCTGGTTTTCTTTCGTAAATACGCATACAGAAATATTTCGTAGATGCATCTATGGAATTAATTTAAAAAAACTGAAAAAAAGTGTGTCTGGAGATACATCTTCAAAATCAAAGAGATATTTTAAACAGAGCACATAGTGCCTAAAAATACCAAAAAGTTGAATAAAAAATTCTCTAAATATATAACATTCACAAACAATAAAGACTATAAAATTATGAACATGCTAGACCGAAAAAACCAACTTGTATGTTTTTAACAATCATTAATTACTTAATTTCTTTATGAGTTTTGAATTTTAAAAAAAAAACTTAAAAATTAACTAAATAATTTATTTATAAAATGACTTGATAATAAAAAATTAATAACTCTAATGCCACATCATCAAAAAGTATCATATTATTAAAAAAATTTAACATCTTTTAGATAAGAATACTGTTTAAAAAAAAATGATGTGAATTTCGTAAGGAAATTTTACCTCATACTCTGTCACTTATACCTATACTCCCACATTTTTTTAAAAATACTTATTTTATCCTTATATATTTAATATTTTATTATTTTATTTATTTTGTATATTTTTAAGAGTTCTGATCCAACTGTCTATCGGAAGACTTCAAAAATGACATCTGGTAGGTTTTTTTTTCCAAACCGGAACACATGTTTAAAGAGTTCCAGAATGCAAAAATAATATATCGGAAGACTTCAGAAAAGACTTCTGGTAGTGTAATTTAAGTGGTGCTCACCGGAAGACTTCATCAAAGAGTTCCGGTAGTGTAATTTGTGATGAAGTCTTTCGGTACGTGTTTCCAATTTATTTATTTTTTAATTTTTTTAATTTTAATTTTATTTTTTATTATTTTATTTTTAATTTTTTTTTAATTTTTTGTTTTTAATTTTTTTTATTTTTAATTTTTTTAATTTTTAATTTTTTTTTATTTTAATTTTTTTTTGAATTTTTTTTTATGTAATTTCAGAAATTCCTTTACAAATATGTGATAAAGATCAGATATGTATAGATACGTCTGATGTTTTTTCAACAACTCAAAGATTTGGTACACGAGAAGAGGTAATAAGATGGATTAAAGAGATCGGAATTCGAAATAAAGTTACGGTTATCATCACTCGTTCAGATATTAAAACAGGCCAGAGAGGAAGAAGTAACAAATTAATATTTGGATGTGATAAAGGAGGAAAACACATAGATATTGATAGTGGAACCCAAAGTGCGACGAAAAAATGTGGATGTCCATTTAGAATCAGATCAATTCCAGCGAATGATGGATCTGGATGGAAGATTGATGTAAAATGTGGAGTTCATAACCATGGTTTACCTGATAGATTAGAAGGTCACGCATTTGTCGGTAGGTTGACAGCGGATCAGAAGCAACATGTTGTTGATTTGACAAAGAGAAAGGTTCCACCTAGACATATATTGCTTTCATTGCAAGAGCAAGATCCAGATAATGTCACTCGGATCACGCAAATATACAAACAGAAGAGTATGATAGAAAAAAATATAAGAGGTCCTAGAAGTGAGATACAACATTTGTTTAAGCTCGTTGAGGAAGCAGGTTATGTTTATTGGAGTAGAAAAAGAGATGACTCTGAAGTAATTAGAGATATCTTTTGGGCTCATCCAGATTCAGTTAAATTGTTGAATATTTTTCCTATTGTGCTAGTTATGGATAACACTTACAAGACAAACAAATATAGGCAACCTCTGTTTGAAATTGTTGGCATGACATCAACCGAGTTGACTTTTGCTATCGCATTTGCCTATATTGAGTCTGAGCAAACTGAGACTTTTTGTTAGGTGCTAGATAAGCTTAAACAATTGTTTGTGAAGAAAGAGTTGTGTCCACAAGTGATTTTGACAGATAGAGATCTTGCTTTGATGAAAGCCATTGAAATTGTGTTTCCAAAGTCGATCAATATGCTATGTCGATTTCATATTAACAAGAATGTTGGTGCAAAACGGAAACAATATGTGGCTAGTGAAATGCAAAAGAAAATTGACGATTTATGGACGGATGTTGTATGGGCTAGTGATGAGGTTGAGTATGATCAAAGGTTGAACCAACTTGAGCAGGAGTGTGTTGATTGTAATAAATTTATTGATTATGTGAAGGACACATGGTTGAAACCACATAGACAAAGATTTATTGGAGCATGGATTGATCGAGTGCTACATTTGGGTAACACCACGACTAATCGGTATGTATTTATTTTTAGTATTTATAAATTGTATTTTATTTTGAATTTTTTAAAAATATTTTTAATCTGTATTAATTTTAGGGTTGAGTATGCTCATTGGAAGTTAAAGCAAATGTTAGGGAACAATATTGGTGACATGGTCAAATGTTGGGAGGCTATAAATGACAATTTAAAGTTACAATTGGGTAATATTAGAGCTTCTTTTCAAAAGAGTTTTTATGAAGTTGAGCATGCCCACGTAAGTCCATTTTACAATAATTTACGTGGTTCAGTATCTCGAAATGCATTGAGACGCATTGCTGAAGAGTTAAAACGAGTTGATTATGTTGGAACTAACAAGGAAATATGTCGTTGTACTCTTAGAACAACCTACGGATTACCTTGTGCTTGTGAGTTGACAGGATATAGAATTGATGGTATACCGATACCAATAGATGCTGTACATGTTCATTGGAGAAAACTAAGTATGGAAGTTAAGTTGAATGAAGACGTAGATGATGGATCAGAGGTGGATATGAGTAGTGCAATAGATGAGTTATGGAAAAGGTTTAAGTCACTGGATGTTGTTGGGAAAAGGGCATTAAAAAGTAGGGTGTTTGAACTTGCCTTCCCTACAATGACTTCTATGTGTCCACCATCTGAGAAAATAAAAACTAAAGGGGGAGTCAAGAAGAAAGACAAAAAACCAGTAGGATATGATGTTTATAGAGACCCTTCTTATCACGAGTATGTTGATCAAGCATCTCAATCTTCACAGATGCAATCGCAACCATCACAAACTTCGAAGAAGTTGAAATTATCTCAGTCTTCACAAAAGAAATCTCAACCATCACAAGCTTCGAAGAAGTTGAAATTATCACAGTCATCTAAGCAGTTCATCCTTCAGTTTCCTAATCACATTCGGTCATATATTGATGATCTAGTTAATGTTGTATCAGATGGTAATTGTGGATTTAGAGTCATTGCTTCATTGCAAGGATTGGGTGAAGATGGTTGGTCAATGATTCGTCGAGACTTGGGGTTGGAAATAATACATAATGAAAGATCAAGTTTGTATGCCAATTTATTTACTAATCAGTTAGCAGTGGTGAGAGAATCTTTGATGATAGAGGAAGTCGGTTCTCAACCACCACATAAATGGTTAACTCTACCAGATATGGGTTACATGATAGCGAATCATTATAATGTTGTACTTGTCTATTTAGGAATTGAATGCTGGACTTTCTTCCCTATGACAACTTCATTTTCACCGAATGCAGCAATCTACTGCATTGGTTTTGTAAATGGAAATCATTGGGTTCAGGTACTTAGTTGTTTTTTTGATAATGCGATCAACCCTAAGTATTTTTCTTTATTTTTTACTTACTATTTTGATTATTTTTTTATTTAGGTGAACATGAAAGAAGGGTTTCCATTGCCACCGGTGACAGTAGATTGGAAGAATTTTCGTTCTCCAGCAGCAACATCTTGGATGCTAGGATTTGCACCACGTCTACAACATTGGCAACAACTTACGCCTATATTACCAACACATTATACATTATAAATTATGTTACTCATTTTTAATTTCAAAACATGAATAATGAATTTTGTTACTCATTTTTAATTTCAAAATTTATAATATGTAAAGCCTCGAACAAATCCGCAAACTGTGGGTCAAATGAGTCTAAAAGTTAACATATAATCATAAATACAAAATATAAGTCACTGTGATCGAGCAATATGTAAAGCCTCGAACAAATCCGCAAACTGTGGGTCATCATCTTCAGCACTAGCCTGCTGAAGATAACGATGAATCAACGAAGACACACGAGCCCAACTAGGATCAGATGGTCCTGCTTCATATACTGGAACTGGCATCTCAGCTGACATCTCTGCTGGTGCATTATGATAGGGTATCGGTACCAAACGAGGATGAGAGACACAATAATACCACTCAAGATATCCATCATCTGTCTCGTATGGGGTGGTGGCCGGTGCTGTCGGACGAATCACATTCTGGACGCTCTGATGGTAACTAATCCAGTCAACATCAATATCACCAGCCATCCTGTGATCAATAGGTGGATGTGGAACATATTGCCTGTATCTAAACTGACGCATACATCTGTCAGGCAAATATGGAACAATAGTGCCACCCCACCTCAGACACCCCCTATATAGACATAACTCATCAAACTGATGCCATACTCTATTATTCTCGAATGGGCGCCATATGACATCAGCAGGTGTCAGCTCGTCCAGAATAGGTTGCAACTCATCCACCTTCAAGGCACCTTGCCTATATGACCATCTCATCGCTCGAGGGAGACCCACATTATGAGCTGGTATCCAGTTCTCTCCTTTTTTTCCAAGTGTTGGAAAATACTCATGAATCCAGCACTGTCACAAAATTAATATGGTTATTAAAATTAAAATAATTAATTATAACATAATAAAATTTATTAAAACAAAATATACTAAATTAAAATAAATACCTGTAAGAGAGTCAGATAACCACCAAGCTGCTTACAGCTGAACATGGAAGCATCTCCGAGATATCTGTAAAGAGTAGCCAACGCAGCTGCTCCCCAACTGTATCCAGATAAGCCATCCAAGTCTATAAACAGTGAGAGGTATCGTGCCTCGACAAGCGTAAACGTCTTGTCCGCGAAAATCGTGGAACCCACCAACATCAGCAAATAAGCTCTAGTGGCATAATGCCATCTAGATGCAGCTTTATGCTCAACGAACAGATCATATAACCACTCCAGCTTGTAGTAGGAACCCCCTGCATTCACGGACTTGTTGTTGTGCTACTCTCTGTGACACTCCTAAATGATCAACAACCCACTCAACAGCAAGGGCTTCACTGATATCTTCAGGGCTCCAGAAAACTCCCCTGATGGGCAAGTGAAGCAGGCAAGATACGTCATCTAGAGTAATCGTCATCTCACCAAACGGCATGTGAAATGATGATGTCTCTAGATGCCACCTCTCTGCAAAAGCGGAAACTAGGTTTGTGTCTATCTTTGATAAACTGGTTCTCTGTAGTGAAGCTAAACCAGACCTAGATATCCATCTCTCCATCTCTCTAGGTAGCTGTAGTGGAACCCTCTGAGCCAACTTCAACCCATGTCCAGCCACCTTTAATTCTTTCTTCGACCCTCTCTCCTGAAAAAAATTAAAAGTAAATATATTATAAAATTCAATATTAAAAATTCGAAATTCTAGTCAATATTAAATAATTTTCGTTTACTTACCTGACCGAACCATATACGGTATGCAATATGCTGTTCGTACTTAACTAACAGAGACGTATCATATGGTCCTCCTGGATATCCAACTGGTTCGGATGCTGATGCAGATGCATCAAAATGCTCTTCTTCAGCCATCCTGGAGGACTCGCCCCGTCCTAGTCCGCGAGGGATCCTACCATCTCTGCCTCGTGTGCGCACCACTGGAAAAAAAAATCAATATAATTAAAAAAAAAAAAATAAAAAAAAAAAAATATATATATATATATATATATATATATATATATATATATATATATATATATATATATATATATATATATATATATATATATATATATATATATATATATATATATATATATAATTAAAAAATAAAAATTAAAACCATAATAATAAATAAATATAATTAAAAATTTTAAAAAGTAAATTAATAAATAAATTAAAAATTAAAATAAATAAATAAAATAAAAATTAAAATAAATAAATAAATAAATAAATTAAAAAAAAAAACAAAAAAAAAAAAATGAACCGGAAGACATGAAGAAAGTCTTCCGGTGAAGAAATTACGAAAATTGTGTTCCGGAAGACTTAATCGAAGTCTTCCGGTGAAGAAATCCAAGAAATTGTATACCGGAAGACATGCATTAAGTCTTCCGGTGAAGGAACAAAAAAACAAACGAACCGGAAGACTTACTTGAAGAGTTCCGGTTTGGCTTGAGCGAAAAATGACTTTCGGAAGACTTAAAGGAAGAGTTCCAGTTTGAGAGATAAAATTGTGTGTTCCGGAAGTCTTTCAGTGCAAATGAAGTGAAATGAGAATTTTTTTTTTAAATTATACTATTTAAGAAAGGGCATTTTAGTCCAATATTTTTTAGTGTAAGGGTGTGGGAATAGATGTAGGAGTATGGGGTAAAATTTTCATTTCGTAAATAGAACTCTAGATAAGAATACTGTTTAAAAAAAATATGACGATGAATTTTGTAAGTAGAACATTACATAGGGATAAAAATTATAATTTATCCAAAAATTTAAAATTTTAGTACAATTTAATTCATATTCTTTATTATTTAATTTTAAATATAATATTTAATAATATTATTAAAATAAAAATTAATTATAAATTATGTGGAATTTTTTTAAAGTTATGCCACATCATCAAAATGCTACTCAAATAAAGTGAGGAATTAAAATCCCAAAAAAATGAAATAATGGGGCCAACAAAATTGAATTTTAAAATAGAGGTTTGAAAATTAAAAAATAAATAAAACAAGAGATCAAAGTTGCAGTTAAGCATAAATTTTAAAAGTAAGTGTATTGGGGATTATGAAACAATTTTATTTATATCTGGCTAAATTACCGTTTTTATCTTGCTCTCACATTTTTTCATATAAAATCGATGAAATATTTGTCTTTTAACATATATTTTTATCTATAAAATTAACAATATACAATGATTTGTCATGTTTTATAAATAACTAGTCATTTAAAAAATAAAAACATCATTAATTTTAAATATAAAATTATTTAAATTTAAAATAGGAGTACTAAATAGTTTAAAATTTGAAATAGAGGGATAAAACTATTTAAATTTAAAATAGAGGAATCAATTTGATGAATTAGATAAGATAAGGAATCAAATCTAAACTTAAACTTTTTTTTTTTATATTAAAGAAATTTTTTTATGACATTTTATAAGTACCGAGGAAGTTGCATCACACATCTAAAAAATTGAAAAGTGTATTATAATTGTTTTTTAGAATAGAAATCTCAAGTCATTGGAATTTTTAAATGTGAGAGAGAAAAAAAAAAAGAAATTATAAAAAAATTAAACATGCAAAAATAACTAACATATTATTGTAATGGAGAAGTTTAACTAATAGATACTGAAATAGAAAACATGTTATTTGGCGTATGGTTGCTAAGTCATGGACAAGAAGAAAGTATCATTTTACTAGAACTCTTGATTCTGCTCCCCAAGTTCATCACTATTATATTACAATCTTTGATTATATATATGCACAATCATAGAAGCTTTTAACAATAGATGATCACAAATTGCAACTATATACATTCACATTTATACGTCGTCATATATACCGATGCATGAACTAATAGACACTTGATCAAATGCTTTGTCACTTGTTAGAATCATAATTCATCGTGTACTCGAGATGTGTCATTAAAATATTTGTTCATCGGATGGAGTATAAGGAGCTCAATCCCTAACAAAGTTCACTCATATTGACTTGCTCACGAGATCTGCAATGAAAGACCAGTCATGTTATATATCATGAGCATAGCTGCATGTAATCTGTAAGACTTTACAACACTTGCAGAATCTGCGCACCAACCACTTGAGCTAGAACGCGGTGGTACGAAACAAAGCAATATGAATAATAAAGCGAACCTGATTCGTTGAACTTGTAGCAGTAGTCCACGACGAAGGATGGCTTGAGCTGGATGGCTCGTCAGCGTGGCTGATGAAAGTATAGGTTCCTCTTGGTTCTTCCTGTATACTATCTGTGACTAGAGGTGGCAATTCTCTAATTATCCATAACAAATAAGCTGACGGCAAAGAAGAACCTAACAATTTAAAAAAATAATCACTTTCCGATTTCCATATTCAGTAATCAAAAGATCAAATGAACACATTTTGACGAAGAAATGTAGCCAAAAGAAGTCTCGATAATGTTTCCATACTACTAGCATTCAGAATGATTACCTATAAAATAATAAAGGATCAAGAAAACAAAAGCTTTAACTCCATATATGAACTTTAAATGCCAATGATAGAAAAGCTGTCAAAACGCACAATATTCAAACATCGTAAGTACAGAAAACTTACCATTACGGAAACAAGAAAACAACACTGAAGGCGACTAAACTTACAGGTATATCTGTGTTGAGAGCTACTAATGCACTTGCTGAAAAACAGGCAATAGAAATAATAGCTAAACTGATAACCTGCATGTGCAACAAACCGTCGTAATAAGGCTCAAAAGAAAAAGGCTATAACTAGACTCTAAGTAAGTGCAAATGCAGTTGAGAATCAAGAGTTTTGCAAGAGACCTTCCACATTTCTGACGAAGCGTCCTCAGATCGTACTTTTCTTAATTTGAAGAATAGAAGGAAACCTATAGAGTGAAAAGATTGATGAAGAAGAAAATAACTGATTTAATGGATTGTAAACTATAACACAGTTAGTGATAAAAGGTAGAGCAAGAATACGTAAAAGCTTACCATAGCAGCCTAAAGCTCCGGCCAATATAAGTATCATTATTGCAAGAAATGTTTCATATACCTACAAAAGTTGCAACTTGAACATGTTAATGTGCCAACACCCTTTTAATTTGTTAATGCCGTTGTTTGCTTGATGAAAAAATATGTTAGAATAGACAACAACCAAACAACCATATATGGCATGTTCTAGAATCAAAACAATAACGACAAATCTATGAAATGAGTTTGCGATTCACGGTTGATAACACTGATAAAAAGCTAGCTGGTGCATGGATTAGTGTTCATACCCGAGCTACAATTGACGGATCTATCGGATTCGTGGCATCTCCAACGCAAATGAGTATAGCAAATGCTATCATTACAGCAAAGATCAGAAGTACAATCTGGAGAAAGAAAAACATAAAAACCACATGACACAAAGATTTTAGCATTTTCTATTTTTCCGATACAATTTTTTTTAGTGATTGGGCTTATTCTTAACAAGGAAAAATTTCGTTGATCCAATCTCTCTACCAATATGACATATTTCTGTCGGCTACCAATGTGAATTCCTTGGATTGAGCAGCATCTACGGTGGATTTTTTTGGGAGCTGAACCATGTTGTTCCCTCATCACACCTTCCAACAAGGTCCTATTCTCGACATTATCCTCATCGTCCAATTCTTCTTCATTTTCCTGATGGCAAAGGTCGACCCTACAATATTATTGTCCACAGAAGCATACATACACTTTATGAATAACTGTTTCACTAAGGACACTAAGGAGACACCTAAAGTGTGTGCGGCTACTAACTAACGTATCAAACAAATTTGTCAAGTGCAGTGCAATATATTTTAATTCATCGATACTATGGCATACCAGAACGATAGTAGGAGTAGAAACGCTGCTAAAAACATGACTTTGGGAGCGGCTACAGAAAAAATTCCTTAGTAAGAACGAATAGTAAACAATCAAGCTCTCAAAAAAGACACTAAAAACATAAACTTTGAATGAACATACCCATAAGAATAAAACCGCAAACACCGGACCAGCAATACCACCCATTACAAGTAGCAAAAACAGTACTTGTAAAATAGATACAGTACCCTGTGAATACAAGTGGAAAAATATGTAAGAAAACAGATACAGTACCCTATTTTCGAACTTTAACACATTGAACTACAATGCAAGCTAATAATTAGCACCACAGCATATTGAAGAGTTTACAAAACTAAATTTCAATACGAAACATAGAAGAGTTATTCCAGCTTTAAACTATTCCACTTTCGGATAAAAAATTAGTTTGAACTATGACTTCAAATCTCATCAAATGTGATATAGGAGATATTACTCATGTCATCCAAAAGAGAGTCTAAATCTTACCTAAGTTGGAAGTGCCAATCATGATATGAAGTACCTGAAAAAAGTAGCTACTATAAAATGCTAATATAATGTATATTACAGAAAAACATTAGAATATACTTCAAACACTAGCATCAATAAAGACAATTCGAAAGAAGAAGAAATTGATCAGATGCAACTAACTTTTTGCCGTGTCCAACCATTTTGTTGACTTCGCAAGTGAATCCGGACGACCTGCAATGTGATAGTGCAAAATTTTGTCACAGACTACGAATGCAATCTATTGATTTATTTCATAATTTTACCAAACACTTCAAATACATTATATCAAAGACTTCATGTATTAGGCAAGGTAAAGTTGTTAATTTTATCAAACACTTCGAATGCAATCTATTAATTTATGTAATTTTACCAAACACTTCAAATGCGTATGAAAACCAACCTCAAATTTGACATATTTCCCCCTCTTAAAATCAAGTTTTTTCTTTCCACCTCCAAAGAAGAATTTTTTTTTCCTTTTTGCCTTATTCCCAAATTCCAGCATCTAAATGGTGGTTTCCCTAAAGATACCAATGAAAAAAGGGCTTTTAAAAAAAGCTATTCTCCACCTAGATACTACCTAACCATCAAATCATCAACAATTTACCTATCAAAATATTTGAATGCTAAAAACCAAAAAGACAAAAGGAATGAAAATTGAAACCTGAGCAAATGCAACGATGGCAAGAACTCCATCTACACAAGCTAGAGTTACATTGAAGATGATCAAATCAAGAGTTAAGCAATTCCAGTTCTCAGTCATAGATTACAACAAACTATAACAAGCTTTGGGTGAAGAAAAACACAACAATAACAACAACAGAAAGAATGATTAATCAGAGAGGAAATAAAAAAGACAGAGTGACATAGACAGGTTTGTTAGTTCGTATAGGACTATGTAGAAGGTGCTGTCTTTCTATGTTTCTTGACTTTGTCTCAAACTCCTTGTTTGTGGCAACTGACATCAAGTTTTGGACCATTATTGTATTTTTTATTTTATCAAAGCTTTCCTCAATGACCTTATTTTAAATAGTATTATTTTTTCACCGGGTTAAATCAGCTCTGTTGTCGGCGCTGCAAAAACATTTAATTAATGCAACATCTCACTTATTCATCACGATTAAACTTTAATAGTTAAATTTAGAAGTGACAAATATATATGTCTGTCTTGTTTACGCTTGACTCACAAAAATTCGAAAAAAACAGAATATAGACGAGACAAACGTGGTTGTAAAATTTTGATCGAAAAAAATGAGGTCAGAATGGATCGCGGACACTACACCTCTAACACTTAACAAATACAAAAACTTATGTGGTAAAAATCCGAAAAAAAAAACGAAACAAATATATTAGAGGATGTATACATAAAACTTTTGTCTGATTCAATAAAAATAAGATAAAACAGACGTCTCCGAAGAATAATTGAAATATGTGTCTTTGGAATTTACTATAAAACTAATGTTAGTATACTAGTAGTACATAAATAAATGTAAGACAAATATTAGTGTAATGATAGTTGTGTCAACTATGAAAAAATAATCCTAGTCCTATGTATTTGTTCAAAAGAGAAGATGTCTTTGTCAAACCTTTATGGATTGTTAGAGGAGAAAAATTAAGCAGATTTAATTTTGATGAAAATCAATGGTAATGACATAGAATGAATATTCTATCTGAATTTGGTATTGAGGATGATTCTGTTTAGATTCTTGTTTTTCTTTTTTAGCTTTTGTTGTTATTCAATTAGGACATGAAATATTAAAATTGGAATTTCAAAATGGTATTAAACTATTGTGAAACAAAAAACAATCGAAGATTATAAATGTTTAAAATGAAATTTTTTTAATGCACACTATATATTATTTAAACATCAAATAAAAATACATAAATGCTCTAGATTTTGAAAATGTATTTTCAGACGCACTTAATGTTAAATGATATGGAGATACATCTCTGTAATATTTTAAAAATCATACACCACACATTAATTATGATAGCCATTTTACAAGTTTATTGTATCGGAGATGCATTTGCGTTTATTTTATGGAGATACATTTCCGTAACTTATTAGAATATAATAGTTCAAGTGATGTTTTGTTTATGTTTACTCAGATGAAGATTTATAAGCATTATGTACCATATAATGTGACGAGATTTAAACCATACAATTGATATGTGAAGATGGCGTTTATAAATCTAGATGGTCCAAAAATGTCATATACAAAATAAAGTTGAAAACAACAATAAAGTAGCATGATGTAAAAACAAAATACAATCAATAATGAATCTAAAGTACAACTACCGTATAATATTAGACTACTGTGTATTTCAAACTACATCTCCTTTACTTCCTCAATCTCCTTGGACTCCTCAACCATCAATCTCTCCGCCCTCTAGTACTATCTTCGGTACATCAATGCTCTCGTGCCTCTATCGTGATGGCATCTAGGACATGACTCACATCAGACCCATCAGGAAAGATACATATGTGAATGTCTGACTACATAATCTTCAATATACGACGGCATCTAAGCAAGACATCCTCAACATGATCTAACTCTGCTTACTCCTCCTTTAATATATCCTGATGAGCTGACTTCAGTGGATTTCTTGGAGCAGCATGCATCATATACGGATGTGACACCCTAAAGAGTCACCTGATGTACCTGTCGACGTAGCTTCAATCGCTCTCAACTATGGTATTCCGTGCCTCCTCTGATACCTGATGACTCTTATAATTATCAAACATGACATCTATTTGTCTACGTGTCAAAGTAGGAGGAGCATAGATAATAGTGTGTATGGGAATGGTCTGAGTGTAGCTGAACTACCGCATCACGCGCTTGGGCAAATGAAGGGCAGTGAGACGTGATTCGCAGACCAGTCATCCTGAGTATAACACTATATTTTCAAATGGTCGTGTCTCACGGTGATCAACATAGCTATTGAAGTGCATCTCCTCGACAACCAAGCAGTGAAGAGACACTTTGAACAACTCTGTCGCTTGGTTCCCTCTGAGCGGGACAAATACAGTAGCACGTGACATATCCTCAGTGTAAGTCAGTACACTCGCCCAACCGAAGATGCGTGGGAAGTGTTGGAGTATCCAAGCCTGAAAAGTTTGGAACACATAAATCATCATTAATGACGTTGTAAAGATAAAATAAAAATGACATAGAAACATTAAAAGACAAATAAATATTCTCGTTAGTAGTGTGATGCTGCCGGTGACCTGCTTCATCTTCCACCTACAACCCTCTAATAACTTCATTTACAAGTAGATCAAACAAGCTCCCCCCAGTTGTACTCACGGATCCGCTCGAAATTCTCGAAGTTCCGTAGGTAGACGACATGTGTATAAGTGGCATTCTTGTCTACAAAAATCGCAATGCCAACAAAAAATAACATGTATACTCTCATAACATACTCTCTATGGAGCCCTACCTGCTCATCATCCCCTACAGCTTGCTATGCTCTAACGATCTCATATGTGTATACATTTTTTCAGAAATTCAAACCTAGCGTGAGCCCCTTAGTTCTATCCAACTCCTCCATAGCATCCGCTGAGTTAACTCTCAGATAGTCTACCATCATCTCAAGTGCCTCATATTTGCTAATCCTCTCATGATCTAGAAGTTCCCCCTGATCGAATGATGTAGCAAACACGACACATCGTTGATTGTGATAGACATCTCACCATGCAGAAGATGAAATGACGAGGTCTCGAAGTGCCATATTTTCACGAATTCATTAAGCATCATGTGGTTTACTGTAATATAACCGATCATGCACGAGTCTTTCATCTCAGATAGGGACAAAGTTGTTTGAAACCACTATCACAGGCAAGCAAATAATCCTCGCTTGTGGTTAATAAACTTCAGCGGATCACGGTCTTTTAAAAAAATAAATCAATATAAGAAACTTGTAAATTAAAATAAACGTAATAATTAAAAAATGAATCCAACTAATGCTTTGGATGAAGAAAAACACAACAAAAACAACAATAAAAAGAATGATTAATCAGAGAAGAAAGAAAAAAGACAGAGTGACAAATAGACAAGTTTGTTAGTTTGTATAGAATTATGTAGAAGGTGTTATCTTTCTCCATTTCTTGACTTTGTCTCAAACTCCTTGTTTATGGCAACTGACATCAAGTTTTGGACCATTATTATATTTTTTTTATCAAAGACTTTTCTCATTGACCCCATTTTAAATTATCATTTTTTTCATTTTGTTAAATTAGCTCTATTATCAGTGGTGCAAAAACATTCAATTACACATGTGTAATTTTAAATCTATAACATCTCACTTATTCATCTTTAAAAAATAAATTTTTAATAGATAAATTTATAAGTGGCAAACAAACATGTCCGTCCTGTTTTATGAAACACGAACACTTTAAAAAATACTTTGATACTAACACAAATACACTGATAATAATTTAAAGAATCAAATACATTAAACGTAATCACATGTGTCGGTGTAAGTTTCCGACAACAACACAGATACAGACACGTCTTTTTTCACGGTACTACATAGGTCCTATTTAGGACCGCCTCAAAAGTTTGCAAAAAAGCATAACATAGAGGAGACAGACATAATTGATGGCACGATTGTAAAATCTTGACAAAAAAATGAGGGCAGAACAGATCCGCAGACACCACACTTCTAATGTTTAAAAATTACAAAAATTTATATGAATGTCCACGTCCGTAAAATTCGAAAAAAAAACATAACAAATATATACATAAAAACTTTATCTAATCCCATAAGATTAAGAATAAAACAGATATCTTTAACAACCTGAGCTCGCATTTTTTCACCCTTAATTATAAAAGAAAATTTCAATCTTTGTCTTTGGAATTAACCATAAAACTAATGTTAGTATACCAATTGTACATAAATAAATATAATACAAATATTATAGTGTAATGATAGTTGTGGCAACTATGAAAAAATAATCCTAGTCCTATGTATTTGTTCAAAAGAGAAATGTCTTTGTCAAACCTTTATGGATTGTTGAGGAGAAAAATTAAGAACAGATTTTATTTTGGTGAAAATCAATGTTAAGGACATAAAATGAATATTCTATCTGAATTTAGTATTGAGGATGATCTAAATAGATCCTTGTTTTTCTTTTTTAGCTTTTGTTGTTATTCAATTAGGTCATGAAATATTAAAACCTGGATTTCAAAATGATATTAAACTATCGCGAAATAAAAAATTGAAGACTCTAAATGTTTAAAAAAATCCTGTCCAGCAAGAGATCAACCCATTCATAAAGTGACACAAAGGTTATTTTAGCCTCCAAACAAATTTTTTTATTTATTGAAGAGCTTAGGCCCCTAAATGTCTCAAGTACACTCAGCTTATTTCTTCACTGTTGTTTTCCTCATTGCCAACATAGCCTCTGCGACATCTTCCCACTTCCCTCCAACAACATGCATGTTAGAAAGAAGCACATAATTTGGTTCTAACTTTCCAACAATTTAGAGATGATAAAAAATAGCAATACAAAGTTTCTAATTTTTCAACATATAGCCAAGACATTTTGGTAACATAAATTTTGTTTAACTTAAGTTTTCGATCTGATGTAACTGATAGAACATGACATTGAGTGGTGCAGTCCCAATAGTGAATCAAGAGTCGTGCGGTTGCAAACATGTTCACATTGCAGATATGCTGTAATATTCTATATATCTTTAAATGTTCAATTAGTTGTCAGTTCAAACTAACAAAATTTTTATGTACTCTATTTTTTGTTAGTTAGAACAATTTGAACTCCTATGTGCCCTAAATGTTGTCAGTTGAGACCAATAGAATAATCAGTGGACTTTGAAGAGATCAATTCTTATTAAAAGAGACCGACCATTTTTAATAAGTACGAGATGGGACATAGTAGTATTAATAATTGGTCAATTAGAACTAGAAGATAAAATATCAATTCAGATATTTTGTATACTATCTAATATTGTAATATATATTAATTATATGTTATATTTATGTGGTCGAAAGAAAAGGAAAGAAAAGTATGGATAAGAAGAAAATAGAAAGAGATAAGGAAAGAAGAGAAGGAAAAAACTAGTAAAGAGGAAAAGAGGAAAAGAGAAGAGAAAAGGAAGAAAAAGAAGAAGAGAGAACTCAAGGAAGAAGAAAAGCTCATGGATCATTCATCATCATCAACACCATGATTTCATCTTATCTTTTTCACTAATTTTCATCATCTCCATGTGATAAGGTGAGTTCCTAGGTAGTTTTAGTACGAGTTAAGAAATTGCATGATTTGGAAATTAGGTTTTTTGTGTGATAATATGTTTAAGTGTGATTTGGATGTTGATACATGATCTTCTTGTTGTTTTGCATGCCTGTCTATGTTAAACCATGTTAATTTGGGTTATTGGATGCAATATATTGATGGGTGTTGAAGAATTAACTTCCCCTTCCTGGTGCGTTTCTGCACTTTCTGGGTTCTGTCAACTTCGCCACGCGTGTCCAGGGCGAGCTGGTATCGTTGGGTCTTCGCTGGACGAGCACATGACGTGTTACCACTGACTTATCTCGCCCCCAGTTCGTCGGGCGAGCATGACAGCATTGAGAAAAATATTTGGTTCTTATTTTCACCATAACTCGAGAACCGTAACTCCGATTAACGCACGGTCGAGAGTGTTGAAAAGATATTTCAATGCTCTTTTAGATAATGAAGTTAAAACATGTTTATATAAAAATAATTTATAGGATAATGGTAATAAACTATTATGTGCAATATGTTGGAAATGAAGTTGGTTATAAAATTTGATTTCCTATTTACACCATAAAACGGAAATCGTACCTCCGATTGTTGTGAGGTTGAAATCATTGGAAAAAGGATGCAGTACCTCATCAAGTGATGAGAAGGAACCATGGGATGGCATGGGTATTGTGTGAATTGGTTATGAATGGTCATGAATCATTATTGTTTTGCTTATTTGATGCATTTCATAACCTATGCTTAAATTATTGTTATACTTGTGATTGTATTGGTTGATTAATAACATGATTAAAACTTATGAGTGAGGTAAACCTAGGAGATTACTAGGTAAATGAATTAGTAAGATAACTTAGGATATAAAATGATTTAGATAGGCATGCCTAGGCGTGATTGTATTGCAGTGTGTACAACAGACAAATAGTCACGTGATCGATGAATAACACGCTTTGTATGGAACATGTTGTGTTGTTATGTGATTAAGGTGAATATGACCACCTTGTGATTGTCAAATACAATCAAGTTGTGTTATATCTAATCACGTAGTTGGAAACAACCCTTTAATTGTGCCGTCCTAAGTTGCGATGCTTATATAGAGTAAGAATTTAGTATGTACGCATCGATACTTGAATGACTTGGGTTTGAATACCAAAAGCAGTGGATCTTATGACGGGTAAAATGTTTAAAATAGGTTAAGAGTCCCATAGGAAGCGACAATTCTTAAGGTGGATGTTATCCCTTAGAATCTGAAATCCATTTGTATGTCAAAGTATGAGATAAGTATCTGTGATCTGTGTCAATAACTCTAGATGTAGGGCTGACCGGGGAAATAAACCTATGATACAAGAAACTGTGATCTGTGTTGAGAATCCTATACATAGGGTTAGTCGGGGAAAGATACCTTGATATGGTTTCCGATTAGTGTTTGTTTGAATTAAATGAACTCAAGTGTACATGTTTCTATACAATGCAAAAATCCCTTTGTTGCTTAAGTCTTTAGCTTTTGAAGACTTGAGTTAGGATTAGATTGGAACCTTGTAGAGTCGAGTAGATCCATAGGATATAGGAACTCATTGAGATTATTATCTCACCCCAATATTGTTGTTGCTTTTCAGGTATTATTTGCAGGTTTAGTATACAAAAGGAATTGTGCATTGATATTTCAATGGAAGCTTTTGTTGTGGTCTTCCACTGTGGATTTTGTACAATTATAGATATTGTATATAGTTCTTAGATTTTTATTTAGGCACTATTGTATGATATGTGTCATATATTGTATTTTATTTTAATTTATGGACATGTATATAAAGATGTCCTTAAGCACTTATGTTGTGATAGTACTAAAAATTAACACTTGTATGATATTATTCTAGATATATATTATACGGGTTGTCGCACATGGTTATGTTTATTAGTCCTACATTGTTTTCTTTAAAAAAAAGTTTAGTGTTTATTATGTTAATTCTGCAACAGGTTTTGAATTGAAAAGTGACCGTGTGGGCCAAAAGGGCTAGGCCCAAAATGTTTCTTTTAAGTATTTTAACTAATTAATTTTAAAAAACATAATAAAAATTATTAATTAATTAATTAGTTAATAAAAACTATTAATTAATATATTAATCCAATCACTAATGTCACGTAATTAAAAATAATTTTTTATTCCAATCATCACTATCACGTATGCAAAATTGGAAGGGGGGAACAAAATCCCAAGTGAACAAAAAGCTAATTTTTAAAATAGGGGATTAAAAATTAAAAAAAACATCAAATTAGGGGGATCAAAAGTGCATTTAAGCTTAAGTTTTTACTTTTCTAAAAATTTTAAATTTCATTTTTATTCTTTTAAAATATTTTTTTCGAACAATCGTTTCCATAAAATTTTCTGTCCACACTAATAATTCATCCATTTAATTTTCACTAATAAAAACTGACGTGAAGAGACGAATGTCATTATGATAACATGTTCGACGCTGACTAAGTAGGCACTTGGGATGCAACTTGGATTGTGTAAATTTCAATTTGAATTTTATTTGTTTAACGACCAATTAAAATTGGGAGATATCTAAAACACTAGTTTAAGAAATGGTACCCCAAATCGTTTTCAACCTAGAACCCTAATTTTTACCCTTCTTGAAGTTGTTATCACTATTAACACCCAAATTATTTCTCAGCTAAAACCCTCGTTGAATTGAACGCTAAAACCTTAATTTTGATTAAAAGTTTAGGACATTAAAAGATGGGTTTTGTGGTCCTATTGAAACCTCGAGTTGAAAGTGGTGGTTCTTTGAGTTGGTGATGACATTAAAAGTAGTGGTTCGTGGTTGCATCGGATCCTCATTTGAAAGTGGTGGTCCATTAAGATGGTGAGGAAATTTAAAGTTGTGGGTTGTGGTCCCATTGAAGCCTTACCAAGACATAAAATACTCTTTTTGCAGTGAAGGTTTGTCCTACATGTCCTTAATTTGTTGTATATGTCATATTGTATTGTATTATAGGTATTGAGTATTTCTTGTTAATGACTTCTCGACAAGTGTACCGATAATGTCGCAGTAATAAAAAAGATCGAATCCATTAGGACTGCTATTTAACAAGACAAATTTGTGCAATGTGTAGAAAATAGTAAATTGGGGAGTTTTCGAATTTGAGTTGCGAAAATAAAAGAAAATGTTAAGAAAATAATACGAAAGCGGTCAGGTTGTGTATAAAATCTCATACTTCTTTATTGTTGATGTTCGATACATTACGTGAATGATATTGTTACTATAATCCCACGACAAATTAACAAAACCTCTATAACCAATCTCTTGCAATATACCTCACTAATCACTACTCAGAGTTTTCTATCCCTGTTATACTCCAAAATTTGTCATACTTTTCCATTTTTACCTGGCTCATAATCCTCACTTCATCTGCATACTTATAACCATTTAGGTCATTCATCGACATTTGCATATTGTAACAACTTCAGCCAAAGGTTCGACAATAATTGATTTATTTGGTTTAAGTGGATTTTTGAGGAGGATATTATGTGGTAATTATTCGAGTTTATTACTTGCGGTGCAACTCATCTCTTTATTTGAGATTCATGGTCAGCAGGGAGATTGAAATGATTGTCACTTAATTCAAAAGCTTGCTTGGATTCAAAGAAAATGGCAAAGTTGGAATAAAACGAAGATTTCATTCATTTATTGGAAATTCACAGTACAATGCATATTTCTTGAGATACCAATCAAAAGAATGGATTACAAGAAAAGAGGAGTAAAAGATTACATCTTCTGAGTACAATTGACTTTTTGGTCAACTGTTGAGTTTTGGTCAACTGTCGACCACTGACTAATGGTCAGTATTCCCTATATGCCCAAAATTAGATTAAAAGAGTATCTCACATAAAAACATTATGAACAAGGTCCGATTGAATAGAATTATAGATCAAAATACTCATGCAATATCAAATCAAACATATGTCCCAACAATATCAAAATAGGTTCATCAAACACAACCTAACCTAGGAAGATTTAACTACTCATAATTTAAATTATAATACCAAAATCGATTAAGAATATTTGCATAAGAGATCTCTTGAAGGATTGGTCACCAATGGTTTCAAATGCTCCCAAAAATCACTTCTGGTGTTGTAAAAATCGTACTTGCTGTGCCAAAATTCATAACCCTTGAAAAAGTGTAACAATCCCCTTTAAAAATCCTTCATAATGGATCAGAACGCGCCAGAAAAGGGGTCATTGCGCGTGAGATGGCCTGCATCGCATGCGTGATACAACTGATACATCCTTATCTCGTGCCCAATGGTGCGCGTGATTATTCAAGTAGTTGCACGCTTTTGCTCCCCCTTTCACCTGATTTTTCACTAAGTCTTATTTCTTCACACTTAACTATTTTTTCTTTATTCTTTGGTTTTTATTCTTTATTTTTCCTCCTCTTTAACTTGTTTTGATCCGTTTCTTCGACCGAATTCATGCAATGACAGAATGTCATCCCTTGTATTTGGATGTATCTTACTATGTAATGTTTTTTTTCATGAAATTCCATTTCGTATTGTTATATAGAATACCACAACATGGGGACTTATCTGAAGATGAACACTCACAAATGCCAGAAAGATCAAATGTATCTCCAAGAATGATGGAAATCATCGAAGGAGCCAATGTCAGAATCAGAAGCAAGTGATGTTCAAATGATGAAAAAGAAAAATGAAAATCATATATAGGGAACCGATATAGAGGAAACTCTCCACAAATGTGATCATTCTGACTGAGAAGTACCATGGCCCACTCCCCAGGTTCACTGAATGAGGCCCAAGAGTCAAAATGGAGAAAATTATCAGGACCTGAATAAATAGGCTCAAACCCTATATACATTTTTCTTATATTGGTTCCTAAATGATCCATTTGTTTTGGGATGAATAAACCTCCAGGAGGAAACCACAAAGAGTCACCCATGATCACTTGTTTAAGAAAATAAATATGTTAATCGACATTTTCCCTGGAGTTACTATGCAGGAAGTTTCTTACATTATCCCTTATAAAAGGAATGTTTGAAAGATATCACATTGCGAATCAATCTTACCCACCCATCCTAGTAGGCTCAGAAAGTAAAATCTTATCCCCATGAATCAAAAATCCTAATTTTGTAGTTGGAGAAAATATGGAATACCCAATCCTTCGGAAGAATCACATTTTCTTATAAAGAAGACAAAAAGAAAGCTACAAAGAAATAAATCAAGTTTGTGTTTAAGGAATGCAGAAGAAACTCATTAAGAAGGAAAAAATCACTACAAATAACGAAGAATTAGATAGGGACCGAGTAAAAAAATACTTCAATGTTCAGAGAGAAACTCGAAAGCGAAAAGATAAAAGAAATCAAAAGTAATAATATATAAAAAGCCTCTAGAGTCAATGAAGAGTTATAACTGACACATGTCCCAAAAAAAAGAGTAATTATATTTTTCTAAGATGAAATAATTAATTTAAGTGTCTTTGGAAGAGGGTGTCATATGCCTATATGTATTAGGGGAAAGATTGAAATAGGTTATAGTAAATGAAAAAGAAGATAAGTAGCCCTACAAAGGGAGCCTCAACCAAAATTTAGGGGATGATTTGAAAATAAGGGCTGATCTGCAAAATCAGAGCGTAACATGGAAAAAGAAGTTTGATTCACATCACACTTAGGAGGGGAAAGGTGATCAAGTAGCGTTAGAAACAAGAGAACCCCGAGCTCTCAAAAAGGTAAGCAAAAACAATACAAAATCGCAAGCCTCACTACGACTTCACTAGAGTAGGTTTGAGTGCTATTGTTTCTACCTAGTCTCGGCCCTAAACTTGATCCAATGAGAAGAGGTACACTATAGTCACTGACCAAAAGTAAAGATATTTGTGATAAAGTGACATCAGGTCAATAACTCCAGAGGACAAAATATGTATATCGATTGTCGAGTGAAAGTTTTAAGACTTGTGGAGCAGGAATATACCTACCATAGAAATCACTTGATTTAGGCAGGAAACCAAAGTAGGGCCTCCATATAAAAAAAACGAATCATATACTAACATTTGTTTGCTCGAACAAATATGATTGAAGCTAAGGATTGTTGGTCTTCAAAAACTCAAATAAGTCCTTATATAAAGGACCACAAATGTTAAATCAAGGTACACACAAACATTTCTTACAACTTTATGCCGCTCATTTCTGACCATCACTAACGTAGGTGTCAGAGTTCTTGTAGGTACCACCCTATCAAATCAACCCAATGATAAAGATGTGAAGAACCCTCGGACTAGAGACGGCCAGAACCTAACTATATTCTCCTCCAACACCAATCAAATGAAGAATGTTGCAAAAGGTGCTTAGAATAAAGAGCTATCAACACAAACAAGTCAGACAACAAATATCCAGACCGCACACACACAAAAAACGAGTCCACATATTGTAAGTTTAGATTATTTCATCTTACATTAAAAAAATATGCACAATTGTACTAACTTTTATATTCATGTAACATGAGAGGCCTAAAGGACTTTTAAATGAAAAAATCAGTTGGTATTAGCAAGAAATCTGCTAATGCCGTGAAAAGAAAAAGTTCTAGTTACTAGTACTCAGCCAGCCTCACAAGCAATTTTACAACCATAATACTTTTTTAAAAAATATTTATTTTTATAAAAAACATTTAATAGATTCAAGTTATAGTATTAATGTATGTTTTTTATTTTAGAACAAAAACTTATGTTAAATCTCTAAGTTCCTTCTTATTATTGTATCCAACTCTTGTTCATGTTCTAACAAATAAAAGTTATGCAACAAGAAAACAATAATTTATCTACATTTTGATCATATTCATGCATAATTGTAATAGATAAAAACACATGGAAAAATAAGTATCACTTATTATCACAAAAGATAAAAACACAAATATACATAAGCATTCAATTCCCTCCAGAGTTTGAAAGTTGCTTCAAAACATCTGCAATAGTTTCCTCTTTTGTATCACTTACATATGCCACAAGAGGACTCTCATTTGGTACAACATCATCCCTTTGGTAACTTCCTGGACCTCTAAGCAATTCTTCTGAGCCCTTTGACACAACACCTTTCATTATTATAGTCTTGTGTGTTCCCGAAATCAGTTCCTCGTAATCAGTGTCCCCGGTTTCTCCTAGGATGACATACATGTTTGCGACGTTTAATCTCCATCGCACAAACAGATACCTAACACATTTACACCAACAAGTTGCCAAGTTAAGTTCTAAAATACAATGGTATCTTGTGAAGCACTAGTACCGTGTACGAATATATATAAAACATGATAGTTTGTTATGAAGTATTACCTTAGTGCTTGAGCTCTAGATGCAAGAAGAGGAATAACATGCATTCTAGAAGATCCTCTACAATACATCGGATGACATCTTAAACCTCTCATCCTAAGCTTTTGCCTCAAGTCATCAACTTTCTTCGCCTAAAAGAAACAATCAATAGAACCATTTCAATCAATTTGGAAGCAAAACATGTTTGATATCACAGTTAAAATTTCCAGAATCACAGTAATCCATTGTGATTACTGTGATTCTGGCAATCAAACGTGATACCAAACATTCAGTTAGTGTATGTCTTAAGTCACAATGAATGAATGAACCATCGAGATTCTGACAAATTCGCTTGATACTAACCTGCACTTATTCGGTGTTATTATGCAATGCAAATATATATATTAGTAAATTTCACTTACCTTACTAAGATCATTTATTTTGTATGAAATACAATGTGCATTACTTGATTTCGAATCTTCCTCAATAGGACTAACTGTTTTTCCATGATTTTCTTCTCCATCGGAGGCATTCATAAGTTTACGAATAGTATTCTTCAAACCTTCAACGCCCCAACGATAATCGATATGCACGTCATAATCATGATCGGGCAAAAGCTTTCCGTCTTCGGTGTGAACACCGGGGTAATAAACTTCACTCCCACTGCTACAAATTATAGCATCAAACTCAGTTACTTGAACATTTCCCGATGTTAAAAACTCTTTCGTTTCTTGCATTGTCATAGCAGTCGACAGAGCGAAGCCCGTAACTCTTGCAGTTTGAGGATCTAACTGAACAGCTTTAACTATCCTTTGAACTATCTCAATCAATGTTTTATCAGGATCTCCATTACTGTCATAAGAATCAAGTGCTATAACAATCAACCTGCGTCTCCGCCTTAATAAAGGATACTTGTTTGGCACGTTATCAAGCAACATGTCAGTATTTGAACCAGAATCTTGCTTTCTTATCCTGCTTAGAATATTTTTCACTTGGTCTTGCATATCAAGACCGTTACCACCGCTATTTGCTGCAACGAATTCACCATCAATCGAGAGCCTGAGCGACATATCTTGAACATCTCGAAGTGAATCATTGAAAGACTCTTCAGCATCTACATCTACATCATCTTCTGGAGCAGTATTCTGCCATTGTGGATGTCTCATTCGACACGCGTCAACACGTGTCAAGTAAGTTCGACAATGTTCAGGCCATGAGAAAAGATGAATGTTCTTCCAACCATTTTTTCTGCATTCATGCCATAAGTTTTTCTCTGATAACAATTTGAGCAAAGCATCAGCAATTGCGTGATGATCATGAGGATCCACAAGCAAACCATTGTTGAGAGCCTAACATTATAACAAAGAAACATAATAAGAAGATGCAAAGTCATTATTTATTTTTCCCTATGCTTTGATTACATCTAAGAAAATAGCACTAGTTGTAACATATATGAATTTCTTATTATTCTCAATATCATAACTAAGTATGATATACGACTCACGGACATACATATAAGCAAAAATACATGTATCTGGTCTAAATGTGGATCAGATATATGTACGCTTTTGCTTATATTTAAGTCGAGAGAAAATATATAAAGTTAATTCTTCAATTACCCGATTAATGTCAACCGGTCCGCCATTTTTAGTGGCCACCATTGGCAATCCGTGTGCAGCTGCCTGCATGGGTTTAAAAACATATTTGATAACATAACAGCATTAAAATGTGAATATATCACCAAAGTGGCAAGTTAGTTAACACTTACCTCAATTAAAGTAAGACCAAAAGGTTCCACTAGAGCTGGATTTATGAAAACTCCCTAAGAGAAAATATCAAACTAATTAGTTAGATATATTCAGAAATGTCTTTGAGGGCATGCAAGTGGACTACTGCACAGAACTCAAAATTTAATATGGCTAAACCGTGGCTAACCAGAGTCTCAAAAAACTTAAGACGACTCTGGAGATATTAAGAGAATGGGAAGTGTGTTATGTTATATATATGCATACCTTACCTTTGTTTTAGCTGCAAATCTATATATCTCAGGTACATCAGATTGTCTATGATGTTTAGGGTACGCGACATGTCCATATAGATCATACTTGTCAATCAATTTCAACACAGTTGTGAGAACACTACCATTTCCAGAAGACATCTCTTCTATGTCATCTCTATTTCCCATTATAAGAGTCTGTTTGAGTTGAGAACATACATTAGTCATTTGATAAGTGCTTATTCATAGTTTCACCAAATGTTTGCAATTGAATTATGTTAAGTTGTTACTTACAAGATTAGCTAGTTCTCGTAACGAGCGACATTCTCCAAAAGCCTTTAACAAAGTTGTTATGTTCTTCTTTGGATCTGGCCTTGATAAGGCCAATATCATAGGCTTGTGAGGATTTGTGAAGAAACGCATCACCTGCATAATATCATAGGCTTGTGAGGATTTGTAAAAAACTCATTTCTAATTGATGATCGATGTGAGACTAACCACTGACACTTGAACTTTAACATATAGTATCAGTTACTCACTTCTAACCATATTGAAGGTAAAGCTTTTGGTGAAGATCCATCAGCACGACGGGTAAGCTGCGAGAGATCTCCATCGACTTCAGGGCCATCTTCTTGTCTCACTACATTGCTAAAGTCCATACCCGGAGGAATAACCTACAAAAATTTCATGTAAGTATTGGCAATGTGAATAAAACAAAAATCAAACTATGATTTTCTTACCGCCATTCTTGGCATGTAACGACCGTGGCAATTAACACCGCGCCTATCACGAGCGCGCAAAACTTTCTCAAGCTTGACATCAAACCCGTCGTAAAGTCCCCATTGCTCATCGATTTCTTGTCTAGTACTAGTGATGACAAGTTCAGCAGCATCCAAAGAAAGCTCTTCTGCTTCGATCCTCCTCATTATCTTATACGTCGAATTGATATCCTCCAACGATTGTCGCCCTTGCTTAAGAAGCTGTTCAAGCTTGTTTCTTCCAAGTGAATGACCAGTTAGAACCATTGGAACGTTCAAAGCGCCCGAAAGAAGCGCAGCACTGTCACCAGCATCCGCATAGTGTCCATGAATCACATAAGGCCATACAGGTTGTCCACCACCGACTTGTTCACCCAATACTTTTGACATGTTGAGAATATGAGCCAAAGCTCCATCTACAAATTCTTGTATATGTGGCCATAGAAGTTCTTTCTCGAGATACTTATTGCGCGGACCAAACGGTATTCTTATGATATACGCACCGCTGCTTTCGCCAGTGCTATCATCATTCTCATCCTCTTGACCTGCTGATAGCATTTCTGTAGGCTCTCCATAGCTCCAATCAATTTCAGTAGATGATATTTGGCGCGTAAAGAGATCTACTCTATATACTCCTGGCATTTTAGCTAGTGCTCGAGCAAGTTCTACCACATATTTAATCTGATAATACATTTTTTGTCAATTTTACAAAAAAGAATCAAACACACATATTCTGTAAGAATATCATATACCTGTCCGCCAGTATCAGAATCTCGACCAAGCTCCATGTTTTCTCCTCGGACCAATCCATGCAAACTATAAAGAATTCAAGGTAATACTCAAACACTGCATTTACTTACATATATGATCATAGCTTCAAATATAGTAATATTGTTCGTTACAGGGCCGTCTTTGAGAGCGTCGACCCAACTGGGACTAAACTACACAAGACCTCCTAAAACTTGAGACAACTGTGATTCGTTATTCCTTTAAACACGTATAATAAAAGAGATATCAATTATAATATGATTATTTCTATATGATGTGAACATGAACAAGAACATTATACCTTAAGAGGATAATGTAAAGCTTCTTTTCCTTTTTGTCATCAGACCACAGTTCCAAGGTAGAATTAATCCTCTGAATTTTTTTCTGTGGAATCTCAATTTGTATTATCTCCCCAACTCCATCTCCTTTTTCTCCTTCTGATAACTCTTCAGACAAATCCTCGGTCGCATCCCTTCGTCCTTGTTCTCTTTCCCATCTTCTGTATGCCAATCTTTGTATTTCTTCCCCTTCCACCTACAATGATCACCCCATTAGTACTCTATTAGTTTCTCCGAATTCATCGAACACAGACCAATACAAATACTATCATGATTATGATTACTGAATGGTAAAAACCAAAAACCTGTTTCTTCTTGCGAGCAAGATGCCAAATACGCCAACACATGTTCTCGAGCCTCGAGCTACGTTCCCTCGTGTTACGAGTAGCAACAACTTTGAGCCATGTACGATGAAGATCAGACTCGTCGACAGCACTCACCACTTCTTCCACAAAGTACTTAGTTGGATTGAACTGATCACCGCTTTCTCTCGCAGCAGCAGCCACTCTTTGCTGCTCTTCGACAGTGCTAGAAGCACCGCCGCCAGTTGATAGTATAGCCTCAAGGTAACCATTAATCCACTCATTACCAGCCATTACGTAACTATATATTGGACAATTTTCTTAAACTCAAAGGATATTTTTCTTGAATGTTGTTGCATAGGAATTGATCAACGTGGCTTGTGTTTATGTAATGAAGGGAAAGGATGTTCATGTTTTGTCTGCAGAGTTAGAGAACCACATATGGTAACGAATGATGCATATTGCTCTTTTATGGTTCAAATTTGTGTGCTGTGTGTTGTGTTGTCCTTTGTGCTATAGTAGCACCGTATATTACCAATATTATTCCTTATGCTTCTTGTTTTGTATATAAGCAAAAAAAATAATTAACTTACACTAATTAACTTTAATTTTGTAATGTTGTAGTAAAAAAATTCTTATTGCATCTTCTAATGTGATCATGCATGGAAACTGTTTATTCTTTTTACACCTATATACTCGTTATACACATTGAGTGAGAAAGAAAAAGAAAGAGTAATGTGATATTAGTGACTCGTGATGACTCGTGATATGATAGATGGAAAGAAAATGAGGTGTTGAATGGACATTTAATATCATTGTTGCTATATAGATGCACTTTCATTTGAGTTTTCATCCTAGTGAAGTTTTATAGATTTAACTTTTTTTAATTATAATTTTTATGTAAAATTATTATAGGTTTAATATCTTTTTTGGTCTCCTACCTATGTTTTGGGGTCTATTTTAATCCTTTTTTTTTTTAAAATTTCAAATTGGTTTCTTACGTTATTAAAATGGCACCACGTTAGTCTTGTCTGTTAGAAACGTTATATTATCATCAAAAACCTGTCTGATAGGGGTGTACGCGGGTTGGGTTGGACCGGGTTCGCCTTAACCCGTTACCCAACCCGTTCAACTTTCAATGGGTTGGGTTTATCATCAAACCCGTAATTCTACTTTAAAAACCGACCCGAATCAACCCGGATATTTACGGGTTGGGTAGGGTTGGGTCCACGGGTTGTGTATATAATAATTATTATTTTCAATTTAAAAAATCTATAACACAATTCAATATAATTTTGCATATTTCAAACAATTAAATTATTTACGTAGTGGAGACAAATCCTACATATAAAATAGAATAATTAAAAATATAACAATTAAAATTTTGAAATGTATTTTCTTTGTCATAAAAAATATTAAGATACATATACACCATTAATTATTTATATATTTTCATTAATATACCTTAATTTATAAAAATTTATTAGTTATTTTGATACTCAAATGTTATCCATTACAAATATATATCAACATATGTAAAACAAATATATAATAATATACAGTATATATTAGTTGTTTTGATACTCAAATGTTACCTTTTCTAACACATGCTTAAAAGTAGGTCCGTAAACTATCATATATATTAACACTTAATAATATATAAAATTCCATAAAATATCATTTCCATAAAATTCATAAATTCTAAATAATTCAAAAGCAAATAAACATCACTTAGTCTTAAAATGACATAGATGTATTGGTCCAATATTGGTCTAATAGCACCAAAATCTAACAGCAACTATAAAAGATTCCAGCACCAGCAGTGAAAGGTTTAGCAACAACAGAAAATCCAGCAACAGTAGCTGTAAAAGATTCCAGCAACAACAATGAAACGTTTAGCAACAACATAAAATCCAGCAACAACAGTTAAAAGTTTAAGCAACAATAGTCAAAAGAAGAAGAAAAAAAACAACACTAGAAAATACCTTAAAATCTAGTAGTAACAGTTGTATTGAGCTCAACCGCAGTAATGCCAACATCAATAGAAACTAATCCAGCTAACTCTATATATGTAAACACAAACAACTAATGAGAATAATGTAATGTAATACTAAAATAAAATAGATTTTAAAATTCAAACATATAATTCATACCTGACTCAGCCTTTTCCAATTCAACCAACTCTTTTTCTAAATCAATGACCTTAGGAGATTTGATCCAATTTTGAGTACAAATCAAAGCTTCAACGGTAGAGGGATTCAAGGAACTACGAAATGAATCAAGGACACGACCTCCTGTACTAAAAGCGGATTCAGAAGATACAGTGGATACAGGGATAGCCAATATATCTCTAGCTATGCGGGAAAGCACATGATATTTATTTGTTTTTCCTTTCCACCAAGTGAGAATATTAAATGTAGGAGAATCATCTTCAACACCATCCTCCAAATACCTTTCCAACTCATTTTTTTGCACTTCACATTGTTTTTTCTTCATATTCATTCTAAACAAATTGTCCCAATCTTCATCATCTTCACCATTTTCAATTCTAGAATGAGAGGCAATGTTTGAAGATGAGGCATTGGAACCACCATCATGAGAAACAGGATACAAAAATAAATAGTGCTCAAACAATTTAGCAATGAGAGATTTCAATTTCTTTAACATATCCTCTGACAATTTTTCACCATACATCCGAGTAAAACAAAATTCAATATAGTCAAGCTTATAACGAGGATCAAGATAAATAGCAACAAAGAGAAGATAATTTATTGTATTGTTTTCCCAATACTTGTTGTACTTCAATTGCATATTTGCTGTCATGGTTTTCAAAATTGGATCACTAACATTGTGCCTCCATTTATTCAACATTTTTTTAATATCCATCAACTGTTTGAAAAAAGAGTTAGCAGTAACATGCAATGACCCAGAAAAAGAAAGTGTGGCATCATAAAAAGTTTTCAAAAACTTCACAAAAATACGAGCTCGTTCCCAATCAGCTCGATTAGGACATCCTTTCGACTCAATACGGAGATTAGTTAAAAATGCAACATCAGCATGTTCTAAGCGGTAAAATGCATGTTCATACTTTTCAGCGATGTTCAACATTAAATAAGTAGAGTTCCATCTGGTTTCTACATCTAGTGTTACCAATGCTTTAGAACATACACCAACAACTTCTGCACACTTCTTGAAAGTAGCCAACCTACTAGGAGAAGCCTTGACAAACTTACATGCAACCCTAATTCTTTTAACAAATTCATCAATATCCTTTATTCCTTCTTTGACAATCAAGTTTAATATGTGAGCACTACATCTCATACGCAAGTACTCCCCATTAAACAAAGTACGACCATTCCAAAAACTCATGCCTCGATTTAAATAATCAATTGCCAAATTGTTAGCACTTGCATTATCAACAGTCACACAACATATAGACTTGATACCCCATTCCTTCATGCAATTCTCTAATGTTATCCTTATAGTTTCACCTTTATGGTCAGCAATTATACCAAAGCTTAATATACTCTTCTTTAAATTCCACTCGTCATCAATATAGTGAGCTGTAACACACATATAATTCATATTCTGAATCGATGTCCAAGTATCAGTGGTAAGAGACACCATTTGTTTATTAGCAGACAACATAGATTTCAATTTTTCTTTCTCATCGAAGTACAAGCATAAACAATCTCTGGCAACAGTGACACGAAATGGAATTTTGAATCTTGGTTGAGCCTCTTTCATGAACATATTAAATCCTTCATTTTCAACATATTTAAAAGGGAGCTCATCAATGATTATCATCTTTGCAAGTGTTAATCTAGTCCTCTCTTGATTAAAATCAACAAGTTTCAAGCTAACACTATTAGGATCATCCTCACTTTCTTTTCCAACAGCTATAGTTTTTTGTTTCTTATCAACTACCCTATTTGGATTTTTCAGGCACACTTTCAAATGTTTATGCATGTTAGTAGTGCCATGACTACCACTATTTGCAGCATATTGTTTCCCACAATACTTACATATAGCCTTATCATTAACCCTTTTAAAATCTTTCCAAACTGTAGAAGGTTTTCTAGAGGGTTTTCTTTTGCTTACCTCTATTAGTGCACTTGGTGGCAATGATGACAACCCTTCTCCTTGTATTTGTTGAACTTCTTGCTCTTGTTCAAGTGGATGAGCAACATCTTCACTGACAATTTGTGATTGTTCCACTTCCATTTTCTATAAAAAAACAATTTTTAATATAAATTATTATTAAAACAACATTAAACAAAATATATTTAAATTAATATATGAAACAGAACAGGACTTTGCATCAAAATATATTTTCATCATATGAAACAAAATAGTACTTTGCATCATATGAAACAAAATAGTACATTACATTGAACCTATCATCATATTTTGCATTGATATAAAACTATTGAAGTACATATTGTAAAAACAATATATTGCATTGAAATAAATATATTGTAGAACTATAAAAAGTATAAAACCTTATTCAATATGGAGACGAAACTATGAGAGAGTCAAAGTATAGACTGTGGATTTTCGAAAGCAAGATGGAATTGGAATGTGAGAGAGTAAAATGAAAAAAAAAAATCGTGAGAGAAAGAGGAGTGATGACGTTTGAGATTTGCCGTAGTAAAAAAATAGGGTTAGGTTAAGTGGTATTGTCTTTAGTTTAGTAAGTTTCTAATATATACTTAATTATTATTAGTTAATAAAGATTCATTAAAAAAATAAAAAGGCAGTAAAGTGTAAACTAGAAGTGCATAAGTCAAGCAAGCATGATTAATATTAATAATAATGTTTAATTATAATAATAATAATAATTTAATGTGTGATTGGAAACTGGAAGGAAAGTGCAAAAGATCTTTGTGTACGTTACAATTTACAAAGTTATAGCAACTTTAAAATTTATAAATAATAATATAATAATAATAATAATAATTAATTATGCCACGTCAACGGGTTGGGTCAACGGGTTCATGGGTTTAGAAACTAAAACCCAATACCCGAACCAAATCTATACGGTTTGTTACGGGTTGGGTAGGGTATACCCGTAAATGAATGGGTCCGGGTAATTAGTGGGTTGGTTCGATTTGGGTAGGCGGGTTTGCGGGTCGACCCGCACCCATGAACACCCCTACTGCCTGACGTGTTAAGTTATTAGTGAGGTGTAATGAATGATTTGGTTATGTGGCATGATGAGTATTGACTTTGTTGAGTTGTCATCTGAAGTAGCATAATATTAACATTTTAATTGATTGATTAATACATATGTTGAAATAGCAAGCCCTAGCAGACAAAGAAGTGAGAATAAGCAAGTGAGAACGACGAAGAGCACGAAGAGAGAACGAAAGATACGCTGAGGAAGTCGAAGACGCAACATAGACGACGATTAGTTTACATGTCCTTGTCTACTATGAATGTGTGTAAATGTTGCGTTTTTTTTTATTTGATTAGTATATAGGATTTTTTTCCCCTTTTGAAATCTGCTATTATGTTACGTTTTCTTGTATATAATGTTGCGTTTTCTTGTCTTAGGTAGAAATAGAAGAAATTTTGTGTTTGAAAATTCATCATAGTGGTGAATTTGTGGACTCTAAAAAAATCGATTATGTGTGTGTGTGTGTGTGTGGGGGGGGGGGGGGGGTAAATTTAATGATTTAGAGATAGATGTGGATAGGTGGTCATACTTTGAGTTGGTTGGTGTTCTGAAAGATCTAGGTTATACTGAGGTAGACACTATATATTACAATGACCCCACTTTTGGGATGAATGTTCTTAAGGATGATAAGGGTGTGTTAGAGTGATGGGGATGTTTTGCCAAACATTAGGAAGAAAGTGGAAAAAACAAGCACTTACACAAATTACTGGATAGTAAGGTACAAAAACTGCTCTAATACAATTTCTTAATTTCTTTAGTTTTTATACTTTATGTGACTTTTTTTTTTACTATTTTGTAGGATGTCATTTGAGTTTATATTTGAAGTAAGAAACATTGAGAATCAAGGTGATATTTTCTTGTCAACTTAAAGGAACATGATTGTTCATGTAGAAAATTACAATTGACAGATCTCCCTTGTCTTCATGCTCTGTCTGCAATGAAGAGTAGAAATCTAAGTGTTGATAATTACATCCCAGAGTATTATAAGAAGGCAAGGTATATTTATGTTAAAGAACCTATCATTTATCCTGTTAATGAAAAAATTTATGGGTCAGAACAGAGTACCCAGGTGTGCACCCACCAAAATTTAAAAAAATGCCAGGAATACCAAAGAAGAGGAGGAACCGTGAGCAGAGTGAAATTGATGGGACAAATAGAAAAATGAGAAAAACAAGCATAATACTTAGGTGTACAAGGTATAGACAGACTGGACACAATAAATCCACTTGTAAGAGGACTCATCTACCAACAGAAGAAACTCAGCCAAGAACAACACCCACACTAACTCAAGAAAATCAGCCAAGGGCAACACCAACCCCAACTCAAGGAAGTCAACCAAGGGCAACACCAGCACCAACTCAAGGAACTCAGACAAGGGCAACACCAACCACAACTCAAGGAACTCAACCAAGGGCAACACTAGCACCAACTCAAGGAACTCAGACAAGGGCCACACCAACTCAAGGAACTCAACCAAGGGCAACCTCAACTCAAGCAAGTTAGCCTAAGGCAACACCAACACAAGCAAGGCCGCATAAGTTGCCTTTTAGGAAATCAAAACAAACATCTATTACAATGGCTTCTATTTCAAAGGGACTAACCACCAGACTAAGTGCATCACAAAATGTATTGGGACCTACAACTAGGAGGACCACTCCAATCAACAGAAACAACATAAAGAAACCCATTTAGATTTATGTAGTTTCTGTTTTAAGAACATGGTTGATGTTATGCTGTTTTGAAATGTTTATGTTATGTTGTTTTGAAGTGTTTGTGACAACTTATGTTGATATCAAGTGTCTGTAACAAATTATGTTATGGTATTTTGAACAAGGTTTATGTTATGTTCCATTTGAACTAGGTTTATGTTTCTCAAACTTTAACAAGGTTTATGTAGATCAAATTTCTGTTATACCAAATTTCTGTTATTTAACTTGTTTAACTAAATCATATAACAACATAACACATATTTTACTACAATGCAATTTTAACTTGTCCAACTAAATCATGTAATAAAGGAATACAACTAACTTTGCAACTTTGAATAATGCAAGTTTTACTACATCTTAAACACTAAAACAAAGAACAGTTGACTTTAACCTCTCACAACAACTTGAATTCTTTTACAATAATTTGATTACTAAAATTGTGAGATGTCGGATCGAAATCTAGTATGGTCGAATGGTAGCTTCTGGTTTGACAGGAATTAAGCACGGGGTCGAAGTATGTTCGCATGATGCTGTCAGAGTAATGCGTGTTGTAGTCGAAGTTTGTTCTAACATGCATTAGTCAATATTGCTAGGGTTGTTAGCATGTTGAATTGGGTCTTGCTTGTAAGCCCAATTGTTTAAGTTAACTTGTACCCTAAGTTGGCTTATAATGGGTAATTTTTAAAAATCCCATTAGGTTAGTGTGCTATTTTTCTTATAAATAGGATGCTAGTTTCTCAATCTTGGCATAAGGAAAAATAGGAAGATAAAATCCTAATTTCAAGAGAGAGAGATTATTTTGTTATTTTTGTATACTTGTAATCTTGTTTCTAAGAGAAAGGAAAGAATAGCAGTTTAATAACCAATCCTTGTTGTTCCTTGTTGTTTTACCTTGTTTTCTTTGTTAACCCTAACCCTTGTGTGTTTCTTGATCATTAAGAAACCGTTTATACTTTGTTATAAGGTATCCGATTCACAACAAATTGTTGAGGTGAGTGTGGAAAATATGCCTTCAATAAAGTATGAGATTGAAAAGTTCACCGGAGTGAACGACTTCGGTTTGTGGCGCTTGAAGATGAAAGCCATACTGGTTTAGCAGGATTGTTTGGAAGCATTAAAGGTGAGGTAGCCATGGACGTTGCGTTAACGGAAAAAGAAAACACGGACATGATCGAGAAAGCACACAATGCAATATTGTTGAGCCTTGGTGATAAGGTTCTTCGCCAGGTATCAAAAGAGACTACAACATCGGGATTATGGGTGAAACTTGAAAGTTTGTACATGACTAAATCTCTAGTGAATCGACTCTACCTGAAGCAAACTTTATATTCATTCAAGATGAGTGAATACAAAGTGCTGGCTGAGCAGTTGGATATATTCAACAAGATAATTCTTGATCTTGAAAATATTGATGTGAAGATCGTTGATGAAGATCAAGCATTGTTGTTGTTGTGTGCTTTTTCCAGAACCCATGCTCACTTTAAAGAAAATATCTTGTATGGAAGGGAGTCTCTGACCTTTGAAAAAGTTCAATCAGCCTTGTATCTAAGGACTTGAACGAATGAAAGGAGCATAAACCTTTGACGGTGGGCGAAGGTTTGGTCGTTAAGGGAAAATTCTTGCGAAAGGATAGTAAGTTCGACAAGAAGAAAGTAAAAGTCAACAGAAATCTTATAGTGGCAAAACATTTGGTATTCGATGTTATCACTGTAAGAAGGAGGGTCACACAAGAAAGGTGTACCCTGAACGCCTGAAAGATTATGGAGGTAATGGCAACATAGCCATTTTTCAAGATGACTTCGACTCATCTGATGTTCTTGTGCTTTCAAGTGGCGACTCGAGAAAAGAGTGGATTATGGTTTCAGGTTGCACTTGGCACATGACTCCAAACAGAGAATTATTCGAGGAGCTATGTGATCAAGATGGTGGATTTGTGCTTCTAGGAAACAACAAATCTTGCAAAATTGCAGGTATTGGATCTGTGAGATTCAAGCTCCATGATGAGTCAATAAGGTTATTGAATGGAGTCAGATATGTATCTGACTTGAAGAGAAATTTGATTTCTCTTGGTGAATTCGACAAAAAGGGATACGTTTTTTAAGGAGAAAAAAGTATCCTAAGAATCATGAAGGGGTCGAAGGAAGTCTTGAGAGGCGTGAAGAAACAAGGCTTGTATACCCTTGAGGCTGAGGTTGTAAGTGGTTCAACAAATGTTGCATCCACGAAACCTGTGTTGAAGACAGAATTATGGCACATGAGATTGGGCCATGTCAGCGAAAGAGGCCTGGTTGAATTGGGGAAGCAGAACTTGCTAAGAGGTGACAAAGTTGAAAAGTTGGAGTTTTGTGAATCTTGTGTATTTGGTAAATCCTGTAGGGCGAAATTTAATAAAGGCAAGCAAAGAACACATGGATCCCTAAATTACATTCATGTTGATCTTTGGGGGTCTGCAAGGAATCCTTCACACTCAGGTGCAAGGTATTTTTTATCCATCATTGATGACTATTCCAGAAAGCTGTGGGTATTCATTCAGAAGACGAAGGATGAAAATTTTGAGAACTTCAAAAGTTGGAAGATTCTGGTTGAAACTTAAATTGGCAGAAAGGTTAAAAGGTTGAGAATCGACAATAGCCTTGAATTCTGCAACGAAGCGTTCAGAAACTACTTTGTTGAGTATGGGATTGCAAGGCTTAAGACTGTAGCAGGTACTCCTCAACAGAATGTCTTAGCTAAGAGATTCAATTGAACAATCTTTTAAAGGGTTAGAAGCAAGTTGGTTAGTGCTGGATTGAAGAAGGTGTTTTGGGCGGAAGCTGTTTCGACAACAGCTTACCTGATAAATAAATGTCCCTCGACTGCCTTGGGAATGAAGACACCTGAAGAAGTTTGGCCGGGACATCCTCCTAGTCTCGACAGACTGAGAGTATTTGGTTGTGTGGCTTATGCTCATATTAGGCAAGACAAGGTCGAACCTATAGCTCTGAAATGCATGTTCATGGGATACCTTGAAGGAGTCAAAGCTTATAGGCTATGGTGCCTAGAGCCAGGTCATAGGAGGTGTGTCACCAATCAAAATGTAGTTTCCAATAAGGGCAGAGATGGCCTTCAAGAAAACTAATGATGTTGACGAAGAGCTTGAACAAAGAGAGATTCCTGTTGAGCTGGAGCATGCTGATGCTGAATTGCGTACCCCAGATGAAGTCAAAGAAGATGCATAAGATGTTGTCTAAGATGAGGAGACTGATAATGACTACTTGCTAGCAAAAGACAGGTCGAGGAGAGTCATCAAGCCACCTCAGAGACTTGGGTATGTAGATCTTATAGCTTATGCCTTAATCTCTGCAAGTGAGGTTCTAGACGAAGAACCTAAAGCCTATAAGGAAGTTATGAGGAGTCGAAAGAAGACTGAATGGCTGAAGGCCATGGATGATGAGATGAAATATCTTCATGATAACAACACCTAGGAACTGATCAAGAAACTTGTTGGAGCCAAGTTAGTTAGCTGTAAATGGATTTTCAAAGTTAAGGAAGGAATCGAAGGAGTGGCGTCGAAGAGATACAAGGAAAGATTGGTTGTTAGGGGGTTCATTCAGGAAAAAAGGTATCGACTTCAATGATGTGTTCTCTCCTATTGTGAAGCACAAGTCCATTCAAATGTTTCTTGCCATAGTGGCACAGTTCGACCTTGAACTAGAACAGATGGATGTGAAGACTCCATTCTTGTATGGTGATTTAGATGAAACAATCATGATGAGGCAACCTGAAGGGTATGTCGAAAAAGGGAAGGAAAATTATGTGTGCAAGCGGAATAGATCCTTATATGGAATGAAACAATGTCCTCGATAGTGGAATAGGAGATTCGACAACTTCATGGCACACATAAGTTTCATCAGAAGTCAGTTCGACCACTGTGTTTACTTCATATTTCGACCGGGTAATTCATTTGTTATTTTGTTGCTCTATGTGGATGATATTCTAATAGCAAGCAACAATGTCGAAGAGATAATGAGGGTGAAGGCCGAACTCAATAAGGAGTTCGACATGAAGGATCTGGGAGCTGCATCCAGGATTCTTGGGATTGACATCCGAAGAGATAGAAAGCAGTCGAGATTATGCTTATCTCAAGAGGCATACCTACAGAAGATTCTTGAAAAGTATGGTATGTCGAATTCAAAGCCTGTTATGACTCCGACAAATCCTTAATTCAAGCTGAGTATAGATCAATGTCCCAACACTGATATTGATATAACTTATATGAATAGCATTCCATATGCTAATATAGTGGGTTCTTTGATGTATGTTATGGTCTGTATTAGGCCTGACATAGCATATACAGTAAGTCTTATAAGCAGGTACATGAATAATCCTGGAAAGGCTCACTGGCAAGCATTAAAGTGGATTCTAAGGACATAAATGGGTATCTGAATAGTGTTCTAATTTATGGTGGAGCCTTGGGTGAAGATAATAAAGCAGCAATCGAAGGATATGTCGACTCTGATTATGCAGGTTGTATGGATTCTAGAAAATCTATTTCTGGATATGTGTTCACTATGTTTGAGACAACAATCAGTTGGAAAGTAACACTTCAGAAGGTCGTTGCCTTATCAACCACTGAAGCAGAATATATTGCCCTAACTGAAGTTGTGAAGGAAGCATTGTGGCTTAAAGATTTTGCAAAGGAGCTAAAACTTCAAGGTCGAGTTATCACTGTTAAATGTGACAGTCAAAGTGTAATACATCTGCTGAGGAATTCAGCCTATCATGAGGGAACCAAGCACATTGATGTGAGGCTGCATTTCGTCAGAGGGGTAATTGTTGCACCCTAAAATTTGCTCAACCTTATTCACTTGGTTTATGTTTCAATATCATTAGCATTTGCATATAGAGTCATGTACGTAGTCTACTCATATGCATAGCATAAGCATAGCAAGTCATCCAGTAGGGACCCATCATTATTCTCATCTCTATGAGCCTATCAAGAGGTTATTATTCTAATTCAATCCCATTCAAGTCATCAGAAAGAATTTGAAAGCTATCAAGTCAATGGATCAAGCAAGTGCATCCATCTCCTATTTGAGAGTATCTGAGGATCAACAAAGAAATTGTGAGCTGTGGGCTGAGCATGGATATTACCTGGGCATCATAGGAGACTTAGAAAGTCATTTGGAGAAGGAGACAGATCATTGATGTGATCACAAGAATTGCAGTTGAAGGCAACCAACTAGGGTTTCATCTGGGGTCAACTCTAGCTCAACTCTAGGTCAATTGACTGATTGAAAGGCATTAAGGGCTATTGGAGATATGTGGGGTTCATCATTTGACATGTAAAGAAGGATATGTTGTTATGCTAAGAAGAAATCAAGAGAAATCAAGGAGAAGAGGAGTTGCTAAATTAGGTCAAATTTCCAAGCAAGATAAGTCAAAATGCAAGCTCCAAATGGATACTTGGTCAACATGAAACTTGTAGAGGATCTCAAGACCTTTAATTTGAGTGGTGGAAGACATAAAGGATATTTATAGAACTCAAGTTATGATCCTTGCAAGTTATAGGTCATCTGAGGTATCTGAGATTTTGTCTGTGAAAGTGACTTGACTTCCAAGCTATTTTTACCCCTCAAGGAGATTTCAAATGAATTTCTGGTCAACATAAGAGTTGTTCCTCATTGTCTTAGCTTTCTATAATGGTATAGTGTGCCTTCATATGATTTGTGGAACTCTACTTATGATCTTGGCAAGCAAAGGGTATTTTGGTCATCTGAGGATTACAGGTAATTCTTAGCCTATGCCTAAAACACATACAAGGAAGCTTCAAATGAAAAACTTCACAACATCAAAGTTGCTCAAAATGCCATTTTAAGTCTATAAAAGAAGTCATAAAAGTTTATAAATGCATGGAATGAGACTTGACCAAAGTTGGTGAAAAATGACCTAAAAAAGGCATATAAGTTGAAAAAGTTGAAATGAAAAATTGGTTTGAGAGATCTACAAATCCAACATGGGTCATCCAATATACAAAATTGATTCCAAACATCATTTTAAAGACATTGGTTCAGCCACTTTTTTGAGTTAAGGGTTAATTTTTGGACTTGCTTTGTTATTTTGTTACTTGCAGAATAAGATACACATGAGAAGTTCAACATAAAGCAAAAATAAAGGCATGAAAGCTCTCTTATCACTCCAATATCTCATGAAAGGAGATTTTAACACAAGTTTACAAAGGTGCAAGCATGAGATATCATGTGAATTCAAAATGCCATCAAAGGAGAATTTCCATGAATTTCCACAACTTTCTAGAATTCTCCAAGATCATTCTAGAAACTTCTCAAGCTGTTAATAATCATCTATATAATGAAATTAAGCCATTTGTGCAGGGGTTGGTGATTGAGAGTGCTTGCATTACATAGTTTGATTCCATAACTCCATTTTGCATTTCACATTCAAACTCCATTGAAACTTCATCAATCATCATAATTCTTGTTATCATCATCATCTACCATCATCATAGAGCAATTGGCAAACAAAATTGAGAGGAATTCGTGGCTGGTTCATGAGATCCAAAGTTTCACTCCAAGTTGCATGAAGAAGTGGATAGAGTGATTCAAGAGGTGTAAGCAAGAACCATTGCAAACAGGAGAACATATATCCATTGAAGAGCATCTGAAGCAAGCATCAAGGCTTGAATTGAAGGGGAACCACCATAGCCATCATCACTTGCAAGGTAGGCATTTCTCTTCGAATCGCCTTAATTATTCAGTTTTAGATCATGTGGTTAGGATAAATGTGATTAGAGACTCTTAGGGATGAATCATGATTAGTTTGAAGGCATTACATGAAGGTTGGTTCCATGGCAGTTTCTGTTTATTGATCAAGAACTCGCATGTTAGGGCACTATAATACTAGCTATCATGTTTAGAATGCTCACCATAACCTGTAGATCATTCTAGGGTAGTTTGAGCAAGAAATATTGAGGTGCAAATCAGGTGCAATCAATGGTGTCCAGAACTTCCAATCATCGGGTTTTAATGTGGGTTGAGAATTAGGTGAAATTAAAAGCATGGTCGTGTAGAGGGGAAGAAATGGAGTGAGTTTGGTTTTTAAAGTGTGTGATTTCATGGCCTGTGGAGGGAGAATGGTGAGCTCGAAAGTGCTTGCATGGGAATCAAATTCTGAAACCCTAATGGCTGGAGGAAGAAGAAGATACGTGGACCCTTGGATTAGATGGAGAAATTTGACTTGACTTCACATCTCACGGCTAGCATTCAATCTGAGAATTGGTGGGAAAATTCAAATAATGAAACACACCGTTTCATTTAGTAGGAGGAATTGGGCTCAGCTTCTATTGGCATCCCCACGCGCGTGAAAGTCCAATAATTTGAACTGATGGCCTTGCTATTCTCACCCCCTTCCCCTATTTCTTTATAATTCATTTTTTAATTTCTTTTCATTTTGCATTCATTTTCAAAAAATCATATCAAATTGAAAAAACATTATTTTTTGATAATTCTTTTTGCATAATTTTATTTAAAGAGTCAAGAAAATTATAAAAAATAAAAATTGCATTTTATTTTTTATTTGATATTTTTCCCATATTTTCCAAATAAATGCCTATTTTAGGTGTTTCATTTCATACATAAATTTGTCAATTTTTGTTCATGCACTTTCTAATTGATTTTGATCACATTCTTTTTTGTGCCATCAAATATGAATGTGTAGATTCTCTGGATTTTGTACCATGATTTTTAGAAGTTTATTTCTAGTAGTTTGCTTATGTGGTATTTAGGTGTTCAAAATTAGGGTTTCACTCAACTTAGGGGTACAATAGATTAATTCTCTTAGGAATTTTCATTTGATTTTTGGGGTATGGACTATAGGGGTTATGGGTATAGGATAGATCCCTTAGAAAATATAAGGATTCCCCTACTGCTATTAGTATACTGTCTGTATCTGTTTGACTGGTGTGGTGTGCCCCCTGGGGATTGTTGTTTGTTTGTGTGGGTATTGGGATTGCTTGGGAGAGTTGAAGACTTGTGACGATGAAGGCCATTGGAGATCCAGAGATTGAAGTCCAGAGTTGATGAGGAGATTCTGTGCTGGCAGCTGTTGAAGTTAGTAGGATCTAGGAGTTAGGCAGAGCCCTAGAGTAGTCAACTTGATTCTCAAACATGGAAGGTCTTGACTGCCTCCATTCTTCTCTGTGATGCAGAGTCTCTCTAAGACACTCACCCCCTTCCTTTGGAAGGCTTGGTGCTATTGTCTAAGGGATAGAACTCTTGAGAGAAAATATCTTATGTGTTAGTAGCAGTTTGTTTGCCACCCTTGGTAGTCAACTAATTGCTTAACACCCAATTCACTCTTGTGATTGATCCCTCATCCTGGAGGTTTGAGACTCGAAGAAAAGCCATTGTAGACTGAATATTGATGCCAAAGACCTTGATTGAAGGCTGTGGAGATGGAGATTGAGGCTTGCTGGAGCTTGTAGCTGATTGGAGATGACTTGAAGATAGGTGTTGATGCAGAGCTGCTGTGGCTGTTTATTTTTCTGCTGTATTTCATTTCTGATGTATTGATTGGTTTTCCTGACTGTATTGTTTGCTGTTTACCCTGTTGGGTTGAAAGTGAATCCTGTTCACTTTTGCCTATTGTTTTCTAGGTTCGAGGTTGAGTGGGACTTCCTTGCCTCGCTTGTATTGTTGCATCCATGCATTTTACTGCTTTATTGTCTATTTGCTATTGTTTCTGTTTCCGTCTATTCCCTTAGGATCTCTGTTTCTCTCTGCGCAAGAGAGGAACATGATAGACACTAGGACTTAACCCATGCATGATAACACTAGGTTAGTATGATTCCCTTCGCAACCATAGGTTAGAGTTCTGTCTCTTCTTCCTCAAAACAAACAGAAAAACACAATAAGATTTCAAACACAATAAAAGACACTTCTTCCATAAAAGAATGTGAACTCATCAAGACGTCAATTTTTGTCCGCTTGGACTGCTAATCAGAAAAACCCTTTTTTAGAAGGAGATAAAAACAACCAAGACAGACTTGTGTCATACGTAGCCCGAACTACGTTTGCTCTGATCTTTCATGCTGTATGAAAGTACGTAGGCATAGGATGCGATATCCTAGCGAGCAACCTTCCCCTCCTTTCCCGTAGCTAGGCGAACTACGTTGACTCTGATTTCTCGTTCCAGACGGGAATACGTAGGCATAAAGTGCGATACTTTGCCGAGTCATTTTCTTTTCTTTTAACCCTTGACCCGTAGAGTAGATAGAATAACAATCCATACCCGAAAACAAGCGTGGATCCCGTCGAGTACGACGGACGTGAGGGGTGCTAATACCTTCCCCTTGCGTAACCGACTCCCGAATCCAGGTTTTGGTTGCGACGACCATACCTTTTCCCGTGTTGTGCGAGGTTTACTCTGAGCGTTTCCTTTCCCTCCCGTGGGATAAATAACGCGCGATGGCGACTCTTCTGTTCAGCCGACGCCGATTTTCGCAGTAGCGACAACTGGCGGCTCTGCTGGGGACCCAACATCCCCTGGCTGCTAAGGACTGCGATAGTTCTTATGCATTTGGGATCCAACGTCCCTTAAGAGAGTCAATCCTAATGCTTGTTTTCCCGTCGAGGATTTTGTATGAATTTATATTTCTGACCTTTACTTTTAGCATATTATTATTGTCATTATTGCTGTATTTTGGGGTTGTGATGGGTGTTCTGATATTGAGTGAGAAGTCGGACCTGGGCTTGAGTGCACCTTATACTTAGAGTAGAGATTAGTGGGCGCCCGCTTGCTTTGCTTGCCTTGGTGTCCCGCGAAATCTACACTCAGACGAGGTTCCTCTGGTTGGCCTCCTGCCCCTTCCTTTGGTTGGCGTGGGTTGCTGGTTAGTTGAATTGTCGACTCTGGGGACCGATCATTTGAAAGTTGGCTGAGTGAGGCCTCTTCAGGATTTGATGATGCCACTCCTTCTGGGAATCGTATCATCATCCCTGAAAGTCTGTGACGCCGACGACCGCATAGGATGCCATACCTCTGTCAGCTACTAGGACATCCACCTGTGAGAGGGTTTGGGGTTATGCAGGTAACTAGACCTTCAGATACCGGTTATTTCTTGATCAGAGATCTTGAGTATTTATGGAGAGTTCTGAGGACTGTCAGAGACCATTTGAAAAAGTTCTGAGGTCTGTCAGAGACCAGTTCGAGATATGATTTGAGGGCTACCAGAGACCAGTGGGAGTTTTTTGTTTGAGGTCTGTCAGAGACCAGTGTGGGAGCTTTGTGATAGGCCTATCTGAGGCCGGGGTTTGAGGACTTCTAGAGAGTCTATCTGAGACTTATTGATATGGTTCAGGCTATTCAGCTACGGCATTTGGTCCCTGTTGCATGTCACTTGCATTGCATTTGTTTGCATACTTATCATCATTGCATCCCACTAACGTGTGTCTGTACTGCAGGTGCATTTGCATTTCCCTAGTTCTAGTGTCCGGATTTCTGAGTGATTGGTCATGGCCAGCTTAAGAAGGACAGTTGCTTACAAATTGCCTACTCCTGATGTTGTTCCCCTGCTTAGGTTGATCTCTCTGGCTGATGAGGATGTTCGTAGGAGCTTCAGAATGAGTTATGGAAGATTATTGAGATTGGTGCGCAAACCCACGAAGATGGAGCTAGATGGGCTGTACGCCTTGATGCAATTCTATGATCCCGCATTGAGATGTTTTACATTTGCTGATTTTATTCTGGGGCCTACCATTGAAGAGTATGTGGAGTTTACTGAGCTACCCGTGCAGAACCAGATTCCATTCATTCATTCTGGCACTAAGCCCAAGCCGGAGGACTTGGCAAAAGCTTTGCATGTGGATGCTTCTGAACTGTTGACTACTGTTTCCCGTGGAGTTCCAGGCTTCTCGCTCCAGTTCTTGATTGGTAAAGCCCAGGAGTACGCCAAGAGCGGATGCTGGATTGCCTTCAATGCTGTGTTGGCTCTGTGCATTTACGGCATAGTATTGTTTCCCAATGTACCGGATTTTGTGGACTTCGACGCCTTCTACTTGTTTGCCGCTGGTAATCCTGTACCTACCTTGCTCGGAGATTTCTACCACTCACTGCATTACAAGAATGAGAAGGGAAGAGGAAAGAATGTTCATTTCTGTGTATCATTGCTGGGTATGTGGTTTGAGAGCCACCTTCCTAAGAGAAGATCTGTCATAGAGACTACAGTCCCAGTTAGCTGGCCGGAGCGCCTGATGAGGTTATCTTCCGAAGACGTCGAATGGTTTGATCGAGACCTGCTAGGGGCTGAGCTTATATTCAGTTGTTCTGGGTACCCTAATGTTCCGTTAATAGGAAGGAAATGGTGTATCAATTACAACCCTTCTCTGTTCATCCGTCAGTTCCGATATGCGCTAAAGAACCCACCAAAGGAGGAGGAAGTCCAGGAATCTCTGTACTTCACCGGAGATTTGAAGGGGGAGTTATTAGCCAAGCTGCAGCATGCCTGGACATGTATTAACCGAAGAGGGAAGCCGCTGTTAGGGAAAAATGACTGTCAGGCCTATGCACCCTACAGAGTTTGGATCCAGGAGAGAGCAAGTCAGTTGCGGATGCCATTTCCAGATGCACCAGTCCTTGTTCCCGTTTCGGTAGCAGAGCCAACTACTGTTTCTAGGGAGGCCTACGAGCAAGTGGTGAAAGAAAAAGAAGCCTTGATGAAGATCAACGAAGGGTTAGAGCAGGAGCTAGCCCAGGTACGCAGTGAGAAAAACAAGGCCGTGCATGCTTTCCAACAGCAGATTGAGCTAGTGAACAGACTAGGGGCTGAGTTAACTGAAGAAAGGAAGAAGCGTGAACGTCTGGGGCAAGAGTTCAGAAGCTCCCATGACATGCTGGAATCCAAAAAGAAGGCCCTCGACGCAGCACACCGAGAGATCTCTTCTTGCAATAAGACTTGGAATGCCACACTGACCAACAATAAGAAGAGGGAGGATAAGTTGAAGCAGCAAATTTCCGATCTCGAAGAGCAGTTGAAGTCTAGCATCGATAAGTGTGAAGAAGAAGTGATGACCCGGTATAGTCTCCAGAATGCACTAAACAAGGCCATCAAAGGCAGAGATGAAGCTGTGTCTCAGAAGCGCAAACTAGAGGATCGCTTCGGAGAAGGGGCATGGGAGGAAACCGCTGGAGACGTGCGACGTGTTCTTAAGAAAAGAAACCAACTTGTTGAAGGGCTGCTTACCAGACCAGGCCATCCGGAGACCAAGAAGTTGCTAGAAGAGTACCAGACTTATGGGAGTGTTTGATCCTTTCATGTATTTACTCGTATGCTTTATTTGCATAGTGCTGACCATCACCAGGATTGTTGGTTGGGGTCATGCCTTTCTTTGTACTCAGTGATATTGTATTCCTGGCTTATTGGTTCCCTCTGTAATATATGAGGCTTTCTATGATTCAGCTTCGATCATTGTATTGCTAGCACTGGCACCTTCACACTAGAATCGGGGAATGCTATTCCCTAATGCACAGACACACATTGCATTGCATTCATATTCATATTGCATTACAGGTAATCATTGGATGGTATCTTATTTCCTGTCTTGAAGCAGGTATTTTCAGGATTGCAGATCAGCACCCGCACCGCTATTCCACTCGCACCAACTGTCGAAGAATCATGGATCAAATGCAGAACGAGATGCAAGATGTGCGCGAGAAGCTAGCTCTCTTTATGCAGACCATGGAAGCTATTGCAAAAGGTCAGGAGAATCTGCAAGCCATGGTGCAGCCTCTGTTGGTCAGAAATGCTGGTCACGGTAATGAGGATCATCAGTCGGTGCGAGTCGACACTGTTCATGGAGATGGCACTCCCACGCCAGTGGCTCCACCTGTAGTCAATATACCGGCCGCTAATGTCAACAACGCTACCGCTGCTGGGAACGGTAACGTCGGAATGGGGAATGAGACTGCTGTCCATAATGTTGGGCTTGGTGATATCAACTTGGGTGATAATATGGGAGGCAACGGCTTTGGCAATGCTGGATTCGGGTTCAACGATCAGGGATTCGATAACGCCGGGAAATATGGTTTCAACGCTCAAGGCTTTGGGCAAGATGGTTATGGCGTGGCCAATCAGGGTTACGGAGGTTTCGGAAATGGAAACGGTGATGGGTTAATGGCTTTTGGGCCTGCTGGAGGTGTTCAAGGGTACGGCAACAGAGGCCGAGGCCCGGTGATGAATCAGATTAGAGCTGGCCGCAATAATGAATATGATGGGTATGGAGTTGGGAATGGTATGTGGCAAGAAGATCAGCAGGAGGACGCTTTCTCCGGCGGAGGCTTCGAATGGCCGATGGATAACTCCCAGAAGATCAGAATGCTAGAAAAGCAGATGAGGGGAGTCCTGAACCAAAGTGCTGTGGGCTTAGACATGTCAGCAATGGGTCTGGTACCTGGCTTGAGGGTGCCAATCAAATTCAAAGCTCCTACGTTTGATAAGTATAAAGGGGACACATGTCCGAAAGTGCACGTGCGGGCTTATTACAGAAAGATGTCTGCATATTCAACTGATGAGAGAATGCTAATGCATTTCTTTCAAGATAGCTTGTCGGGCCCTTCCCTAGAGTGGTACATGGGGTTGGAGCCAACTAATATAAAGACATGGAAGCAGCTGGCAGAGGCATTTGTAGCTCACTATAAGTATAACAGCGACTTGGCGCCTAACCGGGTCCAATTGCAAGGGCTATCTCAGAAGAAAGATGAGAGCTTTAAAGAGTACGCGCAAAGATGGCGCGACATGGCTGCCAGGGTCCGTCCTCCCTTAGAAGACAAAGAAATGAATGACATGTTCGTCGGCACATTCACAGGCATGTTCCATGACAAGTTGTTTCATACATCTCTGGCCAGTTTCTCAGATTTGATTCTGATGGGAGAAAAGATTGAACGCAACATTAAGCAGGGAAAATTCCAAGTCGAGGAACCAACTGCATCTGGCAGTAATAGGAAGGCTTTTGGTGGGCGCCGTCAGGGCGAGGCAAGCGCAGTGTTTGGGGGCTGAGGCCGAGGCCGAGGCAGAGGTCGGAACCAATATCATCAGCTGCAGCAGGTGGCGAGTGTTACTATTCCATATCAGCAATCACCATTTCAACAACAACAACCGTTTCAGCAGCAGCCAACGCAGCAGCAACAGCAGCCAATGCAGCAGCAACAGCAGCCGCAGTAGGGGGCACAACAGGCTCAACGAAGATTCCAGGGTGGTAAACCAAGAAGAGTGTTTGAGAAGCCTCCCTCAACCTATGCAGATTTGTTGCGGACATTGTTGGGTTTGAACCTGGTAGAGAAGAGAACTCTAGCACCAATAACGGGAACTCCTCCGTATGGTTATGATGCAAGCAGGCACTGTGAGTTTCATTCTGGGGCTCCGGGCCACGATGTAGAGGGTTGCCATGCTTTTAAGCACGTTGTGCAGGATCTTTTGGACAATAAGACTATCAATTTCGGAACGGCAGGTCCGAATATAGTGCAGAAACCCATGCCTAATCATGGGGCAAACGCCATTCTGACTGAGGAAGGGTTGAATCTGATTATGAATGTCGATGATTTAAAGACACCGCTGAGAGAGATAAAAAGCAGATTATTGCAAGGGGGTGTTTATCCAGGATGTGACGAGTATTGCTTAGAATGCTAGACCCTGGCTGGGGGGTGTGATGATTTGAAGAAAGGCATTTAGGCTTTAATTGATGACGGCACATTGCAGTTTGACCGAGCAGCAATCGAAGAGCCCGCAGGGGCAGTAGCAGATAATCAGAGTGATGTGGCCACTGTAACGATTCCTCGGAAGACAATCACTATAACAGCACCGGCTCAGCGGCCGCCGATCACCATAACTAAGGCCGAACCAATCCCGTACGAGAGCACCAAAGCAGTCCCATGGTCATATGGGTTGGAAGTGTATTGCGACGGAATAAAGATTGATGTTAATAAGCAGCCAGCCGAGACTGTGGACAACGTTGTTGGTTCAGGAGGTATGACACGGAGTGGTCGATTCTTCATATCGCCTGAGGTGGAGGCCGAAAGACTGGCAAAGGGGAAAGGAAAGATGGTTGAGAATGTCCCAGTGCAAGCAAGCGAAAAAGCATCGGCATCGAAAGAGGTAGAAGAGTTCATGCGCTTGATTCGGAAAAGTGATTATAAGATTGTGGAACATCTGCAACAGACGCTGTCCAAAATATCCATCTTGTCGTTGCTCTTGTGTTCTGAAGCTCACAGAAATGCTTTGTTGAAAGTTCTGGATACTTCCTTCGTACCCCAGGACGTCTCCGTGAATCAGCTGGAAGGAGTGTTGGCACATGTGAATGCAGGCCACAGCTTGGGTTTTACCGACTTCGATTTGACCCCTAAGGGGAGAGATCATAATATGGCGCTGCACATATCGGTTGAGTGTAGAGGATCAGTAATGTCGCATGTATTGGTCGATACCGGATCATCCTTAAATGTGATGCCCAAGAAAGCGATGATGAAGCTGGATGTCAGAGGAATCCTGTGCACGCCCAGTGACTTGGTAGTCAGAGCGTTTGATGGCACGCGAAGAACAGTCTTTGGATCGATAACATTGCCTCTACAGGTGGGGCCGGAGGTGTTTGCAACGGAATTTTATATCATGGATATACAGCCTGCATATAGCTGCCTGCTCGGAAGACCCTGGATTCATGGGGCCGGGGCAGTCACGTCTACCCTGCATCAAAAGTTGAAATATATGGTCGGAGACAGCGTAGTCACCGTATGCGGAGAAGAAGACATCCTGGTCAGCCATCTGTCGTCATTTAAATATGTGGAGGTCGATGGAGAGATCCACGAAACACCCTGCCAGGCATTTGAAGGGTTGCGTAGCAAGGACAAAGGTCCCGGGCCGAGCAAAGTGTCGGAGATAGCCGTCTCGTCGTATAAAGAGGCTCAAGCTCTGGTGGAGGCAGGAGAAGCAAAGGGCTGGGGCAAAGTGCTGGATATTCCTGTGAAGATGGACCGATTCGGGCTGGGGTACCAACCGTCGTCATCAACACCTGCTGTGGGAGCACCCCGTTTCAGAGGGCCAATAACCATCTCTGCCAGTGGACTATGTCATGAGACCATCAACGCTGCTTCGGAGTCTGACGAAGGAGACAGCGACTGTGATATGGATGCCTGGATTCAACCAAGCACGCCAGGACAGGGACTGTGCAACTGGTCTATTCAGGAGCTTGTTCCTGTGACTCTTAAACAGTAATGCTTTGTTTTATTAATTGTTGAACAATCTGATGTCTTGCTCGGGGCATCATGATTTGCTTAGGGCTGTGCTGTTATGAACATTGCGTGTTTATCATTAAATAAATGGCGTTTTTTCATGTGCAAATATTTCGATCTCTGTCTTTCTTGTTTTGTATTTTTCAATAAAATGGCAACGTGGTTATTCGCTTTATACGCATTTTGAAGCATTTAACCATTCCTTTTGCAGGATAACATTTTCAGATGACATCCTTGAACCACCTATGATTCGTCCCGACTTTGAGCACCCGGTATTTCAGGCCGAAGAAGAGGTTGTCGAAGATAGTGACGTTCCTGAAGAACTGTCTTGGTTGGTGAAACAAGAAGAGCGTGTCATTCTGCCTCACGAAGAGGTCATCGAAATTATCAACTTGGGGTCGGAAGGGGTTGAGAAGAATATTCGTATCGGAGCCGCGCTGCAAAGCGATATCAAGAGAAGACTGGTTGAAATGCTCCGAGAGTATAGTGATGTATTCGCTTGGTCGTATGAAGATATGCCAGGTGTTGCGGTGGAAATAGGATCACAAACTATTAATGAGTTTGAATCGCAATTCAATTTACAACCGCTCTTTGATTTATCCGAAGGAAAAGGTCAAAAGAGGGAAAACCTATTTTTGCATTGTAAACACAATGCGGGGAAAGATCTAGGGTTCGGGGGTTGGTTAAATTTAGGGAAGGTATTAGCACCCTAAACTTCTGTAGTACTCTACAGGAACCTTTTGTTCAAATGTTTACTATTTTTGCTTTATTTATTTGCTTAAGGTATATGTACAAAGGATTAAAAGTGAGAAAATAAACCTAAGGGGTTAATTCTAAGTTTACTCGGCAAGACATCGCATCTTGTGCCTACGTATCCTTACGGGAGTGGAATCAGAGTAATCGTAGTTCCCCTCAAAAGGGAGGTTAGAGACTTCTTGACTGTGGTCAAGGTCTCAAGGGGAATAAACATGTCTTAAGGACACGCTTACGCGGAGTGTAGAAACTCCAAATCTCTACGTTGAAATGTTAAGTTGTAATTAGGGTTAAATTAGGGATTCCACGGCGGGAAACCCTAAAATGAGCGCGGCGGCTCTTTGACCTAATGCTAGGGGTAAAATTGTAATTTTGCCTGCGGCGAGGCATTTGTGAAAATTAGGGTTTGTAGCTTGTAGTTTTGAGGATCTGAAATTGAATGTGTGAAGTTTTACGGACTATTGGCGCGGCGGCCAAACAGTTAGACCTAACCTTCGAATGTGCGTAGTGACTGGAATACTAATGAAGATGTGAGATGATTGAGCTATGCAAGCAGAAAATAAGACAGAAATTAAAGCCAGGCAAACAGAAATTTAAAGGCAGAAACTTAAAACGCGATTATTAGATTCGCGAGGTTACATATGAGAAACAGATACAAATATAAAGAAACTTAAATGAAAACTCGACACGATAACTACGAACTGCAAAAACGAACACCCGTTAGTAGGCAGAGTTAGGCAGCAATGAGTTACAAGAAGACGTAAATTGAGACTTTACTAATGTTTATTTAAAAATCTTATTAATTTAATGTTACTTTGCAAAAGAGAAATTTAAAAAAAGGTTTTTTATTTTTATATTTTTTTTAAAAAGTTTTTATTTATTTTAAAAAAATTTCATTTTATTTACAAAAATTTAATTCTATATAAAAAAAAAGGTTTCGATCTATTCTTAATATTTATTTTTTTTAACAAAAGTTTTTTCTTTTATAATTATAAAACTAAAATGTTGTATTATTATTTTTATTTATTTATTATTTTTTTGTTATAAAGATTTTTTTTATTATAAAAATTAAAATGTTAAAATAACTTTTTTTTTAAAAACATAAAACAAATTAAAATTAAATAAAAAAAATAAAGAAAAAAAATAAAAAAAGAGGAGGGGTTGGGCCGGTCATCACACCCGGACCCAACCCGGATGGGGTAGATTAAACAACAAAAAACACTTGGGGTTTCCAGGACCCTACGTCCCTCGCGGCGCCGCTTGCGTTTCTTCTTCTTCTCTCTCGCCGTAATTCTCTCCGTCCTTCGTTTCTTTCATTGCATGTTGAATTTTCTGAAATCAAAACCCCAAAACATCAAATGGAAACCGATTCAATATTCGCACTTACGTTTGTGTGTGAATTTCTGGTAAGAGTGGAGGATGTTAGTTGGCCAATGATGGATCGACTGAGGCTTGAGAGGATTTGCCCGTCTAGGAATAGGTGCTGGTGAATCTTCTCCGTCGGTGTTTCACGGTGGATGTTCTTGTTTCGATCTCTCTCCCTCGCGGCCACTAGCGCTAGGGTTTCTGCGATTTTGTTCGCTTCTCCGCCGTTGTTGTCAAGGGTTTGTACCTGATCCTCTCTAGGGTCTTTCTCACAGGTGAAATCGTCCCTTTTATAACTTTTATTTTGGGCTTTTGGATGTTGGATTTGCACTTCACTGAGATATAATTTTGCGTGATTTTGTCTGATTTGATGATTTCGTGTTTGATTGGTATTCTGATATGATTTGATTTTATCTGATACTGATTCACACTTTCCTTTTCCAAAACTCCTTGATGGATTTGCTCGGATTTCATTTGATTCATTCGATATCTGAACTGATTTTCTGGATTCCGGTTTTGAAACATACATCAACTTTTCCTCTTCTTCTTTCAGGGAATTGAAGCTGATGCTTCGGTCGAGTCAAAATTGCCGGGAACGGTAAGCGGTGATGATGACTGTGTTCTGAACCCTCGAGGAAATACTTCTCGATGCTGCTGCAATTGTCTTCTGCCGTGTTCTGTGGAACTTGGTTCAGAACATGAGTTGGGCTGCTACTTTGAATCGTTTTCTGATATGGTTTCGAGTTCAATTTACTCTTCCGGTTTTGAGTTCATTGACCCTCTTTTTCTCCTTTCAGAACTGATACTGATGCTGTTGAGTCAAACGCTGCCGAGGATGGTCACATGGTGATGATGACCACTGGTCTGAACCCTCTGCGTTACTTCTGATTTGATTTTCCAATTTTCAGGTGCTGAACTGTGATTATGATGCGTATGTCCCGTAGTTCGATGTTTGGTAGGGAAGTAGTAGCGGCTCCGGCCGTGGCTCTCCCAGCCACTCGACCGCTTATGCCCGATGATGATTAGCTGAGGGCTGATGTAACTTTGAATTTCTTCGTTGTCCATTGTTTTTTATGCAGTTCGAACCGATTGGCTGGCCTGGTATCTCATGCGCGATTGTGGCGTGAATCCCTGCTTTTGTATTGTGATTAACTTGTGGATTCATTTCGATGTTCAGTTTAGTGTGGTCATTCCTGTCCCACTGCTGATGATTCTTAGCTTGCAAATGTCTGTTTTTCTATGATGTTTGTGACCTGTCTTGATGGCTTAGTTTAGATTTCCAGCAATTGGATCTCTCTGTGACATTTTAGCAGCAGTCCTGTTCTTATGTTTTTCGTGATGCTTGATATTGAAACCTCTTGATATTGCTTTGCAGATATTGATGTTGCTGGTGTACTTCTCTGATGATCGATAGTTTGTGGCGAAACACCAGTTGCTTGATGCAGCTTAGCTCTGATTTAGTTTGATTGACTTTTCTTGGATATTTGCAGATGCAGATTTGTTTCTTTGGATACTGCTGAATACTTTTCTGTCATGACAGATTTGTAGGCATAAATCTGCCTCTTGATGCATTGTTTTGATGCGGTTCAGTCTGCATCTGGTGTTCTGTTTGCAATTTTGGCTTGCATTTCAATCCTCTGTTTGGTTTTCATGACCTCACCTACTGGTTCAGGATTAATACTGCTCATGAATTGTTTATGTTTTGGGTTCTGATGATGCTTGTGGCTTTTCAGGTGTTGGGAAATTTGAAACCAAAGGGGGCTCAGACCTGCCGGCATCCGGGTCTGAGTCAGAATTTGCCTATGTTGCCTTATTCTCGTATCAGTTTGGAAATCCAATCGTGGCAAAACGAATCAGTCCCACTTTATTTATTTTTCTATCTCTCGGATGTCCCTTATCGATAAGAACAGATATTACCTGATCTGACGCCCACGGCGCGGATCGGTAACGGGGGTAGGACGCAACTTCGGTTGTGCCACTCCCGGCACTCGATGATGACATTGTTCTGAGAGTGTCGAAAAAAAACTTCTAACATTTTTCTGTACTGTTTGCTTTCTTTTGATGTGCAGGTTAGCTGAGGATTCATGGAGAAGTTCAGATACAATATGAAGACCTTTAGATACTCTTAGGATTTAGGATAGACGCTTTAATGTAATCCCTTAGGATTGAGAATTTTAATGTACTTCCTTGTAACAGTACTTTGCAAAATATGAAGCAACATCCACATTCTTGTATGATAGCATTATTTATGAAATAAAGTTCTCAAAATTTTTGAAATTATTTATATTTTATTCTTAGTTAAAAAATATAAACAAATGTGAATAAATCCACAAGTATTTAATTCATTAACCTAGGCATAAAACATAAATATTCCCAAGTGGTATTCTTATTGGTGCACTCGTCTCAATTGTAATCCTAATCTCATCATCTGATTTAAAAATGTTAACCAATCATTTCAATACCAAACACCTATGGGCACCGTAGTCACAACATTTTCAGCATCAACAGTAACACTACTCGTAATTAAATTCCAACTGACCAAACCGCTAAAATCTCAATATGATCAGAACTGGTGATAGATAAATGCCTCAAAACCAATATGTATCAAATGCCTCAGAATTTTAATAACAGCCCGTCTTCAAGGAATTGGTAGAATTTGCGTAAAATGACCAAAATACCCCTGGGACCAAATCTGCAAAACAAAACCCCTTCATAACTTGTTAGTGGTTAGCAAATGTACATATGAGATGCTATGCGAAATGGCTGACTAAATATAAGGGTAAAATTTGGGGTATTACAGTTGCCCCTATTTAAATAGCTACACCAGACGATTTGAGTGACAGAGACTCGAGGAATCGTGGTGGAGAGATTTAAATATAGATAACCGAAAATTTTGCCCTTATACGCGACGATATGCCATGCTATGGACAAAGCGAGGACAACTTAATGCAGATGATGCCATGAATATGATATGATGCGTATGAATGCGAAAATGCTGACGAATACTACGACACCGGGACAGACGCCACGAGAAGAACTCACTGGGGAAAACGACGTGTTGAGACACAGTACAAACACTGGGGAATCCTAAAATGATGGTCAACTGGTGCAAGCACGACCAATTGTCATTTTGGGGACGAGATTCGCAAATGGAGATGACATCTGTGAGACGGCCTCCACTGGGGAATCTAAAGGATAAAAAAAATGGATCGCGTACGATTGCAAGATCGCTTACCGAATGCTGGAGCATTGAGCAAAGAATAACATCCAAGCTTCTGTAAACTATCTCTCGTGACAGGATCAAACGGACTTTTCGGAACTCCGTAACAAATATACAGGGTAAAAATCGGCTGCATGCCAAGATAAATGGACTTTTAATGGGAAATGCCCTGATAAGCTTCTCGAGGGAGAACTGTCACTTATCGTTGGAAAGGACTTATGTGCCAAAATGGATAAGCGCTCAAATAAAGAGGCTGCTGCTTATCTGATAAATAAATCTTCTCGCATTTAAGGTCGGCGCCTGGAATACGATTCTGATTCTTCTCTTACTGAAGGATAAATAAACTTCTTCATGCTTCAAGATCGTGCTCTCCTGAACATGAAAAGGGTAAACTGAACTTCCTCATACTTCAGAATCGTGCTCTCCTGAATATGATTCGACTCTTTCGGGTAAATGAAATTCTTCATACTTCAGAATCGTGCTCTCCTGAATATGAAAAGGGTGAACTGAACTTCCTCATACTTCAGAATCGTGCTCTCCTGAATATGGAACTGGATGACTGAATATACTCATACTTCAGAATCGTGCTCTCCTGAATATGAAACTGGATGACTGAATATACTCATACTTCAGAATCGTGCTCTCCTGAATATGAAACTGGATGACTGAATATACTCATACTTCAGAATCGTGCTCTCCTGAATATGGTTCCGCTCAAACCTCCCCGTATCTCAAGATCGTGCTCTCCTGAATACGATTTGGTTCATACCTCAAGACGGCAGGTAAATGGAAGCCCAACTGCTCCATGGAGATGGCCATTTGCTGCGAGTCATAACGAGGATAGGATCGACTTCTTAGGTGAGAAATGTCGTATGTTGATGCTGTAAAATGTAAAGTGTAAAGGGTTGTAACATGTAGGATTGTAAAGTGTTGTACTGATATATTTTCCAGGCGTGAACTGGCGTGTATCTGTAAATGATTGTAGTTGAAGATAGTGCAAAATAAATGCACGTCAGGGTACAGTGATAAATTTCTCGGGCGAGATAGTCGCGTATCTGCCATGGTATGGTGAAAATCTTTAGATGGTGCAAAATAAATGCACGTCCGGTTGGGTCCGACTACCGACATAACTGAGATTCAATCTAGGATCGAGCTAGAAAGAAGACTGGTAATCAAGACTCCATCGAGGGAATGATCTCGAAGGGTAAATATCTTATCCTGGCGAGGAAAGATAGCTGAAGTAACCGTCATCCACGAGGATCGAGCTCCGTAGGGAAACTTGGAAACACATATGTATTTTATGCTTAGGGCTGACAATCTATTTGGAGAGAATGGACAAACCCCAGTTACTCGGCGGTAACGACCAATGATAGAGACGCAATGAACCTGCGCATGCTAACGCGTATGTTAATGAATACGTGAATATGAATGTATGTTAATGTCTATGCAGTTAATCATGCAGGATGTTATGAAATGAGTATGTAATGAATATGTAATGAATATGCACTGAATATGTAATGAGTATGTAATGAATATGTAATGAAAAAGGCATGTGATGCTTATGCCCTTGCGTATGCTGACGAAACAGACTAGAGACGGGACGAGAGATGAAATAAACATCTCGACGGAAGTACCCTGCGTTCTCCGCAACCAATACGTCAATCATGGGTGAGAAGGATCAATGGTGGAACCAAATCTGGTTTTAAATGTTCTGAATTCTCTGAGGGAGAAAGTAAATTGCTTAGGTGCCCAGTATTATGTCTTCACATGGGGAGAAGAACACCTGAGGGATACTTTTGAGTTACCCAAGAAGAAGTTGTCAGCTTATAGTCTCGCTGGGGACTGTGTTAGAGCAATGGTTTGAAAGTGTTTCTGCAATAATGATATTTCCGGGGAATGAAGAGATCCTTTCGGAATTTCCACTAGTCAAAGTAATTTATTACATTTCAAATTTGTTTTGTTTTTGAAAAACAGTTTTGAAAAATCTACAATGCACCTTTTATTTTCAAATTTTAGGAATAAACGCATTTTGCATAACAAATAGAAAACAAAGAGCAATGCACCAAAGAATGTAAGTAACGAGATGGTTTCTTTTATTTAAAGGGCGGTAGCTCGCTGAAGGCATAGCTCCACATATGATTATGTTTTGAAATTGGCAACATGGGAAAAAGTTACATCGAATCCAATGACACCTACTGACACTAATAACTAAGACTAATCCAGAATCCTGCTTTGGGCGAGGATGAAAGAACTGAAACATGGCTCTTATGCGGAAAGTGTGTTCGAGATAACCAGTGTCCTCTGATGCAATGAAATGCCTTTGTCCCTAACTTTTTCCTGGACCGCCCTCTCGGGTTTTCAATCCACCGGGACGCTCTTTTTTGCCTAAGCCGCCCTTTCGGGTTTTCAACTTAGCGAGCTTTTTATTATCATTTCTTTTTTCTCAACCCTTACTTTTGCCTAAGTCGCCTTTTGCAGGTTTTCGACTTAGCGGGTTTTTAGGCATAATATTTTCGGACTGCATCAGAATTCACGGGATGTGCTAGTTCTTCACCGTCCATTGTCGTAAGTATCAGAGACCCTCCGGAGAAGACAGTCTTTACAACGAATGGGCCTTCATAATTGGGCATCCACTTTCCACGCATATCTTTATGTACTGGTAAGATCTTTTTGAGTACGAGCTCTCCTTGACGGAACTCGCGGATACGAATCTTCTTATCAAACGCTCTTTTCATCCGTTTCTGATATAATTGCCCATGGCACATGGCTGTCAAACGCTTCTCGTCAATGAGATTCAACTGATCCAATCTGTCTTGAACCCACTCAGCTTCCTCAAGTTCAGCCTCCATTAACACTCTTAGCGAAGGTATCTCTACTTCGATGGGGAGCACAGCGTCCATTCCATATACCAGTGAGAAAGGTGTTGCCCCTGTCGAAGTTCTCACTGAGGTTCTGTATCCATGCAAAGCAAACGGTAACATCTCATGCCAATCTTTGTAAGTCACAACCATCTTTTGCAGGATCTTCTTGATATTCTTATTTGCGGCTTCAACGGCTCCATTCATCTTAGGACGGTACGGAGAAGAATTGTGGTGAGTGATCTTGAAACTATCACACAGCTCTTTCATAGTCTTATTATTCAGATTGGTGCCATTGTCAGTTATTATCCGGCTTGGGACTCCATAACGGCAGATGATCTCTTTCCTGATGAATCGGGCAACCACTTGCTTGGTCACGTTGGTGTAGGAGGCAGCCTCTACCCATTTGGTGAAATAATCAATGGCAACAAGGATAAAACGATGATCATTAGAAGCTTTCGGCTCGATGGCCCCAATCATGTCAATGCCCCACATAGAGAACGGCCATGGTGAAGACAAAACATTCAACGGTGACGGAGGTACGTGCATCTTATCAGCATAAATTTGGCACTTATGGCATTTTCTAGCGTATTGGATGCAGTCAGCTTCCATGGTTAGCCAATAATACCCAGCCCTTAACATCTTCTTGGACATAGCATAACCATTGGCATGAGTTCCGAAGGTCCCCTCATGAATTTCCTGTAGTAACATGTCCGCTTCCCGTTTATCAACACATCTGAGCAGGACCATGTCGTGATTTCTCTTGTACAACACACCATTACTGATAAAGAATTTGGACGCCAATCTTCTCAATGTCTTTTTGTCCAGGCCAGTAGCACCATCGGGATACTCCTGTTTGACGAGATAGTTCTTGATATCATGAAACCAAGGCTTTTCATCCACCTCAACTTCTTCGACCATCTGACAATAAGCGGGCTCTACCTTGCGCTCAATATGGATAAGAGGTGCTTCATTAACGAATTTAACTTTCCACATAGATGCTAACATGGCTAAAGCATCAGCTACGTGATTCTCGGATCTAGGAACATGCTCGAACTCTATCTCGTCGAAATGCTTGATCAGCTCAATAATGTAGTCCTTATAAGGGATCAGCTTCTCATTCTTCGTTTCCCATTTGCCTTGTACTTGGTAAATAACCAAAGCTGAGTCACCACTTACTTTAAGAAGTTTGATTCGGAGGTGAATCGCTGCTTCGAGGCCAAGAATACATGCTTCATATTCTGCGACGTTATTAGTACACTCAAAGTCCAACCTCGCTGTAAATGGAGTGAATCCACCCTTTGGGTTCATCAAAACGGCGCCTATACCATGCCCATTAAAATTCGAGGAGCCATCAAACATCATCTTCCACCAAAGACCTGGTTCTGGACCTTCGCCCGGATCTGGCTCTTCACAATCTCTTTTAATCACCAAAATATCCTCATCAGGAAAATCGAGCTTAAGAGGTTCATAATCTTCAACTGGCTGGTCTGCAAGATAATCAGACAAGATACTACCCTTAATCGCCTTCTGGGGTACATACTGGATGTCATATTCGGATAACAACATGTGCCAACGGGCTAGCCTCCCGGTTTGAGCAGGTTTTTCAAAAATATACTTGATCGAATCCATTTTAGAAATCAATAACGTGGTATGACAGACCATATACTGCCGAAGGCGCTTAGCGGCCCATGCCAATGCACAACAAGTTTTCTCTAATGGTGAGTATCTGTTTTCGCAATCGGTAAACTTCTTGCTCAGGTAATAAATCGCATGTTCCTTTTTCCCAGTCTCATCATGTTGCCCAAGCACACAACCCATAGACTTCTCGAGAACAGTAAGGTACATAAACAACGGTCTTCCAGGTACGGGCGGGATCAGAATAGGGGGATCTTGCAAATAACCCTTAATCTTCTCAAACGCTTTCTGACAATCAGGGTTCCACTCAACTGTCTGCCCCTTGCAAAGCAACTTGAATATCGGCTCACAAGTAGCGGTCATATTAAAGATAAACCTGGAAATATAATTCAACCGTCCCAGAAAACCCCTAACTTGCGTCTCGGTTCGCGGAGCCGGCATATCTTGAATGGCTCAGACTTTGTCAGGATCCACCTCAATCCCTCGCTGGCTAACAATGAAACCAAGCAGTTTTCCAGATCTGACACCGAAGGTACATTTAGCAGGGTTCAATTTCAACTGATATTTCCTGAGTCGTTCAAACAATTTCACCAAATGGTCTAGATGCTCCTCTTCACTCTGAGATTTGGCTATCATATCGTCCACATACACCTCAATCTCTTTGTGCATCATATCATGAAAAAGAGTGGTCATAGCGCGTTGGTAAGTTGCCCCTGCATTCTTCAAACCGAAGGGCATGACTTTGTAGCAGAAGGTTCCCCAAGGAGTAATGAAAGTAGTCTTCTCTCGATCATCTGGATCCATCTTGATCTGATTATAACCAGAGAAACCATCCATAAATGAGAACAACGCAAAACTGGCTGTATTGTCTACCAGTGTGTCAATATGTGGCAGTGGGAAGTCGTCTTTCGGACTCGCTTTGTTCAGATCCCTGTAGTCTACACACATCCTAACTTTACCGTCCTTTTTAGGCACTGGCACGATGTTGGCAACCCAATCTGGATACTTTGCGACCGCCAAGAAACCTGCATCCAACTGCTTTTTAACCTCATCTCGAATCTTCAAAGCCATGTCAGGTCTCGTTCTTCGGAGTTTCTGCTTGATAGGTGGACAATCTGGCTTGAGTGGCAACTTGTGAACAACAATATCTGTGTTCAGGCCCGGCATATCTTGATACGACCACGCAAACACATCAATATACTCTTTTAACAACTCAATCAACCTCGGCCTAATCTCCGTCCCAAGCATTGCACCAATCTTGACCTCTTTCTTGCTCTCATCTGTACCGAGATTAATTAGGTCCACCTGCTCTTTATGCGGTTGAAGCTCCGTGTACTCGTACTCAATCAATCTCGTCAGTTCCGCGGGTACTTCAAAATCTTCTTCACCCTCGTCCTCAGCTTGATTGATGGGTGCATCCCAGTCAGGAATGTCAGTAGAGTCATCGGATCCAACAAGGTTTACGATGTCTCTGCATGATGGAAGGCTTACTTAATTAAAATGCTCGAAGATATGTAAGAATGAAATGCTGTTTTTTTGTTTTTTTTTTTTTCGGGAAAATTTTTTTTTTTGCCAATTTCATTTTTAAAGGTGAAAACGAAAAACGCAAGTGAACCAAAGTAGAATTGAACAAAATGCTTTTATTAATATCTTTTTAGGAATGAAAGGTGGCCCGATAAAACGACCCTATAGCCTTGGGCAGAGCTACGGATCTTTTTTTTTTTTTGAAAATGTAAATGAAACTTTAAAAAACAATTACTTTGACAAGGGAAAGATAACAGGGATCTCTACGGCCTCCCAGTTGTTCAAAACTGCATCACCCTTAAACACCAGGTTGCTCAGCTCTTCATTTTCCTCACAGTCGCTGATGGCATTGACTTGGAAACCTCCGCTGACAAATACCTCTTGGATAACCTTAGGACGCCCTTCGACAGTTATGGCAGCTCCATCCTAAGTTGGTTTGTAACCCAACCCAGAGCGATCAGTCTTGGTCTTGACATCAATTACCTCTCCCCAACCTTCAGGAATGCCCCTGTCAATTGTTGCCTTGGTACTCTTCAGAGATGCAAAAGATGGATTACCCTGACTCACTGTCTCTTCGACTTCCAGCAGAACAGCATTGGCGATCTCAAGTGCTTGAAAGGAGATGTCCAAAGCATTCTCATCGGCCTCGATGTAACGAAAAGAGGACAGGTTACTGACCATCAGATCCTCCTCACCGTGTATAATAACCAACTTTCCATCGATCACGAATTTCATCTTTTGATGTAACGTTGAGGTCACTGCCCCAGCGGCATGGATCCACGGCCTTCCAAGTAAACAACTGTAATTGGGATTAATGTCCATGACTTGAAACGTGATATTAAAAACTTGCGGACCGATCAGGATAGGTAGCTCAACCTCCCCCATTACCGATCGACGAGAGCCATCGAAAGCCTTGACAACCAAAGGTGTAGGTTTCAGCGCAGTCTCTTTACAAGCCAACCTATCAAGAACCCTCTTGGGTAGAACATTCAGAGAAGAGCCGGTGTCTACTAGCACTCTTGCTAAATTGTCCTCCTGACATTTCACCGATATATGTAAAGCACGATTATGGTTCGGACCCTCCTTCGGTAACTCTTCATTTCTGAAACTGAGGGTGTTACAAGCGGTTAAATTGGCAATCACACTATCAAACTGACTGGTGCTAATATCTTGATCCACATGTGCTTGAGTCAAAACTTTCTGCAAGGCCATCCTATGAGCGGGTGAACTCATTAACAGAGATAAAATCGAGATCTTGGAAGGAGTCTGATGAAGTTGATCGATAACTTTATAGTCACTTTTCTTGATGATCCTCAAAAATTCGGCATCTTCATCATTCGTGACGGCTCCTTTACCTTTGTCTTTGGCAGGCACCGGGGTACTAGTCGTTTCCTTAGGTGGGACCTCATTGGAATGGGGAGTATACACACGGCCACTGCGAGTCATCCTGCTTACCTCTGCGATATTGGTCACCGTGCCCTTAACCTCTTCATTTGGAATAACCTTCCCAGACTCCTTGTCAATCATCGTCACATCATATTTCCAAGGCACAGCTTTAGGATCACTGAAAGGAAACAGACTCGGTCTTCGAATAACTATAGGCTTAGGCTGATTCACTTTAGGGATATACGACCTCGGTATATCGAACACGAGATTGGCGGAGTCTGCCCCTGGTAGATTAAACACTGGTACCTTACCCTTTGATTCGGGCTGATGGAAGACAGGCTCAACCACAGCGACCTCATCTTTCTTGTATTGGCTTGTCACTTGTAAAACACCCTCATTAATTAACCTTTGAACATCATTCTGAACCAACACACAACCCTTAGCACTGGCTTCACAACTTACGCATGCAACGTGGGAAGTATCTACCAAACCAGCTTCAAACAGTTTCGAATGGAACATCTTGAGAGGAGTCTTAATCTGTCCAACGTCAAGGGCATAACCTTCCTCCGGATTAACACTAATGGCATTGACACTCTCATGGTTAGGAAAAGGGTTCTTCTTAACATTCGGTTGAGGATCTTCAAATGACAAAATCTTCTTTTCCAATAACTCCCTGACAATATTTTTGAGAGCATAACAATTCTCCAGACCATGACCAGGCGCTCCCTCATGAAATAAACAATGAGCGGCGGCGTTGTAATTGGCGGGTAGAGGATTAGGAGGCGGACCCAAAGCCCGAGTAGTGATGAGACCTTGCTTGACCAAAGAAGGATACAACTCGGTAAAAGTCATCGGAATCGGCGGACAAGGCTTATACGTTCTTCTGTTCGGCATATGCTGGCGAGGAGCCGGACTCTTTGGCTGTTGAGGAGCAGGAGTATTGGGCGCCTGTAGATAGTTGACAGGAGGCGGATAAACAGGAGGTTGTTGCATAGGTTGATACATGGGAACCTGTTGGTTGAAAGAAGGTGTAATAGCTGCCACATAGGGTTGTTGAGCATATTGGACCGGGTACCCTTGAGGTTGAGCATAACCTTGCGGGTGTCGATAAAAGCGTTCCCTTGGTCTACCAGAGGATATAGCATTAGTCTCACCCTCCTTCTTTTTCTGGGAGCTATACGGAGGTTTCTTCGGCTGATCCTTAGAAGTACCATGATTATTTGTCATTTTACCACTCTTCATACCCAATTCAATCTTGACACCCACAGCAACGATGTCGGAGAAATTTGAAGTCACACTACCCACCATTCTCTCGTAAAATTCTGGACGGACTGTGTCGACAAACCAATCAGCTAACTCTTTTTCGGTCAAAGGAGGCTCTACCTGCGAAGCAGTCTCTCTCCACCTTTGAGCATACTCTTTGAATGACTCAGAATTCTTTTGTGACATACTCAGCAACTGTCTCCTGTCAGGAGCCAGATCCATATTGTACTTGTAGTGTTTGATGAAAGCGTCAGATAAATCTTGAAAGCTCTTAATGCGAGACTGGTCTAAAGTTAAATACCATTTGGAGGAAGCACCCTTCAAACTATCCTGGAAACAATGGATCATCAGTTTATCATTCTCAACATGGGCAGCCATTTTGCGATAATACATGATCAAATGACTCTTAGGACAGGTGGCACCTTCATAACGATCGAAGTTCGGAGTTTTGAACTTCGGGGGAATAACCAAACCCGAGACCAAACAAACATCCCTTGCAGCAGTCCCAAAAATTTGATCACCCTCTACCTTTTTCAATCTCTGGACGATGGTGTTTACTTCCTCACGAAGCTTATCATGTTTCTCATAACCCTCAACATTCTCATCAAGATTATCAAAAACTGTCTCATTGAAGTACGGTTGCGCACGAGTGTGTACAACAGGTGGTGCAAAGATAGGAGCCCCCCTAGAGACTTCAGAGAATAAAGGCACGGCTTGCTGAACAGGCTGATTAATCGGAACAGTGGCTTGAGGAGGCACAAAACCTGGAGCAAGACCATAAGGTGGGTCCCTTGCTACGGTCACACTAGGTGGAGGGTCCACAGTAACGCCGGTAATCTCAGAAACAACAGTGGGCTGGGTATCCATCTTAGCATTCATGACATGTAACAATTCCATCATACGCCCCATACCTCCTCGAAGGTCTTCAAGTTCATTGCTAAGGCGATCAATCTCTTTTGCCTGATCCTCCATTCTCTTCCGAGTTTGAGCTCTGGTGTTGTATTGGTGCCGAGAACTCAGGGTGACGAAACTGGAAGGTGAGAGAACCGAGTGTGAGAAATCGGGAGACACATGCAATGCAAGAAAGTAAATGATGCAAAAATGTGAATGTAAATGAAGATTTCATGGAATTCAAACATTTATGAATGTTGTGGGGTACCCAGGAAATCTTTTTCTTGTTTTTTTTCATTTTATATTTTTTTTTTATTCATGTATCCCGCGATATCCATAAATGGTATTTGAACTCCATGAAATACAATGCAATGAGATGCTTTATGGATGCAATGCATGAAAACACACAAAGTCCTAGGTTAAAGGAACGTGAGCGGAGTCAAGGTCTACCCATCCCAAAAGGAGTGTACTATAGGTTAGTTGTACCTGCCGAACAAGGTTCTAAAAAGTGCCCAAAGTCATCAGCCCATCTTTCGGATATTATCAACCTTCCGATTGACTCGGGGGTTAATAATATTCTCAAGAGGACCTCTTTTGAGTGTAGTATCGCGTAGCAACCATTGTAGGATTACTCCCACATAGCTCCCGCACTACGTCCTAAATAAGGCTAAGGTGGTGTTAAGGTACTACGGTCCTCAATATCACAGACTCCAATCGACCATGGAAAAAGTTTTCGCGATTACTCGTTCAACCGAACCATTTTCGAAAAGGTCTCAACTGAGCGGTGATTCTCGAATCAGCTTGGTCGGGATTCAACTCCCTATAAGCCTCATCGAATATATCCCCATCCTATAATAATGTCACTAGTCCGGGCATAGGACTTATCTCACAACACAAGGAACAATCCCAAAATCAAAGTACAATATATACATGAAAAACAAATAGTAATAAATATGAACAAATTAGGGATAACCCTCAAAAGTTTAGAAAGTCCCCAGTGAAGTCGCCATTTTCTGTTGCGGTGGAAATAGGATCACAAACTATTAATGAGTTTGAATCGCAATTCAATTTACAACCGCTCTTTGATTTATCCGAAGGAAAAGGTCAAAAGAGGGAAAACCTATTTTTGCATTGTAAACACAATGCGGGGAAAGATCTAGGGTTCGGGGGTTGGTTAAATTTAGGGAAGGTATTAGCACCCTAAACTTCTGTAGTACTCTACAGGAACCTTTTGTTCAAATGTTTACTATTTTTGCTTTATTTATTTGCTTAAGGTATATGTACAAAGGATTAAAAGTGAGAAAATAAACCTAAGGGGTTAATTCTAAGTTTACTCGGCAAGACATCGCATCTTGTGCCTACGTATCCTTACGGGAGTGGAATCAGAGTAATCGTAGTTCCCCTCAAAAGGGAGGTTAGAGACTTCTTGACTGTGGTCAAGGTCTCAAGGGGAATAAACATGTCTTAAGGACACGCTTACGCGGAGTGTAGAAACTCCAAATCTCTACGTTGAAATGTTAAGTTGTAATTAGGGTTAAATTAGGGATTCCACGGCGGGAAACCCTAAAATGAGCGCGGCGGCTCTTTGACCTAATGCTAGGGGTAAAATTGTAATTTTGCCTGCGGCGAGGCATTTGTGAAAATTAGGGTTTGTAGCTTGTAGTTTTGAGGATCTGAAATTGAATGTGTGAAGTTTTACGGACTATTGGCGCGGCGGCCAAACAGTTAGACCTAACCTTCGAATGTGCGTAGTGACTGGAATACTAATGAAGATGTGAGATGATTGAGCTATGCAAGCAGAAAATAAGACAGAAATTAAAGCCAGGCAAATAGAAATTTAAAGGCAGAAACTTAAAACGCGATTATTAGATTCGCGAGGTTACATATGAGAAACAGATACAAATATAAAGAAACTTAAATGAAAACTCGACACGATAACTACGAACTGCAAAAACGAACACCCGTTAGTAGGCAGAGTTAGGCAGCAATGAGTTACAAGAAGACGTAAATTGAGACTTTACTAATGTTTATTTAAAAATCTTATTAATTTAATGTTACTTTGCAAAAGAGAAATTTAAAAAAAGGTTTTTTATTTTTATATTTTTTTTAAAAAGTTTTTATTTATTTTAAAAAAATTTCATTTTATTTACAAAAATTTAATTCTATATAAAAAAAAAGGTTTCGATCTATTCTTAATATTTATTTTTTTTAACAAAAGGTTTTTTCTTTTATAATTATAAAACTAAAATGTTGTATTATTATTTTTATTTATTTATTATTTTTTTGTTATAAAGATTTTTTTATTATAAAAATTAAAATGTTAAAATAACTTTTTTTTTAAAAACATAAAACAAATTAAAATTAAATAAAAAAAATAAAGAAAAAAAATAAAAAAAGAGGAGGGGTTGGGCCGGTCATCACACCCGGACCCAACCCGGATGGGGTAGATTAAACAACAAAAAACACTTAGGGTTTCCAGGACCCTACGTCCCTCGCGGCGCCGCTTGCGTTTCTTCTTCTTCTCTCTCGCCGTAATTCTCTCCGTCCTTCGTTTCTTTCATTGCATGTTGAATTTTCTGAAATCAAAACCCCAAAACATCAAATGGAAACCGATTCAATATTCGCACTTACGTTTGTGTGTGAATTTCTGGTAAGAGTGGAGGATGTTAGTTGGCCAATGATGGATCGACTGAGGCTTGAGAGGATTTGCCCGTCTAGGAATAGGTGCTGGTGAATCTTCTCCGTCGGTGTTTCACGGTGGATGTTCTTGTTTCGATCTCTCTCCCTCGCGGCCACTAGCGCTAGGGTTTCTGCGATTTTGTTCGCTTCTCCGCCGTTGTTGTCAAGGGTTTGTACCTGATCCTCTCTAGGGTCTTTCTCACAGGTGAAATCGTCCCTTTTATAACTTTTATTTTGGGCTTTTGGATGTTGGATTTGCACTTCACTGAGATATAATTTTGCGTGATTTTGTCTGATTTGATGATTTCGTGTTTGATTGGTATTCTGATATGATTTGATTTTATCTGATACTGATTCACACTTTCCTTTTCCAAAACTCCTTGATGGATTTGCTCGGATTTCATTTGATTCATTCGATATCTGAACTGATTTTCTGGATTCCGGTTTTGAAACATACATCAACTTTTCCTCTTCTTCTTTCAGGGAATTGAAGCTGATGCTTCGGTCGAGTCAAAATTGCCGGGAACGGTAAGCGGTGATGATGACTGTGTTCTGAACCCTCGAGGAAATACTTCTCGATGCTGTTGCAATTGTCTTCTGCCGTGTTATGTGGAACTTGGTTCAGAACATGAGTTGGGCTGCTACTTTGAATCGTTTTCTGATATGGTTTCGAGTTCAATTTACTCTTCCGGTTTTGAGTTCATTGACCCTCTTTTTCTCCTTTCAGAACTGATACTGATGCTGTTGAGTCAAACGCTGCCGAGGATGGTCACATGGTGATGATGACCACTGGTCTGAACCCTCTGCGTTACTTCTGATTTGATTTTCCAATTTTCAGGTGCTGAACTGTGATTATGATGCGTATGTCCCGTAGTTCGATGTTTGGTAGGGAAGTAGTAGCGGCTCCGGCCGTGGCTCTCCCAGCCACTCGACCGCTTATGCCCGATGATGATTAGCTGAGGGCTGATGTAACTTTGAATTTCTTCGTTGTCCATTGTTTTTTATGCAGTTCGAACCGATTGGCTGGCCTGGTATCTCATGCGCGATTGTGGCGTGAATCCCTGCTTTTGTATTGTGATTAACTTGTGGATTCATTTCGATGTTCAGTTTAGTGTGGTCATTCCTGTCCCACTGCTGATGATTCTTAGCTTGCAAATGTCTGTTTTTCTATGATGTTTGTGACCTGTCTTGATGGCTTAGTTTAGATTTCCAGCAATTGGATCTCTCTGTGACATTTTAGCAGCAGTCCTGTTCTTATGTTTTTCGTGATGCTTGATATTGAAACCTCTTGATATTGCTTTGCAGATATTGATGTTGCTGGTGTACTTCTCTGATGATCGATAGTTTGTGGCGAGACACCAGTTGCTTGATGCAGCTTAGCTCTGATTTAGTTTGATTGACTTTTCTTGGATATTTGCAGATGCAGATTTGTTTCTTTGGATACTGCTGAATACTTTTCTGTCATGACAGATTTGTAGGCATAAATCTGCCTCTTGATGCATTGTTTTGATGCGGTTCAGTCTGCATCTGGTGTTCTGTTTGCAATTTTGGCTTGCATTTCAATCCTCTGTTTGGTTTTCATGACCTCACCTACTGGTTCAGGATTAATACTGCTCATGAATTGTTTATGTTTTGGGTTCTGATGATGCTTGTGGCTTTTCAGGTGTTGGGAAATTTGAAACCAAAGGGGGCTCAGACCTGCCGGCATCCGGGTCTGAGTCAGAATTTGCCTATGTTGCCTTATTCTCGTATCAGTTTGGAAATCCAATCGTGGCAAAACGAATCAGTCCCACTTTATTTATTTTTCTATCTCTCGGATGTCCCTTATCGATAAGAACAGATATTACCTGATCTGACGCCCACGGCGCGGATCGGTAACGGGGGTAGGACGCAACTTCGGTTGTGCCACTCCCGGCACTCGATGATGACATTGTTCTGAGAGTGTCGAAAAAAACTTCTAACATTTTTCTGTACTGTTTGCTTTCTTTTGATGTGCAGGTTAGCTGAGGATTCATGGAGAAGTTCAGATACAATATGAAGACCTTTAGATACTCTTAGAATTTAGGATAGACGCTTTAATGTAATCCCTTAGGATTGAGAATTTTAATGTACTTCCTTGTAACAGTACTTTGCAAAATATGAAGCAACATCCACATTCTTGTATGATAGCATTATTTATGAAATAAAGTTCTCAAAATTTTTGAAATTATTTATATTTTATTCTTAGTTAAAAAATATAAACAAATGTGAATAAATCCACAAGTATTTAATTCATTAACCTAGGCATAAAACATAAATATTCCCAAGTGGTATTCTTATTGGTGCACTCGTCTCAATTGTAATCCTAATCTCATCATCTGATTTAAAAATGTTAACCAATCATTTCAATACCAAACACCTATGGGCACCGTAGTCACAACATTTTCAGCATCAACAGTAACACTACTCGTAATTAAATTCCAACTGACCAAACCGCTAAAATCTCAATATGATCAGAACTGGTGATAGATAAATGCCTCAAAACCAATATGTATCAAATGCCTCAGAATTTTAATAACAGCCCGTCTTCAAGGAATTGGTAGAATTTGCGTAAAATGACCAAAATACCCCTGGGACCAAATCTGCAAAACAAAACCCCTTCATAACTTGTTAGTGGTTAGCAAATGTACATATGAGATGCTATGCGAAATGGCTGACTAAATATAAGGGTAAAATTTGGGGTATTACACCAGGGCTCGATACAGACATGGTTGTGCACCGTCTGCCACTGAAAGAAGAATGCCCACCGGTCAAACAAAAGCTTCGCAGAACTAGACCAGACATGGCAGTAAAGATCAAAGAGGAAGTTCAAAAACAGTGGGATGCTGGTTTCCTGGCTGTGACAAAATATCCCTCATGGGTTGCTAATATCGTACCAGTGCCAAAGAAAGATGGCAAGGTTCGGATGTGCGTGGATTATAGGGACTTGAACAAGGCGAGCCCAAAGGACGATTTTCCACTTCCTCATATTGATGTGCTAGTTGATAATACTGCTCAATACTCCGTATTCTCCTTCATGGATGGCTTTTCAGGCTATAATCAGATTAAAGTGGCGCCAAAGGACATGGAGAAGACTACTTTCATAACGCCGTGGGGAACATTTTGTTACAAAGTGATGCCCTTTGGTTTGAAGAATGCTGGGGCAACGTATCAGCGTGCGATGACGACTCTTTTCCATGATATGATGCATAAAGAGATCGAAGTTTATGTTGACGATATGATTGCCAAATCCCAGATGGAGGAAGAGCATCTGGTGAATCTGCTGAAGTTATTTAAAAGGCTTAGGAAGTTCAGGCTGAGACTGAACCCTAATAAATGCACCTTCGGGGTGAGATCGGGTAAGCTGCTGGGGTTTATCGTAAGTGAAAGAGGAATAGAGGTCGATCCTGCTAAAATAAAAGCGATATAAGAAATGCCGACGCCTAAAACAGAGAAAGAGGTGCGCGGGTTTTTAGGGAGGTTGAACTACATCGCTCGGTTCATATCTCATCTAACGGCCACGTGTGAACCATTATTCAAGCTGTTGAAGAAAGATCAAGCTGTAACGTGGAACGAAAATTGTCAAAAGGCGTTCGATAAGATAAAGCAGTATTTGCAGGAGCCTCCTATTTTGATACCCCCAGTGGCAGGTAGACCCTTGATTATGTATTTGACGGTTCTTGAGGGAAGCATGGGTTGTGTTCTCGGTCAACATGACGAGACAGGAAGAAAAGAGCATGCAATTTATTACTTGAGTAAGAAATTTACAGATTGTGAATCTCGATATTCAATGCTGGAGAAAACTTGTTGCACGCTAGCCTGGGCCGCCAAGCGTTTGAGGCAATACATGCTGAATCATACAACCATGCTCATCTTGAAGATGGATCCTATCAAATATGTATTCGAAAAGCAGGCGTTGTCAGGGAGAATTGCCCGTTGGCAGATGGTCTTGACTGAATATGACATCCAATATGTCTCGCAAAAGGCTATAAAGGGGAGTGTGCTGTCTGAATACTTGGCAGAGCAGCCTATTGAAGATTACCAATCGATGATGTTTGATTTTCCTAACGAGGATATCATGTACCTAAAGATGAAAGATTGTGAAGAGCCGTTGCCAGACGAAGGACCAGAGTTGGGTTCCAAATGGAAGATGATATTTGATGGGGCTGTGAACGCTTACGGTAGCGGAATAGGGGCAATCATCACTACGCCGCACGGGTCGCACATCCCGTTTACTGCCCGATTGACCTTTGCCGTTACCAATAATGAAGCCGAATACGAAGCTTGTATAATGGGGCTTGAAGAAGCCATTGATTTGCGAATCAAACATCTGGACGTATACGGAGACTCAGCTCTGGTGGTGAATCAGATCAAAGGGGAATGGGAGACACGTCATCCTAATTTAATACATTACATGAATTATGCAAGGAGATTGTTGCCTTTCTTCGACAAAGTTGAATTGCATCATGTACCGCGGGCAGAGAATCAAATGGCTGACGCCCTGGCCACTTTGTCTTCCATGTACAAAGTCAACTTCTGGAACGAGGCTCCCATAATCATTATCTCTCGGCTCGATAGGCCTGCCTTCGTATTTGCTATTGACGAGGCATCCGATGACAAACCGTGGTATTTCGATATCCTTAACTTCCTGAAGAACAAAGAGTATCCGGCTGGGGCCTCCAATCAAGATCAGAAGACTCTCAGGAGATTAGCGGGTAATTTCTATTTGAATCCGGATGGTGTCTTATACAGAAGAAACCATGATTTGGTGCTGTTGCGTTGTGTAGACGAAAGAGAGGCAAAGCTGCTCATGGAGGAAATACATGAGGGTACCTTTGGTACGCATGCTGGTGGGCATGCTATGGCGAGGAAGCTGCTGCGGGCAGGTTATTTTTGGCTGACTATGGAAACTGATTGTTTCAAGTTTGCGAGGAAATGCCACAAGTGCCAAATCTATGCTGATAAGATCCATGTGCCTCCGAGTCCTCTGAATGTGATGTCATCGCCATGGCCATTCTCGATGTGGGGAATCGATATGATTGGAAAGATCGAGCCGACAGCTTCTAACGGGCACCGTTTCATTCTGGTAGCAATCGATTACTTCACCAAGTGGGTGGAGGCGGCGTCTTATGCAAATGTAACGAAGCAAGTGGTGGCCAGATTCATCAAGAGAGATATCATTTGCCGATATGGGATCCCCGAGCGGATAATCACGGACAACGGTTCAAACCTGAACAACAAAATGATGAAGGAGCTCTGTCAGAATTTCAAGATCGAACATCATAACTCCTCCCCTTACCGACCCAAGATGAATGGCGCTGTTGAAGCGGCCAATAAGAATATCAAAAAGATCGTTCAGAAGATGGTGGTGACCTACAAGGATTGGCACGAGATGCTACCCTTCGCTTTGCACGGTTATCGTACGACGGTACGCACATCAACCGGGGCAACCCCGTTCTCGTTAGTATACGGGATGGAAGCGGTGCTACCATTGGAAGTTGAGATCCCTTCTCTGAGGGTATTGCGAGATGTTCAACTAGACGAGGCAGAATGGGTGAAGAACAGGTTGAATCAGCTGAGCTTAATGGACGAGAAGAGGCTAGCTTCTCTAGCATACGGTCGTTTGTACCAGAGCCGAATGAAGAAAGCATATGATAAGAAGATACATCCGCGAAGCTTTCAGACGGGCGACCTGGTGCTGAAAAGGATTCTCCCGCCGCAGGTAGATCACAGGGGCAAGTGGACCCCCAACTACGAAGGGCCATACGTTGTCAGGAAAGTCTTTTCAGGAGGAGCTTTATTGTTGTCCACTATGGACGGTGAAGACTTTACGTCGCCTGTGAATTCGGACGCAGTTAAAAAATACTTTGCTTAAAATTGACCCGCTGGACAAAAAAAAGAGAGTCCAGGCAAAAATGGGGCATCCTGGCGAACCAAATACAGAATGAAAGGTTCGGGCAAAAGTTAGGGATAAAATTGAAAAAATGTACACCCGCGAAGTTGAAAACCTACACTGGCGCGGCTTCGGCAAAAAAGGGTATCCCGGCGAACTGAAAACCCGTAAAGGGCGGTTCACGCAAAAGTTAGGGATTTGAAAAGCAAATGACTGCGGCCCGAATTTGATACTGCAGTGAGCATCAGTGCGGGAGAATATACCTGAGGGGTCGATTATCAGATACAATCTCTTCGGAAGTGTGGATACCGGGAAAGCATTAGAGTCTGGCGAGTCACGGGAGGATCAGTTCGTGGTGTTCATCTGCATCCCGTTGCCGACATGTGTACAAATTTAATTTGTCAAAATATTTATGCTTCTTTGGCATACTTGTATATTTTGCCTTGCGTAGCTTCCTCTTTTCAGGAGTTACATCCCGTGTACAAAAACTCCGCCCATTCAGGGGCCCAATCAATAAAATATGTTATTCAGCACTGGATGCTGGTTCTTTACTGTTTTGTGCATGATAAACGCCTAAGTTTACTAAAACTAGCATGTGTATAACATCACTGGCCCTTGCCGACAATTGCTAAAGCTTCGAATTAACTGACAATAACGTCACTAACCTGAATTGATTTGGTTGCATAGGCTTGTCTTGTCTTGTTTGTGCTGTTGCAGGTTTCATAGCCGTACGAGGAAGATGATCCAAAGATTGTGGTAACGAAAGACTCGACCCCTACGCAGGTCATGCATGTGCTTCCTGAAGGAGGATCGAATTCCCCAGCTAGCCGGAGCTTATCCAAAGCACATTCTCCAGCAAAGTCATTCATCTTCAGCAGAGTTTGGCGATCCCAAGATTACAAGGCTGTATTCAGACAGTGTATCTCAAGCCAAGTTGGTTGAGTCTCAGAAGATTAATATTGGTGAGCTGTATTCAGACCAGTTCACCTTTCCCCGCAGGGTCAGTTACTCTCCCCCATGGAGTCAGTTGATTTTCCTAAGAGAATCATCCCGCCCCAGCGGAGTTCTCTTTCCAACCAGTGTTTTCATTCCTCCCAGGCAGAGTTGGTGGTGCGCCCAGGCGTTTATTTTGTCAGAATACCGTGCGATGTCCGTTCACTTTCCAGCAGAAGTCCAATCATACCGAGCGCATCTGCTATTCCCCAGCGGAGTTTTATTCCCAGCAGGGTGTTGTTTCAATAGGATGTTTGGTTCAAGTTCCCAATTTCCCAGATGAGTTGACTTCACTTTTCCAGCATTTATTTTACTGGAACAATTCTGCAGCATCTGGCTATCCCCAACGAAATTGGCACTATCTTCAGCATTTATTTTGTTGAAGCGAGTTCCTGTATCTCAGCAGTTCGAGTCTGCATTTGCATTGGCATATAGTGTCATATTTGCATCCACCAAATAAAAGCGCAGCGTTTCCATGTCGAATGGAGCATTGCATCGTTGTCAAACATACACATTTTTGAAACATAAACTAGGTTGGCTAACCGTTTGTTTCAAGTATTATTTCTCTTGCAGGTAGAGAGAGCTCTTGCTCAAATGAAGTATCAAGCATTCGAGGTCTCGACGTGAGACATTCAACGAAATGTCAGCTTTGGCATTATTCCCCGCAGAGCTATTTGTGTACATTTCTCATGTTTTCCCCACCGGAGGGAGTAGGCAAATTTCTCCTCATTTCTCAAGCAGAGTTATTTGTTATCAACAGGTTCATGAATCAGAATTTCATAGGTTGCCGTCAGTTATCAGAACAGGCATCCAGTAGTTTGGTTTCCAAATATCCCCGGTAGAGTCCGCTTCAAAGTCGCTGTCACGTCAGTGCTAAGAAGTTTGTGGTTTGGGATCAATGGAGGAATGAGTCCTAACGTGGACAATGTTATTGACAAGTTCTTCGTGCTAGAAAAGTGGGAGGCCTAACGTGGACAAATTTATTTCCTCATGGTTGATAAGAGGTGCTAGTCCTAACGTGGACGGGTTAGTTTTTTCCGAGTTGTTGGAATGTGGAGTCCTAACGTGGACATTTCTTCCAGGTGGCGGTATGTGTTAGTCCTAACGTGGACAGATTCGAGTTCTCGGTATTGATTGAGTGTGGAGTCCTGACGTGGACAAAGTTATCCCTCTTCGTGTCATGGACAAAGTCTTATTTCCCCAGCAAGTCGAAGATGCGCAAGTCCTGACGTGGACAGGTTAGATTACTTCAACAGGTTGAGATGTGAGTCCTGATGTGGATAAGTCTCACTTCCCCAGTGGGTCGAAGGTGCGTGAGTCCTGACGTGGACAAAAATTTATTTCCTCAGCAAATCAAGAAGAGAGTCCTGACGTGGACAAATCAAGACGAAACGTGAGTCCTGACGTGGACAGATTTATTCCTTACGTGGAAAGAGAGATTTTAGTTCCTCACGTGGAAAAGTAAGTTTATTCCTTACGTGGAAAGCTTCGAGTCCTTACGTGGGCCGATTGAGAATTTTATTCCTTACGTGGAAGAAGAGTAGTTTCCTTACGTGGAAAGATTGATTCCTGACGTGGAAGAACGATGTATTCTTTACGTGGAAAGTTTAGTCCTGACGTGGACAGATTTAGAAGAGAAGTTGGTTTCCTTACGTGGAAAGAGGTGTTTCCTTACGTGGAAAGATTGAGTCCTAGCGTGGACATATCAAATTGTATTCCTTACGTGGGAAGATTGGAGTCCTTACGTGGACAAATCAAGACAATAGATGATTCCTTACGTGGAAAAGCGATGCATTCCTAACGTGGAAGGGTGAGTCCTAACGCGGACGAAGTATTCATAATCCAGAGAGTTGAGTCCTGACGTGGATAGATCCAGACGAAGCCTTAGTCCTAACATGGACGGTGTTATTCCTAACGTGGAAGAGTTTATTCCTAACGTGGACGATTTATTCCTGATGAAAGGCAGACGAGCCATCCCCCAACAAAGTTGTTGAAGCATGCGTCCTAACGTGGACAAGCAAAGTTGTATTCTTGCAATGAGAGAAGCTTTTCAGGCTGAGCAAAATAATCCCCAAGCAGTGGTGTAGTTCATTTCTGCGGTTGGCAAATTTCTGGGTTCTTAGTATTCAACCGTCTCGTACCGCGAATGTCTGAAGGCTCCGGGCTCTTCACCCAGTCGGGTCCAAGTCGCTTGAATAGGGGCAGCTGTTGCACCCTAAAATTTGCTCAACCTTATTCACTTGGTTTATGTTTCAATATCATTAGCATTTGCATATAGAGTCATGTACATAGTCTACTCATATGCATAGCATAAGCATAGCAAGTCATCCAGCAGGGACCCATCATTATTCTCATCTCTATGAGCCTATCAAGAGGTTATTATTCTAATTCAATCCCATTCAAGTCATCATAAAGAATTTGAAAGCTATCAAGTCAATGGATCAAGCAAGTGCATCCATCTCCTATCTGAGAGTATCTGAGGATCAACAAAGAAATTGTGAGCTGTGGGCTGAGCATGGATAGTACCTGGGCATCATGGGATACTTAGAAAGTCATTTGGAGAAGGAGACAGATCATTGATGTGATCACAAGAATTGCAGTTGAAGGCAGCCAACTAGGGTTTCATCTGGGGTCAACTCTAGGTCAATTGACTGATTGAAAGGCATTAAGGGCTATTGGAGAGATGTGGGGTTCATCATTTGACATGTAAATAAGGATATGTTGTTATGCTAAGAAGA